>JBBMKD010000001.1:61835200-61887341 GCA_037834095.1 Argya squamiceps
TTCTCCTCTGGAAGGAGAAATATGATTGATGGTGATGCTCACCAATGAGGTCAAGAAGGTGGCAACCTGTGTAGCCAGTCTTTTGCCTCCTGATCAAAGTGTGTATAAGATGGAGTCAAAAAATTAAAATGGGAGCTTTCCTGCCTGACCTTCTGCTGTCTGCCTCATCTTTTGTGTGTCTGAAAGTGTGACAATGAGGCAAAAAAAGAATACTGTAATGAAATCTATTTAAAAAATGACTCATCAAAGGCTGTTAGAGTGGTTGTTAAAGTTACCTCAAAAATTACTTCAAAAGTGGTTTGACAAAGATCATTACATAATCTTAAGACATCAAATATATTGTGTAGCCTGGAAAGTGCCTGAAACATGGAATATGTGAATCAGCGTGGAGTGTTATTGAGGTGTCCTAGAATGCCAGATGTATCTATAAGGGACTCAGAAAGATGACACAAAACCTATGAGAGATCTAAATTTTACTTCTGTAGCAACTTGAAGTCAATTAAGATATTTTAAAGGTCCCAAATGGCATCACTGAAATCTTAAATTTCTATTTACGATAATGGTAACTTAGATTTGGTTCACTTTTCAAGGCATCACTACAGGCACCCAAAACAACATAATAAATCTGATTTTCTTATTTTTTGAAGAGTTTAGTGTCTGATCTGAAGTAGTTATTTAGAGTCCTTGGATTCACTTAAATTCCCTCAGATAGACATGTATTGATAGGTGCTTTCATGTACCCCAGATACTCTTCAGTTATTCATTCAGAAGCATGTGTGATTCCCTTAAACCTGCTTTGTATTTTTTAGGTCTGTTAAGATGTTTGGGATATTGTGGGACATCAAAAATGCCCCTAAATCTTCACTATGGACATTTTATTTAAGACATCTATGTAAGTACTGGATATGGGAACTTCCTGAAAGCAAATTTTCGTATCTGCCTAGTGCATATACCTTAGAAGAGAGTCAATAACATTATTTCTCACTGCACTCTTTAAGACAAGATCTCTCTGTCCTGATCTGTGAAAGATTCTAATTTTAAATTGAAGTTATTGTTAACATATGGTTAAAATTTCAGCATAAGACTTTGAAGGAATGAAATTTAGAAGTTCTAGACAATTTTTCATGAGAATGAGGAGAAGTAAAGAAAAATTCTGAGATTTTTCAATTTGTTCATTTGTGAATGAAACAGAGCAAGAGGAAACTGAGATGGAAAAATTCATAGTGTAATATATTTAATTAACAGAAGTACTAGGAGAAAAACAAGCTAATTTCATTCTAATCTGTAAAAACAGTTCTGGAAAAACAGAACAAGTTTTCATATCCATTCCTTGTAATAAGATAAAAATATTTGAAATACCTGAGTTTCCACTTACTGAAGTGGAAATGTAATGAAGAAAAAATTTTTAAATGGTTATGGCTAAATCATTCTAAAATTTCACCATCTCACTTGATTCATAGAAACAATTGAAGCATTTCTCAAATCAGCCTCTTCTTTTGTACTTGTGGTACAAAACTTGAGGTTGTACAACTTGAGGTTGGGTTGTTTCCAGGATTTTTTTCCTATTTTTCAATTTCTCTCCTTTTCTCTATAACACCAGTTCTACTCTGGTGTTCTTGTATGTCTCTTCTCAGTCTCCATTCAACTACATTTTCATGTTGCCCTCCATTTTATGTTTTGTCCTTCATTTTATTAATTATATTCCCCTAAACTTTTTTTTTAATTTAGGTAATCTGTGTGGAAATGGTGTCAATAATGATTCAAGACTGGGAGGACCTTCCTGTAGCTTCTGCTTTGGTGAAGGTGGTATTGCACACCAAGTAGGAGGAGCAGAATATACTCAGATATTCTCTTCATTAATGTCTTATAGGAGTTGCTCCTACAATTATGTTTTTTAAGTATTGGATAAAATTAAGACTCATTGAATGTGAGAATTTGGTCACTCTGATAGAAAAATGCTGAAATGAGGAAATGAATTTTAAAAATCTTCCATATAGATACTATAAATTTATTTTCATAATTTTTAATCTATAATCACTGTGGAATCCATGTTCTCTGTTCATAAGGATTTTAAAGAAAAATAAAACAACACTTACAAATTCATTAGTTTAGTTTTTCACTCCAGAGTATGTTTGTACTCATCTTTTGGGCCTTCATCTTTTGGGCCTTCATCTTTTGGGCCTTCATGTTTTTGTTTCAGTGTAACCTTCTTAGGCATTTTCCCTCAGACAGCAAGTAATGGGTCATTACTTGCATACAAAATACTCTTGTTTTTTCTTCACCATTAACTTACAGATAGTGAAATCTGGATCATTGTAAGACACTAGGAAATCCTGATCCTGGTATGTCAACCTGGAAAAGGCTGCTGATAAGCAACAAACTTAATATATCACACTTAAAATCAGAGATTTTACTCCTTCTGACTTCTTGTCAGTGAGTGAATGAACGGGCCAAACTGCAGCAGATGAGCACCAACCTGGACAGGGCTGCTGTCAAATCCATGAAGCAGAAATTCACATTATTTCCTGTAAAAGACTGTGTTGTTGGAATTTGCCTCTGAAATAAACCTCTTAATGCTTTGAAATTTGGTCATCCACAAGTCTGAATGTTAATGCCTTCATGAAGTCAGAATATGAAATGGAAGCCTATTCACATACGATAGCTAAAAGACCTTGGGGCATTACCAGCACTTACATTCCTGTATTCATGGTTCTTGAGTCTTCACTGCAATCTCTCTTGTAACTGAAATAAGAATTTCAACTATTTTGCCCAGGATTACAGAAGAGTTACTGTCAAAGTTAAAGAAACTATACAGAAAATCTTAAACCTAATTGTTGTATGTTTATTATAAGATATTATTCACTACAATAAAAAAGAATGCTATAGCTAGAAAATGCTCAGAATTAAAAACTAGCCAATGGATTCAGGTAGAATACACTAATGTTAGGAAAACAACTGTTTGAATTATATGTTTATTCTATTTTTTAATAGGGTTTTTAATAAGTCATGCTAAAATAGGTAACTGTATGTGAGGGAAAAAATACAGTAACAGTGATGGAAAATCAGAAACATTATAATGTGGTTGTTATGTTGTGAAATGTACCTAGAAGACTTTAGCTTGCAAGTTGACGTGGTTGGGTTTTTTTGATGTTTTTAGCTCTGTAATTGGTTGATTTTATATTAAACTAAAGAAGGAAAAATATATTAAATCATTATTTTCACTCAAGTCCATTTATTTTAAAGCCACTGTACATCATAGTAGCCATAAGAAGTATGTATATAGCTATACAAGGAAAGAGTATCAGGAAGTTTGAAGAGTAAATGAAAAATAAGAAAATCAATACCAACCCCATCACTCAAAAACAAACGAAAAACCCTCAACCCAGTATTAGAAAATGTTGCCTTGACTTCCTGTCCACAAAAGAGGGAGCCACCAATGACCATAACTTGTCATTGTTGGTCTTATTAAAGGGTTTTTTTTATGGGTTGGTCATTCCATCCTCTGAGATTGTTTCCTCAGATTCCTCATTATGTGTTTGAACAATTGTACCCAGAGCCTTGTACATATTTGTAAAGGTATCTCAGAGGGTTATTTAGAGGGCAAGGAGGGGTTTCTCTTACTGCTGCATTCTACAATCTTTTACCGCTACCATCTTTTATCCCCTGTGGTGTTGCTTTGCTCCTGACACAAACCAGGTTCAAGACCTTGCCTCTGTAGTGACCACACTGAGTTAGCTTCTGTGTATCATAGATATCAGGGTATGGCTCCAATGTGTTTCTCAGATGCTCACTTCATCCTGCTCCTCAGGCATCAAAGAGAGCAGTTCATGAAGCCGGTCACACCTCCCGCAGTGCTCGCAGTCACTATCCATGTCTCGGGATATCACTTCACACATCCCACAGCTGAAAATCTGTGTGGTTGTATAGTTGAACAGCAGCTTTCTCTCTATGGCCCCATTGGTTCTACCAAGAGTTAGCAACTCAGCAAAAGCAGAGGACACTGTGTTTTGCTATGTTCTCACCATGCAGCCGTGTGCCTGGCCAGCTAAGTGTATAGTCTCATCCTTTGCATTTTCTGAAGCTATTTACCCCAGACTTGTGCAGAGTAAAGTTATATCTCATTAACACTTTAACACGTTAATAAAAAAATAGTAGAGCAATGTCATTGATCAACAAACACTTGAGAGTTCCTGACACTTCTGATACATGGGACTATCAAAACCCTCCACCTGAAGAGACTGCAGAACTTGAGTGTGCCATATGGTATAAAAGTACCATTGCAAAAAGTAACAGATTGCCCATTAAGCTCACCAGATGAATCTCCATTACTTCCATATATATATCATTCTCACACTCTACCAGACAAACAAACAAAACAAAACAAACAAAAAAGTGTGTTTCCATAAGAAGTATAAAGTTCTTACTTTATGATGTTTTCTTCTGTTGGGTTCAGTGCTGCACAGTAACAGGTTTTGCAGACACAGGGGAAGTTTTGACCTTCTAAAATTGATGCTAATGGAAGCCTTCCCTTAAATCAGTACAAATAGACATTTCTTTCAAAGGTGTGTATAGAATGAAGGAAAGGAGGTAGAAATAATACTTGTCATTTTCCTGTCTACTGAATGTGCCACTACTGTGAGCTACAAATGTAATGAGTTTTAGAAATGTCCCTACCAAACCAACACAGAAAGTTGACTAAGTGGGGACTGTTGCTGTGGTTTTGGTTTACTTTTGAGACTTTATCAACTTGTTTTGGTTTGGGCTTTTATGTGATTGAAGAGTGGGGGTGGGCATGTTGTTGGGGGATTTTTGTTGTGTTTTTTGTTGTGTTTGTTGTGTTTGTTTGTTTAGTTTTGTTTTTGTTTTTGTTTTTCTCCTGAAGGCTCAAATCATGCATTGAAATTTCATCTCCAAAGATTTTTAGCTGATGAAAATGTCCCCTGCACTGAGGACTATTGTAGAGACACAGTTAATTTTGTTCCTAAAGTGTGTTTGCAATGCACATGTGCTGTAGTGCCAGACTTCTTGCTGGCATGTGCACAACTGCTGCTAATAAACCACTTTATTTAATAATAAAAATATCTCACTGTTGTTGATGTTTGATTGGCTGTTCAACAGAGAATGAACATCATTGTACTAAGAGGCCTGAGTCACCATAGGTTATCTTTTTGTTAGTAAGCATGAAATGATTTTTAAATGTTATAAAATAAAAATTATAGCATTAGGAGAGGTGAAGTGTCTCTACAAATTTCAGGATAAAGATAAGCAGCACAGGCAATGAGGTAGTATTACAAGAGTCCCATGTTAGCTGGCTTTTTAGCATGACAATGTGCCATTTTTGTCAACATTGCTTAAAAATATCTGATTCTGTTATCATATGATGCAGTATGATGGATTTTGTAAGAATAAGGTGTAAGTCTTCTTGATACATTTAGTGTTTCCTGAAATATGCATTAGAAATGGTAAGTAATGGTGCAGAACTATCCCTGGAGAAACTGTCCTTAAAATATTTAACATTTCCTGCCAAGAATACCTCTGCTCTACTCTAGTATTGCCAGTCATACCTGTACAATGAGGCCCAAAACTGTCATTTACTCTTCATTTGCAATCATGCTTCTTTTTTAGGAAACAAATTGTTCCAACTTTCTTATTGTTAAGATAAAATGATAAGTATCTAAAAATACAGGTTTTTTCCTAATAAGTGAGTTATTATATATGTTTGCAGCACCAGTTTATTTTTTGTAAAACCTGATATTCCATGACTCAGTAATTTTTCTGGCAGTTCTTTAGATCAGATAAGAAGGCCCATGGTGGCCAATGATCAACAGTGGCTAATATAATTCTTTTGGGAATATTTCTCAATCCGGTTTTGTCAAAAAAAAAAAATCCATTTTCATTTTTAGTTTATTTTAAAAGTAATGGGAAAACATCTAAGAAAAGCAAAAGGTAAAAAAAAAATATTTTCCCCTTTTTTTTTTTCATTTTATTTAGGTGAATCTGTTTTACTCATTTAGAGACCCGTGTTTCTTTTAGCTGTATTATCAAAACACAATATTTTTTTACTTTCTTTTTTCTTTTCTAAGTTGCTGAAGAAAAAGTCTCTTCCAAAACTGCAAAAGACTCTTCCAACAGATATAAAGTTGTTCCAAATCATATTATTGTTTTGAGAAGAAAATGTTCTAAGAGAAATAAATAATAATATCCAAAAAAGGAACAAATTTCACAATTACTTTTCTATCTCCTGATCTATTTTTAATGATATCCATAATGAGGCCTTCTGCACCTATTTAAGTGTGTTCCCAGCAACTTTTAGTCCCATGATATCTATTATGGTGTACATATTTTATATATGAACAATACTGTTATTCTGATCATTTATTTATGTTAAGCGGTGGCCATTATAGCAAAGTATAACATCTGTGGTTTCATTTGTGGTGCAGAGGTAAAGTGATTACGGAATTATGAGCCTACCACACTCTGGGGTATTACAAAACATGAAATACAACAAAGTTCAGTAAGTTCTTCTAATTTTACAGGTATGTGATTATCTCACAGGAGCTACATCTTGTAGGTACCAGATGTTTCACAATAACAGTAACTCTGGAGTTGCTTCGTTGTTATAACAAGAAGATTTTACTGCAGAGAGAAAGGTTGACATTTTCTCTGCTGGATGAAGATGAAATTGGCAATTTGGAACAGCAGTTTCAACTGAGCTATGTGGTTTACATTGATTAATCTATCATGCTAGAATATTAACCTATCAATTGGAGATCTCTCCTAGTAGTTTTCTAATCTGTGCCATATGTCTGGAACTTAACAAACATTTTCTTTAATTCCAGCTACAAGTTAACAAGGGCTATTTTACAAAAGAAAAAATCCTGACCTTTCTCCAAAACATTAGATATTTGGGATCTTAATTTTCCAAGCAAAGCTAGATTTTTCATGCAATGCCAAGAATCATCATCCAGCAAGAATCATCATTGCAGCAACTCAGATGATATGGATTCTGGCACTCTACCTAAATAAAGCAGCAGCTTACAAGAGAAGAAATTCTGTTCTCATTTATAAAGGACTTGGATGTTCAGGGACAACTTCTGAGAGTATTACTCACTTTGGATGAAATCTGCTTCTGGTATATAAGTCCATTCAGACGATGATATCTAGTGTGAGTCAAATTGAGTCAAATCTAGGCATAAGAAAGGATGGAATATTTATGGAAAGTCACCCAGAAGGATGTCTTAAGCACAGACAGTTAAACATACACAATTAAACTGGCTAACAGACTGAGAGATGCTGCTAGATGCATGCTATTCTCCAGAGGCAAGCCTATCATTTCCTCTCCACAGGAATTTTGCAGATTTGCTCTACATGGGCTGTAAAATCAAAGAAAAACTGTTTGTTTACATAGACAGCCTCTGAATGGTAACAAGAGTATTTCTGTGGCAGGATTGTCCTTAGATGAAACATGGAATAAGTACTTCAGAGAAAAGGTTGATGGTAGATAGCCATTTTTTATTTTTATAGTAAGCCTCTGACATGTCAAATACCAAAAATGGGAAGAAATAGCAATTCCTTGCTCCAATGAAATAACATGTATGTAAAAATTTCGAGCCAGTCAAAAGAAAATGAAAGAAATAGCTGAAACTGAGAAACATTTGCTCAATAAACTGTAGAGAGATTACTTACTGGCTATCCTAACAGTGTCAGGAAAACCAGGAAATTAAAATATATATATATAAATAATAAGAGAAAGGAAGAATGTAAATTATGATATTAATAAAATTAGTCTAAACCTTTCTATCTAGTTTTCTAGACTGCCATAATAAAACTTATGCTGGCTGAAGAGCAAGTCTGATATTGTGTTTTGATTATTCTGAAAAATACCACTGTTTATGATTAAAAGATTGAAATGTAAGCTGGATGGAGTTACTGTAACATTTAGTATGTGATTCCTTTTGTGCATACTTTAATTAGTAATAGTTACTTCTGCTTTAATTACTATCTAAAAGTAAATGGATTGAATTTGTTTCTAACCAATGAGTTTTAATGGTGGTTTGCAATTTTTTTCACCCCTTAGTTACTGTAAGTAAAGTGGAACCTTCATTTATGGAGTATGGATTTCTTTATCCTGAAGAAAAAATTTTAACTCAAGATTGGGAACATTCTGTCTTTTTAAAAAATAACCCAGCCTTAGTGCAATTTTCTAAGTGTTATTTCTTTTTGTAATTAGTGGAGAAAAATTAGGCATTTTTGGAGCAGTGTTCAGCCTGAGTAGTGTTCTAAATTAGAATATATGAACTGCTCACTGTGGGTACCTATTATTTCTTTCCATTAATCTCAAAGATAGCCCCTTAAAGGATCTAGTCTAGCTGTAGATACCTATGTTGTATATATCTGAGTTTAGCAAGATTATTTACATCTAAAGAATTCCACTACTTCTATAAGCCAGCATGGTGAATAACAGGCTCTGTATAGCTGTTCCCCTTCCTCCATCATGGAAACTGGCTTGAAAGTGTCAACAGATTCATTATTTTCTTATTACCTAACTGAATCAGTCTCTATATGTTAAATATACTGTTGAACTTGATACAGCATTTTTTCATCAGGAAAAATATATGGCTGATATTCAATATATGACAAACTCATCTGATCCTTCATAGTTCACAGTACTGTCTACACAGAAGGAAGAGCAGTTTTGTCAGTTTAATTATGGAGCCTGGCCAAGAGCCTTAAGATCCTGTCATAGATTAACTGCCATTAACAGTTTGTTTCATGCTTTTCATGTGGAGGCTTGAAGATGAAAGCTCCTTGGAAAACTAAAAGTAGTTTGCCTAAACTTCTGCATGGACATTCATAGTAAAAATGATATTCTGAGCAGCTGTCATGATTACTACACTTTGCTAGAGTTTTCACCATTTCATGGGTGAAATGGTTAACATCTGAAAAATCTCATTAGTAAATCTGTGTATTTCCCTCAGAATCAGTGAAGACGTGCTGACTTTAAAATGTTGGGATAGGTCACATCATTTGGAAGACACCTGTTTCTAGCATGAGGCTCCTGTGATGCTACAACAAATTTTTGGTGACTGGAGAATAGAAAGGTCAAAGGTTTTTTCCATTTCAAATATCTTCTGCAGTAAAAAGGCATTCATCATTCTTTTTTTTCTGTGTCTGACTCAATTTACTTCAGAGCACTAGTGTTTAATGAAAAGTCTTATGTTGCTTCAAATTTACTGAAGAAATTTACAAGAAAGAGGACATTCCACCCAAACTGCTTTGCTGCTGTCTCTTGCTCTCTCAGACATCCCTTAGAAATCTCTCCAGCTTTTTTCATAGGCCCTCTTTAGCTACAGAAATCTGCTATAAAGTCTCCCTTGAGCCTTCTGCTTTACAGGCTAAATAGTTGCAAGTCTCTCACTCTGTCTTTGTAGAAGAGTTGTTCCAGCCCTCTGATCATACTCATTGCTCTCCTCTTTACCTGCTCCAACAGGTCCATGTCTTTTTTGACCTGAGAATTGGAGTTGGACATAGGTGCGTTCCACGAGATGGGGATAATCACCTCCCTCGTCCTGCTGGCTGCAATTATTTTTGTGCAGCCCAGGACATGTTTGGCTTTCTGGGCTACAAACACACACTGCTGTCTCATGTGGAGCCTCGCATCCACCAACACCCCAACACCTTTCTCTCAAACCTTCCCTCAATTCATTCTCAACCCTTTCTGAAATTTTACTCTAGAAATCCTAGATGCTTCCTTATTTTCATATACTTAACAAAATACTTATTGAGCAACAAGAAAATCACTAAAAGTAATCAGTCTTACTGAAAAAATTATTAAAATAGTTTAGAATATTTTACTTTTTTGTGTGTGTGTGTGTGTTATACTTAGTGTTTAACTCTCTCCTCTCTGTAAGAATTGAAAGTACTCTTGGACCAAAATATTGCCAAAATTAAACAGGTGTAAGAAAGGCATATATACACAAATCAATCATGCCAGGCCTCCTTTACAGTTAAGTGCAGGGAACAATTCAGTTAATTTTAGGGTAAATCAGGTAAAATATTCCCTAAAGATATTTGTTGCTTATCAGCACAAGAAATTCTCACTCAGTAGCAAGCATGCATTCTTCAGCTGTTTGGAATCACATTCAGTGACTCTCAGCCAAGAATCTATGTTCCCATTATGTGCCCTACAGTAGTCTCTGCTTTTTTCAGACATCATTGGCTTCTGTTCCTAACACCTATTATTCAGCCCATCCTTGTCAAAACCAGTCTTCCCAGAGTTTTCACAACATAAACTGTTGATTTGTTTCTCCTGGCACAGCTGCCCAGAGTTTGTCTTGCAGACCCATCATACATCAGAAACCTTCAGCAGCTTGGCGAAAGTCCGTCAAGCATGAGAATGACCCTGATGTCATGATGTCATGATGTCATGAACCTTTTTTAGCTGATGGATCTTCTGATTATTTCTAAGCCATTGATATATGTAGATAGTTAAGCAACTTTGAGCTTTTATTGTTAATTTATGTATTTGAAATAGGCATCATCAATGATTCTGCAAGGTATAAAACTCATTAAAAACATGCAATAGTTTTCTCAGGCAGAAGAAACTTCAGGAAGTCATTTTGTACATCATCTTACTTAAAATTTAAATTCTGTTGAGTAACAGAACAGGCTTAATTCATGTAAAAGTTCTAAGATGGCTTTTACTTGCATTTCGAAGCCAAATAAATTTTACAATTTGTGTGATTTCTTATCATTCTAATCTCACTCTCCAGTACAATGTCTACTTTAAAATTTGCACTGAGACATAAAGGACTATATCAGAAAATCTCTTCCTAGCATTGCCAGAGACCTGCTTTCTGATGCTAATAAAAAATCACAGAAGATATGATTTACCAAAATTAGATTTCATGGGCTCAGTTACCATAAATGGAAAGAAATAACTGCTTCAATATTCAGTTTGGGTCACCTAATTAAGACATCTTCAAATGCTTTAAAATGGGATCAAACCTCAGGTATCTAACTTTAATATTACTGTCGCATTGAAGACAGATTTATGAAAAAATATATCTTTATCAAACCCTCAAGATCACTAACTCAGATACAGCAATCTAAAGCTGGTTGGGATGAATGCCTCTGCCTATGTCTCTATCCCTTCCTCTCCTAATTTTTAAGACTTGACACATGTGCAATTACAGAAGCAAAGTATTTTAGAGGTCTGTACTAGAAAACAAATGCAATACAAGTTGGTAAATGTTGTGGTTAGCTATAAAATATTGCTTTGTCCTAGCATTACTATTTCCTTTTTCATTTTCTATCATACCCACAAACTCAAATTCCTTATGCTGTGTTTTTTCAAAGATTTTTTTTTCTGTTTAACACAGAGAAATTATGTCACTTATGACTATGGCCTTCAAATTAGAATTTTTACTTATGTAAAAATAATCACTAAGTGTAGGAAGTCTTTCATATCTGTTAAAAAAAAAAAAGTTCTCTATTTAGGCTTTGTACAGGTAAATATTTCACCTCCATTTGGATAACTTTAGAAGGAAAGGTTTCTGGAGATTAGGAAATCTGTGGAGCATATTATAGACCCAAGTGATTTTTTTCTGCTCATATCTTGTAACTGACCAAATGCAAATTTGCATATGGAAAATTACTAAATTAATGTGTAAAGTTTTAAAAGTCAAGATAGGTTTCAAAAATCTGTTGAAGAATAAGACATTAACCTTTAAATGCCTTAAAATACTCACTGAATTTTGCTGATGAATCTCATCTGTATCCAAGTCAATAATGATTTTAAAAAAATGAATATTACCTTAACAGAAATCAGCATATCATGTAACAATGAAAGGAAATAAATATCCCACTGATTGCCTCTTGCTTTTTGGTGTTTAGTTACTCCATTCTGCCTCTGCATTCAGCAGGGTATAATGGAAGGGTTTATTTCTTATGTGATTAAAGTCACAGCTGTTCCTGCTTACTGGATTGCTTTAACCCGAAACGTATATGAAAGGGTTGAGTCTCTGTTTTATAGTGTAGTTTTCAAGTTCCTCACACTATCACTGAGAGAAAAAAATATCACTTCTAACAAGGTGCCTCAAGAGTGCCTTCATTCCTTTCACATGATGATGATGATGATAATGTAAGGAAAGACTTGTATTCATCCCTGGAGTGGCTCCACTGTGTGGATGCTTTTTTCCCACAACACTTAAGAACTATATTTTGTTATTCTATAGCAAACATAGCTTTACTGTTTCAATCTAAGTACAGATTTTTCTTTATAATGTGACATATTTATTTAAGCTGGGGTAATGTACAACAACCTGCTTTAATAATGTGGGAAGGTAACAGATGCCAAACAATGTGTTATGGGGTGTAGCAAATTACTAAAGAGACTCTTCTTGTTTAAAACTAAGCCTTGCAACCAAGCTGGAGCAGCCAGAACATGTACTGGGAAAGCAGCACAGGCAAGATAATTTGTTACCAAAATTTGCAAGGTATCTGCAGGTCCAATCAGCAAAGATTTCTTTAGTTGAATGCTAACATTCACACACCATAAACAGCACACACTATATCACTCAGAACGCTGGATAGTGTCTGAAGGCAGCCCCAAAACAAATTCAGACAGTCTACAGTCATTATATTATTGTCTCAGAGTGAATGGGGTGGTTAATTTAACTTGGAACACAGTAATGTATTTTATGAGGAGAAAACCATATATCTGTACAACTTAATAATTTTGTTACATATTTCCTTCATGACAACCATTCAGCCATTTACCTTTTGCTTTGAATTTTAAGACAAAGGATCTGAAATCTACAGTTTTGTTCAACTTTTCATGCATTTGAGAAGCTTAAAAAGCTTAAAAATCTTAAAAGCATTTTCTTTTAAAAAATGAACACAGACACTCAGAACATGCTTTCAGCCTTCCTGCTGTCATCACATAGTCTACTCTATATAAAGAATAATCATTGTGAAAAAGGCTTGGAGCAATCTTAGCAGTTCCCAGAAGCTGGGAAAGATCTCTTGGAAACCATGGCATAATTTAACATGGATGATGGAAAAAGGATCAGCCTTATTGCTGGCGCATGCCCATTACAAGAAAGAAATGGCTTCCATCCAACATTCTCTCTTGGTGCAGGGCAAATAACAGTTTGAATTGAAAAATGAAAAACCTTGATTGCTTGAACTCAAAGTCATTCCTACATCAAAACTTCTTTAGGATCCACAAAAAGGATAAGCATAACACAGGACAAAGGATAATCACTATGAAAAATTATTTTGTATAATAATTTATGAATATGGCACTTTCTGTATTAATGAGACAGTTTGGAAGTCTATGCTTCTAAAACAATAAAGCAGGCTAACCAAAAGTCATGGTTCTATTTAACCTGCATTTTCGCTTTGACTTGTAACAATATTTTGAGCATAGCTGTGTTTCCAGATTAAATTTTAGAAAGATGTTGACTGGGATTATTGAGAAATTGGCTGTGGAAAGAATTTTTTATCGTTTTTGTCCCCACAATCAGTAAGACTAAAATTCAGTATGTTGACGTTTCTCTCCAAAATGCCTAGAAAACATATCATGCTAGGAAACACCATACATTTCGCTTTTCCTCCTACATACTAGGATCAGTAGAAAAGTGCTTGGGTACAGGAACAAAAAAAAATTACGTTGTGCATTTCTGGAACCATGCAGATATTTCCATATGATAATATTCAAAATAAAGCATTAAAATCAACAGTAATTTCAAAATGTCTATGGAGATATGTCAGGATATTAAAGGTAATTAGGTACTAAATTGGGGATAAAATAATAATACATCTAAGAACAATATTCTTTAAGAATATAATTTAAACTTTTGAATTAATTTTCAACAGAATTTCTCACACATAAATTTCTGAGTGAAATCAGAAGTATATAACAATTCTTTTTTCCTAGAAAATGCCAATTTATTTGAAGCCTGAATTTTTGTTTCAAAAGCAACAAAAAAGATGAAAGCAAGTATTTCTAAATATAAAAAAGAATGCTTGTTTGCTAGTTGCAGATTACAGGTGCCTGAAAAGAAGTAGTTCTGGTTTACCAAAAAGGAGTGTTTTATGGAAGGAAAAGTAATAAACAATCAATTGTTCAAAAATATTAGATCTACTCCATGCATGTGTTTGTTGCTGGTTTTCAGGCACAGCTGGGGTGAGGTTGGAGATGATGCATTGAGAAATGGGTCAGAAAGTCTAAGAAGATTTGAACAAGGTTCTGCAAGGGGACACAGTGCAATCCAACACAAATACCTTGAATGATCTGAACTACTTTTTCTAATGCATCATTAGAGAAGAGGTTGGTCAGTGCACAGAGGCTGAAAGCAATGGACTTGTGATGACCCAGGGTATTTGATAGTGGTTTTACCTTCCCCATGGGGTGTGCTAGCTCTGCAGTTCAGGGACTAAAAGGTGAATCCCACAGTTGTATGGAATTTGCAACCACAGAAATGTTTCCTGGGTTTGTAAAACCTGTTGGTGTTAGACTTTGACCCAGATGTATTAATGAGAATACCAGTTCCAGCAGCACCACTGCTTATTCACAAATTTCACTGTTATCTGCTCTGGCTTCAGGTATTGGGTAAAGTAACAACTGAAGTATAGCCAGAAAGAGTAATTGTGATAAATTCAGTTACAATACAGGTGATGCATATATCTGTTAGGACAATTCCAAATGAAAGTATTCTTCAATCCAGTCATTGGGGTGTAGTAGAGGAGTTTATAAAGACTGCCACACTTTGGGTGTCCTGTGTAGTCTATAAAGCAGTTTTCTTCCACAATGCTACGAGGAACATAGCAGAGTCAAAATAGTGTAGTAAGGAAATCTGTTCTCAAGTGTGCTGCAAGCAACACTCATTTTGGAAAATTTCCAAGTCTAATGTTGATTAGATAAGGACTACAGCTTCCTTTATATTCGGAAAGAATGCTTTCAAGGACAAAAATGTCCCACTGTAAAGCACAAGAAAATGAAACATCAGGTGCACCAGAACACAGGGAAAGTCTGAGGGAACTAATCCCTGCTACTTTTTAAAGATCATATTACATTATTATTGCCAGCGCTTTGATTTTTAAGAAGCAGTAATATGGGGGATCTACCACATTTACTTAACCATTGGGTCACTTGTAGTGTCTGTAAATGGTTATGTAACTTATGATTTCATTGCTTCTTCTTTATGAAAAATATGAAAAAAAGTAAAGTAATAAAATATTTTCCATCACTGTTCACAGATTAATTCATTTTAATTTAGGCAAAGAGGGTATGAAGTTCATTCAGAATGCTGCCTTTTTTGATTTATAGGTTTTTCCTCCTTCTTAGCACTGTGGTATAGAAGTGTTCAGAATAAAAAGCAGAAAATAATACAGCTCCTAGCTCTTTGAGAGTTTTAGATTAGTTTTGTAGGGTAAGATCCTATGCAACTGCTTTAAATTATTTTATTTATCCATACATCTGGGATTTTTTTTAAAAAGTCTTTCCTATATGCAATTTATATACATTCCCATAAAAGTGATGTCCAGAAAACCATAGAGCTTTATTATATATTTTATAGCTTTTGCATTATTAGGAAGCAAACAGCCGCAGAAGCATCAAGGTAACAGAGAAAATGTCCTCTATTTCTCAGGGGCAGTTGGGTATACAGCTATAAGATGCTTTCTTAGACTATGCCTGATATGTGATTTCCCTTCAGTCTGTTTTGACATTTCAAACCACCTTGTTCTGGGATACTATTATTAGCAATTACTATTTTAAATAGAAATCAGAGAGCTAGAAATTAAAGCAATAACAAGCAAACAAGGAACTTTTAAGTAAAGCAAGTTCCAATAAAAACACAATTTAATTATTATTTGAAATTAGGTATTTTGATTTTGGGCGTCCAGTTCTACACATATTATTGTATCTTCTACAGTTTTTCTTAGCTACTAAAGCACAATCCATAAGGCAGATCATCAACAACTTCAAGTTGTATAACTCCATCCCTATAATTAATTTGGGAAATATATACTTGATTATAGTTGACATGAGCGATTATCTGTAATAATTTGATTATTGCAGATAATCAAATTTTGTATTACAATGTATAGAGTATGTTATAACCTATGTATCAGGGAACCAGTTTCATGTAAATCTCACCCTTTTCTGTCTTTCTGCTCTCCCTATTTGTTTCTCTTCATTTGACCCTCTTAAAGACATGCACGCATACATGTAGAAAAAAAAAAGTGCACACTCCAGAACTGCTCCCTAAGCAACTCTTGTTTATTTTACTTCCACAAAAAAAGGGTTAGTTAGCACCTGCTGAAAGCGAACAAAAGAACACAAGAACAGGGCCTTTCGTATTTTACTCTATCAAATCTGTTTTTCTTGAAAAATATAAAACTATAAAAAGAAGAGGGTTTATATTTTGAGGAAAAAGATTTATTTTGCTTTCATTATGGATTCCTAAGTTCTGTCAGGTTAATAATCTGGTTCCTTACATTGAAATAAGAGTATGAAGATCCCAGAGAGAAAAAGCACTATCCTTTTTTTCCTCTCTCCCTCCCTCCCTTTTTGTTGTGAAAAAGGAACAGAAAGGTCTAAATTACTTTTCACCCAGTCCACAGAAAGACTAAATTCAGAGATGAAATAGAACCAGGAAAGCTGAAGGAGTTTCATATTAATTATCAGAAAAGCAAATGCTTGCAAAAAGCCACCTAAAATCCAATGTACTTCAGCTTTAATCCTTTCATGTCATCAATTCTTGGCTGCACCTTGGCTGCAGATGAATGATTAAAAAAAAAAGAAAATGAGAAGACAGAACTATGAGATGGGACATGTGAAAAGAGGTATGATACAATTGCAAACAGAGGTGAGAAGGAAGAAAAAAATTGAAAAACAGAAAGTCAAGATATTTGTAGTAAAAAGATCAAAGGATAAGTACAAAGTGTTGAGAAGAAGGTGAGAAATGCTAGTGGGAATTGGGGAAAAAAGCAAAGGAAAAGGATTAATAACTTAATGAAAAAGTAATATCTACAGTGTTACAAGTTGAGCTAGGGTGAGAGGACAGAAGAGGTGTGTAGACAGAGATAAAAAAATCTTTAAAAAGAATAAGTGAAATCAAGTAACATATCAAATAAAAGGAAATTAATAGACTGAATGAAACAGCTGCAAAGGAAGTAAAGGTAGAAACATTAAAAAAAGGAAAAACATAGTTGGTAGTTGTGCATAGCAGTAAGCATATTGCCATAATATTTAATCACCACATTTTACATAAGACAGAAGATGTTTATGGTACTCCATTTCAAGAAAAATATCTAATAGGAAATTCTGAATGCACTTCAATTAGATGATTGATGTTCAAAGGAATTTTTTACAGTTGGAACCTTCATATTGAAATTCCTCTGTACTCAGCACTGGTGAGGCCAGACCTACAATTCTGTGTCCATTTCTGGGCCCCTCACTTCAAGAAAGACATTGAGGTACGGGAGCAAGTCCAGAGAAGGCCAATGAAGCTGGTGAGCTGGAGCACAAGTCCTATGAGGAGCAGCTGAGGGAACTGGGTTAGTTAGCCTGGAGAATAGGAGGCTCAGGAGTGACCTTATCATAGACTCAAGATGTGCTGGGAGGATCATATTGGTCATCAGGAAGAATTTCTTCACTAAAGGTGTAGTCAAGCATTGGAATAGATTGTCCAGAGAGGCAATAGAATCACCTTCTCTAAGGTATTCAAGAAATGCCTGGAAGTGGCACCTAGTGCCGTGGTCTGGTTGATGAGGTGGTGTTTAGTGAAAGTTTGGACTCAGTGATCTTGGAGGTATTTTCTAATCTTAATGATTCTGTGATTCTGTGAGACTAAAGAAGCCAGGTTGTGCCAAGGGAGGTTTAGACTGGACAATCAGGAAAAAAGTTTCTTCATGGAAAGGATGGTCAGGTATTGAAATAGGTTACACAGGGAAGTAGTGGAATTGCCATCTGTGGAAGCGATTAAACATTTATAGATGTGGTGCTTGTGGACATGGTTTAATGGTGTTGGACTTGATCATCTTAGAGGTCTTTTCCAACTTTAATGATTCTCTGGTCTCCTCTGTGGGTTGCAGGGGAATCTCTGCTTCTGTGGCTGTAGTAGCTCCTCTCCTCCCTCACTGACCTTCGGGTTTGCAGGGTCATTTCTCACAATTTTTGTGGTTTTTTCTCCTCAAGAAACACACTGCTGTACAACATTTTACCCCTTCTTAAATATATTTTCCCATATACATATACAGCTTGCTGTTGCAACCAATGCATCAGACAATCCAAATTCAGTGCTCAAGGAAGTTTAATACCATGTTTCATTCCTTAATGATGTACATGCTTCCCTGTCCTTGTTGATAATCTCCGTTGTTTTTCTCTCTTTTCTGGAGGCAAAGAGTCACTGAAGATTCCTTCATGAGAAAGGGAAGTAAGATGAAAAGTCAGAGACCAAATCAAGTGGACAGATGACTGAGCAGACAGCATTGCTAGGTGAGGGGAAGTATTATTCGATTTGGACCAACAGAATAATATTTCAAGAAGCCAGTGGTATATGGATAGTTTTCTTGGATTTGGACAATTTACAGGAAGAAATCAACAGTGTGTTACCTGTGTTAAGTATAAGGGACAAAGGTTTGGCTGCTGTGAGGAGAGTTTGGGGCTGTCTGGTACTGAATAGAGCCAATTCCAGCCTTCTCCAACAGATCCACTGCAGGGCACAATACCAAATTACAACATACAATTAGCACATAATGACCAATTTGGAGAAGTAACATGAAATTTTAAGCCTGATTCTCTACTCCTTTGTCCATAACATGATGAAATTCACCACAGCAAAGAAGATAGACTGCAGAGAAAACAAAAAGTAACCAAATGCAGCTTCCCATCTTCAGCAGCAAGCTGTGTTTTTCAATTAGATACCATAAAAGGATCTATATGAATCTGAGTGATAACGCTATTAACACGTTGCTAAATTAAAAATTATTTATATTGGTCATCTTAAGTGCAAGCAAAATATTTTTTAGCCACTGGAGGAAGAAGGGCTGTCTTTTCTTAAAATGTGTTCAGCCTAATCCCTGGTTAGGGACTCCACAGATTACCACAATTCAAATGTTGAATCATAATAATTACGTTAGAGAATTAAAAAACAATATTGGGACTAATTTTGTACCCTTCCACTTGAAAATCCAGGCTCCCTTAGTTATCTTCAGTCAAGCCATACAAGACTCAGAGGGAGTCATAAAAAGAACTAAAAATAACCTTACATAGCTTTTCTAGGCATAAAAACGTCATACTTTAACCTCAAAATCTTCCTGGGACAGAATTAAATACTGTGTCTGTCCCACTTGGACAATGAAAAATTTCTTTTCTAAAACCTTCTTGTTAGAATAAGGTTTTATGTACAATTAAGTGTGCATAATAATCTTTAAACTTTGTGTAGGCTTGTAAACAACCTGGCAGTGTGAGCAGGTGTCAGGAATGGATGCACGAGTGCACTGAGTCATAAGGCAGTGAAGTGTAATATAAGGTATATTCATAAGGCCAAGAGCAAGTGGGGCTCTTCAGTAGGAGAGTGTAAGTCAGTATGCTTCACAGTAGACTTCAGACCCTAACTGTGTTGACATTATTCATCATAATTAAGCTGATTTTACATGAAAAGAGAAGTGTTTTTATGTTAAGCCATGATAGCCTGTATGAAAAGCATCTCAAAGTTTAAATTGCACAACAATGTGATTTATGTTTTTTAAAGATAAACTTTTGCGTTCTCCATGTGAGGGCAGTTCACCCTAGTTTTCTGTTACTAAAAGTCCTTTGAAGTAGCAGAGTTATGGCAACCAAAAATGTTAATGATGAGGAAAATTAACTCATTAGTGGAGTACCTGTCCTGAAATTTCCAAAATTATTATGCCCTCAAAATAAAATATTATGAAGCACTACAAAATGAATGTGTTCTTTTTAAAATCTAAATTATGTTGTAATGTTATCTATTCATTAATATTAATATCAATCATCATAATAATGAAAAAGTACTCTAGAAACATTTACTTGGAAAAAAAAATTAAAAAAGAAAACCAGAAGAGAAATTTTGGACAGAAGGACTTGTACAATATGACTTTGAAGGACAGTCTTATGCTCATAACACAAAACAAGAAATACTTCATACATTCATGCACCATGGCAATTCTATAAACTTCTGTTTTCCATTTCATTGTAATTTGTAAGTCTCAAAATGAATTGATATTCCAATTGTTCTTCATTTTCATTCTGAAAGAAACAAAAAATTTCCTGCATGAAAATACTCCACAAAGATTATCAGGTTTAACTTCATGGTAAAGACATTTTCAAAACAAACACAATTATTATAATATGTTATATATATAATACGTTATATACTTTTTTGTACTTTTACATCTTGATTAGCATTAAATTTGTTGTATTGAAGAATTTTATTCTTCCAGTTATAAATTAACTAATATTATTGTGTTGGGTTGTATGATCCCATACATAACACACAAAGTAAGAAAAAAAGCGTGTTTCTTTGGGCTGAATAGAAAACAGGTACTTTATACAGCCTTGATAGTTTCTTGCCCTGGCAAGATTAATAAAAGTACTTAGAATCTTTATATCACATTAAAAAATTGAGATGAGAAGGGTGTTTTCCAGCAATCTTCTTAAAAAAACCTCAAACCCACACCTAACCCAAATCTACAAAATTTACACATTAGTTGGGAGATACTCGTTGTAAGGTTTGAATTGATTATTTACATACAGAACACTGCATTTACACTTTGGTTTTCAATTTCTCTGAGCTTCAATGTCTTTTCAGGGTGGTTGGGGTTTTATTGTGTGGAGGTGGGAGTTTTTGTTGTTTGGGAGGTTTTTTTGTGAAAGAAAAATCTTAGTAATTTTAAAAGAAAATGAATGTAGGTAACACCTTTGAGGAAGAATATTTGCGTACACTTTCTTTTTGAAAGTTTGAAACTGTAACACTCTGAGACTTTCTTAAAGAATTAAGTTGGTTTTATTGTTTTTTGTTTTTGGGTTTTTTTTTGGTTGGTTAGTCTTTTTTTTTTGGTTTTTTGTTTGTTTGATTTGGTTTGGTTTGGTTTGGTTTTCTTTTTGGTAGATCCTGGGAATTAGGCAGTCCTGGAAGAATGAAAGTCCTGATTTTATAAGAGCTTATTACTTATAATAATTTCCATTTGTTAAAAGTCAATTAAATGTTTACTTCTACAGAATAGATATGGGGGGAAGGAGTGTCCAGTCAGTTATGTCAGGGCAGTGTGTTGCATTAATTTTGAAATCTTACTCCACAGTCATAGTGAACAGTGGTAATGAACACACCCTACAGTCAAAGCTGCAACAGTTAAAAAAGTGTTAGGTCCAGGTTATGGACCTAATGAATGCATTAACCTGACATTGATGGTTGACTTGGGTGCTGACTTACGGAGGGGATTATAGCTAGAATGATGTGAAAGAAGGTAAGAAAGCAAAACTTTTATTTATATACATATGTTCATACGCACGCATGAATTTATTAATGTTACTCGTAAAAACACCCCTCCTAATGTATGTGGCTTTCAACCACTGCCAGAGATCTGCATCTAAAGATCTAATCAATTAGAACATTTATTTACTGTTACTCAATTTTCAGGAAAACCATGGGGATCAATTTATCACAAATTGTTCATTGACTTCCATAATTGACATGCTTTCTCCAAATCATGGAAATGGCAATTACATTACTAGTGACTTTAGTATTTTGAACTACTTTGTATAAAAGAAAACAGGATGAATAAATAAGCACTAGCACTAATAGTGCTGGTTTTACTTTGGCTCTTTTTCTTGATAGTGATAATAGAGCATGAATCATTGCAAGTATCTGAAAGCAATGTATACCTTAGCTTTCTGTCTAGAGGTAAGATTTCATTAAAGTCAAAAGAACCCTGACTTACTTGCTCACAAGTATGAAATTTTAAAGGCATATGTGATACCCTAGGGTGTCTTCTTAGCTTTTATCTGCCAGCTGACAGCCCATGAGTCACCACTGGTTTTATTAGGCCTATCAGCTGCTTACACTGAAAATCTTGTGGACAAGAAGGAAAAAGACCCAAGAACACATTTTTTGTATGATTGAAATCCTCAAAGTTCATCCAAATACCTATTATTACATAAAATTCAATTGTTACAGAACAACAACAGCAATAAAACAAACAGAAAAGATAAAATTAGTGCTCTTATAGGGGGAAAAAAGTTTTATTGTAGGCAGCAGTACTTTGTTCTTTTGATTATCCCTGAAGTGTGTTTCATCCAACTCTACATATGAGATTATTTAACTGACTCTCTGTCAGCTGTTTAAAGACATCTCCACTCCTAGTCTGTGCCTCTGGCATGGTCGTATCTTGCATCTACTCCCCCTTTAAAGTATTCTCTGTTCCTTTCTTCAAGGCCTCTGCTGTCCTAGTGGACTTGTATTTCTCTGTACTACACCACCACATTAGAGTTATAAATGTATCATTCTGATAAAAATAGTTACTTGTTTCTCCTGTTAAATTTAAACTTTGATTCTGTCATAAAAACAATAACAACAAAAAAAATCAAAACCCAAACAAACAAAGAAATAACCCAAGCAGATTAACCATAGCTAAAATGTTACAAATTAACTATGCAAAAATGAAATTCTTGGGTTTTAAAAGAATTTGAGGCAAAGAAAGTCTGACAAGTCTCGTCCCCATGGCCTTCCAGAAGGCATACAAAGACCTCTTACTTAGTGTCAGTATTATATTGCTCATCTACGTGACCCCACAACCTGAAATAAAGTCACGTCTATTTAGGGGTTCCTGGGGTATTCAGTGGTCTTCTCAGTGTCTAGCAGTGTCTAACATGTCCATGCACAGGGGAATACCTGGCTCCAGCTAGTTGACTATCTCCTCATTACTTCAGGAACTGAGCAGTTGCTGATATGTTCTGCGGTACCTATGAAGTGCTTAGTACAGCTTTCTCAAACAGCAATTTAGTGTAATTTGAGATATCCTGGGCTATGAAGCTTGTTACCTACCTGTGTAGAGAAGTATGGTGAGCTGACCTTGTATGGCCATGAGGTGCCCACCAATTCTCCCCCTCCTCAACAGGACAGTGGAGAAAACACAGAAAAAATCTCATGGGATAGATAAGGACAGTGAGATCACTCTGCTTCTACTGTCACAGGCAAAACAGACATGACTAGGGGAAGATGATTTTATTGTCAATTAATTACAGAATAGTATAACAGGAAAATAAGAACGAATCTAAAAACACAGATTCTCCCAACCTCTCACTGTTTTCTAGTCTCAATTCAGTCTGGGTTCCTCTACCTCTTCCCCTCTGAGCTGTTCAGGAAGGTGAGGAATAGGAGTTGCGGGTAGATCATCAGAGGTTGCATCTTCTGTTTCTCACTCCTCACGGTCTTCTCCTGCTTCAGCATGGGGTCCCTGCTCAGAATGAAGTCCAGCACCAGTGCAAGCCCCAGGAACTCACAAGTCATGCCAGAAAAACTACTCCTACATGTGCTCCTCTCCACAGGCTGCAGCTTCCTTCAGGGCACCTCTACCTGTTCCATCATGGGGCCCTCCTTGGTTTGCAGATGGATATCTGCTCCACCATGGACCACCATGGGCTGCAGCGAAACACCTTGCATAGTCATGAGTTTGGTCAGGAGCTTCAGGGGAAGCTCTGCTCTTGCCTCCCTCTTCTTGACTTTGGTGTCTGCAGAGCTGTTTCCCTCATATTTACTCACTCCTCTCACAGTTTCCTGTGGTGCAGTGTTTTATATCCCTTCTTCTATATGCTATCACAGAACCACTATTGATATCACTGATAATCTCAGCTTTGGATCCCTCTTGGAGCTAGCTGGAATTGTCTCTGTCAAATATAGCAGGGCAAGCTTCTCACAAAAGTCACATTTGCAGTCCTCTGGCTACCAAAATCTTGCATGTAAGCTGGATATAAGGAGCAAAGGTTTCCGTATAGTCTGCATCACATCTGCCAGTGCCAAGAAGATGTCACAGATGGTCCAGGTCGTTTTAATTAGCACTTGACACTTACAGTAGGGCAATCATACAAAGCCTATAGGCAATATGAAAACTCTTCAGCTGGCCAAGCATACTTTATGCTGAGACAAATAACTCAGGAAGCTCAGTTGGCTCATCTGTTGATTAGAAGCTTAATTTTCTTGCCTTAACTTTGGAGACGTGCCATTTTAGATACTCTGGGGAAGCCCAAGTTGTCACAAGATAGTTGTCAGATATCATAGAGGATGTACAGAACCAATGTATTTGATACCCAGCAGCAGAGGCTAATCCTGGAAGATTTGAATACTGTAGGTGCCTTGAAATTAGAAGAGATATATTTCTCCTCTGGTTTTGGTTTTTTGTTTTGTTTTGTTTTTCTTTTTTGTTTTTATTTTCTTCTCCATCCTGCCCTTCCCCAATACTTAATTACAACACTAAGCTGATTAGAATTATAAGAGGTTATATATATCTCTTCCATTTTAGAAGAGTACTCACACCACCATGTCATAAAATCAGCCTCACATATGCCTAGTGAATGTTTAATCATCTTATGCATAGCGGAGCATCTCTGACAGAAGGAATTGAGAGGATGTCTTTCTCCTGGATAATCTTCAGACTAATAATTAGTTAATCTCAATGGAAATGGAGTCTCAGGTCCTTGAATTCAAGAACGAAGGAAACGTCTTTCATGTCCTTCATGATCGCTATCATCATGAAGCTGCTGAATGAAAATGTGATTTTTCAACTACTACCATATGATTTTTCAACTACTACCATGCTTTTTAAAGAGAAACAAAGAATAGGTTCAATATTTGACCCATACTTGGTGGTTGAAATAGTCCTAGGCATTACTAGCTTGCACAAGTGTATTTCCCTCTCCACAGTGAGTTTGCTGCAATAATACAATACGTGGAAAATAATGAGGTTTGAAGGGATAGACTGCTCTTGAGCAACTTACTTTGTGTTTTAGGAACCAGCAAGTTGTAGAAGTAATGAATGACATTTTTGTCAGACACATTTTTTTCTACTATCATATTTTTATTGTATGCAATACATGGGGGAAAGACTTTTGATATGAAATTTCCTTTGTGAGTCTCCAGACTTATCAGAAATTTATTCAACATATTACTTTGTCTGAAGACACTGGCAAAATATAAACTGCTTTGTAAAACAACACATCAAACCTTTAAAATCCTTTTTCATACATTAAATATAATCTTGTAACTTAATGTTCATAATGCTTCAGTGTCTAACATACTGTGATTATTTGCATCTGCAGAAAATTAGTGTACAATGGAAGAAACATTGTATTATCTTCATCTGCGAATGTCTACTCTTACTTTGTTTAGAAATTAAAAACTACAGGAGACAAAGAGAAGATTATGTTCCCTCAATCTGGTTTTGTAGTATCTCCCAAGAATTTGTATTAGATCTTGTTATAATGGATGAGAAGGCTCTAGAAACATTAGTCAATATTGTCAACATGCAAGGAATCACCAAGGCAAGGTATTATATCCATATTTCATTAAGATAAAAATAGTTCTTTTACACTAAACACTTGTGAAGATTGATCACTGGAGGCAAACTTCTTTATGAAAGAGATTTTCAGAGGTATAAACAATTTTATGCTTACAATTCCCATTTACTTTCAATAGGAATTGGGCGCCTGGCTGGTCTTTGTGTCTTGTAAAAGTAAGTGATGATTGCTTTTTTTTCCTATCCTACTGTCATGTCAATAAAATTTGTCACTCTTATAATCAAACAGGTAATTTTTGAAAATTATTGAGTAATGAACTGCAATATATTTTTTAAGATTGCTATAAGATTTTTCCATGTAATCAGCAGACTCATCTAATTCTAATAAAGAATTTTAGTGACAAGAAATGTATGAAATGTCTATTTTAATCTAATCTGCTTTAATGTAATCAGGTACCTCTGAGAAAGATTGTTTTATGGCCATTTACTGGCTTCATTTCCTATGTATGAATCCAGAATAGTGGTGAGCAAGCAATAAAATCAAGATACAGAATAGATACCTAAGATTCAAAGACCATGAAAACTCATGATTCAAGTGATAGAGAGGAACCAAAAAATGAAAGTAGGAGTAAAACGTATCACATTGTTGCAGAGCTACATAGAAAATGGTACTAAGTACTATAATGTACACTTTTTTAATCCCCAAGACCCTGAATAGAATATGCAGGGAGCATCTTTTCTTCAGCACATTAATTTCTGTTGATTTTTCTGTGACCATATATGAGAGTCAGATACTGCAAAAAAGGAGTCAACAGTCACTGATGTCACACACTTTCAGTCAAAAGGAATGTAAGTGAAAAAAAAAGATGTTTTTAAATCAATCATCTGTGATTAGACCAGCAATCTTGTTTCCCTTTTTATCCCTTCTTAACTAAGAAGAGGAATCTGTGAATGACACAATGACTTTTCCTAATCAGTTGGTTGGGGTTTTTTTGCTTTGGTTTTTGTTTTTCCCCGAGATGTTGCCTCTTAAACATGGTCCAGAAGGCAACTTGCTTCATTATAAAACAAAAACAAACAAACAAAACCAACCAAACAGACATCCCCACATTCTGTTTAACCAAATGCCTTCTAAGACTGAGATTGTAAGTGATGGTCCAATGCAAAGGAGATCTGTGAAACACATAGGCCTCCCAATCTGCGAATGTGAGAAAAGAACAGAAGCACCAACTATATAGGCAGTTGGGCAATTACTGGACAATGAAGGAACAGAGCCCTTGGAGCTGGGTAAAACTGGTTTTACTAATAACAAAGAAAGCACAGAACAAGTCTTCCGTATATATGTAAGTTTGGATATAACAGGAAAGCTTAACACCATGTAGAAAGAGCGAGTAAGCGTTGATGTTAACAAGCAAAAAAAATCTCAGGCAGACATTGTATGAGGAGAGGGAAGCCATTAAGGTTAACAATATGCTACTCTCAGAAATGAATACAAGGCACTGTAACCTCCCCTGTTTTTTCTCCATAAAGAGTTAGAACACACAAGGACAGTGTAAGGGTCAGAATAACAACAAAGACAGGTGTAAATTCTAGAAAGTTTCTTGGAATTACTGAAAATTAGATAAAATTAAATAAGTGGATAACTTGGAGTAGAAGCATTATCATCCTTCTAATTAAGTTAGTAATTCCTTGAGTAGATTATTAAGGTTTTAGTTAGATTAATGCTAAACCTTGGGATTTAAATATAAAGTGTATTCTTTGTTCTTACCTAAATTTTGTGTGATCAGGTTCCTTGCACTAATATATTTACTTTTAAAATTTGTGAGACAACATCTGGGATTTCATACAGAGAGAACTTTATAACCCTAAACACTTGGATAACAGAAATTACTTGAAAGCAGTACAAAATGCAAAGTCCCAGGAACTTCTGTTGCTTGGCAGAAAAACCTCAGCTAGAGACATCTGGAAATTAAGCAATAGCAGTCACCTTAAGGGATCATAGTATGGTGATCCTCCCTTTACATGGTGTAACTATTAAAAAAAAAAAGAAAACAACAAATTACAGAGATACTTCCAGTAACAGCAGAGATTACTCAAGTCATTCCAAAATTTACTGCTAAGACTAAGTCAGAATACATTACACTGACTGATCATCTGTTTAAAATGAAAATAAACTGAAACTTGAAGTAAAGCAGACTACTAAGTGAGTCTATTTTATGAGAGAAGATAATAAGCCATTTGAGCAGAAGAAAGACTGAGATGAGTATGGTTGTCCTTAATAAATTCATGTTGTGAAACACACTGGAGGGAAAGTTATTTTTTCTAAAAAATAACAGTGGTGGTCAAAGGAGAAACTGATATAAAATCTGTAAGTTCACATTTGAAATTACAACCTTTAGAGATGTAAGGTTTGGGGAAAAATCTTATAGTAAAGGCAAGAAGGAAGAAAACAAAACAAAACCATTATTGACTCAGTATGAAGTATGCAAAGTAAATGGTTGCTGTTGCAGGGAAGTGACCTCATTACCAACAATTTACTTCTCAACTCTTTTTATAGTGCCAAAATCAGTTGCATTTTGTGCTATGAATACATTTGATAATTTTTTGTAAACATTTCAAGAGCAAAGAAAATTTTACATGCAATGGAACCTGTTGGGCCTAACTTGCAGATAAGATATGTATTATACAAACTTGGCAACATTCAAAATATTTCATACATATATAAAAAGCAACACCATATTTCTATATGATTTGACAATTTGTTTCCTATAAAACTAACAGAAAGCTGAAAGAAATCTCTTCTCTGTATCCCACCTAATCACCTACCTATTAATATGACAGTAGGATTGACTTGGTTGTCACAGAATCTTAAAATATTTACTGCAAAGCAGTCCATATAGTTTTCATTTTATGGGTGTGCAAAGGATATTCTGACATCTCAATTAAAACTATGTTCAAATCTCTATTAAGCCCACAGAAGAGATGCTCAATGAAAAAATAAAGATCTTTCAAAAAGTTTAAATTTGTAATATTTCTACATTCATACATGATTTTTTTCTCCTAACTCTAGAAGAAAAATAGCATTTGTGTGCTATCACCACATTATGAATCTACTTTAAATAATATTTGAGATATTAATCTATCCTGAATAATTAATGACGGTTTCCCAAAGACCTTCAAAGTATACTAGATTCAGAGAAGTCAAGAGGTAAGACACATTTCTTAAATCCTGTCAGAATAACAATTAAGAATGTAGGAATGACAGGTATTCAGTGCCAGTAGTATCTTTTTTATTCACTTCACTTTTTTTAGTTTTATTAAAAACTGATTTCTGCTTTGTTATCGATCTTACCAGTGTAAGATTTCTGTTCATTCTAACAGTTCTCCCTAACAAGTGTCTTCATACATCAAAAATTACATGGAAAACATTATGCCAAAGTCTATGAAATTTGAATTATGTTATAAAGATGAAACTAATGTTTGTCATAACATCACAACTGTAAACTTGTATGTTTCTGTGCCACCCAATTACATTGAAACCAATTCCTCAGGTATTCCTAAGCAGGTATACAGCTACTCTCTTCATAGGTGAGACAATGGACAGATGTGAAATGATGCACCAACTTCAAACAAGAGGATTGATATCTACCACCTTTACAATTAAGCACTTGTCTCATGCTTCCTAGTGAATATTTCAGACAGTTCTGGAGATGCTCCATGGCAGTTCCTGCTGTGCTTAGTCCAAAAGTAGACAAATTTTATGTCCTTATTTATTACAGAAATGTTAACTTAATTACTGGATGGAGAATCTGGTCACCCCAAGAACTTCGCAAGTCAATTCCTGATGTAGATTTTACTAAACTATACGCAGATAGTTTTAAAAAGCCTGTAAAAATGGTTCTTCAGATGCAAGAGTGGTCATGTAGATTTTTTAATTTTTTTTTTTTAATGTAGGTAAGTTCACAGGTATTTTGTACACAGTGTCAGATGATAGAAATTGGTCACGCATACCCTGAAGTGGCGATGCAGGATCATGGGCCAGCTGGATTACAAGGGTTTGGCAAAAGTTTGAGGTCTGTCACCTGAATCATGCAACAGAGACTCTGGTAACCACCCAGACTGCCACCCATGTTGTCATTTTCAAGATGTTTGATTCTCAGTGGGAGTATTAAACTGTGTAAGGTATGTCAAACTTTCAAAATTCTTTTTAACAAAAACTTCCCCCATGAGTCTGTGCTACATTAAAGACAGTATAAAATGTCTTGCACAAGAGATGTGGATTCAACAAGAATGAAAAACAGTTAAAAAAAAAGTATAAATGAAACAGTTAGAAATATGAATGAATGTCCACTTTTCTGCTGGAGGTTGAATAAAATATGTTAATTTTGAGTCAAAATCTAGACAATTTTCTTAATTATATGTTTTGTCACTGTCTCACTGAAATAAAGATTTATCAAACTAAAGGAAATTAAGGCCTCAGAACATTTTTGTACACTTGAACCCTCTTGTTTTTTATCATATCTTCATTAATTTTAAAAATTATCAGTTTCAGAAATTATTAATTGAATTTTATTTTTTAAGTTAATGCTCAAATGCTGTGTTGTCAGGTAGTGTTATATTTATTGACTGCTGAATCATAGACCTGCTTCAGAATTGCTGATGTGCTTTTTCATTATGAATATCTATGAGAGAACACATTTGCACAGATAACTATGGCTCGATTTCTATTTGTAGTGTATATTGTAGTTACAAATTAGTTAATTAAAATGTCCTTGGAAACTAATAGTAAGAATAAAACCTTTACAAAGGATTTACTTTACTCTCAAAATATTTTACTATTATTAATTTAGGTAAATATTTTTATTAGTATTTTCTCATTTTAAACATAAGTCATTCTGACATAAGTCATGCCTATAATTTTAATTTCAGTAATAATGTTCTCATAAGTAGATTCCCCAACATCATCAGAACGAAGAAACCATGAGTTATGCTTAAAAATGGTGACAGAGTAAATAGAATTAAAAGAATTTCCTCAGTGTCATATTGAGCTACATTGTTTCCATGATCTATGAAGCTTTTTTAAATTTTCATCCTTTTCTTCAAAGTTTATACCTTTCATTTTTAATTGGGAATTATTGATCCCAGGTTTGATCACTTGAATAAGTTACCTCTTTTCTGTAATATCGAATACTATGACTCATGTTAGTTTTTTTCATCAACTACAGTCTGGAGCACTAAGAGAGAACAGTACAACTTCCTGATAAAAGCAAATTTTATTTTCATTTTGTGACATAGCTTGGATATTTCAGCTGGTGCAGTGATGCAAATGCAACACTACTTTAAATACTTGAGAAGATTTTTCCTTTCTGGAAAATATTTGTATAAAGCTCTTTTAAGAATAAATAAAATAAGGATAGAATGGCTCTTAATTATAATGATAATTCAGCAGAGTAAAAAGGATGGGGACATCAATGCCTTTGCCTGATAGCCACAGAATTCTAATTCACATTCAGATGCCATTTATTGACACTTAAAAGTTATACAGTTAGTATATTTTATACCTTAGACTTGCTCCCAAATGTTGTTTTTCTTGTATTGTTGAAGAAAATATTTGCTTTCAAGAGATTTAACCTGACTTTTCACAGTCTTGATCCACTTGCTTTTTGAAAGTCTTTTAAGTCCTGTGTCTCAGATGGCTATTCCATGAAAAATTATAATAATGAATTAAATGGGCAAGCTAATCCCATTAAATGGACAAGTCCCATGGATGACACAGGAAAATGTGTGTAGCTAACCACCAGCATAATCAGATATAATTGCTTTAAAAAACAACATTCCTCTATAAACCATTGATGCTGAATTTATAATCAGAGATATAGAAGAAGCCAGGGAGTTAATTTCTTTCCATGTCTGGGACAGCATTATTGTTTCTTATTGTTGGAGAATGTGTGTTATTGTGTATATATATTTATACAGCTATATGTATTATATAAAAATATATATTTGTACAGCTTTCAAAGCCATGAAGATGCAAAAAAGTAACAGACTTTTTACATGCTGTTGTGTATTTCACATAATTCTGAACACTACTACAAAGATAATTTTCTGCTTGTCATAGACTCCCCTAGTAAATTTTAGTCTGTGATGTTTAAACAGTTCTTTGTCTCTCTCTTTGAACCTGAGTGGGATGCAGGTGCCTGAACATTGATATCCAGAGACATTTTAGACACCCACAAGTATCCTTATTGCTCTCTATCTGCCACATTACTTAGATAGGAATCCCCTACTGTTTCTGTGCAAGGTAAATGACTCAGACTCCTAAGACATAACAAATTGAACTAGACATCTATGAGTAGAGAAATTAATTTCTCTCTGAAAGTCAAAATACATCCATGCACTTGAAGGTACCAGCTCCACATATTACTGAGGAAAAACCATCCCTCTAGCTGCAATTAATTTGAACAATGTGGAATTTTTTTCTACCCCAAGAAAGTACACAGAAAGTTAATGATACAGAAAACCCATTTATTGCTTATGCTTTGATGCCTTTGCATATCTGCATAGCTGGTTGATTACCCACACTTTCCTGTAGTCCTGTTAGCTTCATGTAAAACATGCAGTTCAATATCTGAAAGAATGGGGCTGCATGTGCAAATCCACAGAGGCCCCAGTGAAACATGTTTCTTTATCCAATGTGGCTACCCTGCATTTAAACCTTTAAATATTTAAGTGCATATTCATTTCAACCATACATCTTCTCTAGAGCATAAATGTTCCTCACAATGTTATCATAGTTTTCTACTATGTTTTTTTTTAGCCAGTCACTTCTGAATTTAACATTAAACTTCTGTAAATATATTGGTAAATACCAACATCCAGAAACATCAGGGTATGAGCCCCATAATTATGCTCTCCCCTAGTCATGATTTATGCACATTATGACCAAGCACACATTATTCCCCACTGTCTTCCAAAATCTTCTTCTTCCTCTTCTTTCTCATACAGAAACTTAACAATATTGTTAGAGAAGGATTACTACACTGGAACAAATCCACCAGTCCATGGGAGAAGGGTGTTTGGAGGTACTGTGGCACCTTTTTTCCCCTCAAAATACAGTGCACTCTTTTAATCTTTAATGACGACGAAGAGATTAATTCATTAATTTAAGTTTCCTGTCTTGGAGATAATTTCTTAATGGACTCTGATCAAAGTGATACTTTTAAAATCTGTTCCATGTAAATTGTGTCCGTAATAAAATGACATCAGCACCTTAACTGCTTGTTTATTTCATAGCTCCCTACAGCACAACCAGAATACCTAGAATACAGTGGCCAGACAGTTAATGGTATATATGACCTTCCTAGATAAAATGTATAAGGATTACTCTGTATCATGAAACAGAAAAAGCCTGCCATCTTATCCCTGATTGTCAAAATTGTTTCAGGCCTGTTTCCCTGTTTTCTGGAGCATTTAATGTATTCATGGTGTATTTAGTAGGTATTCCTGATGTATTTATCTTCCACCTCCACACCAATACTGGAGGTTAAACTGTCCTTTTTTGGAAACCTATTTACCATGACCAAAGAAGAGCTGCTCTCTAGCCATAACTGGTATATAATGAAAGATATAAATCCTTGGTTTATATTAGCTGTAAGGATTTATATTAGCTGTAAGGATTTATATTAGGTTTCTTTTTAGAGGATGATATTTTGTATTAGATAAAGTTTATACTGGCAAAAATCTATCACATAAGCATTGTTTATGACATTTTGTGAAATATTAGTATTTTTCTTTTTCTTGTAATTTTCAGACTTGACCCAACTCAAGTATCATGACTTATTGAAGAGAGTTTATATTTTATAATAAAAAAGCCCTAGATCCAAAAATAAGCCCCATCCTCAAATCACAGTTACATTTAATCTCTCTACCTGAGTGGTAGTCTTTCATATATACCAACTTTTCTGCTATTCATTTCCTTTGGTATTTTCAAGGTCAGAGGGCAAAAGAAAAAACACAGTTCTGTATGCAGTTCTGAGAACTGAACACCACATACTGCTTTTGAATAGCAGATGATTTAGTTTGCAGGACATAACTGCTAAACCCTTCCCCTCCTCCCTGGCTCCCTGTATTCCAGCTGAGATAATCAGTAGAAAGGGACTTGGCACCAAATGTAAATGTGAAACATGATGGTGTGAAGCTGCTTACAAAGCTCTTAGAGGTAGTGAAAAAACAAAGATTTGCACTAGGTAAAAAATAATAAATTAATCCTCTCTGCAAAGATATAAAGGAAGAAAAAGGCAGATGCTAAGATGATAATTTTGGTGAACTGCAAATCTGGCAGTGAGTTCAAAAATGATAAATTATATTAAGTAGAGAAGAATAACTATGTCTCGAAACAGAGCAGGACAGTAACTCCAAAAGAGAAAACATCATTAGAATTTGGATCCATTCACTCTGCAGGCAACTTTTCCTTTCTGCTGAGGTCTATCTGGCTTTAAATTATCCATTGTATCTATTCCTCACTTCTGTTAAAAGTCACCTGCAGCTCTGTAGAATTTGAAGTCTTCTGGAGATAATAGCAAGGGAAAAAAATGAGCTGTTTGGAAATGATGAAGGAAAAGAGAATAAGCTCCCCAAGTACAGGGGAGAATTGTTCAGTTATACAATATATTATTTAAAAATGAGTTCAGGAGAGAAATGCAGATGGTGGCCTACTGTTTCAACACAGCACAATTTTGTCAGTGCAATGATTTTTGAGTTGTTCTGCTTTGGACTTACAACAATAACTACCAGTGAAGCACAGCTTGTGTTCTGAAGGCAGAAGTGCAGTAATCCACTTATATGAAAGAAGTGATTTTATAGGCATAATTATAAAAAAATAGATCAATTAAAACAATTTAAAAGTCATCAGTAAAGAGGAAAAAAAGTAGTTGCAAATCTATCTTTTATGCTAGACAATAGTGATATATTCCACTTATTTGGAATATAAAAGTACAGAAAGAAAACCATCCATTATGTGACATAAGATTTCAATTACTTCATAATAATTTTTCAGATTAATTTGAATTAAATTTTCAGTTTGAGCTTTATTTCTATGGAGAAATAGATCAGCAATACTTAGCTTCAGATGTGAATTACTTTGATATATGTTCTAACTGAACTAGTTTTGAATGTATTATCTCTTATACCTATTGCATTTTTAAAAATCTATAATTCAGATGTTGCTCTTTTTCCTTTAAAAAAAAAACAATGGAATTTGGATCAGAATTACATAGAGAAAAGAACTACTTCTGAAAGCTGCTGCAAATTTTGATTACTTCTTTTTGACTGCAGAAAGTGTGCATGAATATGTCAGTTCACAGTTTGGGAAGTTTTTTAGTGCAACTTGTCTTTAAACCTGTTTTGAATTCCTTCATTAAGCAGTGCTTGTGCATGAAGAAGTTACAGTGTTGCCAACTGCTAATTTCCAGAAGTTGCAGTTAAAACTCTAGAGTCATAGGATCAGTTAAAACACTGGGAATTTAAATTATAAATGCATATATATGTATATACGTGTGCGTGTGTATGTGGGGTTTTTTTTTCTTTTCTTATTTAGAGACCATTTGATTGCTATTATACTGACTCCTATTATGTATGTTTTGAAAATGTGTTTTATAATGTGACTGGAAATCAGAGCCTGAAGGAAAGTATTACATAGCTTTATACTCATTATTTAATTCATAGTTTTGGTATAAACCATATTTCTATTTCTATGACAAAGAGGGAATAGATTTAATGGTATATTTTTTACTTAATTTCTGAGAAGAAATTAAAGGTAAATCAATAAATTTGTATTTTGTTACTAAAAATATGTGAGGTGAGGGTCCATAGTGATGCAGAGTCCACAGGCAGGTGCAAAGGAAAGCCCTTTTATTGCAAAAACCAGGCCCTTTTAAGTTAGCCCATTATCAGCTACATAATTTTAAATGATAACAAACATAATACAACCAACCACCATACACCATGAGGTGAACATGTAATGGTTATATAACTTGTTTTTCTGCCTCTAATTCAGCTGAGTCACTTTCCCATAGTCCTCTTCTGATTAGACAGAGTAGCAGGCCTGAGCCACGATGTTACAAGGCCTTCTTTTTGTCAGGTTTTACCCTTATGCAAAAAAAGACCTGTTAATTAAAATTGAGGTAAATATAGAAGCATCTCAGTCTCAGAGACTGAAAAAACATTTCTAATTTAGCCCTATGGGATATGTGCTTATGTTATCTGACTTTTATTTTATTTGGAATTCCAGAAGAATGACAACTTATCCAAGTTAAAGCTACAGCTTTCCATGAAAGAATTGAGGGCTTTAAGGTTTCCCAAAATGCAATTGCAAACACATTAACATGTTCACTACTCTCACTAAAAAGTTAGCTGAAGGATTCCAAAAATACCTTTATTCTATTTTCAGTGGGTTTTATTTCATTTTCAAAGCATCCTGAAAAAAAAGAAAAACACCTTGCCAAGTATTATATTTTAGCACACTTCAAAATATTTTGAATTCTACTTATGTCACTTTTAACCTTCTACTATGTAAAATTAAACTCAAGCAAAACCAAACGACAATTCAGAATCTCCAATCATAATGAAAAATCATGAACAAGAAGGCTGGTCTTGGTGACTTGGATCAAAGACTCTGCAGAGGCTATTGCATCAAGAAGAACAGCAGACAATATATTATTTGCCTTCCCCTATAATTCTTTATTTCCTATGGGAACAATACATCAAAATTTATTTCTGGGAAATACCTTACTGTTAACAGCACTAAAGATGATGAATCGAGAAAATGCAAACATACGTGTGGAAGGATTTTCGCTACGTGAATCACAATTTTCTCCAGAAGTCTGTAAATTCTCATAAATGATTGCTGACAAACTGTGGTTTGTGAAGTTAAAAAGATATGGTACTTCTAGATAATTAAGGAAGTGAGAAAGAGTACAGATTATGATCTGATACTAAAATATTTTGTCTGACAATATCACCATTTCTCTTCAATGGCGTAGTTGTTGAACGCTGTCCCAACCTCCTTTGTATCAACACAATGACAAGGACTTGCTCCATTTCACAGGAATAGGCTGGGTTACTTGGGACAATGAGGACTGGGACAAGATTTAATCACATGTGTTCTCAATTGTATTGTTTCCTTATGCTTCTTGGCCCTTTAAGGGTACCATAATATTTTTCCTTTAGAAAACACGTATTCTTGATAACTATTAGCATGCTCCTATATGACTATCCCCATTGAATCTATTGATTGCAGAAGTAAAGACCTCTGTTCTGAAGACTATAAAATGCAAAAAAGAGTGAAAAAGCTTTTAGTTACATATATCTCAGTTTCAGCACAATAGCTCTAAAATCTTTTCATCACTACTGGAATGCTTTTAAGAAGTGGAAAATAAAATAATTCTATAAGAAGTACTAATAAAATTAGATACAAAAGAAACTAAATTTTACATTTCTCTCTGCTACCAGTAAACATTTTAGAGACCCTGACCCAAACTTTTTTGGAACCAAATGAAAGTGGCACCTTCCTTCTCAAGATTCACTGTGACCCCAAGATTTACTTCTGAAATTGTTCTATGATCGATTCAGACAAAACAACTCCCATCTTATTTGCAAAGAAGAACTTTTTTCTGATACAAGTTATCCTGAAAGTAAAGCTAGATGGAGCTAGAGCATATTAATATACTGTTGCAAATTTACTTGTGATTGACTACTTGGTCTACATCATCTTGGTCAGGCCAATAAAAAGTGGAGATGCTACAGTGTAGCTTGAGTCTGATTACTGGCCTTGTAAAAAAAAGTGCACTTTCAATAAATATCCATGGAACACTTTCCTATTAACAGGAGGACTATAAAATAAAATAAAATAAAATAAAATAAAATAAAATAAAATAAAATAAAAATAAAAATACTATAGAAACATAATTTTTTTTTTTTAATTAGAACCCAAATCTGTTTAATTTTACAATTCCCATTTCAATATCATAATTTTGATATCACTAATCCACATTATCCACTAACTTCTCTTACACAATCCTCCCTTATATACTAGTTAGATGCTGTTTGTGGAAAAATGTGTGAGACAGTAGTTACAAATGTCCTTGATTTTGCTCTTAGGCATCAACAGCTGAAAGATTTCCAAAGGCAAAGGTGGTTCATTTATTCCTAATGATGTTTATTGTTTTGTCCCCAAAACCATGTGTTTAGTACTCATTTTTTGAATCTGTATAAGATTTTGTTTCCTTAAATGTTTTTATCAATGATTTCCATAGCTTACTATGAATATTCATTCTCTTTTTTCTTTTTTATGTCTTGACTTTAAAGTAAGTCTCTCATCTCTTTTCTGATTGAAAAGTAATTTTCTTAATTATTCCTAGAGTGGAATCTGCTTTATTTCTTTCAACAACTTTTTTATTCCTCTCTTTAACTCTTTTAGTTCCATATTTTTGAAATCAACACCCCAAAGTTTGTTGCAGTTTCCTCTATGTGGGTGCATCACATATTTGTATTGATTCACTAGTGTTTTTTCCCCTTGTTTCTTTGCTGAAAAATTACACTGTATAATGAGATCTTTCTGCAATCCATTGCAGATGCTGCTATCTTGACTCTATGAATTTCATCTGCAAAGTTTGTCACCAACTTTTCTAAGTCATTCATCTTCCTTCTCTATCCACCATCAAAAGTTGCCATCAATTCCAACGTTTGACTGGTAATTATTTATTTATTACTTAATTATGAGACAACTTAGCTAAATCAGTATGTTATTCTGTAAAGGCAATAGATAATTATGGATGAGATCAAACATCTGAAAAAATCAGTTCACATAAAGATGGCCACAAAAAACTTGTAACAAGCTGCTACCTCAGCTGTCAGTGTGGGAAGTGTAGAAGTGAATATGCATGTGTACAGCATTTTGACAAAGGCAATTTGCCATAAATGTAATCAATTTGGCAGCAAATGCAAATAAATGTAAAATATGAAGGAACTCAAGATAGCTACATTACTGAACCCTGTTTTCATATTAACAGTGAATTAGGGATAATGAATCCACAAGATATATAACCAGCTTCTGATTGATTTGGGAATTATTTCATATTCTTATAATCTGAAAAAAATATTTGAAGACAGTGAGAAAAAACATGTATGTCATTTATAGTTATCTTGCCAAAGAATATTAGAAAGCAAAATCATTAAAAACTTCACACTTGCCAGAATTTGTCTCATGCAAAAATTTTTGTTTAATTACATTGTCTTCTGTCTGAACCTGTTATCTCTAGGATGTTTTCACAGGCTGTGAAAAGAGACAAGAACAAAAGATAATTCAGATATTTGATAAAACAAAGGTTAACTGTTTTTAGTCTTCCCAGAGGTCATTTTAAAGGAGAATTCCTGAGTTCCTATCATGTTTATTACCTTTTCCAATGAACTGGAGAAGGAAGAGAAAAACTATCAACTAAGTTTGTGGGTAACTCTAAACTTTCTGTTTGTGTATGTGTATAAGCAGTCAGGACACAATGAAGCCACAGCTGCTGCCAGAGGGACCTAAGGAGTTTGGTGGAATAAGACAACAGGAGCTTCATAATGAGGAAATGCAAGTTCCTGCATCTGCACGTGACACCTCTGTGCTAGTACAGTTTGCTGATTGCCTCAGACAATGGTAGCTCTGCTAGAAAAGCTAGGCTTCCTCATGGCCTGGCAGCAATGAATCCAAATGCCTTACTGTGCTGAAAATTCACTAACATGAGTTTTATCAGTAGATATAGGGTAGTGATCATTCTCCTTTACTCAGCATGACATTAGCCTAGTGATTATTCACAGTTTCTCTGGGCAACATGTTCTAGTGCCTCACCACCCTAACAGTAAAGAATTTCTTCCTAACATCTAATCCAAATCTAATATCTTGTGGTTTAAAACTGTTCCCTCTTTCTCTATCACTTACTGTGTTTGCAAATAGTTTGTGTAAAGGCCCCTTTGAGTACTGGGAGGCCACAATGGGTTCTCTCTCAAACCTTCTCTTCCCCAGGCTGAACAACTCCAACTCTTTCAGCCCGTCTCCATAGGGGAGGTACTCCAGTACTCTGATCATCTTGGCGGCCCTCCTCTGGACAAACTCCAACAGGTCAATGTTTTTCATGTGCTGAGGATTCCAGAGCTGGACACCGTAGCCCAGGTGGTGTCTCATGAGGGCAGAGTAGCTGGGGAGAATCACATCCCTCAACCCACTGGTTACACTTCTTTTAATGCAGTCAAAAATATGTTTGGCATTCTGATCTGTGACAGCACACTGCTGCCTCATGTCCAGCTTTTAATCCACTAGACCCCCCCCCCCGGTCCGCCTCCTCAGAGCTTGCTCTCAGTTAGAATTTCTCACAGTCTGGAATTGCCCCTACCCAGATGCATCACCTTGCACTTGGACTTGTTTCACATCAGGATTTTGTGGGAATCAGGAATACTTCACTCCAGTTTAGTCATACAGTACAAAAAGACATAAATAACTTGAGCAAGTCCAGCAGAGAGTTATAAACCCCAAAATAATTTTTGGTATTTAGTAGCTGAAGGATATCTGGTTATGATATTGAATCCTACAAACAGAACAAAAATACCAGTTAGAAATTATCAAACCTACTGACAAGATAACAGAAGGTGATCCATGTCTCACAACTGTACTGGAATGCTGTGAGCACAACTGCTCAATAGACCTGAAACTTAGTATTGCCATGCAGCATCATTCCAAGTTCACAGCTAGTCTTGGCTACATAGTGTGTTTCAATGTACAACAATCTAGGAACATGGCATGCTTTAATGTGTGACTGTGGTGTAATGCTGGGTGATAATGAAAATACTTGGCCCAGGTCTGATAATCTCTGCTCTAGAAATTCATCTGAGTATTAAACACTACTGTTTGCCTTCTCAGTTGGTGACTAAAATGACTCACTTACTTGAGGTGTTTGGGAAATATTATGGGAGATTTTGATTTTTGCCTATTAGTGAAGTAAAAACAATTCTTGTTTCTGTTGGCACTCTTAAATTAAGGCTGTATGTTAAATTTTCAGACCTGTATTAAAGGTGGAAAGTACACCTCAATGAAATGCTACATTTGGATTGACAAACCAGGTATTTCACTTTCAGGAGTGCAGCTTCCTTCAGCCTCACAGACACTTCTTTCAGCACTTCTCTCTGCTTTGTAACCGAACATAAAAACAGAATGACAACACTACTGTTTCTGTTGAAGAAGATAACAATATTTTTCTTTATTTTTTTCATTGCACACCGAGCAATTGCACTCAGAAGTCTCTGTCACATTAATCAGGTTCTCAGATTTAGCTGCAGAAAATTTTATATATTTAAAAGTAATTTAAACATTACAGCTATTAAATGAAAATATTATTTTAAAAAAACGGGTTTTTCTTTCATCGTTTATTATACATCAGTATACAGTGAACAGAGCTATGCCAGTTTAAACCCATTGAGTAGACAAGCTACACAAGCTTTAGAAATTTCAAATTAAAGTACTGCAGGCCATTTAAGGAAAAGTATAATCACAGTAAGATCCAGCTTGATCCCATTCTCTGAAAAAAAAAGATAGTGAAATTAAACACTTCCTATTGCTAGACTTCCCTGAGGAAAAAACTATTCTTTCCCAAGAAAACAATCCAATTCTACAGTGATTAGAAATTCTATTAAAGATATCTACTTTTACAGCATAGCTTTCTGTCCAGTAGTTTAACAAAAAGCTTTTTTGGGCAGAAGGAATTACTTATGATTACTTAATCCGGCTTTTTCAGTGCAAAGGTCATGAAATTCTTTACAGTACTTTCATCTTTTACCACAGCTAAATCTGATTAGATACAAATCTGTCTTTTAGAAGGAAGAATGGTCGTTCTTGTAAAAGCATCAAGTGCTGAGGATTATACTACGTTTTTAAGTAATCTCCTCCATTGGATGTTTATTTTTACTAGTTATTTGTACTCATTTAGTTTTTAATTTGTTGGGATATTTATCTCTTTATTTTAAACAGCCATGTAATTTCCCATAAAAATAGCTACTGCAGTTTCTTTCTATTCTAGCCTATTGATGGGAAACATTCCTCAGGAAAACAGTGATCCAGAAGAATCAGATTTAGTGATAATTTTGGTGCACAGTGGGAACTAGCAGAGTGATTTGGTTGTTTAAATGTGGGTATCTGGTGCCATTTGAGATGCCTTAAGGTATGTAATCTGACCTCCAGCTGTCGCTCCAGAAGAACTCAAGTCATATCTTGTGTCATATCTGCCAGCTCCACATAGATATGCTAGGATATCTAAAAATGGCACTAAACGTCTAACTGTGAGCAACTAAATCCAGGCACAAAGAACTGTTCAGCTCATCTTAAAACAGACATCAGCATTTGGTCAACTAAGTATCTTTGCAGACACCCCTGGGAACTATTCTGTCACATGAACATAGATGTCTAAGCTTATTTGAGACGCTGTAGTGTATGTAAGATGTGTAACAGGACTGACAGATGTTACACTTACTACAGACCCCAAGCTTTCTCAAGGGGCACTGGGAGGCTATGCAGGGTACTCTAGGGTCTCTGAAAGAGTAGAAGGAGGGATTTGTAGAAGTGAAGTAGCAAAAAATTAACCTTTTAATGTAGCAGTGTGAATTTCAGGTTTTTTGTATTTGTGTTTTGTTGTCTGTATGTATTTAGTATAACCCTTCACCCCCTCTATTCTTACCCCTGATGTATTTGGTTTATCCTGATGTAACCCTACCCTTTCCCTTCCCCATTGGGTCAGTGTTTCCCCGCCCAGCCCCCAAGCTGGGAAAAAGGGACACACACCCTCTCTCTCTCTGTCTCTCTCTCCATGTACCTCCACGTGTGGATCCAGGAGCTTTGGCAAGGCTCCTGGCCACATAGAACTGCACCTCAATAAACATCCTTGATAACCCAAGAGAGAGGGCACGCTTCATTCTTCCAAAACCTTGAATCCACACTCCAGCGAGCTACCTGGGAAACTCACAAACTGCTATAAATTGGCTCGGGGATCAGTGAGCCGGAGAAAGCATTTCCCACCAAGCGAGCCACTTTATATTTTAATGATATGAGTCTTATTCCTCAGGGGCTTCAGTGAAAGGTGACAATGACTCACTTATTGTTAGGTACTTAACTTACGAAGCTATGAACCTTCTCTGTTTGGCTTTGTTTTAAATTCAGTGGGGAAGACAGATACACACCCGCCTCTTTACCAGTCAACAGAATTGTTTTATAGAAGTCACAGAACCACATATGGTTTGGGGATGGAAGGGCCCTCTGGAGATCATCCAATTCAGTATCTATGTTACAGGATAGAGCCTATATGAAAGAGCAGACACAATAGTACACCTATAAAGGCCCTTTTGTGATAGTGTGGAAACCCTGGCTCCTCACCTGACAGGATGAGGCTTTCACAGAGGGAATTTTAAAAGAGGTTGTTGGAAGAACATTATACCTCTCAGTAGCCTAAGAGTGAAGACTTAATCAGTAAGCTGCTAGCCCTGGAGTCATGGATCCCTGGGGGACCTGCACTGCTAGTGGCCCCCAGCCCACAGGTTGCTGCTGGCCCTTAAATCACTCTGACCCTTCCCACGTCTTGTCTGTCAGTCTGGGTGTCAGACAGGGGTTTGACCTTTGGCTTGAGCTTCTGTTTGATGTTGGGCTCCTATGGATATGTTCCTCCAAGAGGTATTTTTTGCATTTCGGCTTTCTAATGAGAATGACCAACATTAGCCACAAATGGCCTCATTGAGACTGATCTCTGTGATTTTCCACATGCCCAAAGCCATTGCCTGGATCATTATCACATTCTGACCTCCTATCCCAAATATCTTAAAAAGATATAAAGATTTTATTTATTTTCTTTCCTTATTTCACCTCCACGCATATCTAAGCCATTAGAGAAGCGCACATGTAGCCCAGTGCACATCAGTAAATCTTCCCTTCATCTGTGCTCCTTTTGTTTTCCCAGTACATACCAGAATCATCAAGAAGATTAAGTGATGGGTCACACTAAAATGCATGGTGCGTTTTGCCCTGTGTCAGAGAAAACAGCATAGCTTCTGAAAGTAGAAACAGTAGAGAATTTTTTTTTCTTTTGTTTTTTTCCTTGCTACAGTCTTGCAAGATTTGGCAAATAGAATAAATTTCACTGACAATTTACAAAACACTTGAAATGAGTATTTTACAGGCAGTCCATATATGCCATGTTTTAAATAATAATGTGTGCTAAATAAGTAATGTACTCAAATATACAGTCTGCACACAACAAATAAATGCATTGTGCAGTACACAAAAATTACTGGCTAAGCACTTGTCTTTGTTCGAGGCGTATTTAAAAGTATTTTCACTGCAAGAAAACTATTAATAATGGAAAGAACATAGATGAAGACATTGCTATATATAACTAGAAATATATCTTTGACACTGACTCTATTTGTATCATTAATTTCAGCGAGAAACGTAAATTTTCTTTATGAAGGTATGCAGAAGTCCTAGCTTCATTAGCATGTACACAGTTTTCAGTCTTGTGTCTCAACTTGTTTACTGATAAACTTGTTTTCAGCCACTTACTTCATGTACCTTTGTTTTAAATTGTGATCATGAATACCCCAAATCAATTAAATTTTGTCAAATAAACATAATAGCAGCAATGAAATGAACAAACACAAACATACCGCACTTTCTCTTGTGACTATGCTGGAATTCAAGATTATTTTCTGTTCCTACATTTTTTAGAATAATGAAAGAAAAAATGCATAGAACACAGGTCCAGCAGCCCTCAAAATGTTTTCCTTTAAAGATGAAAAGGTTTATTAATTCCAAAAGAAGAAAACATTTATAGTTGCTCCACTGAACTGAGAGAACATTGTAAAGGACAGAGAAGCCATGAGTTCTGTTTAAAAAATAAATAAAATAGACACAGAGCAGCACAGCCATTTACTTCAAATCACTTATCAGACCAATGGCAGAGCTACTTTTTTACCATTTGATACATCCCTGAATGTTTCTAAAATTAGCTGTTAGATATTTACATTATTTGGAATTTGTTCCACAGCTGCTTGCAGGCCCAAGGTTAAAGGGAAGGTTTGAGGTGCACAAGGAGAGCTGCTGGCAGGGCTAAATACTGCCTTCAATATTTTATAAACAGCATGCAGGCTTATACACGCATATGCACCTTCTCTCCAACCCTCTCTCTCTCTCTCTCAGATTTCAGGAGAAAACCTTCTTCCAGTTATTCTTATTTGATGTATCATGCTATATTTATTATGCAGCCCCTGAGGGCTTTTAAAATTATGATGTGTCTAGGGATTTTCAATTCCATGGAAAAAGTTCCCACAGTTTTAATTGTGGTAGACAGCAGGTTGTCAGCCTAAAGACGCAAAATCAATGGAAAGTTGACAGGTTTGACTCAAAGAAAAGCAGAGAGGGGAGTGGGAACATGGAATAAAAAGTTAATATGAACCCTCTGAAAACTGTTGAAACTGGAATCTGAAGAATTCTAAAGGGAACAGAGCCATGAGCAATACTGGGAAAATTCTAGGTCTCCCCACAGAAAGATATGTATTCTGTCCTGTGAGAAAAATTATGATAGCATCCCATATAATTCTGAAGGAATCCTTAGCTGGGAAAATAATTAAAATTAATAATGTTAAATATTTTGCATCTTATGAAAGACATTTGATCTTTTGAACACATTGCATCAACTACATAAAATGACACATCCCTCCTGTCACCATTGTTTTGATGTTTTATTCAAAACTGCATTTTCATCTGTCTTCAGTATTTCTATAGCACAGTCTCAGTAGAATCTAAGCATTAAGCCATAAGATTTGCTTTATACAAGCATATGATTTATATTGCACTTTTTTAAACAGCATATCATTGCACATTCTGTGGCAAATTTTTCTATTTATAAAATCAAAGTTAGTACTTATTATTTGTATTATTCCTGTTATTTTAAGGAATATGATTATTACATACTTAACACTTGGGTTATTATACTTGCCTACTGCCCAGAAACTTGGACTAGAACATATCATAAACCCAAGGCAAGTGCTGTCTGACAAAACAAAAATGATTACTAAGGCATGGGCAAAATGCCAGAAAGAAGAGGTTAAAATTGAAAGAGAGTGAGACTTCCTTTACTTTCTAGAGTAAAAGAAATGGGCCTAACTAAAATGAACAGCATAAGTAATGCTCTGAGAGGAAAATATGGGAATACAGGTAAACACTGACTTGAAACTAAAAGATAAAAACACAGGGCTTGCTCACTTTGTTTTGAGTATGTGTTTGTGAAGCCAGGGAAATAAATCAGACATGTAAAACTTATTAAACTTTATGAAAGAGCCAGGCCACTTAATCTAGGCTATTAATTTGAATTTGATTTTTAGAGTCATAGTGGTCAGAAGTTAAAGGCCTGGATGGTCTTGCCTGGAAAGAGGTAATTATCACAGAAAGTCATCAGAATGAGGTTCTGCCCATGTTAAAGCACCAAAGTTAGTCAAGTATTTTTATCCTCAGAGGTATTAAATATCCAACTTGAGGCATTGTAAGATATTTTAGGTAGAAGGTTAAGGAAGATTAAAAATACGGTATTCTGTATATCTCATCAAAATACAGGATGTATAAGTTTAGCTGTTGCGTAAAACGATTTCATGGAGGAAGTTACTAAACAAATATTATGAACTTGCCATTGTATTACCAAGTAACTCTTGTTTGCCCAAACCAGCCCCCGGCACTGGAGGTGAGGCCACCCCAGCTCAGAGCAGAGCAGGACAATCCCCTCCCTTGCCCAGCCAGCAATGCTGTGCCTGATGCCCCCAGGACAGGGTTGGCTCTCCAGGCTGCCAGGGCACTGCTGACTTTTGTTCAGCTTGCCACCAATCCAAATCCCCACTTCTCTTTCTGTGGATCTTCTCTTCAGCCTCTCATCACTCAATTTGTATGTACAACCAGTATTATGTGTCCCAGGTAGAGAATCCTGCACTTGCTTTTGCTCAATTTTATACAGCTGGCAATCACCCAGCTGTCAAGCCTATCCAGATCTCCCTGTAAGGCCCTCTCTGCCCTCAAGGGTGTCAACAGCTCCTCCAGGTTTAGTATCATTTGTAAACTTACTTCATGTATATTTTATTCCTGTATCCTGATCATTTATAATAATATTAAAGAACACTGGTCTTGAGTTCCAACTTTGAACTCCAGATCCTCAGCTTTATTTCCATCCTGAAACATTTTGTCCTTCTTTTTTTCTCATTGTCATAGAATGCTCTTCAGGTCTGTATAAAACACTTCAAATTTTCCTATTATTTTCATATTATTTCTCAGATAATAGAAACAAAGTATTTTGATATCTTTCTCCATCTTACTTTTGTAATTGCAGAAAAATGAACTAGAAGTTAATAATATCCAGGTAAGAATTTCCCTTTTGATGTTGATGGGATTAAATTGTAATGACTTAATTTTAAATTAATTTAATGAAAAAAATAAGTAAGACTTTTCCCTGAAATTACAGAGGTTTGGAAGATGAGAGCCACATGAGAATCTGTTAAGCCTTTTGCACCAACTGATAGGAAGCAGATGGCCAGTGACAGCTATATCAACTGAGCTTGGTACCTAATAGTTAATAGTAGCAGTATTGTTGATAATTACCATAAAGCATAAACTGTAATCTCCAAGTATACTAAAATTTTCTACATGCATCACATTCACAGAAACCAAATACTCTTTGAAGAGTAATGTGATATGACATATGCTAAAAGAATATTTTTTCTAGAGATTTTTAATTAAATGGCAAAAAAAATGTTTTAATCAGTTTAATTCCATTGAGACTTGTGTTCTTAACTTTTAAACCTTTCACTATCTCCTTAATTTTGTTTGTAAAATTAGACCTGCAGACATAAATGTAGTAAATTATTTAAGAAAGGGTTTTTTTAAGTTTTGAAATACTTTTATTGCATTTAAATTCTATAATTCTATTTTTTAATAGAAATTATAATTATCATGAAAGACATCTGCTGTCTGCAGTTAACATGGTTATTCATGGTCACATTTCTGACTTCTTAGTCACCATTTATTCCCTTATTACTATATTGAGAAAAAAAATTACAACATATACTTTTTTCCCCTGTAAAATGTTTGTCATTAATCATGGCGGGTAAGGAGAACACCATCGCTGATTTCACCTAGGGCACTAAAGCCACAAAAAAAATCACATTTATGATAGTTGCTTTACCATGTACACTAGTAACCTCTGAAATACTCAGTAAGACTGCAGGTAAATTTGCTTACACGTCTTGTGTTAAATTGTGTTGTCTTGAATTACAAATGCAGCAGAAATTAGTATTCTAATCCTTATAAATTGCAAAACACACTTCCTTCAATGTCTGTCAGCTCCACTGGTCCCTATAAATTTGAGATGTTAAATGGCAGATGCTCCCTACCTTGGTCCCTCACTACATTCCCGCAGGATCAAAGCAATCTGACATAACTACATCAAACCTGCTCCTCTTAATATCCCATAATGCATACAAAAGACTTACCTTCCATTTATTAAGAATACACAGACATCACACTGCTGAGGTAAAAAATATTTGTTCTAAATATTTCAGAACAAATTGCTCCTGTTCTCAACAATGCTACAAAATAAACTTTATAAGATAAAGATCTCAGTCATAAATTTATATTGGTGCTTTCTTTCACATTTTATTGAACTATATTATAGATTCAGTACTTCATTTGCATACTGTAGTATACTAGTGAAGTCCGATTTTCATCATCTCTATGGTAATTTTCTATTATAAATGTTTCGAAATATAGAAATTGTAGATAGGATACTTGTTACAGAAAGAAAACAAAAATGGACAAAAGTGAATTCAGCTTCCCTTTTTCTTGAAAGGTGAACTCGCAAATTTCAACACACAAGTTTTTTAAAAGACAATAAGTCACTAAGATTTATCACAAAATAAAAACAAAGGAATATCAAATTTATGCTTAAATTTCTTGAGGAGGGGAAGGCCTCAAATTGAATGAAAAACCTTCTGAAAATTGATGAGTACTCTGGCACTCTGGGGCGTCACTATTCCTTGCAGAACTATGGTCTTGTTGCAAGACATGCTGATAAGATGCTAGAATATTATGTGCACTGTAAAGAGAAAATAGTGACATGATAGATTTAGTTGAAATCAACACAGTGCAATAAGGAAGTGGTTATTGATATAGTACATGGGAGTATCTAATATGAGAAGACCCTGTGGAAAACACGTAATCAGTAGAAGTGAAGAATGACCAGAAGTGAGAGTGAACAGAAGACAGGATCATCTGCTTACCAAGAGAATAAGGCAGGAGGGGCAAAATAAACTTGATAAATGTACCAAATACTGGCAAGAGGCAGGTCTCTGTCAATGTCAGTTTTGTACTAGGAAATAAAATCAAGTTTGGTTCTCAGGTGCATGAAGAACAGAAGCTGGCAGCTACTTTCAGGAACAAGTTTACATAATAGAGTCTTGAGATCAAAACTAAACACACAGGTCTGCAATCAAAAAATGGATATTACAGTAACAAATGTAAAAGCTATCATTGTTGAAAAACTTCAGGAAAGGTATGCTTGAAAACTTTGAAATAAAAATGCTTAAATAGCATAATAAACAGTTAAAAAAACCCAATCAACCAACCAATCAACCAATTCAGAAAGTATCCAGTCTTGAACAAAGTTGACTATTAAGTCCATAGTCAACTTTAAACATAAAAGTGTGAATAAGGGAGTTACAACATCTAACTCAAACTGGAAAGGCTTAACATCAGTATATTGGATGATGTATCTAGTGCTGTATCTAGTTCACAAGCAAGCAAGAGCTGAATATTTTAAGTTTTTTCCTTGTTCTGAATCAATAAGTAATGGACTGTGGTCTCTCTATCTGGAATATGGGAAAAATATGAAAAATTAAGTATGTTGATAGAAAGCTAAAGACCCAAGTAGACCCAGCTGTGGTTTCAAGTAGCTAGAAAAGAGAATCCTAGATGTTGGCTTACAAGACCTATTGGAATGGTCTTAAAACAAGGAAACAAGGTAAAAAAGTGCTGAAAATTATATGGAGAAAATAAAGAATCAATGTTTACCACACTTCTTTAATGTATTAATTTTGAAAGACCTGACTAACACAAATACTTCCTATTAAGTCTAATCACTCTATTAGTAGTGCAGAAAAGGGGCTGTAGAGATAATGTATGGCTTGCCTAAATCAGCATAGCAACTTGGAGACAGATTTGGAATTGTATTTTCCAGTTTCAGTATCTCATGCCTTTCTTCAATCCACTTAATAAATTAGATCTGGAATCTAACTTTCAAGTACAAAATTTGACAGGGCTGCTTATGTCTCACCATACTGCCTACTCTTGCTATGATCTCACCAGAACTGACATCCTAATCACTGTCAGGTCTTATTAAGTAACTAGGTGGGAAAACAAAAAACATTATTGGGAGAAATAAAAACATTCTCCCGCATGTTTCTTTCTCTATCTTTACATGAGTCAATGTGGTGAATCATACGTGCTATTCCTTTTACTGTGTGTTGCTTGTTGCTTACAGTGATCTGTCCCAGATGCTGACCTCAATTGCACAACTTCAGTTCCATGCATTGAGGGAAAATAGCTTTTAATTGAGATAGACAAGAATTATCATAACTGTAAAAAACACAGACAACTAACTTGAGCCGCACCCTTTTCACGCTTTTTAGTATAAGACAAGAATTGCCTTCAGAAATTTAGTTATGGGAAAGAGGTCACTGCCAAAGTGTCATTTAGTTTGCTGCTATCTGGATCTCTGAACATACAGAGATTCTAGATTGATCACCTTCTAAACTAAAGAAAGATGAGCTTCTTAGGGAAAAACTTTTACATTCCCTAGAAGAGATGTAGAAGAACAAACTTTAGAACAGGTAAGACAGGAAACACAAAAATTAACCTAAAATATATTAAACGTATTTATTCTATTTATAGTGCAATTGTATTACAGAGTCATGGCACTTGAAAAGAAGGGATAATTGTTCCCTGTGGAACAGAGGAAAAGAGCCATTAACATTTGGGACACATGAAAAGTTATAGTAATCCATAAAAAGTCTGCATCTGTCAAGTGTGTGATTTTTAATAGGAAGCAGAATTAATAATTCCTAGGCTCAGATTTTGAAGCATTTTGTATGTCTCACTTGGAGTTCAGGATTGTTAAATCAGAATTAAAATGACAATTTCCTGAATAATATTCTCCTATGTTTCAAGGAGATATTTTCATGATATATTTCTATGAACTATTTGAAACCACATTATGAGATAAAAATTCAACAGGATCTGCCATTATGAATGGTCCTTCACAGACAACCATTTGCCATCTGGCCTTGGGAGTGTAAAATAGAATACAATTTTTAACAGGAAAAAGGTTGAGGTTTTTTGTAGTTTTTTTTTCTATTATACTAATAATGGAAAAGGAGCAGTTGCCAAAGAGCTGATTACCAGTTTCATGATTTTTCTCACAAGTGTTTTAACAATAATCTAAGCAATTTTTTTTCAAAGTGATCTTTAAGAACCTTCTAATTCAGGTTTTTGTTTTCTTGTAGCTTTTCTATGTTTTTTTCTCTCGTAAGAAGCATTTTTTATATTGAGTAAGGAGGCTTTATTTTAATGTTCTATTTGGTTCTGTTACTATTACAATTACACTATTAGTACTAATACACTACTGTTAAATGAAATGCAAGCTTTTGGCTTTTCAATTACTATGGTTAAAAGGTTTTTTTTCTGAATCTGAAATAAGAAGACATGTAAGTTTATCTACCACAGTCATCATAGCTGTTTCCTCAAACAATTTTTAAAAAAAATTTTGGTTATTTTACTTTAGTTGATTTTACATCCAAGATTGGTGTTATTTGCAGAATGTGAACTTTAGTCTTTGATAATGAAACAAGGCCACTTTCAAACTCTTTTCTTTAGAGACATGTCTTGACAGGGTTTGCAACTCCAGTCTTTTATATTTCCTTTGATCTGCTTGCTCTACTTTTGCTGTGATTCTGAGCAATTATACTACTGACAGGAAGTTATATTATTTCCTCCATTGCAGAGCTCTGTGTTCTGGTCATTGTAAAGTTCATATCATGATTTTTAGTAAAAGGAGTGACATGAAATTTTAAGGTCAACTGACTCATAATGTCAGCAGTAATATTTCTAAAAATTAACCTAAGCCAGAATGATACTGCAGGCTTCAGCCTGGGATAAAGATATCAGAAGTAGCTTTAAGAGGTATAGGTCAGGTAATAGATACAGGCTAACATCAGCAACATGAAGTTTAATTAGTCAGATAATAACTCTTTTAAGCTATTTCTAACATTTCCATATTATTTTCCTCTGCATACTTTGCCAATTTGAGCAACGGTTCCATATATCCATTTCATGTATTATTTGGGTACAACAGGAAACAAAACTTTTTCTTTTTCTTTTTTCTTTTTCTTTTTCTTTTTCTTTTTCTTTTTCTTTTTCTTTTTCTTTTTCTTTTTCTTT
>JBBMKD010000001.1:61898766-61954700 GCA_037834095.1 Argya squamiceps
CTAGGTAGAGGCTACAGCAACTCTTATCAACTTCTGATAAGGAAAAAATCCCAAGGAAAGGGGCCCATATGAGGCAGCTTTGCTATCCTAACTTAAAACAAAGAGGCTATTCTAACTCATAATAAAACCTATAAAAGCCTAAAGCATGCAAAAATAAATTCAGCAATCCCACAATTAGAAACAAAATAAAATTTCAAAGAAATAAATATCAGAAGGAGGATTTTTTTAAAAAAACACTTGATAACATTATTGAGAGTTCTGTTATCTACAACGCAAAAACGATGTTGCAAATAAGTTTAAGTTGAAAGAAAGTTTAGAAAAATGGAATTTCTAATTCAGATTTCTGTTACTGAATGTGAAAAAACCCTTTAAACTGGGTTTACTGTATGCTGAAATATTTGACAAAATATTATGATCCAGATTACCTAAATATACAACAAGTACTGTTAAAAGAATAAGTAAAGTAGAAAGTTTGTATGTTATGAAATTTTAAATGCTGTATAAAATTCAATTAGGAATCTGAAGACAGAAGGTGATGTGAAAAAAGACTGCTGCAACACAAGAGATTATTGAGTACATAGTGTCTCAGGACAGTTTTCTCTCTTCCCGTGATCCTTAAACAAAACCAGACTCATAGGAAAGGAAAGGTAACACCTCCAGCTCAAGGCATCTCAGAGGTGCCATGGACCTTGTTGTCATACTTTGCATCTATCATGTCTGCACCAAATATTCTACATCACAGAATACATCAGCAACAAGTCTGACACTTTGAATTTATTGTACCTGAACAGGTTGTCTAATCTATGTGGCTTCAAATGACTACAAACTGGCAGTGAGACCTGGGCCCTATGCCTTCATGCTTTCAGATGCTTCATCCTTTCTTTAGGAAAGGATTTAAAAAGTTGGATTCTCTGTCTCAAATTTCAAAGCAGTTCTTATTACTTGGTAGCCAATAGGCCAGATAGAAGGATAAAATCTAGGCTGACCTGAGAAGAAAATGACTGAATGAGAAGTGCAGAATAAAACCTATGAGACTATTCTGACAGCCCAGAAAAGAGAACAACAATTCGACATCCAGCTTAGAACTGGGGATGTATATTTTGCATTAATGATACAGCCAGGTTTTTCCCCCTTTGGAGAAAATATAAAAGCAGTAACTGATCACCTATTTCAGAAATGTAATAAATATTTATATAATACAATAGCTTCTTCCTGTTCAAATTTCTCATTCAACCTCACATCTGCTGCGTTACCAACACCACATGGCACCAAATGTTCCTTAAAGTACATATATATATGTATACCTGCACAGATGCTCTTTTGTGTAAGAGACAATCTTCCCTGGTGAGCTTCCTTTCTCCTGTGCTCTCACTGGTCTTAGCAGAAGAAACAATTACATGTTTTCCCTGAGAGAGAAAAAGTGATGCTATTTAAAACCCTGCAACATTTTTGAGAAAAAAAAAATACTGCAAAAATTTATAAACAATAAACTGTCTCTCGAATGTGGCACGACTAGCCTAAAACCAGATAGTTTCACCTGAGGTAAATGTCCCGTTACTTTTCTTTAATTACATTGTATAAAATTGTATTGGTTAAATATAGGCATCCATATTTTGATAGGGATTTTCTCCTTTGTCAAGAAACTTCATATGTACTAACATGATGCAAAAATCATCCCTTGGTGTCCTTGTGGGGTGACCACTCTAAAAAATAAAAAATCAAAAAACCTTTTCACTGTTAAGCTGCAGAAGCTTACTAAGTCGCAAAACATTACAAAGAAAAATAGAAATTGTTTGGAAACATTGTTACGAAACAACAGTAAGCTGGTTCAAGTCATTCATTAGAGACTGAAATTAGATTACTACTCCTTCTCATGAGCTAAGAATATGTGCTTATAGAAGTAACATGACAGAGTTAGCACAGTAAATTGTTAAGACCTGTTAACTGGATTAAGAGGCCATTCCACTAGTTACAATGATTGTACAAGAAGAATATTTTATTATTTCTGTACAGTACTTAGGGCCTTTTAGAGTACAAATGTGTCATACAATGAAGAGTCTTTTCAGGTAAATCCTGAAAGGACCTTTCAGGATTTACATGTTCTAGAAAACTTGGTTGCTTGAAAATACATCTTCCCAGCAGCTGTACAAATATGCCACTTTTCTAAAGCTTCTAATTATACAGTGAGAAACCCAAAATAATATGTCATAGTTTTCCAGAACTACAAATTGTGTCCTCTTGTACCAACACAGAGAGATTTTGTTTTTGTAGTTAGGTCCACAAGTAAAATAAGCATTACTGTAATATGTAAATCATGCAAATGTCCCTGTATGCAGATGTATGCAGATTCATAGATCCCTCTGTCTTGGCAAAACAACATGTTTCACACAATGTTTTACTAAGTCAACTGATTTTTTTTAAAGAAAATTAAAATTATTTCTTATAAAGAAGCAAAAAGTTATTATCTGAATAAATGTCTTTATTTCTTCTACCTTTATTTCAAACAGTGAATTAAGGGGTAGCACACAGACACCTCCTCAGAAGAATTATAGAATTTTTGTGGTTACACAATTTACGTAATTCCCCATATATTAATGGGAAATTAACAAGAAACTGTTCCCTAAGTTGGCCAGAAAATTATCCTGGCAACTACTATTCAAATTTTAATGCTTTCTTTCTCATTCATCAGAGAAAAAAGACTTAATTACACACAAAACTTGATTCACTGTTGTCTTTGCTGAGCAATCAACGTAAAACATTTGCGACAAAGAGGTCATCATTTAGAGTGTAAGGTGTCCATGTTTTGTCCTAATACTATCTTATTATATCCTAATACTATAGCTTTTTATTTGCATCTGTTAGTCAATATATTGTTGCTTCCATTTCTAGGAAACCTAAAAAATTTTTCTCCTGAAATATTTTGGCTTAATTATGTCAGGTTCAAAGTATTGTCAAGCTTTATTGCATTCAGCTGAATTTCAGATTTTGCAGAACCATCCTTAATAGAACTAGTCAATTTATTCTCAGATACTGTTTTTTTAAGAAATAGATTGTAGTTTTCTCCTTTTGACAGCCAGAGCTTCATTTCCAGATATTTTCTGCAAAATCATGTGTATGCTTTTTTTTTTTGAAGCAAAACATTAAGAAGTGCATGTGGATGCTTGCAAACACACCTTTATAAGAACCAATAAACAAGTACAACAAATCTGGTTTTTAATATAAATGAGCCATGTCATTTTCCAAGTCAAAATGGTGTGGATGCATAAGTGTGAATGCATTTTTGTCATTGAAAAGACAGATATTTAGTAGAAATGTTCAACTTTAATTTCAGTAAGTACATCTAAAATAGCCTAAAAATTTGAAGTCTTTGGACTACTAGCTCAACTTTTAGTGAGAAATAGTGGCAAAAAGTTATCCTTTGTCTGTAAAAACTTCTTCATAGTTAGAGAAATATCTGTGTGCATCACAGGAGAGGAGAATTGAAGGTCAAGAGGTTAATTCTACTTACCACAACATATATTCTGCAACTGCCTTGTAGCTCTGTCATCTGCAGAACTCTTACTTAATAGGGAAGGTTTAACATAGAAAAAAACTAAATTCCTTTTTATTGGTAGTTCAAACCACTAGGGCTTACCAAAGGAAGGGAAAGCTAATATTGGAGGAAGGGAGTTGCTGTATTTTCATTCTGTTCTTTGTCTTCTTTATGTTTAGAGGGAGAGAAGAGAGTGTTTGAAAGCATTTTTTTTCAGAGAACTCAAAGGAGAAATAATGATTGGGGGAGTGAGCTTTTATCCTTTACAAAGAAAACCTACAAAAAGCTGCTACTCAAAACCATGAACACACAACAAGGTGAAAAGCAATGCAATCCACATATATAAAGAAAACTGTGGAAAAAACAACTCTCCAATTATACATGTCACTGAAGAAAAAAAGGGTAGGCATGGGCCATTAAATGTACTATAATCTATTCAGTGAGTTTTATATAAGAGTCATTATGAATTTAGTGCTTTTTCAATGATTTACACTACACTGCAATGGCATCTAGAAGTCACCACTGGGGTAGACACACCAATATGCTATGTTGCTTCTGCATACTAACTAAGTAAAAAAGATTCAAACCAGACAAAATTGCTAACTAATCTAAAGAATCTAGAACCCTCTTATGATAATTTTGCAAAAAATAGCTTTCAGACTGCTCTTTTACATTTCCAAATTAAGAACATGTACAAAACCCCCTGCAGATCCCTTTTATACTTTATCATCTTTCCTATGACTTTAAAAATACCCAAGATAACAGTTAAATATTTCATAGAATGGGTTGAATGCAAGATTCAGATCATATCTCTATTACTGCAGTATATGGAACATTACTTTCCTTATACTTTACACAGATTTAGATTAACAGAGCATAGCAGCATTTGCACATCATGCTGAGAAGACATTCAGAAGCTCCAGCAGGGTCATATATTTGTGCATATATGTGTTTCAGACTATGCTTGACAGACGCTTAAACAGAGAAGGCTTGGGTAGACCTCCCACCACCAGAACTGATAGCCTAATTTCAATATAACTAGGACAACCAAATCCCTTTTCTTTTCTTCCTTGTCATTGACATGTTGTGAGATTGGATTTTCTATTTTTTTTTTTTCAAATTGCCTGCTGTCTGTGATCCTTTGTCAGAAATGGGTCTTTCAGGTAATTCAAAGGATCACTAGCAAAGGTATTGGCAAAAGCAGGTTTGATACAAAAGTGAAAGTTGACAAAAGTTGTTGGCAAGTTTACTACTATTGTTCACTCTACTAATTACTAAATGGTTACAGCACACAGAGAAAAAAATCAGATTAAAATCAACCCAAAATTGTCTCCATGGAGGCTAGGGCTGGAAAAGGGTAAAGATGGGAAATGATAATGATAAAAAGGAATAGGGCAGACTCTCCTGTTGATTCCCAAGATTCAGAGTGGACCCCTCTCCAAATCTAGCCCTGGGCTTGACCAGTGGTTTAGACTAAAGGTTTTAAAAGAATTTAAACTGAAGAACACTCAGTCAATAGCCTTAACAAAAGATTCTATAGAATTCACTATAAGCACTATTAACTCACTTTTAAAACCTAATTTATTTACAAATCTAGCATACTTACAAGATCTAAGAGAGCAACATTCATAACACATTTGCTGTAGCATGTTCACGTGCACACGCAGAGATCTAAAGATCCAAGGTTTATATATATCTATGAAAAATTTGCTTTGCCCCTGTGCAATGGGTGAAGGATTGAGCCTCAAGTAGTGGAGATAGCCCAGGCTCCACTGTTGGCTTTCGGTGATGGTCTTCAAGTATAGCAAACTTGAGAGTTCACTGGCTCTGAAAGGTGTCCAGTAAGAGGGACTTTTCTGGTCACAGCCTGTTGCAGTCCAGGAGAGCTCAAAGAATCTCGTTAAGGATCATTGTTTATAGGGTCGCAAGGAATTTGGTTCAAGGCATAATAATTTTCCATTAATGCAATTTGGGTCAATAACTTTTCTTGAAATTTCAATAACAAAAGTGTTCCAATTGGGCTGTTATTCAGGTAAGAAAAATAAATTTCCACACCTGTTTGTTAAAAAAGGGAGCCCATTGGACAACATAAGTTCCTGAGAGCAGACAGTGTTTCTGGTAAGTGCATGAGGAGCTTAGCCTGGGTGATGTTTGTGAAAGCCAAGGCCCATTGAGCATGTCTGAGATTATGGTGCAGCCTGGAGGTGAAGTTAGGGTAACAGCTGTATCCTCACATCCTGTTCTGTCAAATGCCTAAGGCTAGCAGGGGAACAGACGTTTCAGGAATGATGGTGTCTGTATGTCATGGTCATAAACAGGAAAAAGTGAAACTGAGGCAAAAATGTATGTTCTACGTGAGCATTGCCTTCTACTGCATTGCACCAAGTAGACTCTCACACTTGTGAAGAGGCATCATGAAGAAAGAAGAACATACAAGAGAAGAAAATATTTCTATGGGGCAGCAGTGAACGGCTGACCAGAAGGTGATGCTTCCCTGAGTCATGATCATTGTTCTCTCCTGAGCACACAGCATAATATGGAAGGTCAGTACCTCATACACTAATATCTGGAAAAAATTCTTTGTTTTCTTTTCATATTTAAAACTTCTGTGATTTCCTTACTTTTCTTGATTCACTTCATTGTCTTCTGTGTGAAGTTCTGCCACTCCCTAGTGTCTGCTGTCTAACTCTCATCCTGTTGAACTTGGCAGATGTGAGGACAGGAGATAGCTTACAGCACTTACCTTCAATAAAACAGACATGCTCTGCTTAGATTTACAGTCTGGCTTTGGGGCTCTTGTTTTTCCAGTTTCATTTCTGACTTTGACAAGATAATGTGGGGCAAGGTGATCTGAAAATACTAACTGAAGAACAGAAAGGTCATCCATAGCTGTGAAAATGTCAATTGGATAGAGAGGACCTTTATTCCCCCTGCTGTATCTGTCTTTTTATACCAGAAATAGAAATAGAAAACCTACAAAAACTTAGGTATGTCTGACCCCCTTTTTACTATGTAGTAGTGGAAGGAAGTGGTTTCTTTGCAGATCTCCATTCCAGTATATATTCTGGTATGAAACCGGCAAGACGTTTCTTGCAGATGATGGAGATGGAACAGCCATCTCCATAATTATCAGGATGTTATACCTGGCCTTGTGAAGAAAAGCAGCTTAAATTTCTGTATGGTTTGGCTCAGAATGGTGCCAAATGACACCTGTAAGTTCACTTCCATGGCTGTAAAACTATTCAAGCCCAGTAACTTCATGACTCAGCACCACTCTTATAAGGTTATCTGGAGTGCAAATCCCATCTGTCTCCCTAACTGCTAACACTGAACCTTTCAAAATCTTTGTCTGCACAGCATGTGGAGTTGCTGAGGACAGTGGTCAAAATAAGTCATCTTGTGCCTAGTCTGTTTACATTACAGAAAGATTTACACATAAACCCACAAGGAGATAGAGTACACCTGAGCTTTTCTTCCTGAAAGCCTCAGAGATTGCTTAATAAAGATACGTAAACATCTCTCCCTCAGTTTTTTGTTTTAGTGAATTCTCAAAATGATATAAAATTTCTTTCTTGCATTGTACACATGCCACAAGAAAAAAATAGTTCTCTGACTGCCAAATGAAGATGCTTGCCTTTAAAATATTCAGGAGAGGTAAAAGTACAAAACTAAACTTATGTCATGTATTTATTTTTCTAAATTTTTACCAGTATAGAATGCAATATTTCATCTCTTTCTAGATCTTTTGATACATTTGGTGCCATACTTACCCACACTGGCTTCTCTGATATAAAGGTCATTTGGAAGCTAAATTACAAAATGCATTCCACTCAGTATTTTGTTAATTAAGTGTTGTGTGGCCATCATCATGATCTGTAATTTAAAAGACAATGGAGAACATTTTTTCCCTTTGCTCCTGAGAATATTCACTCAACCAAGTGACATCAGATTTAATAGGAAGGATGGATATGTCACAAAATGTTGTCTAGAAAGAGTTAAAGCATTCTAGCAGGTCAGTGAAAATGTCATTGGCATTAATGACTGTGACAGATTAAAGGCCTTTGAGCGCGTGCCCATGTAAGATCAAACACCTTTTTTGCCTGACTGGTACTAGATCAACAAAATATCTGCTGACTATGGGATCAAAAAGGGGAATAATTTCTTTTCCTTTTCACTGTGTATTATTCAGTGCAGTATGACTTGAAAAATGGCAGTGACACTCCCTGTAATAATTTCTTTGTGTATTTATCCAGATCTCTGCTGAGAGGTGTATGACAGCATCTATTGCTTATTGTTTAACTTTTATTTCATTGCGCTATGGAGACATGACTGCATGCCCAGCTACACCTCCAGATATTTTAACTGGTATAGAGCTGGAAATACTTGTATTTATAAAAAAGAATGTTCAGAAAAAATATTTTTTAATGAGTATGGTGACTTTTTCTCATGATTCGCTACTCTAAAACAAGTGTTCCAGAAACCAAGACATATCAGGCTTTTGTTAATTAATTCCCATGCACTTGAACTAGCTGTTTTCTGAGCTCATCACTAAGGTTATCTTATTGTTACTCTCTGGCCAGTTGTTGAAAATACAGCTCTTTTTAACTTTACACCAGACAAGGAGCACAGTGCAGAGATCATTCGTCTGACAAAGGAACCCCCCAAACAAGATGACCTGACCATGTAGATTAAAACATCATCATAACAACTTACCAATTACATATCTATGATTTTCTTAGGTTGCCACAACTCCAGGTAATGAGCTCTGACTTACAGGCGTCTGTTTGATAAACATAATCTTTTAACAATGTGGGGTTTTTTACTGATTCCTGAAGCTTCCATGGTTCTAGATTCCAGAGTTTTATTATTTCCTAAGTATTCTACTTTAAAAGCTTTCAGTGGTTTACCTTGAAATGGATAATGAGAAGACCTCTCTGCATCCTTTAGAAAATATTTTTAACCTCTGATATTTAGATCTCATTCTGCTTTCCCACATCTTGTCAGTCTGCTGATCTACCCAGACCCCACTGCTTTACATAACCCACCACAGGTATGTACTGCTCCAAGGATTAACCAATCAATCCAAATGGTTTAGTCATCAATCCCCAGAGGAAATAACTCATATATTATTTTACTCATTTCAGTGGCAAGTGATATCATAAGAAAGAAGCTTGAAAAGAAAAATAGTAGAATAAGAGAGTCACCAGTGGAACATGACGAATGAGTAGGAGCCCTATTTATTGTGACATATGTTTGCAAACAGGAAAGTAGGAGGGAATGCAGAACTCTGCTCCCCTAAGTAGGTATATTGACCATCATGTTAATATTTCTTGGGCCCAGATTTATTTCAGAGGGAAAAAGAAGGCAATTTATGGGGCTAGGAGTAAAGAAATATTGAATAAAGTTTAAAATAGTCAAAGTACACAAAGAGTATACAACCACAGAATCATAGAATCATAGAGTTATCTATATTGGAAGGGACCTATAAAGGCCATCTAATCCAAAGCCCCTGCAATAAGCAGGGACATCTTCAAATAGATCAGATTTCTTAGAGTGCTGTCCAAGACTTTGAAATGTTTTCAGGGATGGTTCATCCACCACCTCTCTGGAACAGAAACCTGTTCCAGTGTTTCACTACCCTTATAGTCAAAAAGGTTTATCTTGTATCTAGTTTAAGGCAATTTTACCAGATCTGTAGCTGCAGATATATGGTCTGTTTGGAAGGCTTTTGCCTCTCCAGTAATGTCAGGGTTTAAGCCCAGCTGGTAATAAACACCACACAGCCTTTACTCAATACCCTGTCTCCAACCTCTTCCCGCAGTGGAATGGGGAGGAGAATCAAAAATAAAACTTGTAGGTTGAGATAAGAAGAGTTTAATAATGGAAAACAAACTAATACATAATAATAGTAAATAACAATAACGATAGAAAAAAACCCTAAACAAGTGATGGACTGACCTGCTGACCAATGCCGGACCATATTCCTAAATGTAGATTGGCCAGCCTTCTGGGAAACTCTCCCAATTCATATACTGGCCATAACATACTATGGTGTGGAATGTCCTTGTTGACAATTCACATCACCCATCCCAGCAATGCTCTCTGGTTTTTCTTAGGTGTACCTTATCACTGGCAGAGATGACCACAGACAAAGAAAAAGCCCTTGACAGGATAAATATGATTTAGCAAAAACCAAAATCAACGTTAACGTTATCAACATTATTCTCCTTGTGAATCCAAACTACAACACTGTACCGGCTACCAAGAAATTAACTCTATTCCAGGCGAAACCAGGACAAGTAAAAAAGCTTGAAGCCGTTTCTGAAATAGCAGTAGGTTATGGTGCATTTAATGGATTTCTGTTGGAACTTTTTCTGGTTTAAACCTTGTGAGAAAAAAACTCCTCTTGGATAAAGTAAATCCACTTATTTAAATGATGGTACTTGACTTATTTATTTGACTAATCACCTATTTATCCAATATATTATTTTCATTTATTGTCTCTTGATATAGTTAAAATTAAGAAATTGAGGTACATCCATTCCAACGAGTATAAATGTTTGGTATTTTTTTTGGGTCTTCTTCTTTATTCCTTTGAGTAAATTGTTTATTTAATGGAAGTGAATATAAAGTGTTAAACTAGCAGCAGAAAGCATCCTTTCTCACAAACACACAGATATTTTTCTGTGTATAATATTATGCAAAGTCACTCACTCCCTTCTTTGAGGAATTTCCTTTTTCGTTTTTGGCAAGTCTAGATATGGTACCTAAGAGTACCATCCACACAAGTTCAGAGCTTCAAAAATTCCCTTTCTTTCCTTCTATGATTTTCACAAAAAATAGCTGAAAACGTCCTGCACATATTCTGATAAATGCCTGACTTCAGTACTGAAACTCAGAATGCCAGAGAATACACACCATTATAGGACTTCGTAGGAAGGAAAGGACAAAATACTTCCTGAAGCTATTATTTGTTACCCCATTAACTGAAGTCAAGGGATAGGAAAAGTGTATGTATGCTCATGCTATTTAATATCCCTTTGCATTCCACTGCCCTCTAATTGTTTCTAGGGAAGCATGAAAATGAGGTTATGAAGGTGAATGAATAATTGGAAGTATGAGGCAAGTGACTGGTGAGTGGTATGGCATCACAGCATGAAACCTATTCAAACAGACTGCTCATATAAATGAGACCTTCACCACATCTTCCTGGATGGAAACCAGAGCTATAAATGAACTTTGTTTTATAATTGTTTCCAAACTCATACTAATATCATTTATTTGGGGCAGAAAATCAGAACATGTTAGAAAATCCTTTAGTAAGTGGTGAATGACCAAAGAGATACATCCACTTCTGTATGCTAAGTAAGGTCTTCAAGGTTGAAGCTCTCTAGTTTGGAAAACAATAGGTAAGTAAACAATAGATACCTTCTCAGCTGAACATGCTTGTCAGATAGTATAAAAAGTGGAGATGAGGAGAAACTGCCATATGCAGAAACTGGAATGCCAATGAGGACAAGGACACATCCACCAGATAGTGGGTGTCCTGCTAGGCTGACTCATTAGTGCTGATTTGAACTGGACTAGAGGAACAGACTGATTCAAAACTGGAAAATAATTTATTTTCACTCTTTTCTCTAAATGGAGAAAATATTCTCATTCTAGATTCTACTTTTAATTAAGATGTGTTGATTTCAGATATATTTTCATGAAGATATACCTGATTTTTTCATTCTAGATTTTAGCATGCTAAACAGTTTAAATGGATGCAATTGCCAGTGCATCAATGTGTCTATTCTTGTTTCCCTACAATCTCACAAGGCCTGGAACATTTTAAGGAAAGAAACTTCACCTTTTCATTTCTATTCATGTAGAGCAAATTGACTTCCTATTTTCTCTATTTTTATTTACTGCTTTCCTTCTGAAATTTAGGGATAGGATTCTGGATGAGAAAAGTAACATAAACGTTGAACCTGAGGATTTGGAACTATTAAGTCATGAGAGGACAGTAATGGAATGAATATGGAAATGGTCAGCAGAATGAAAAGTTCACACAGACGAAAAATAAACTTTAAATAGCAACAAGAAAGAAAGGAGAAGCAGATCAATAAAATTCAAATCCAGTTGGATGAGTAAGTGTTGTAAAAGTGGGCTCAGTCTCCAATATTTGTCTTCCCCTTGGAAGATTGACTAGAAACTGGTAGCTAGAGATTTAAACTCATCAGAACATGGTAGGGAATGGGGAGGGTTGTGTCTTCATATAGGTGTGAATATTTCAATGTAAAAAGTGACTTTCAATAAAGTCTCAAGAAAAAATTATATATTCCTACAAATATATAGAAATTTATCCCTTTAACTATTTATAATCAAGAATCAGAGCTTTCCTTCAGGCTTTAATATAAGCCTCACAAGTGTTCATGTGAAGACTAAATGTTGTCCTTAAGTATGCAGGCCCTGGAAATTGTGTTCTATTGCCTTGGGAAATTTCCTTTGCACTAAATATAATCTGCATCTTTTTCATTAAAAAGGGAAGTCATAAAAATGTGACAATAATGTATCACTCCATATCTTTTAGGGTTTGACAGCTGGCAATGATTAAATCTTTCTGTCAGTGCAAGCATCTATCATCTTTAAATCTCCAAACAATACAACAATATTTGGAGCTTATGTTATGAAGTTTGTATATAAAGGAGTGGAATTAGAGAAATTGTTTACATTAATATGCAGTGCTATATCTTCTGTCTGACAAATACTCAAATTGAGCTAGAATATGCAGGTAGAAAAAGGACATAAGAATATACTTTGCAAGCTTTCCTTTTGCAGGATTATACTTTACACTGGGCCACTCTCTAGTGACATTTGAAATTACAGCATTCCACTTACTTGTGACTGCACTTAGGAACATTTTTGAACAGCAAGCAAGAATTTGAAACTTTTAACATTTAATAGTTATGTGTCATAGAAGGTAAAATTTAACTGTCGAGCAGAATAGAACTCTTAAAAGTTTACCAAGAAAATAATATCTTCTTCAGTTCTATGAATTAAAAAAACTCATGGTAAAGAAAACTATTTCTCTACAGCATTAGTCTTTCTTCCTAGAGAAATACTAGTCACAGTCATCATTTTCTGAGCTGTAGCATGAAGTTTTCCCGTGTAAACTTAAATGTAGTTATTTTCGCTCAATGTGACGTACAGATATTCCAACATCAAGCGTATAGGTAGAGTGATGTCCTTCCCCATTTGCAAGGAAAATGCTGTGGCATCTCATTCTTTCTGCAGTCAAGAATTGATTATCACCATAAAGAAAATAACTTAGTCTTCTTTGTGATGCTTTTTCACACCATCACATCATATCCTATTTAGTATTTTCCTGTTCTTTCATAGGCTTGTGGAAGTAAGATTATGAATGAAAAAAATATTAGAGATTATAAGGTGCTTACACAAAAGAATTATATTCTGCGTAAAGCTGCTGTGTGTGCCCAGAAGACAACCAGTTGTTAAGTATCTGTTATTTTTTCTACCGTTAATATAGACTTCAACTCACCAGTATCTTCTTATTCACCAAAATATTTAGACATCTGCTTAATTAACTTAACTGGAATTTGATAAGATTTAAGCAGAGATTTGAATACTTTTTAAAATTAAACCTTCAGAATTACATGTTAAGGGACAGGAGCAACTAAATTGAATGGGCTTTTTTCTATTTGTATGCCTGATGTAATAAATCTTGCAGCAATCAATTAGGCAAACTGCACTCTACAGTGATCTTAATCTTATATGTTTCCTTTTGATCTATACGCAGGAGGATAATAATAAAGATATTATGTAGTGCTGTGCGTATACCAGCATCATTTGGAAAAGTTAAATTAATTTTTAAAATATATCTAAATGAGATACAGAAAATAATTTCTTTGCTTCTTAAAATCACATTAAATTCCACTACAATGATGTTTAATTAATAAAATATAAGAAAATAATGAAATTACATTAAGAAACTTGCCACAAATTTTAATAAAGTACTTTTTTGAGCTCATATAGCAGTAGTGTTTGTAGGCTGAACACCACGTAACCTACTGGGTTGTAAATTTTCTCCTTTAAAGTAAATGACAAAACTGATTGATTTTATCACAGCTGAGAAGAGCTTTTAATCATATTAAGTTTTTAACCCTCACCTGAGGGTTTAAAGAAAAATACATATTCTTATGATCATTTATTGATCCTGAAATTAGCTTTGTTAGAGCTAATCTAACCTTGATGTTGCTAACATCAAGGTTGTGGCCTTGATCCTTCTATGGACCATTCACTTAAGAAATGGACTCATTGAGCCTTGTGGGCTCCTTCCAACTCAGAATATTCTGTGATCTGCTGTGACTTATTTTGCAGAGCACAGAAACAACCAAAGATTGTTTTAATTTCACATTTACTGACATCCTTTAGTAATTCCATTCCTACTCCATGGTTTTATTTTTGTTTTTCTTTTCAGCAAACTTACCACTCTCCTTCTGCCATGCTAAAACCTGTCTGCAAATACTGGTTTGATATTTAATATCATACTTCCCTGAGGCTTCTTAAAATTTCTGCTCTGCTTAACCCAGTGCAGTCAATCAGTGAGCTGTTGCCTGTCTTGTATGTTAGTAACACCACAGTGTTCAGGAAGTGTGAGCATAAGGAGGATCAGAATATTGTGACAGACAAAAGCAGCCCAATTCCCCAGCACCCACTATTGCCTGGGACATAGCATTAAGCAAGACTTTCCTGATGTTTCAGTGATTATTGTGAAGATAGTTTGAAGTATCCATCTTCTAATAATAAAAAAGTATGCATCCTCTAATATTAAAAACAGAGGTTTGTATCACAGGAACAGATCAAATAAACCATAAAACCACTGGGCCAGATTTGCTGGTGGATATATAATTTTTTTAAATTTTTTTTGTGTGTGTTTTGAATATTGTACAGTAATCAACCCAGAAAACAGCATTTTCATAACCAAGGCATTGTCCACATTTTATGTTTACCACAGTTGTGGTTGAAGGATAACATGAAGGATTTGTGAAGGGCCAGTATATATTTGCTGTTTTGGAGGCACTGTAGGAAAGTATTTTGGATCCTCATAAGAACAAATTATTTTAGTATTTTCCCCCCCCCATCCTCATCTTTCTACTAGTATTCATGATCCAAGAGACTTCTAGTAGAAATTGAACACAGTTCTTGGTTCAGTAGTCTTTACAGTTACTAAGTTACAGAAGTTATTAATAATGTATGCATATCTTTGAATATTTTGGGGAGGTTGTGGAGGCTGAAGGGATGGTGGAAGACAATATAAATGAGAAAAAAAATCTTTTTTTTTTTTCATTTAACAGCTAGAGAAGATAATTAATTTTTCAACTGGCAGTTGAAGTCCCTGGCAAAACTCACATTAACTGCCATGGTGCATAAGTAGGACATGTAATAATAAATAAAGTTTGTTAGTTAAATATGTGACCATTTTCTTTCCAGATAGAGAGAAAAATCATCATATTCTTGCGTGGATTACAATTGTGTTAATTTGGTCAACCATACCTAGACAACACTTTGCTAGTATTTCTCTTATTGCTTTATTTTCCATAAATGAACTGTCATTGTTGAAGAAAAGTTGAAGAACTCCACAGATATAGTCTGTAAGAATCAGAAATCCATCTAAAATTATTTTTAATGAAAAAGAAAACATTTTCACCCTTCTAGCTTTCTCTTTCCTTTTCTGTGGGGAAGCTGTCACACAGTATTCAAATTTTAGCTGAGACCTGACAACAATGAAGCAGACTGATAGGAAAATGCTAAAAGTCGATTCACACAGAACCCAGAACTTGGGAGGAGGAAAGGATTACCTTGAACATTAGGCTGTTGTCAGTGCTAGCAACTAGCATGCTAGCAGCTCATCATTGGAAGAAATAATAAAAAAACCTTTCTTCTTTCATTTATTCTATGTTTTTATGATTTCATAAATTCTTTCTTCTAATTTCTAACTGTGTGCTTTTCAGGCTGAATGATACTAAATTTTTCTGAATGATACTAATTTTTTTTTAGTCGTGCATTTGAGTAATTTCTCTTTTCCTATTTCCATTTCACTTGGAGAGAATATTTTTTGGGGGATCAGGAGAACAGATGATATTCAAAATGCTGGTATCTCATAGATTTCTAATAGGGACAAGCTTATAAGGCTGTTATGTTCTTCTGTATGGCATTCTTAAGAATAAATTTGTTTTCCTTACATCGACAGAGATTTAAATTAAATTTTTCACCAAAATATCTAATAAAGGCATAACTAAAGCCTACCCTGAACTGAATAATTGCATCACTTCTAGTTGACTTTTCTTAATTTTCAGTAGAGAAAACATGTAAATGTACTAGAATACAAGAGAAAAAAATTATGCAAATACTGAAGCTAACTTTTGTAAGCTATGCTACTGATACAAAATATACTCTCAAATTTTAAAATTTCTATGTGACAAAAAAAAATTAACATATTGGTAAACATGTAGGGCTTAGAAAAAAAATGGTATTATCCGAATCCTTCCAGAAAATACATCCAGAATTCAACATATTTTGAAATAATCATGGCAAATAGAACTCCAGAAAAAAGCTTATATGGGTGTTCAACTGCAGCTAAAAATTTCTTTAGATATTTTTATATATGAACTCAATATCATTCTGCAGAATTATTATAAGATGGTAAACATTTATTTTAAGTCTTTGTGAACAGAATTACCAATATACTTTGGTTGCTTTGTGTCAAGTAAACACAAATTTATTAAAGGAATGTTAAATGCTCATTCCGCTTAAGTCTATGGATAATTTTTGTCTTCAGAAAGGCAACAAGACCTTAGAACGTATGGTTAAATTATCACAGTTATTCATCAGAGAATAGTCTCCTTCTTTACATACCTAAGCCATCCTAATGATCTCCAAAGATGCAATTTTACTCATTAATATTTTCTATAGTGTGTCCAAAAATCCTAGTGACAATATTAGTTCTCTTGATCTATCTCCAAATTGATACAGCAATATTATAAATTCCATAGTAGCAGCTCATAGGGAGAGCAACTTGGCATTTAAATATAATGGTCATTCATTAATACATGGATATTATAAAGCAACTAGAAATCATTCAAATCCAAACAGAAAGAGTTTCTACATATGTAATGCTTCTGTGAATAATTACTTAGATATAAGAGGTAACATTGAAAATTTGGGAGATTATATGACAAGAAACATGTGATAAAAATAGTCTGCAATCCATTACCCATAGAGTCCTAGTTTTGGGTTTTCTTGTGATTCCAAGTATACATTAATAATGAAAATACTTATTCTTTTAATTTTGGGGGTTTGGGGGTGATTCTTTGGTTACACAATACTTTATTTTAAATTCATTTATTCAGAACAAACAAAGAAATATGCATAAAAATTAATGTTTTAGTGTGAAATTCCCTGCAAAAGTCAAGACATCTTGAATCCAAACCACAATAAATTAGTAGGGATATTAACTTCACAAATAATGTTCAAAAGACTGACAAAGAAACTTCTTTTATCTAGTTGAAAACTGACATTTCTTCATATGCAAAAACCTTAGCATCTTATGAAAAAATATTACTATAATTATGCCCATTTATAATTCATGTTCTGCTTTTATTTATCTCTTTTGTTTCCTATACTTTGATATCAGAGAGGAATGAAATTTTCTTTGAGTGGATTGTCCATGCAAGTGTTTTAAAAGCTAAATATGTTTTCAAGTTGCATTTCTGAACAAAATATTTTGGTTTATACTCATTCACTTTTGGCTTTCGCAGGTATCTGTTATTCAATTAAATGTTAAAAAAAGAAAATCCAAAATCTCTGCATCTGTTTAATTTATTCAGACTCTGTCCTTTATAAGCTATTGGTTTCCCTCTCAAATAAATGCTTTTCTGCACCATTGTATTTTTGTAAAAGTCAGAATATCTATAGATAAGTTACTAAATTTATTCATTCAGTAAACATTCAAACATTCAATGACATTCAATATACACTCGGAAAAAACTATTAATTTTTAATTTATTTGTATTCACATTGGTGTATTTTCAGGTTTATTTTCCTCTATGTATGTATAATCTTGATTCTCTAATTTGCTGTAAGACTTGTTACTATTAAAAATAAAAATAATTTTTATTTTTAAAGTATAAAGGTAAGCAGACAGAAGGTCTTAAAGGAATAACTTGTAAAGTATAGAACTCAACTATAGTACAAGGCAAAAAAGCAGACTGATATCATCCAAGTAATATTTGCAAAGATATAATGTGGCAATCATATACTGTCAATATAAATAGCATATGAGGAGAATGTTAGTACAGTGGAAGAAAATGATGAGAGTTTTGCTTGAGTGTTTTGACAAGAAAAGAAGCTCTAACATAGAGATAACTTTCCCAAGTGTGATCTCACTTGTTCCATGTACATTATTTTAGACATATTCAAAATATATTCTTTCCCTCTGCAGTGGTTCTTTCAAACTGTGAAGGCAAAGGGTGGGAAGTCAGAGGATTTCTTTTCTGAACACCAGGCTACAAGCTGTAAAATAGATCATGTACTTTCCAGATAGGGTCATCTCAGAAGTTATTTTGCTGGGTAGGTTTTCTGATAATGCCTGAGTGGATATATTTTAAGTCTTTCAGCTATTTTTGACAAAGAGGAGAAACAACGGATTTACAGTAACCTTACTTCCTCATGCGGAGTGAAAAATTTATGGTTTTGCCTAAAGTTGATAAAAGTTTACATAAATATGTCAAACTCATTCACCTCACTTTAGATTTTATCTTTTTTTATGGTAACAACTTCAGAGAAAGGCATTGTTTTGTGTAGCAAGAACAATATTTATTGTAGCTACCTAGGGGAAAAGATAGTCTTGTTGCACACCGGGTGATCAACACACACAAACCTGCTCTGGAAAACTTAAAAATGTAATCTTTAAACACATGATTCTTTTTGCACTGATGGGTGTTACATTGCTTATTAATGCTTGTTCTGTGTTGAATATACGTTCAAGTGTAAAGTACATATTCATTTACATTCTGCCATATGTCCCATGGACAACTATCCAGGCATGAATTCTGCATATAGATTCCTTCAGTTTTCCCTAATTAGGAAGAATCATTCATGACCATCTGTCAGCCTCTATACCGAAGTCCTAGGTACATCCAAGGACTTGGATGCCTATAAAGTCAAATTCAATCAGCAATTACTCATCCTGCCATCCCAATAAAGCTAATAATGCTCAAGGTAAATTAACACGGTGTGTTCCCTCAATTTCTGACTCATGGCTAAGAAGATGCTTTAGACTCAGGGTGTCTAACTCTTCCTGAGTGTCCTGTGAGGAGCATTGAATTAAAAGTTTATTGTACTCTTTCTTTGATTTAAAAGCTTTATTCTGGGACAATAGATACAATAAAAGACCTCTGCTTCCTCTCCCCAGAGGGAAAAGATCATGCATTTTAATAAATAAAAGTAAGTTTTCAGCTTTTCTTTAGAGCTTTTGATGGTTTTTTTTGGGTAGTTGAGATTATTCTAGTTTTTTGGTCTAAATTAGAGCACATCTGTTTAAATCTATTCTCATTTTTAAATAGAGTATTTTTATCTGAGTTTTTTCACTTGAATCATTCTGAAGGGCAAATTCTCAGCTGATACAGATAAATAGAGTTAATTTAATTTATTTGATGTCTTTATTTACCTTAGTATCAGGTTTTTTTCCAGTGCCTTGCTTGAAAATTTCTTCATTCAAAACTGGGGTGTTTTCTATATACATGTATAAAGGAATTTCAAGTTTTTTGTTTTATCTTAAAAAATGCTTATACCAATTTCTTTATAGAACAGCAGCAGAAGTGTAGGTCTTAGGAAGGAATACAAAAATAATTAGATGTGCAATGGATGTACCTCTGAATTCTTGTAACCCATTACTTGTGGTGCATGTTATAGGAAGTACAATAAAAGGAATCACACAGACTAGTGGAGGATGAGCCTCACAGGAAACATGCAAATGCAGCACTGACACATCATGAGCTGGCTTTGGTGCACAGTAACTCTGTGCAACACCCGATGTTTCCCATCCTGAGTGACTACCATAATGGACAGACTAAAATCATTGACTGAAGGACCTCAATGAGTATTTTATAGACACTTTACAGGAATGGCTCACAGACTAAGCAAATTATACTGGTCTATGTATCAAAGGATGGGAAGTAAAGAAATATCGAATGAGAGTGTATTGGACATGGCATGTATTGTATGGACAGATCAGTGAAGGCTGTACTGGCTTTGGCTCAGGGGTTTTTTTGCACAGTAGCTCATATGGTGTTAGGTTTTTGATCTGTGGCCAAAACAGTGTTAACACACCACTGTTTTAGCTGTTGCTGAATAGTGCTTACAAAGTGTCATGGAAGATTTTTGTTCTTCCTCTAATCCATAAGCAAGGAGTCTGGGGGTGCTCAAGAACACAGAGGTGACACAACTGGGACAGGTGACCCCATGGTGACCAAAAGGTCAGTCCATAACACACAACATCAAGCTCAGCAATGAAAGCTCCGGGAAAGAAGGAGAAAGAGGTACCATTCAGGGTTATGATATTTGTCTTCCCAAGTAACCACCACACATGATGGAGCCCTGTTTTCCTGGAAATAGCTAAGCATCTGTCTAGTGGTGGGAAGGAGTGAATTAATTCCCTTTTTTTTTTTTTTCTTTTTTCATTTACTTGCACGCACAATTTTTGATTTACCTATTTAATTGTCTTTATCTCAACCCACGAGTTTTCACACTTTTACCCTCCTCATTCTCTTCCACATCCTACTTGTGGGGGAATAAGTGTGAAGCTATGTGGGGCTGAACTGCCTAAAAGTGTTAAACCACGCAAAATTTTATCAGCTATTTATGTGAAAAAACAACATTTTGGAACACTTACCAAGTACAAAGAACTGGAAATGAAATATTAGTCTGAGAAGGAACAGGACCAAGTCCTGTTATAAGTAGTTGACCTCACTGGTCAGTTTCTCAGGTTTTAAGGAATAGTCGCATACTTCACTTGCACAAATGCTTCTAGTTTTCTATGGGGTTTTTATTTGGTTGTTTTTGATGTTGTTTTTGTGTTTTTGTTTGTTTATTTTTCTGTGTTTGTTTGTATTATGTCCTTTTAAACTAATCATTATATTTAAAATACATGAATAGTCAATATAGTAATAGGAAATGTAACAACCACTGAAATCTAGAACAATTTCAAATTATGCATCAATTAAAAAATACCACCTCCTTTTACACCTGGAAAACTGGCACTTGATTAGATGTGTTCTGCTTTGCTAAGCTTGATACTTTCTTTTTCCAGCAAGATTGTCTACATATTATATGACAGAATCAACAGCAGAATTTGAATTAAAAGCCTGAAGAGAACAATTTTTAGTGAATTGAGGCAAATGGCACAGATGCTTACAGACAATGCATATTGTTGACAATGCTCATCTCAAACAAACATTCCACAATAACCAGAGGTTATCTTACAGTCAAAGCAGGAAATATGGGAGCTGGTAAGAAATATGACACAGAAGATTTCACTGCTTGAAGGCTGCAAGCTGAGAACTTCTTATGGTTAGAGACATTATAGACTATTTGACCTTGCCTCTAGGTCCCAAAATTCTCCTATGTCACATATGCCATTCCTTGCTCCTAACATCCATCTTCAGTAGTGCTCACTGTTCAGCTGCTGGGCCCATCTTTTTGTATTATATTTTTCTTAAAATATGTGATTATATAACACTTGCTGATAAACAACCTGAGCTTTCTATTCACAGATTACTATTTCTTACTGCAACAGTTTACCATTATCCTAAAAATTTCACAGTTTTAATTCAGCTGCAAAAATACTAATGCAAAAAAATCCCAACCATTTTGAAAGGCAATGTTTTGGTTAATAACTCTTTATACCAGGTCAACAGGTACTAATTAATACAACTTTGCATTGAAAAAATTTTACTTTTTTAGGAACAGGAATGAATTTCTCAGTGATCCTGTGCATGTAACCTAGACATGAGTGGAGAAAACAGAGAGAATAGCAGAATTTGGAGGTGGTCCCATCTGGGCACTAGAGTAATGCTTGGTCTGTTAAAGCACTTTTTTCCTATTAATTGTTGATTTTATGAAAACTTAAAAGTCTGAGTCCAGTTGTGGCATTTTGCACTTCTGACTATGTGTTCAATACCATGCAGACAAATTAATAACCTTTTTCAAGTGAAGCATAATTTTTCCTATTTCTAAAACCCTGAAAGTATTGAAATTACTTGCTGGAATTCAAGTTAAATCTGTATACATCTAGCCCACTGAATAAGGCCAAATTTCTGAGAGCATTTAGGCACCCAGATTCTGTGATAACATAGGGCATTAGATGCCTAAGCGTATTTATAAGTCTCCTTCAAAATTAAACTGAAGAATTAAGGAATAAACTTAAAAGATATGAAAGACAGTTACTGGAACATCTGTTGGCTCTCAAAGGTATAATCGTGACACATGCCACATGTCACCTTCAGTGATTATGTCCCACCAGCATTGAAAATTAAGAGAACTGGAAGATATCCGTATGTCAGCCAGAAGACAACAGAGTCCTGGGCAATGATAAACACATAGTCTGATTTTATCCACTTGGAGGAACAGTTTTTACACTTTTTATATGAGATGATAAACTGTATTGCATATTTTGTAATTTATTTTGTGCTGTTAATGAGAGATTACATTACCAACTCCTCCAAGAACACATATTTGTAAAGGCGCAAGACAGTAGTGCCTGAATTAGGGTAATCTTAAAAACACCTTCAAGAAGAAAGAATTAGGTTCGTTAATACTTCAACAACTTCTAGATTTTTTTTTCAAAGAAAACAGTTTCTTAGTAAGTTGAAACTACTAAGGAAGTAGGGAGAGCTGTGCTTTATACGCACAGTGACTCTGAGAGTGTAATACAAGTGACATGGACACATGTAGAAAGAGGGTCAATAGAAGGACTAAATGCCACTTATTCCAAAGACAGACAGGACATTATAAAACCCTCTCTTCAGAAACACAAGCTAGAAATTTTATCATGAAAATTAGAACTAAATATATGGAGTAAACCAAATCTGATTTACCTCAGGAAACCAGTAAAAACAACTTTTCTCCTACATCCGTTGAATGAAGCATTACAGTGCTGTATGAATATGCCTCAAGGGTATTTAGAGCTTTTTAAACCTCTCAACACTGAATTTTGTGCTGTTGTCAGTGATTAGACCCTTTGTTATCAAATATTTTCTTTTTGGAAGCATATATGCTACAGTCTTTTCTGAGACAGCCTTTAGACAGACGTAGCTGATTGTCATGAGCCTCAAACATTCATTTTGTTTGCCAGTTCTGAACTATAGTGTTTCTGATACTCCAAGGACAACTTTTTTTTTTTTTTTTAATAAGCTATTTTGGAATATAATTTATTTCTAGAGTGGAATTGATATTTCCACAAGAAATTTTTTTGTTCTACATAAGGAATTTATATTCTATATATTCGTAATCAGAAGAAATTGATACTATTAATATGAACATTTTCAGGGCTATTGTCTAAGGATAATCACCTAAAACCTACTTTAGATCCCTATGATGAAAAACTGATCAAAACTTTATTGAAGTCTGATCAAACAATACTATCAGCTTCACAGGAGTTTAATTTGATCCTTTTATACTTTACTCCAAATCAATAAATTAGGAATATTTCATGTCTTCTAAATACATGCAGTCCTGGATCTGCCATGATTCAGCAGCAGTATATATAAATACATACATATGGAAGTATTTCAGAGATATTAAAGATAGGAGTGACCACCAACTGAACAAGACTATTTTAATTAACATTGCCACATATAATCAATTTAAAAAAATGGTCTGTAGGAAAGGGAAACAAAATTACATAGCTGTTTCAGTAGCCCCATGGCATCCTCGTATTGTATTTCAAAGAATCTGTATAATTTGTCTTACTATGATATATGTGGGATTAAAAATAAAGTAAAAAAAAATTATACATAAATGTCAAATATTAAAGAACAGCAGATATTTGACATTTTCCTTTACCAATAAGCACACTCTTAAGAAACATCTGTTATTAATGACCTTTTTTTTAATATTCCCATTAACTGATATGTTTAAACGATTTTACCCTGATTAGGGAACCTGCACTATGGGGTGGTGTATTTCTATTCATTTTTTATTACAGTTCAATTTTGAAGTGCATGACTCTTTTGGTTCATTCAATCAGTGCAGTGATACTATTTTCAGAAACTTCAGGTATTCATTTATTCGTGTTCTCCCTGGACATAGTAGTTAACAAGTCTTGCTTATTTTGATGCAGCTAATAAGAACTGATTTGATGATAGCATAGTTTATTGTGTTCCAAGAGAAACTAAGTCATTCGTTGAACACTTTGTGATGAGTAAAAACAACACCTCAACAATACCATCTGGATTCTCATAATTAAGTATAACCTTCAAACAATTTAATTTTTATTCAATACAAAATTATCCTGCAATTCTTAAGTAGGTATCTTACAATACTGAATTAATATCTTGTTCTGTATTTTTGTACCTACTTCTTAATATTAAAATTCTTGCATCTGTGTTCCCTGTTTTTAACATTCTCATTACAACTATTTTTTTGAGATTTCAGCCTAAACTTAACCACTTTGTTTTAAAAATCAAGTAAACCAAAAGCTTTCTAGGAGAGACTGTAGGGTAGAGGAAGAGAAAAAAAAGTTAGAAATATGACAATAAAAATAATAATAACATTGGTAAAATTTCACCAATTATTTTTTTTAATAATCACTTGTGAACAGATAGAGTGGAGGAGGCTGAAGATCCATGTTATTCATACCTGATTCTAAAGATAGCTCACAAATTAAATTTTAAAATGTGAAGGACAGCTCTTCCTCAGACTACAGCAATTTGCAGATCAGCAATGTCATGAGCCAGATAAGTTGTCTTCGGATTTTTCTTACACTAATCTGTCTGGTTCCTTTCTTAAGACACCCTACACTTTCACCATGCTCAATATTCTTCAACAAAGAACCACACAGTTTAAACATCTCTTTGTGAAAAAAAAAAAAAAACAACAAAAAAACCCTTTTTTGGTTGATTTTAAGTTTGTTTACTTAGTCATTTCCAGTATGGAAGATGTTCAAGAACATTGGTCATGTTTGCTGTCTTCTATAATTTTTTTCCTGTTCTACTTCAGCTTTTCAAGATATTGACAAGGCCTGCTTACAATATTCAACATGCAAGCCAAAGATCCACCAGATCTCTAGTCATTTCAGATAAGCTGTTTTCATTGATTATCTAAAATTGTGCCAGCACCGCATATTTATTGTCATCCAGAATCCAAGACTGTTAAATCTGAAATGAAGATTTTTTCCTATATTCATGAATATGCATTTAACATTACAGGAATTCCATGGCTTTGTCACTCAGCCTTGTCCAGTTTTCCACCATAAACTTTCCTCTTTATTGCACAGATATGTACAGGAGCATTGCATCTAGCATGATTCTTGAAGCACTCTAGCAGTGTCAGACTCCCAGATAAAAATAAATAATTATGACTTGCCTTGCCTTGCCTTGCCTTGCCTTGCCTTGCCTTGCCTTGCCTTGCCTTGCCTTGCCTTGATAGAACTGTATTTCTTTCCCTTTTTTAACCCCTGCCTTTGCCTTCCTTTTCCTCCCTGTCACTCCCCTTTCTCTTCTCATTCTCCTTTCCTTTTATTTTTTCCATTCAAGAACCCAACTGTCCTTAAGATCTAAGATGTTGTTTAGCTTCTTCAAGGACTTTTGGAAAGGAATTCTGTTTAATCTCTGAATGGTATCAACCCAGATCATCTTACCTCCACAACTGTCTTAAAGAATTCCAAAACCATAATAAAGCATGAATCTCCTGTAGAAAATTTGTGGATGTTTTCCCCCCCAATATATTGTATTTATCCAGACATCAATTGATTTTATCCTTTGTTATGTTTACTACTAATTCATCCTGTACAGCTCTACACTGTCCAGGTTTGTATTTTTCCAGACCTCTTTAGTTACAAATTTTGTAACAGTTATTGTACTATTTAACTTTCTGGTGTGAGAAATAGTTGCCTTTAAGCAAGAGGTTATAAACTGCATGTAATGGTTCGGCTGTTTCATTCCTGAGATCCTTTTCCTCCTTTTCTTGCAGAGCATATCTGGAGGGCTAGAAGTCTCAAGGAATTTCTGATGAATTCCCTGCATCTGTTCCTTCAATTTATAGTCTCCAAAGATGACTATCCCATTGCCGAGCTGATGCACACTTAGTAGCATACAACGCTGAGTATGAATTTTGAATTGTTGGCTATTATGGACCATTTAAAACATTAGACCACGAAAATGAAGCAGTTGAAGTATGCAGTTACCTGTATTCTGGATAACAAATGAAATAAAAGCAAATGAAAAAACCAAAACAAATCAGCACCCACAAGCTCTCTATTCTTTCTTACAATCCACTATCACCTTAAATCTGAAAAAATCAGAAACTAAGGAAAATTTATGTCTAAATGTCAAATTCTCTTCTTGACAGAGAGCTGTAAATGTCTATATTCAGACAAGTGAACTACATAGATGGATTAGATTATATTTTTCAAAAATCACTTGTTTTGATTATGAAAATGGGAACTTTCTTTGCATTAGCAATATCAGTGGCTTCCTTCCCTCATTCTGAAACCTGTCATGTATAATATATGCATGAAAGAACACCTTTTTTTGTAGAAATAGGTTGTTAACATTTACTTAAACATTTCATGTTGTTAATGTGCTGTACCATGGTGAAATTTGCATACTTAGAAGAGTTATAAAGAACAAAAATATACTTTCAAATAGCAAAGAGTAGTTTGTACAGGATATAAATCTGCCAATGAATCAAAATGTTTCCCAGTTGAAATTGCTGGTTCAAGGTGACTGCCCTTTGGGACATATTTATTCCTTTTAGGTCTTCAGCAAAGCTTATGATACTATCTCTCACAGTATCCTTCTGGACAAAATGTCCAGCACACAGCTAATAACTATGTCATGCAATGGGTGAGCAACTGGCTCACAGGTTGGGCACAGACTTAAAATAAATTGGGTAACATTGTCACTGAAACTGCAGGAAAAACAAAAAACTCTCTAACAACATTTTTTAGTGTTAGAGAATTAAGGCATTACAGGATGTTGTTCTGGCCTGGATGTGCAACAGAAATCATTTCACATTGCCTGGATTGTGCAGAGAAAATCATTCCATCACACACAGCTTTTACTTGATTTTTTGCATACTTATACAGTCAAAACTCAGAGAAATTCATTGATTCAATGTTCATTGGTTCCAAGTTACAGTGTTCTTAGTATTTGGTTTCCTATTTGGTTTCCTAGGTATTCCTATTATTGATCCCTTCACCTTTGATGTTTATTAGTTTTTCACTCTTCTGTTCTCTTCACTATATTTTCCCAGACCAGGAGTCTCTGACCATGCCAGGGGTGATGTTTGGAGTTAATGTTCATTAATGGTCATTATTTTTTGTCTATCTTCTGTCCTGCTCCTAGCTGAGATGTTAAGTTCATCAGGCCTCCAGAGGTGAAAGAGTTCTTTGAAAAAAACTCTAATTCCCTCCCCCCTGGGCAAAGGTGAAAAAAACTCCTGACTAAAGTTATGTTTTTAAAAAAAATATATACACACTATCATTTCCAGCAGCATAAGACTGGTGGCCTGTCAGTAGTGGGGTTCCTCAGTGATCCACCTCTAGGCCCTATTATCCTCTGCTTGAGACTGAAATTGTTAATGGCCTAAACATTGCTAAAATCATTGGATTTTGTCCACTGTAGCAAACTGCAAAGAAATAGCTGTCCATGTGCAACCATCAAAGCCAGCTCCTCCCCAATATGCCCACTAACTTGAATTGGGAATGTGAGAGGAACTTGAGATAAGATAAAGGGGATGCTATTGTCCAATTGTCCTAGGTCTGGGGCATCCACAAGTGATACTGGAAGAGTCACCAGAATGTTAATGGCTCAAGCAATCAGATACTACATGTGGGTGTTGAACAAGATAAATAAAGGCAAATCTTTCAAGGTGGGTACTGTCTCTCTGTCCTTACTCAAGTGAAGTCAGGTGTGATAATTCCCTTTTTTGGGTGTGGGATGGAGGGAAATATTAGGACATTCACACAATGACTGCAGCCATCTCAGCTGCTGGGCTATGATGGGCCCCTACTGACAACTGTATTTATGTAATAGGAAGCTGTATCGTCTTAGAAGGTGTCAAAGACTCACCCAGTCTGCAACCACCACTTCTACAAGACTGGACCCACAGACATCCAAATTGCAACAACCTCTGCTACACTGATCACAACAGGCAATAGTTGGGAGCTGCTCTTTCAAATAAGGGAGCATGGTAAAGGAATGTTGGAAACAGAAGACACCCAGGTGGGGGGTTGTGATGTGTAAAAAAAGAACAAGATTGTGGTTCTAGTTCGAGAAAGTGATGTTGTGCAAAAGTGCCAAAGAAGACTGTAAGTATCCTTGCAGAAGAGTCTGGATCGTGTAGCATCATAATGAAGATAAAATCACATAATGAAAATAGTGGGTTGAAAGGACTTCCTTGTTTAGGGGGAAAACATAATACAAATATATGTTACATTATCCTGCTTTGCAGTCTTTAACTCATTGCCTGTACCTTTGTTGCCTTGAAACAGCAAGGTTTTATATTTATCGTCTGAGAAGTATTCCATGCACATGCTGAGAAACTTGTTTGGAAGGTATTGTGTCTATACACCTCTTTCCTACCTGTTGGAAGTAAGCATGTGGGATCCATATTCAGTCAATTAAGTGGTTCATAGGGTTTGAAGTCCATAATTTTCCAAACTCACAAGCCCAGCAATAATAAATGAAACAGAAGAAAGGAATGTCTTCAGTGTTAAATAGCTCAGCCCTGACTCACCTAGAAAGATTACATACATTTCATAATTTTGCCATATGAAAAAATAATATTGCTTTCACCTGAAACTGGAAGTTTGCCTTGCTCTTGTCACTGGAAGACATCTAACAAAGAGCTTGCAGAGTGGGGAATCATAAGAAAAGGATACAGAATAGCAGCAATTCCCCTTGTCAATTCCTGTACAGCCACAGGACCATCATTTCCCCTCCTGTAACATGACAGGAGTCCTGCCTTCTCACTTACAGTCAAGTCCATGAAGTCTATGAGATGTATTTAGCTAAGAAAAGAGAAAAGGTGGAGAATAGGACACTTTGAACAATGCCTCACATAATAGCAACGGATAGTTTTCTAAGACCCAGCTGATCTTTTCTTCTTGCTCAAGATCATGTCAAAGTGTCCTAGTCTGCTAAGTCTGAGGGGAAAAAAGCTCTACAGCATTATCAGTAAATACACAAGAGCTGAGGTAGATTATTTGGGTTTTGGGGTTTTTTTTTGATTTACATCCAGAGCCACAGGACAAAAATTATTCTTAGGGAAACAAAAGGTCCATCCCAGAATGCTTGACTGCATATGGGCTACCACTATACTGACATACTCAGTTTCTGATTCTAGATGAGCAAAAGGCCTCAAGTAATTATTATGCAAAAGATAACCCATATCTTTGTGATGCAACAGGAATATGCCGTGGCACTCTGTATTGCCAGGGGTTATTTGTGGTTTTATCAGAATTCAATATTCAGCTAAAAGTATGATAAGAGACAAATTCTATCTCTTTGTATCAAGCTATTGCCTTCAATATATTATCTGAAAGTTTTTACCGGTCTTAGGATTATACATAATAGTAGAATGTATAGAAAGTAATTTTTTTTCAACAATTCTTTAAGTTTTTCATAAGAGATAGGTAATTTGCTCTTTAAATATTTATGTATGTCATACACTACAAGGAGTTAAAACTCATTCTGCAATGTTTTATCTGTCATCTTGTACAATACACAGCTTAAATACAAAAGCAAGTTTCCTGAAGGAAATTTTTCTTAACCAGGATAAAAACATAAATGTTTTGCCACCTTTTGTAGCAGGAAATATTGGGGAAAATAAGTAGAAAAAAAAGAATATGATAATATTTTCAAAATTCTGGTGATCTTCAATAAAATTTAATTTTTCACAGAAAGAAATAATCTTTAGTCAATATATAAAGGTTTTTATGATATACATTTATGATCAGAGTCTTACTCTAAAAGAAACTTCCATTTGCACACTGTGAATCTTTTTGTCAGTGAATTTTGATAAATAAGCTAGAAAGTCTTATTCTGTCATGTTTTAGAGAGCACGTCTAAGCAGAGATTTTCCCCAAACAAAGTATTCCACAACAGACTTTTATGTATTTTCTTGTGACGACAAAGCACTTTGAAAGGAAAAAAGGGAATATCAGTTGGTGATTTCTCGTCTGCATTGAAATTACTGTACCTGTGTTCAGAATTTGTTTGGTGACTGCAGAGTGCCATGGAAAACTGTTCCATGTGTATAATGAGAAAATGGAATGAGAATGAAAAGAACCAATAGTTAAAGAGTTTGATCTTGTAAAAGTCCTTGCTGGATACAATTTAATTACCCTTGTCTTATAAAAAGGGCATAGCCAAAAGCTGGCTAATATTTGTTTATCAGGCTGGCTAATATTAAAAAAAAAATCTAAAATCACCTTTTAAATATTTGTATATAATTATATCAATATTGTGTTCCTGACCATGTATTTGAGATACATATGAAAGAATCCTGACCATTGTCAAACATAGAATAACTGACCTTGACCTTCACCTAGAATTCTCCTTGTTTCTTTTTTTTTTAATAGCTTTTAATTTTAAATACTTTCCTTTTTAAGAATTTATGTTCAGTTTGTTTCAATGAGACTAACATACAAATTTGTCCGCAAATTACTTTTCTGGAGGTAACACCAGGAGTAGGAGGGAAAGTGAAACAAAAAATCCCCAGCACTGCATAAATTAAAGTTGACTTTTTTTCATCTTATTGATCTTTCTGGTTCCCCAGTGATGCTTCAGTGCATCATCTTGAGATCTGTAAAGCGCTGTGTGCTGCCAGCAACTATCCTGAGCAGCAACATCTGCAACTTTATTCCCTTTCTGCATAACAGCATAGAATAGCAACTTTGCCGTGCCCACATGGCACTAAGCTCTGCCCCCTCTCTGCAACCTGGACACAGTTATTTGCATAGCTGTGTGCAACATGGGCAAGTCACTGATGTTAACAGGAGTGGAAGATATCTGCCCATGGTCACTAATCATAACCTCTCACTGGGAAAACCAATTTTGCCTCAATATGTTTTTATGAAAGTTGTCACATTCCTAAGGTCTTCCAAGATCAGCTGCTAAAAATATTTTTATATGATTATTAATATTTGAAAATGTTTAATTTTGATTTCAGACTTCAAAGACTAATTGTTCTGACTTTTGCATCCCTAAGATGAAAGCAAAGTGGGAATTGTAACAATAAAATGACATCCTCACAAATGACCTGTTTCAGGATTTACCATCTGCAATCCCAAGTGATCCTGCCTTGCAGTTATGCCTCTCAGCTATTTGTACACCATATACATCTGCTTGTCATCTGACAATTGGGCCAGCTCACATGACACTTCGGAGTAGAGGTTTCATGTGTCATCCTTTGTAACATAAACTGAACTTTGTAGGGATCAGCAGCCTTCCATGAGATCTTCTGCTCTTTCCTCAGGCTCTGCTGTGCCAGTAACACTCTTTATAATATCCCATGGAAATAAACTGCCTGATGTTTTCTGCAGTATGCGAGAAACGTGATACCTGAATCACTGAAAAAGCTAATTTAGCACAGATAATTCCATATGTAACACCAAATGGAATGAGCTCCAAAGCTGCAATAAAATCTTAAAAAACATATGAACAGCAACAACAAAGCTTCCCTGAGACTAAAAAAGTTATAATATTTTTCTATATATGTTCTACAGTAATGTCCCTTACCTAGAAAAATTAGTTCATCTATTTTTTTTCTGTTTTGTTCTCTGCTCCTTAAAAATACCACCTGCCAAGATGCTGAGTATTTACAGATCTACAATAAATTCATTATCTTCTTTAAATTTGCTAACAGATGTTTAATTATTCTGGAATTAACTTATTCTTTGTGGTTTCTTGTAACAATTAAATGTGTAGCAGTTCTCTGAAGTGTTGAAGGATCTAATTTTTCATTTGCATAATTGTTTGTTCTAGTTAGACAGTAGTTTAAAATCAAATGTTACAAAAGCAGTGTAACAGAAATGAAAGAATAATAAATAAGTAAGTAGCTGTAGAGCTGAAGAGATACTGGTTAAGCTCTTTATGTACTATCCAAAGAATGAAGATCACAGAGATTTCAGAAGATGAAGTTTTTAGGAGTTTCAATTAAACTTATCTCCAAGTTACACATGAAGTCTCTAATTGGAGAAGCAAAGGCAAGGAAGCAGAGATATCTGCATGTCTGAATCAGAAAAATAGAAAACCTAGAGATTCTTGAGATGATCTAGATATATCTCCTCATGCTTCTCTTTCAGTCTGTTTTTAACATATACTTCATCCATTGGCTCCATTAGTACATTAATTCCTACAGTACTCCCATTATCTGGAGAGGTGATGGTTATTGCGATTTCATAATGATATCTATTTCTTCTAAAAAAAGAAAAATCCTACTTTGAATGTTTTAAAATTCCTTTTATTACCTTCCAGACTTTAAGGTTTGTGGGAAAAGCAGCATTCCTGAAAATTCAATAACTGAACTAATAAAAAAACAAAATGGGAATTATAAAATCATATACTTTCTATTTAGTTTTACCAGATATATTCTTACTTTTGATAAACTAAGGAAGTAGGGCTAGTCCTGGGTTAGCAGAATATTCTATTGCTTTCTACTCTTCCAAAACAGCCTTGAAACTGAGTTGAACTGGACATTTGCAGTTTGGCCTCAGGACAGAGGTAACCTTCCACAGCAAAGAGTCTTCACAGCAGAGATCATAGACTGTTGGAGAGCTGAACTGCAGGAAAGAGCACACTGGGAGCTTATCCTCCTGCTGTGCTGATCCTCAGCTCTTTCACATGTTCAGAGATTGTTGGCATATGAACTGAATAAACTTCTCATATGCAAAAGTTGACATAGGAGTCCAGATTAATGTACCATGTGGGTCATTTAGAGCTGTTGCACTTATCTTTCTTTTTTGTTGTTGTTGTTTTGTTTTCCTTACCTCTAACTGATGAAAAAAGTGAATATTTCCTTGTGCACAAACATACCATTGCTTTACATTGCCAAAGTATTGTAGAAATACCAGGCAGGTAAAATTTACTACTGGCACATTTGCTATTTTCAATGTCAAAGTAAGCACTAAAAATATAGACCTTTTCTCCATCTCCCTCTAATACTCTGTCTCTAGCAAACCACTTAACACTTCATTGCAAAAACTTTGGAATGTGCTAGAGAGTAGGTGGGGTTTTTTTGTGTCTTTTGTTTGTTTGTTTGTTTGTTTGTTTGTTGGTTGGTTGGTTGGTTGGTTTGTTGGTTTTTGGGGTTTTTTTGTTTTTATGGAGCATAAAATAAAAAATCCAACTGACCCCAGATTTAATTGCATCCTATTTGTTGCAGGGAACTGTATTTCCTAAATTAGCCATGATCCTAATGCGATGCAGCTATGGCAGTTAAAGCTATACCATGTCCTCTGCAGTAATTAGAATGATCTAATGGTTTTGATAAATTGTACATCTTAATGGTATCTCATTCTAGCATCCTCTTGTGCTCTTTATTTTCCATTTACAATCTCTAGTTCAGACAAATTATCTTAGCAGTTGGAAACTCTTTGACTAGCTAATACAATACCTATAAATACAATTGATCTGGAAACTGAAAATTTGTATAAACTTACTGTATTTTTTTTAAGTCCATCAGCTTTTATACTACAACAAAAATCATTACTTGTTACTCACTGTAGCATATCTAATTTTAGATTGCAAACTGCTTGGAGCAGGTGTCATGTCTCTTATGTGTTACGAAAACTGGATAATGAACATTGTAGAACCTAAGCAACAACAACATGGGGCTGAATCATACCCTAAAGTGATATGCACAGACAGCCTTCTTTACAGAGACTGTCTTGTAGCCCAGTCTAGGAAAAAGGGATATGTCAGCTGGTTCCTCAGTGTTGCCCTAAAACAATGAAGCTCTGCTTGAGATAACAAAAGAATTAGCTGTAGGGTTGAATGAAAAGTGGCCAGATGACAGAAAGAAATTTAAAAGTGCAAATAATCAAATATAATAGCTAAATTCACATTATCAATAAATTCTACTCTAAAGGGAAGCCCTTCATTAGGTCACAAAATTATTACTTATACCAGTCATTATTATTTATTTTTTAACTGTAATAATAAAAGGAAGAAGTTATATTTTATCATGTTGGGATTATCTATCTATTTCAGTGAAGTCACTCCAGATTTATGTTGGTGTAAAGGTGAGCAAAAATTGCCCTAATTCATTCTCCTGAGCTTCTAGCAATGTGACTTGGAGTGGTTTCTGTCTTGCCCTCAAGATATTTTAAAGACACCACAGTATAAAGTTCTTTTTTTCCTGCCAGCCTGCCAAAACCTGGACATTTTAAACTAACTCATCCTAAGTACTAACAAGAGCACACATTTCAAACTTATGTGGAGGCAACTAGAAACATTCCCACTGACAACAAATCCTCGAATCAAATTACCAGAACATATCCAGTTGCTCTAGAAACAAGTATCATCAGAGGCTTTTAGCTTTATGTGCATAGGTTATTTGATCTGCCCAAGCCTCTTTTAACACTCTTCCTGGCATAATCCAAGGAAAACATATACTTGAGCATCTAATCTAATCCAGAGGTAACAGAAAGGAAAAGAGATCTAGTTGCTGTACAAAGCAGTGACAATTTTCCTGCAGATCTCTGTTAGCAAAAATCATCCCAGAAACAAAAAGAATTTTTTAAGAGGACACCTATGTTTCATTTTCTTTCTCATTCCTGTGAGTTTTTAAAAAATATCCATAAGTGTAAAAATAGAAAGACATAAAACAATTCTTTAATAATAAACTTTTTTTATCTTACATCTTGAGATCTTGAGTAGGAAACAGAAGATTTAAATGCATTTCTTCAAAACTTCAAAAAGCAGGACTTAGGCCTGCCACTTTATTAATCTTCATTACATGGCTCCTGGACAAAAATGTTTCTCACAATCTCAGTAATCAAGCTTTTCAGCATCATAAAGGTTATATATATTAGTTCTAATCTATTTTATCTTCAATCTACTACTTCCATCTACTATTTACCACTAGGTTAGAGTATAGCATTTTCAGTATTTTGATGCTTCATCAATCATCTGGAGGTTCTGCTTTAGTTTTGAATACCCACAGGCTCTCAAAGTATTGAAAAGTGCTTGTAATATTAGTCCAACTTGACATAATCAAGAAATATTTATTTCATGTATCTTGCAATAATCAACCTGCAAGGATATAAATAGCAAAACTCACGTAATGTTGAAAAAAATATGCACTTTTGTATATACAGCTTTTTAAATTTTTCTGAGATTATACTCCAATGAAATGTTAAATTGCAATATTCAAAGTTTCCAAATGATACTTTCCAAATTCTCAGATATCCTCAGAAAAATAAAGAAAAACAGAAAGGTAGAGAAGAATTGAGGAACATTTGATAATATTAAATAACCAACAATATTCATTAATGTATTTTCTCTTTACTTTCAAAATACAGAGGTATAATTATATCAAATTGTGCAATAAAAGGAAGATTTTGACTGATTTGAAAATTAATGTTAAAAGTACTGTAGGGAAAAAAGGTTTTACCACTGAATTTCACTTTTATGTTTCAGAATTCTTGTCTTATTGTTTAATATAATCCTTCATGAGTTAAAATGAAAGATTAATAGGTCTTCAATTCTTATGAATTAACTTTTAATCACAGTGATTGTATTAATCATTTCATGACAGCATTAATTACATTATTTTGATGCATGTCACAACAGACAGAAAAGAGCTATTTATATTTTTATGGATATTTTGCTATGTTACAGTAGATATCCTGAATATCAATCTCCATTTCTGTAATATTTTTAGTTCAGAATCTAAAAGAAATGTGATTAATTAAGCAAATGATAAATGATGCGAAACAGAAGAAGCTTAAAAACAGTTGCTCTTCTTTAACAATCAGGTATTGTGACTCCAGAATATTTTCCAAATGCAAATGAAAATTTCCCACTTCAGTATGATTTCTGTGGTAAGGAGCAGACAAATTCAATCTATTCTCCTTTGTCTATTTATGTTTCCCCTTATGGAAAAACAAACAAACAAAAAACCCCCCATAATTACTTCCCCATGTATCCATTTTTATGGACACAGTAGATTAAAGGGACCTTCCCAAAGACAGGAGTGAGGCTATGGCATATTCTTCAAAGACAAAATAAGGTAATACAACACTGAAGTAATTATGGCACCTAAACCAAATTAGTGATCAATAAACACCATCCTGCACTGCATTTAACAGGAGGATACCTTTCAGATACACCATTTGTTTCTGTTTTATGAGTTGCACTAAATTGTTCTGAAGATCTTGTCTCTAGGCCATTATATACACTTACATCCACAAAGTGCATTGTTGAATATAAAGCAGAAGCTTAAATCAGCAGAATTTACTTTCTGTGCTAATGCCTGGTAAAATAATGATAAAAATGGTAAAATAATTTTTGCATCTTTTGTTTTAACTGACTCTGTTAGAAGCCATAGGGCTCACTGTCAAGCCACCACAGATTTCCTCTCTCTCTTTGAAACTGCTCATATAGCTTGGCATTCCCATTTTGTGCCTGAGATAGTACTACTTTTTCTTATTTGTAGAAAACATTCATTCTGCTTGTTTGTGAACAGTTCCTGTCTCTATCCATTTGGCTTTTTAATATTTTTCTGAGTATCTTAATGTGTTTTATTAAAAAAATACATGATTGAAAAAGCCTTTTCAAAATTTTTTGCAAAATTATGTTTTCCAACAGTTAAGCCCTTTATTGAGTCCCTTGAAGTAGTAAAAGTTGAATGCAGACTGTAGCTGTCAATTCAGCTAAATGCTTCTGTTTTTCCTGTGTAGTTAAAGAACACTTCCTTTTTTCTTGGTTACCATATTATCAGCTAGTTTCTTATTCACAGATACTGCACTACATGACTTTCAGTAAAGATAACTGTCAGCATGGTAATAGGAGCAGGGAACACCTGTCACAAAGTTGTAGTGACAATAGTCAAATGGCATACACCCATGAGCAAGAAAACTCAAAGATAATGAAAAGAAGGGATTTATGCCATTTGTTCTGATTAAGCTTGTCATCTAAAGTTTACTGTACCATCAAATTGCAATCCCTTTTGCTCTAAGTTTTCCCATTATGAGGGTGATTTGGAAGATTTTCATTGCTCAAAAGGATTAGTGTCCTCTGTGGGGGAAAAAAAAATATCACAGGACTCTCAGTGAGATCCCCTTCAGGAAAAATAGTCACCAAAAATTAAATGACCCACATGTCAGAAGAAACTTCCTTATGAAGAAATCTATTCATTCATTCGGCAGTAGATAGGAGTGGGCAACATGTACCCCATATGTTAAATGCAGCTTAAAAATTTACTTAATCACATTAACAATTCAAGTATTAAACTCATGTGTTTATGGTTTTGGATTACACTATTATTATATTTGCTATTATTGCTGTTGTTTCACTTTGGGTTTACTTAGCTTCATTTTTTTTTTTAATGTATACTTATAAAAGTGATTGGAATTAAAATTTGACCCTCGCAGTAAAGAACAGTTTTTCATCTATATACTCCATATTACTCCTGTATCCATTAGGAAATCAGCTTTTCCTTTTTTTGCTTTCTTTCTTGTTAGTATGACAAGAGATACTGCAATCAGTACAATATGCCTCTAGTAATTAGCCATGATGTATGATTTTCTTACCCCTAGCAGATTCATGCATTTCTGAAAAGGAAAACGAATTCTTTCTTAAGCAAAATATTATATCTAACGTTTCTTTGAATTATGATAGAGATGAGATTATAATTGGTTCAGGTATGATAGAAAAAAGAATCAAAGCAGAAACACAGCTCTGAAATATTTTAGAACCAGAGTTTATTCCCATAAAGATAATTTCTAAAAACATGTCTTGTTTCATCTATTAAAGGATTCAGGGATACAAGACATGATGGACAAAACCAGAGGCATTTAATGAATGATGTAATAATAAAATACGTAGGGATACTAATGGAAGATTAAGAAACAGTCTGTTTTGAAAACAAGAGGTATTATTCTCAACCTCTATGAAATACAGCAACCTAATCAATCTGTAGAATGTTGCAGCTGGATGTCACCCAAGCAGTTTCGCTCTTCTATGCTAGAAGTAGAGATGTACTAAAAGCACATTGTTGTTAATGCAGCATTTACATTTAGTGAAATTTAGTGAAATATTGGTAGGGAGGAACATGAATTAGAACCTTTAGACTGCATTAAAATGCACTGGAAGAGGAAGAAATTAATTACTTCTACATAATTTTTAAAGCATTACTGCTAAAGCAGCAGCCTAATTGCAGCAGTGCAAATGAGAACACAAATATTTCTGTCTTCCTCAGTCACAGAACTCCAATATACATTTTCCTGAAAGAATACAATCAAATGTATTTGAGGCAACATTTCACATGTAAGAAAATCTATATGCAGAATATGTACATAATCAGCAAGAAAAGCTTTCAGCATTTTAAGACTCCCATAAATGACTTCTACAAACAAATAACTGTTATGAAAGTTCCATTCAATCTTCTGAGTGTTGGAGTACAGTATTTAATAATTTTCCATTTCTTGTAAGTAGGTACATTATAAGTGCAGAGCCAAAGTAAGATTTGAGTCATACAACATCATTTGCTACCAAGAAAATGTTAGATGACTTCAGTATTTTAATGTACAAATGAAAACAAGACTTGTATGTGTTATATCCATATTCCATACTTCTAGAAAATAACATTAATGGATATTTTCTCTGTGTTTGTCAAAGTAACATTCCATTTAATTGTGTTTGAAGAATGTAGGCAATCTGCTCCCAAAAGCTGGACAAATACCACATTTGCTACAGAAGTGATTACAGAGATCTTCCTGAAGTTAGAGGCAATTTGACCTTTACATATAACCTTTAAACACCCCAGTAAGTCTATTTTTCTTCACAATATCTAAATTAGTTGGTTATTGTTTTCAAATAAACAGTGCTTTCCTCCTCCTCCTCCCTTTTCCCTCCCCCACCAATTACATAGCTGCGTAAAAAATCATCCTTTTCCCTCATAATTTGATGTTGGTTTTTTTTTTCCCTGACAGACAAGGCTTCACAATTTTCTTCTGGATTATTTTTATCTGAGTCCTGCCAGTTAATTTGAATGAACAAATAATTGAATCTGATCTAGGCATATCCTGCTTAAGGAGAGGGAATTTGGGCCCTTAAAAACTTCCTGCTGAATAACAATCAGGTCCAAGTATACCTGTGAATGTCTACTCTGTACATGGTCTATTCCTTAGGTGCATCCCTGATTAGTTATAATGTTGCTTGGGTGGCTAATTTTGTCAAGGCACTGTGGAATTATTCATTCTGACACCCAGGACTTAGTGCTCTGCTGCTGTTCAATTTATGATGATAGTTGACTGAGTTTCATGTCAGATCCTGTCAGAAGTACAGAACCTTTGTGATATTACTGCTACTTTTCTCAGAGTGACGAAGGTTTCCTCAGCAGTGTGAAGCTTTAAGCTGATGGCAGCCTTAGAACAGGTAGTGCTGGATCCCAGTCCCTCCTCCTCCATACCCTCTATCTCCTTATTCCCCCACAAAAAATTTTTAGGCTTATAAGGGCAAATTTAGTAGTAACAAGTCAAGCCTGGGAACAATGCACATGGTGTTGTCATCTCTGGGAGCCAAGGCTGGATCAGAAAATACTCTGCAGGTGAAGAGGCCTAAGAGGCCCTATTCACTAGAATGCGTTAAACTTTTTTCATCAGTATAACTCTCCCATTTCACACAGATGAAACCACACAAATTCTTCTATATGCCCCAAAGACTAAATAGAGAAACTTGAATCCTAGTAACACCTAACATGATAGTGTATATAAGGCCTTATCACTTCTGCTTGATTGGGTGAATACACTTTCTTACTCAGTGGACCATGAATAAGGAAAAAATCAATGAGGCGATATCTCAACTTTTAATTGTTTTGGTGTTTTAACCCCAAAACATTCACTCATGAGAAGTATTTTTACTTGCAAATAGGCAGCAGTCAGATCAGCAAAATAAAAACATTCTTTAATAACTTTTTTCATTCAGTTGCTTAATGGAATATTGCTTTCTTTCTATTAAGTTATACAAATAAATAATAGGATTCAAGAACATGTTTTGCAAATTGTTAGTTTTGCTGTGTATCTTCCAAACAGATGATACTCCTAATAAAAACAAAGGGTTACCTTTTGTCTTGCATTCTGAACGAGGTAATTTCTCAAGATGTAATGTGATCTATATCGTCCTCTCAGAAGTAAACATTGATCCTGGACTTGAATATATGCACAAATAGAAAAATTACTTTACTGGTGTTTGATTCTTGTGACATTAGCATCTGTGGTATGTAGAAGCAGAGGCACTATGCATATGAAGAAGTTGTTCTTAGATATTTTTCTGATTCACAGCTGCTTTAAAACACTGTCATGATTGAGAGGAATGAATATATCATCTTCTGGAGAAGTCAAAGCATGGAAGACCTGTGAACTGTCTTACCATGTGACTCTGCAGTTACAGTTATCTTTAATTTTCACCTGATTTGATTACTTGTTTGATTCTAGCTTTTGCTGATTGTAATAAATTCCTTGATTCTTTTGTAATGTCATTTGACTCTGGAATCTGAGTTTTCACCCTGTAGAAATTTTAAAATTTGACACATTTTTGTTTTATTGGATCAGAATGAAGAACCCAAAAGGTGAATTTTTAGCAAAAATAATAGAGGGCAGAATCCATGTTTTCTGTCATTTATAGGCCAGCAATCTAGATCTGCCCAACTAGCTTGGGGAACTGGGACCATGCCTGTTTTCTGGGCAGAGATCCAGAAAAATACATAGCCAAGAAACAGTCTGCCCAGGAAACCATGCAGCCTAGGTTATCCATGGAACCATGTCATTCCTATATACCACCATTTGTACTGTAAGTTAGCCAGAGCTCCCAGGCACTTGGGCAGCCCACACCCAGACAGGTGGGATTTCAGGGAGCCAGGGAAACCACGTGTTGGACCAGTATGCAAGTAGGCAGAAAAACAAGCACTCACGCAAGCCTTCCAACCTACCCATCTGCTTTGTTTTTGTGAAGTTTCTGCTAAGACAAAAACGTTGCAAGGAAAGTCTTTAATTGCATCAGGTAACTTCTTTTCAGAGAGAATTGTTAGTTGCAAAGTTTTGCTCAGTTCTAAGTGTGGATGATTCAGTAATGCAAAGGAAGAAATTCTGCATCATTTCACTGACACTCCATTTAAGTCCTACAGGACAGACAATAAATTGAAGGATGGTGGATTACAGTCAAAATACACTGCACTCCAGAAATTTCCACTCATAATAATGAATCTTAGGGATGTTTCCATATTGACATAAAATAGAGTAGTCCTAATATAAATTTCCTACAACTCTTTGTTAGCCTCACAAACTGAAGTATATAGGTAGTTTTTAAACAGACTTAGGGTTGCAGTGACTGGACTCGTGTCTCAAAAAAGTACTTAGACTTATCCTAACAAGCAATGCAAGGCAATCATCAAAATATTCTAAAGCAAAATACAAATAACATTTCTTAAATGGACCTTAAATTACCTTTCCATAATAAACTAGCAAAAACTGGTTTCTGGTAATTTTTTACTCCTTCCCTCCAATTTACAAGACAATCAGTGGACAAATACTTTCTATGGTGTTACCACTTTGGATTGCTGCATCCTTCTCATTTTGACACATCTGGGGCATACAATCCCTCACAAAGGTCATTTTCCACACAAGAAAAGGACAGTGACCAGAAGGCAGCATTTAGGCTGTGAATACACCATGACAATTTAATCAATGAGAAAACCCCAATGTCAAGAACCATCTTATTTCTGTGTTGACAAAGACTGACATCTCATCAGTTGCTTGTAAACCTGACAAAAAACAGGTCAAAAAGCAGCACAAAAGAACTATAAAAGCACTATTACATTAGTCATAAAGGTGGAGATAACCTCATTTTAAAATGTTCATTTAATAATTAGCTTGAAGAGCAAAATATTGTCCACAGAGTAACAGCTGACATATATTTATGTTTTATACTCACCAAAACAAATCACTGTCCTTCTTTACTTGCAGCCTCTAAAAATAACAATGTTTTTCTTCTTCTTCAGTGAATTGCAACAATATAAAGAATTTAGCTGAGGTTTAGTTGTCTAAATGTCACACTACAAATACAAAAATCACAAGCTGAAATCCTAAAAAAACCTCCACAATGTTGACACCTAGATATGGAAGTATTTGTGATGAAAGGCATGTAAGCCTGCCTGAAATGTCTGTAAAATACAAAATAGCTTAACTTTAAAATTTTATCATAATTCACAATTTAAATTCTTGTGCATCTCCCTTGTTGGGCCAACTAATTAAGATGTGTTGGGCTGTAGGTAATATATAAAGTAAACTGAGCTCAGTATTTACTGGAGAGTGTAAAGATACTATTCCATTATTATCTTGAGCTAAACATTATTATCTTGGTCATGCTTAGCGATATGTATGCCCATGGGACTTTGGAAGTGTAAGGGTATGGAGGAAGACAACTCCAGCATCTTCACTCAAACAATGTAATTTCACACCAGTTTGTGTCACATATAAAACTCAGGCTGATTCTCCTAAAAGAACTGCGCCTTTATCTCCAATGTGTGACCAAATCCTCAGTCTGTCTAGCACATTGTAAAGTTATATTTATGCTAAAATGCAAAGCCTAACTAGACATCAATGGATGGAGACATTTAGAAGAGCAAGAGTTTCAAGTAATTTTTCCAGTGACTGTTAATTGATTTCAATTTAATAGACCTTTCAAAACTAAATGAATTAATCTAAAATGTTTCTCAGAAAGCATGAATCAGATAGATTTGTTGACACAAATGGACTGCACTGATATGCTCAGATTTTTGCACATTTTCTGCACATTTTTGATGTGTCATGAAATTTTAATTAATGAAAAGACACCAGATACTCCTTTTTTTAAATTGATTTTTTAATTTTCTCAATATATTTTTTTTACTTTATTACTTTATTTTCATTCTATGAAAACTAGTCACAGATTTTATCTCCATTCTGGATGTACTTCACTTTTAACACCTAATGGTGAATGTGGTGGTAGTGCTAGGTTGGCTTCTAGATTTGATAGTCTTAAAGGTTATTTGCAATGTCAATGATTTTGTGATTCCATAATTTGAATTAGAGAATTTCAGTGACCAACAGTGCTCAAGTAGGGTTTTAGTTTTGTATGACTCTTAGAAGATACGCCTTTTTCATATCCTTTCAGGACAGGAGGGTGTGTCAGTTCTTAATTCAGCACATGCTCAAACTTCCCTTGCCATAGTCACATGGATCACAGATACAAGAAAGAAATTCATACAGCTTTGTGGTTTTTCCTCTCTACAAGGACACCACCACAGATGTATCTTTTGTATTCTCTGTGGATTTCTGCTAAATGGATTTAACCTGCAGGAAGTGGTAGTTCAGTAATACTAAAAGTGTAGTGCACAAACTCAGTCAAGTTGTAGAACTGAGCCGGTTTTTTGCATTGTGAAAAACACACAGAATTTAGTCATTTTGCATATTCAGTCATGCTAAATGCCTGTTCTATGCAGCTTATTGAAAATGTGGCAAGATTACTGAAGAAACACAAAAAATATGGAAAACAAAAATCTGCTCTTTTTTAATTTACTGACAGCATCTACCAGTATGCAGAAACTTATTAAGCCCTTAGGTCTGACCATTGTCAATGCTGAAAACAGCATATGCATAGTCTGAGAAATTGGGCCAGCTCTTTGATCCACAACATCTAAAACTGATTTTCCAAAAATGTATTCAAAATAAAAATATCTCTGTCTTCTATTAAAAAAAGAAAAAGTGCATGAATTTTAATCTGGCTGATCCTTATTTTGAAAAGGCTTGATGATAAAAGTGAGGGCTACAAGGATTCTAATACTACTTTTGTTGTCATAGTAAATAAATAAATATTTACAAATGTATAGCTGTAGTTACAAAATGAATGCACAATCCAATACATTTTGCTGGCATAATGACAGCTTATGCTAATGAACTTGTTAGATTTCAGATGAACTAATAGGTTCTATTTATGTTAACAAAGGTAGAATATGTTATCTTACACATAGGCATCTGTGTACATTGGCATGACTGAGTGGAAAAGCACTGTAAAGAGTAAGTCCGAGAAAGGGAATTGTAGTTGTTTTACATAGGAATTTAAATAGTTACTTAGCTTCAGAACTACTTTTTGGTTACACTGTCACTGATCTCTTCTGAGTTTTGATTGATTTATAAATGTTTATGGGCAAATTAATTAGGACCTGAGCACAATATCCTTACTCCCATTAATCACAAAAATAGAATTGGAATAAGCACTTTGCAATGAGACTTTGAACATGATCCTCTTGAAAAGCTTTAGCATACTTGGCTTATTAATTTATACTGCTGAAATATCATATCCACATTTATTTACATTATTGGGTGTAGCAGTGCGAATTTCAGGCTTTTTGCATTTGTATTTTGTTATTTGTCTGTAATGGTATGTACCTTCCACCCCCCCATTCCTACCCCCGATGTACTTGGTTCATCCTGATGTAACCCTACCCCTTTCCCTTCCCCATTGGGCCGAGTGTTTTCCCCACCCAGACCTGAGGAAAAGGGGAAGGCACAAGGCTCTCTCTCCCTCACTCTCTCTCCATCTTGCCTCCACGTGTGGACACGGGGCTCTGGCAAGGCCCTGCCCACATGGAACTGCACCTCAATAAACATCCTTGTTAACCCAAGAGAGAGGGCATGCTTCATTCTTCCAAGCCTGTGCGTCTATGACCACATAGTGTGGTCATTACTAATATTGGTAAGGCAGTCATATATTATTTTCTTCATCACAGTTTATGAAACCATTTTTAATAGGATTCCTACCATGAAGCTTAGCATCTAGGCTAGACCCAAAAAAGCCCAAAAGTGGACTTAGTTGAATGAGATGTAAGGTGAGAAATGTGAGTCATGCCAGCCTCTAAATGACATCAAAAAATCTCTGCCAACCATCAAGTACATTGCCTAAATTCCATAGGTACTTCATTGCTTGACTTCCAAAGTTGTCAGGGCACTCAGCTGCACGTCTGTACATCTTAGCTTGGAGCAGCTAAATGCCTCAGCACTGTCTTGCCTGACTCAGATCTAGAAATGAGGCCACGAGGATACCATGGAAGGAATGTGCACACAGTCAGACTGCTTGTGATGCACCGGTGAAGAAACCATCTGTTTTTTCTGAATTAGCTGAAATGAGTTTGGGTAAGGGAGCCTCATACATATTCACAAATATCCTATTTTCCAGTTAGAACCCTTCCAAAGTGACATAAAATGGGCTTAAATACTTGAATATGTAAAGAAAATGTAAGATGAAGTCTTCATCATGTTATGTCTGTTATAGCTAGTCATCTGTAAAATAACAGCAGGTAGTACCAGCAGAACGAAAAAGTCCTTGTCTAACTAGTTTTGCCTTACAAAGGGGAAGAGAGAAGGGAAAGCATTTCAAACAAGTTTCAAACCTGTCTACTGGCTAGGAGATGGTGGGAAAATGGCTCTATGATGGTAAGCTGGTATAAGCATGCTGAGCAGCAGATGAGAAAACATCTATGAAGGTTCATGGATATAAAATTTTCGTTGGGAAGAATTCAGAATCAGAGGAAATATGGTCTAAATTTAAATGACAACTGAGTTTTAAAGCTCAGTGCCTAAAATGCTGTCTAATGACCTTTTCTTCTACATTTAAGCTTGTCTTTTCATTGTTGTATTTTTGCAAAAATAAACAACAAAACAAACAAAAAACAACCCAAAACAAACCCAAACCCAAAACAAAACAGGAAAAAAACAAACAAAAAACCAAACACAAACAAAAAAGAAAAAAGAGATTCAGCTAAGAGACAATATGGAAGATAAAATATGAGCAAGAACATTACATTCACAACTGAAGAAGTAAAAAAGTTATCATGTTTCCTTTCTGTAAGGAAACAACCTCAGTGTTTTGCCAATATATTTTGAGGTTCAAAGAAATGATCTGACCTTCAGTTGGGTTGGTCACATATGCTTTCTCAGCCTACACACATACACAAGTTAACAAGAAACTTTTAGTGAAGAAACTTGAAAGAGGAATCTTACTTGAATTCCATCAAAACAAGATTGTTCACAATTTTAACGAGGATGGTTCTCTCAGCATCCAGAACACCTCATCATGTCATTGGTAAGGCTTTGCACTTTAATAAGAATATTGAAAATTCTTTGCCAAAACTTTAATTTTTAAAGCTGAAACAGCATAAAATTAATTTCAGTATTATTTTCAGCTGTTGTTGGTTTTATATACAGGGTTAAGCTGTACACGTGCCATCCTTGGCAGTGGGCTCAAGGTGATTCTGCTTGAATATGGTGATATCCAGATGTGTCTTCCAACCTCATTCACTGTCATCTCTAGCACTTTCCCTCTGGAGACCAGGGGTATATCCTTCTCCCTTAATAGCCCTTAGAGGAGCCAAGGGATGGCATTCTTTTGGCGCTGAGGACATCACCAGGGGTCTTCCACCTGCATTGCTGGGCTGCCCTTTGCCAAGTTCTCATGCACAGGGAACGTTTCTTATCACAGGATCTGATACACCTGAGGTTAAAACCCATCTGTAAGCTCAGAAGAAGATACCAAACGTCTTGCAAAACATGCTTTCTCCCTTTTGGGACATCTGTCTTCCTGGCTGGACAAATGGTGGGTGGCTCCTGGGAACTCTTACATCAGAGAGTGACTGAGACACTCCCCAGTCTTGTTGCTTTTCAGCAGCCACAAGCTCTGTCCTCTTATGTTTTGTCCAGGACTTCTGTGGGCACACATGAAAGGTGTGAAGGCTCCAGCAGGATTGTGGTCTTGATTCTCAGTCTTTGGCTTGGTGGAGAAAAGCAGCTCCGGGCACTGAGTGAAGGAAGCCTTTTCTAATACTTGTTTCCTGTCTGCCCAGCTGTGAGTAACTTTTGGTCCCACACAGGGGCTGTCCCAGGGGCTGTGGGTGCAAGCAGGGTATGACACCTGATAACTAATCAACACTGAGAGATGAGACTCAGTTCTCTTTGGTTTGTTCCTACAAGGCTTCCTGAGATATGGACAATTGCTCAGTACACCTAGTGACCAAGTCTGGAAGGAGCTGTCCCTGCTGTTTGATCTGATCCAGAAACAGGACAGCTCCTTCATTTTCAGAGTCAGATCTACCAAAGGAGCTATGAGGAGGGCCCCCTGGGGTAAGGCAAGGAGCAAAAGACCATGTCCTGCATACGGTGCAGGCATGTGATGATTCTGAATAGTATGGAGGTGGCTTTTCAGTGGAAAGGTGGCAAGGTGGGGGTTCCCAGAGCAGATCTTTGCAGCAGGCCTACAACTTGCATGTTGAGAAGATGGAGCCAGATTCTCCACAGCCATGCATGATGGTAGGATGAGAAGTAGTGGGCCTCACCTGAAGCAAGACAAGTTTACACTGGAGAGAAAGGGCAACATTTTTCCCTATGAGGACAGTTCAGAGAGGAGCAAAGTGCCCAGAGAAACTGTGTTGTCTGCATCCCTGGAGCTTCCCCAGAGAAGGCTTTAAAGAGCCCTGAACCATGTTGTCACACCTTCTGATGTTGCTTTGAACAGGAGGTTTCACTAGGGACTTCCTGGCACGCTCTCAAAACTGAATTTTCCCATGACTCCATGATCTTCTTTTTCTCTTTCCAAGCTGCTTCCCTATCCACGTATACCCACTCATTCTCCCATCTTTGGGTCCTCCCTCAGAAATCTCAGTATGAGTCAGTCTCACATATTTCCACAAAGCCCTGAACAATATCCTTCAGAAATGTCTGAGTATCCTTAAATGTTCTTGCCCTTCATCCTGCAATGACTTCTCCAGTGACAGAGGCACTGACTGCCTTCAGCCTGCAAGGCCTTTACACAGGATTTCTGCGGGTGACATGGCTCGGTTCAGAAAAGAACTGAATGGCAGATGGTTCAGCAAAGGAAAGTGCAATGTCCTGCACCTGGGAAGTAATAATTCAATGAATGAGCACATGCTAAGAGCAGATTTGCAAAATGGACTTGGAGGGAGCAAACAACAGACATCAGGTTGGATCTGTGTCAGCTCTGTGCCTTTCTGGCAAAGGTAGCCACCAGTATTTTGGGCTGCATTAAAAGGAGTCTTGAGAGAAGATTGGAAGAGTCTTGAAAGAAGATCAAAGGATATCATCCTTCCCTTCTCAGCAATGTTAAGGCCACCCCTGGAGTACTGTGTTCAGTTCTGGGATGCAAAACTGCTGGACTTTCATTTCTTTTTCTACTTGTAAAGAACCACATAGGTGATGAAGGAACCGGAACTTTTCCCATAGGAGGAAAGGCTGAGAGCTGGGACTCTATAGACTGGGAAGGCTCAGGGCAGATCTCATCAACATATATGAATATCTGAAGAAAATCTGTAAAGAAGGCAGAGACAGACTCTTGAAAGAAGTATCTCTTGAATTAACAGGTCCTGAGGCATTGAGCACAAACCAAAACACAGGAGGTTCATGCTGAATAGAAAGAAACTTTTTTCATAAAGATAAGTGACCAAGCACTGGAACAAGTTACCTAGAGAGGCTATGGAGTCACTGTCCCCAGAGATTTAAAGATGCTGCCTGGACATGGTCCTATGCAAATATCTCTTTGTGGTCCTGTTTGAGCAAAAGGGCCACCTCCAGATAATTCTTCAAACCTCGGCCACTCTGTGATTTATTGAACTGTTTTATTTTAGAGACCAGGATGAATTCAGTTGTGGAACTGTCTGTCTCCTTATATTTTTTTCCTTTTTTTTTTTCTACTTTACTTGACAATTATTAATGAACCATAACTTGTTTACCTGATTATTTTTGCTTCACTTCCATTAAGATGACTACATGCATGAACATATACGCTTCCCTGCAGATATGCTGCTATCAGTCCTTTAGCATTATAATTTATAAAATTTTAGAAACTTCATAAGAGCACAGATATTAATAGAAATGTTTTATGTTTTATTACGGATACATTTCTATTTTTTCAGTAGATGTTTTCTCAATGGCAAGCTATTTAAACTAATACCAAAAATATTACCCAGCGGCCTACTTAAATTATAGAAATTAATGTATCGGCTGGTAATTATATATGCAGAGCCTATATCCAGACTTCACACCTTCAGCCTTCCCCAGACATATCATCAGGCTGATGTGTTTTACAGAATGCACAGATGATCAACAAATCACAGGTGTTTTCCTTTCTCCTTCTGTTGATTTACAAATTCACCTTTAACACTAAGTTCAGTATGTAAATAAGATATTGACTGGAGCGTGTAATTTAACATGCATTTATAGCCTATGTTCAAATGCAGAAATTGTTGTTTTGCTGACTGTTACAAACCTTTGTTTATAAGACTGTTCTTTATGCTGAGGAAAAAGGCAAATTGGTGGATTTCAGTTTTCTTGGAAAAAAACCCAAAACCCACTAATTCAGGAAAGAGAACCAGAGTTTAAAATTCTGGTCCATTTACAAATCTTTTTTGTAATACAGCTGATGACCATTTGCATGGTTATTTGTATTCCTGTTTGTTTTGTCACTTCTACACAATTCCAGTAAACATAAAATTGCTCCTGCAGTTCAGGAATTCACAGTAAAATTTAATTGCATATGTCAGTTCATACAAATCTCAGTACTCACAGTGATTACAACAAAAGGGCTTGATATGAAAGGTTGTGGTAGACAGGTAAGAGAATGTATGAAGAAAGTGAGTGTATAATGAATTATACGTTATCCATGATAAGTTTTGAGCTACATCATAGACAGTATTTCTCTTTTCTGAACACTATAGAGAAACACAGAGAAGGATGAAGATAGCAGGATACTGAGGTGAAAAGCAAGGAAAATTCATAGAGATTTAATACTGAACAGCTTCAAATCAGTGCTGGTATGACAGTATAAATATGCAATATAATTTCACCTATGTAGGAAACTAGATGGTGTGCTGGAAAGAAGAAAAAAACCACGACAAGATAAGAGAAATAAAAACATAAACTACAACACAGGGAGAACAAGAATATAATCAGAGTTATGTGTTCTCAGTGTTTTCCTTAATTATTTCCAGATCTTCATAAAAACTAGTAAGCATCTCAGAAATTTCAGACTGGAAAGAGGAAAGCATGTAGAGAAGAGAATGAAGAATAAAGTGGTTTTCTTTTAAAGTCAATTTCGAATTTTCATACTATACTGAGTATAAAAAGAGTTTGGAAAACTAATCCATTCTTGACAGACATTTATCTAATCTGCTTAAAAGTACCTTCAATGACAGAAGGTTGACAGGTTTCTTTGGCAAACTTTCGAGTTCTTCACTACCTTTTCCTTTCAAAAGTGTTTTCTAATATGTCTTATACTAGACAATGAGTCCTTTTCTATTGCAATTTAAGCCCATTACTTCTTTTCTGATACAGAGAGTATATAAACCCTTTCTTTGAATAGTATTTTATTTTCTTGAAATCTATTAACACATTCTTCCTAAATCTCCTCTTTATTTTATCTTTCCTTGAAGGTTATAAAACCAAGACCTTCAATCGATATTTTTGTTCAGCTGGCTCTCTCACCAATTAGTATCTGCTCATTATAAAGCCCAGTGATAGAAAATTTCACAGAGTATGCAAGTATATCCATGAATGCTGAATTGACTAAAAGGATATCTGTATGCCTCTTGTATGCCACAAAAAATGCTTTGTCACAATGTCCACTTTTTGATGTTGTTGACCCATGATCATTGGGATTTCTCTTGTTGCTCCTGTTGATCTTGGCATCATCTTACTTGGAGACCTGCAGAACTTTTTACCTAAACAGTTGTTCTCTAATTTGTGTGCAATTTATTATTTCTGCCTGAGTATCTTGGAGTTGTCTCTATTGAATTGCATTTGATTATTTCAGACATGCTTCTTATTTGTCAAGATTATTTTGAATTCTGTTGCTCCAAGACACTTGCATGCTTTCCCGGACCTCGTATCATATGTATATATTCTCTTATTTCAGTATCCATGCTATTCATACTGAAGATTCAGCATGGCATCTTCAGATTACTGAAGCAGACCTCACAAGAGAAGTAAACAGAACAGCAAAAGAAAGAAAAAAACAAATATGGTAAATAAATCAAAGCAAGCCTATATATGGATTGAGCTGCATGAAAATGTGTGTCTGGATTGTTCTATCATCGAACAAGATGATTCTTAGTAATAGTGATCTTTTTTTGTTTGTTTTCATAGCTAGTACATCTGTAAAATCATCTACAGATATCTTCAAGAAAAACAGCTTTCTCCTTGTCCTGAGATTTTAGAATATTTGAGTATTTATGGGCTCTTGCAAGAGAAAATCATGTGTTTCAAAATTATTTATAAATAAGTAGGACACTTCAGCGACTGACACATAAATCTATGTTCCTCTTTAATTAGTGTAACAAATCATCTGATTCTGCTTGTCTTTTGCTAGTTCTAACCTCCACAGCAAAGAGACATAAAGATTTTACTTCCTCTAGCTAAAACAGCGACAAGAAGAATTATGGAAGTGTTTCTTCTCTGTTTTCATTTTCATTTTGATCTTCTTCCTTTCCAAATTTCAGGATATTAATATAGTTGTCATATGGGATAACTGCACTGTCAGTGTATTAAATACAGAATAAACACAAATTTGCTATGGTACATATCAGTTCTCAAACTCTTCTTTTTCATGTCCACAGCACAGGATGTAGATCCATTAACACCCCCAGCTGGAGAACAAGTAATCAGTCTTTAGGTATGCTTACTTTTCCTCTCCAAACAATTATCATGGATGACTTACTTCATATTAACATTATGTTGTGATTGTATTGGTAAGAGGTATAACCACAAGGTGTGTATAGAAGTGTGTCCCAATGCTTTTAACTGCATGTCACATGCTTCGTACAACCACTTCACGCTGGCTACTATTTCTTTTATACAGCCCATTTTTAATAAGAAAGTTTGACTAAAAATCATCAGCCAGGTTCAGGAATCATCAATCACTGTATCTTCTTTATACATTTGACTGTCATGTAACAGATCTGCTCCAAATCCTGTATCTTCCACTGCTTTTGAGCCAATTTAATGTCTTGCCTTAGTAGCACGAAATTTAAGGTAACCTTAATTTATTGTGTTTTTTTCAATTGAGTATTGTACATACACAAAAATCCACCCCCCCCCCAAAAAAAGACAAAAAAACAAAAACAAAAAACAAGCAAACAAACAAAAAAACCAAAAAAACCCCCACCCAAACCAAACATCAAAAACAAAAAAATGAAACCAGGAAAACAGCTGCGAGGACAATGCTGGGCACAATACAGTCATTGTTATGCGCTAAGATAGCCACAACATTGTAGTAGTGGAAACTAAGGAAGTGTACTCTTTGTGGCCGACTAGGCTTGTGTTCTCACACTCATACCATTGTATAACCACAGTAGATACTGCACTTATGTAGATTATGAAACTTTCAGGTTAAAAACTATAAGAGTCTTTTATTTATTGTAATTTAAGTCAGATATGATTCAATAATCAGGAGAACATTCTCTCAGTTGTAAAGTGCTGATGAGCAGCTGTTTGAGATGAGCTTTTCTTTATGAGCATCTCTCATTTTGTCTACTAAGTATTCTAAAAATTATGTATTTTCACTCTATACATTCTACCTACTCCACAGTGTATTTAATATATAAAATCCAATTAATAGAATTTTAATTCTGGTAGAACAAATCTTACACATCAGTAATTATGATTAATGCACATGGGATACAAATTCTAGTCATACTGATTGTAGTAAAGACTATTAAATATATACCAGATGTAAGCACTTTGTCAAGGCTACTTCAGAAAATGTCAGCATTTTGACTTGAAAGGATGAAGAATTAACATCTGTTATTTTTGTTCAGTACTTCCCTCTATCCATGTCTGTCTGTGCAGTTGTGTTTGTGCCAACATGCCTTTGTGCAATGGTGTGTGCATATGAACCCGCATCAGATTGGCTGAAGCAAAATAGTACCCATTACACTTTAAAGAATCAACATTTGAAATAATCTAATCATAATTTTGCTGCTTTTCAATGCTGTATAGATTTGCTATTTCTGCATGTACTCTTGTTTAATCTTTGTTTTGAAGCATTTCATTGTGGAAAATCAAACCTATGAACGACAGTAAAATTCAAAAGTTAGCAAAAGGTTAATTATTTATGATTATAGCTTATGTCCTTGTGTATCTGAACCACCAACACCAGAAAAAAAAAGGTTCAATTTTCAGGAAAGATTTTTTTTAAACGGTGGCTATGAAATCTTTTTTTCATCTGTATAAATGGTGATGTTCACAAAGATCAAGATCCTAATAATATTGTTAAAATAGTTCCTATTAGAATGAATAAATGTAATTTTTAGTTGTATTTGATTCATAACTTAGGAGAAAGTTATCTAATTTTTCTAAGTCATTCTGTACTGCCCAAAAGTGGACTTAGTTGAATGAGATGTAAGGTGAGAAGTGTGAGTCATGCCGGCCTCTAAATGACATCAAAAAATCTCTGCCAACCATCAGGTACATTGCCTAAATTTCATAGGTACTTCATTGCTTGACTTCCAAAGCTGTCAGGGCACTCAGCTGCACGTCTGTACATCTTAGCTTGGAGCAGCTAAATGCCTCAGCACTGTCTTGCCTGACTCAGATCTAGAAATGAGGCCACGAGGATACCATGGAAGGAATGTGCACACAGTCAGACTGCTTGTGATGCACCGGTGAAGAAACCATCTGTTTTTCCTGAATTAGCTGAAATGAGTTTGGGTAAGGGAGCCTCATACATATTCACAAATATCCTATTTTCCAGTTAGAGCCCTTCCAAAGTGACAAAAACAAAAATGGGCTTAAATACTTGAATATGTAAAGAAAATGCAAGATGAAGTCCTCATCATATTATGGTTGGATCTGAGGCCTTTGATTTGCCACAGTTCTATAGAAAATCATTAAACTTTTGAAGCTTCAAATAAGGCGGAAGACAAAATTCAAAAAATGGGAGGAAGCAGGTAACCTTTCTACTATGATTTTATTCCTGCTTAACTACTTTTCTTATTAGTACTTTTCCTTGCTTTAGTCTGATTTTTTCCCAGAGTTTAACATAGTAAAAACATCAGTCATCTTAAAGTTTTCTTCCATCATTAAATTAATTTTGGTTTACAGCATTGATTTTCTAAACCAAAGTAAGTTTTACTACATGTGGTTGCAATTCTAATCTTCATTTTTGTTAATACAAAGGTTTACTCTGTTTTTTGCCATCCTTAGTCTTCCTTTGCTATGAAGACTATTGTATATAAAATAAGAGTAATTTCTGATTTGACTATGTAGCTTCAGAAAGTAATCTAGATACCTTAAGAGCCTACAATTCCTCCCATTTTTATTCTGAAATATTTTACTGTCCTCTATTTGTTTCTAATTTCAGATTTTATGGGTCTTTTAATTATTCTGATTGGCTTCTTCTTTTCATAGTACTTTATCACTCCTGTTTTGATGCCCTCTGTATTTTCCTTCATATGTCCATTTAACCTTGAATAATTAATGAAAATAATCATGGCTCTCTGGACACTGATTTTGGCACATAGTCTTATTGTTAGCTGTCAGCTTACAAAATGTAATGCTCGTATGAGGGCATTTTCAAAAAGTCACAGAATTCAATTATTCACTTCCACAGAGCAAGAATCACGTGTTAATACTTTCCTACAGTGGATTTTATATTTTGGCATTAGATCACAGTAAGGATGCAGCTTTTCAAAATCTGGCAGAGTAAAGGAGAGTCACCAGATGGAGTCCTCAGGTAACATACTGAAATCAATGTAGTTTATTAATACAGAAGTGTTTGGGTAGGCTGTGTATTAATCTCAACCTTCAAAAGGAAACCTACAATGACTTGCCAGATCTTGGAGTTCACAGAAAAATAGACCCTGTTAACTGATTAAGTTATTTCACATATTTGCCTAGATTTATTTTAAAGGATCTTTGGAAGATTTATCTACCATGTGCTACTGTATTCCTCTGTCTTCCCAGCCAAATAGATAGAGTTCAGCCTTGCTATTTAAAAGGAGTCCAGGCCGAATAATTATATACTCCAATTGTTCTCCATCTGCTGCTTGCTTGATCTACAAATGCCTTTTCTTGTACTAGGAAGCAAACAGCAGAAGCTCAGCTGTTCAGAATTTCCATCTGGGAAACTGGAAGTTGCTATGATCCAGTCCTTAGAAGAACAAACTATTTCTGCATATAGTTAAGTATAGATTAAAAGCTATAGAAGGGTAAATTTTTTCAAAAATTAAAATTATCTCATTTACATTGGATTGGTACTAAATGGTAGGCAGAAAAAAAATCAAGTAGGAAATAAACTGCCTATGGCACCTTTTTCTAAGCTAGAGTTGTGCAAGTTAGAACACATGCTGCACCATTGGAGTTGTAGATGATTGTGTCTAAATGATACCTCCAAATTCCAGAAAACAATTATGAGGATCAGGTTTATATTTTTTCTGGATTTGTGTTCCTCCAAGCTATTTAAATGGGGCACATTTATTAAAATCACGATTCCTAAACTTCTGAGCTAGTCTTAGAAAAACAGAAAATATTTTTCTGTCTAAAACCTGGTATAAAGTGACACAAATCTGATTTCTTTTAAATGCACAAAAAAAAAAATCTACCAGCATAAATATGATTTACTTTTTGTTCATTTTGCAAAAAATATAGCTATCAAAAGGAACATTTTAAAATTTATTTTTATAATTTGTTCTTTTTTAAAAATTATTACAGCAACTGAATTCTACTTTTTGTAGCAGTGCGAGTTTCAGGTTTTTTGAATATGTATCTGTATTTCGTTATGTGTACTTGGTATGTTCCTTTCCCCCCTATTCCTACCCCTGTTCCTAGATTCTCCCTGATGTAACCCCACCC
>JBBMKD010000001.1:61959490-61973958 GCA_037834095.1 Argya squamiceps
AGAAAAGAAAAGAAAAGAAAAGAAAAGAAAAGAAAAGAAAAGAAAAGAAAAGAAAAGAAAAGAAAAGAAAAGAAATTCATAATGCTTCAAATACACTCTAGATTACAGAAAAATAGTTATCTATTCTTTCTCTTTTTTTCACATAGCATTTTGATGTGAAAAAGGTTTCCTTACAAAAAAAAACAAAAAACCCTATCTAAGTATCTTATTATAATAAATTCGAACTACAATTTTCAACTGTTTATACTTTTTTGGTTTTAAAGGTTTTCTTACATAAACCATATAAATAACAGCCAAAATTATTTTGTGAGTTTGTCCTTGATTAAGCTATAAAGTGTTTCCAGCTGGAATGATTATGTTTAATCTTCTGTGTTACAGAGGGAAAGTAATCCAAAAGACAACAGTAAATAATTGTGTTTCCACCTTGGTTTAAGTCAGTATAATCAGCGTTACTGAATAGTATAAATAAATAGCAGAAGACAGATAACATTGTCCAAATAAGCATTACTTGATAACAATAATATCTTGTGATATTATTGTTAGCCAAGATGTTAGCCCTGTGAGCCAAGATGTTTTTTGGTAGATGGAAGGTTAACAATTTAAAAATACTCTTAAAGATTTTGTCTCTTACAAATTATTTTCCTTAAATAGTATTTTTTAAAAAATTATGCAGTCTAATCATAAAGAAAGCACAGGACAGGACATTTTAATGCTAGGGAGTGTGTGTTTTCTTCATCTGTTCTGGTTCTAAAAATCTGTATCTATGCCAGGTTCACATAATTGACCTTGTACTGTAGTGAGGAAAAATATTCTAATTTCAGGCTGTTGATAGAAAAGACCAATTAGCTCACCAAGGTCACAGGTTTTTGAACCATCCTTACTTTACGTGGGATTTTTTCGTTCTCCTGACAAGTATGTCTGCCAAGCTCCACTTATCAGGAAATATCCTATGAGCTGGAGGTCTGAATGTAATTTCCAGGACAAGCGAAAGGAGTCAACATAGTGGCAACTAAGAACCATGCAGTGATGCGGGGCCGGATTCCTGACAACGTGTTGAGTGTGGGCTGTTCTCAGCAGTGATCTGAGACACAGCTGCGCACAGGCTCTATGGCACTATGATGTGCTGAGACACAGGCAGAAGCAAGGACGAGGAAGAGGTCTTTCATGTGGTTTCCAAAGAGGTCTACTTCTGAGAAGGACCCAAGAACAAAAGACCCTGAGCCCTGGTGTGCAGGGACTTTTACACAGGGGAGGATTGAGGGGAAGGGTACAAATTCTTGTCCAATGGGGAAAGGACTGGGGAGGAGCACAAGGTGGGGTTTACAATACTTAAATCAATGAAGAGGCACGGCGTGGGGGACAGTTTGAACAAACCAATGGGGCTTCCAGGAACAGGGGATTTCCAGGGGATTTCCCAAAGCAAGGGGCTGCTACAAGGCAGGATTGACAGCTCAGTGGGAGGAGGGACATGGAACATTCTGTAACAAAGGGCATGGTCTAAGGCAAGATGGGCAACTAGGTGGGAGGTTACAACTTGGTCTGAATTACCAATACAGGGAGGAACAGAATAAACCATTGTGGATAAAATCATGCTGTAACAACACAGCCACCCACTCAATATCAACCCTCCCAAACCCATCACCAACCTCCTGCCCCCAGTGATGAGCAGAATTGGAAATAAAATGTAAACCTCATGTGATGAGGTAAGAACAGTTTAATAACTGAAACAAAATAAAATAATGGTAATAATGAATACTAATAACATTAATAGTTGTATTGAAAAGGAGAAAGAGGAATAAAGTTCAAGAGAAACAAGTGATGCATAATAAAATTACTCACCAGGTACTACCCAATATTCAACCTGTCCCCAAGTAGCTATCAAACCTTCCCAGCCAAGTGTTTCCAATTTATATTCTGAACGTGGTGTTCTATGGTATGGAATAAAGGGTGGATAATGTCTTGGTTTCGGCTGGGATAGAGTTCATTTTTTCTCATTAGCTGGTAGGAGAATAACATTGACAACACACTGATCCTTTGGCTGCTGCTTAGTAGTTCTTACCCCAAGCCATGGGCTTTTCACTTCCCCATGCTCTGCCAGTGAGGAGGGGCACAAGAAGCTGTGAGGCAGCACAGCCAGGACAGCTGACCTGAACTGGCCCACAGGAAAGGAGGAAATTATTTCCACAGAAGCAGCATAGGGCGATTATCTAGAATAACCATCTTTGCTCCACTTCACCCCTCAACAACTGCTAGGGTCCAATCAAAACATTGCATTCTGCCAAAAACATTGTTTGCTTGGTTTTATGTTTGTTTTAAACTTACCTATACACTCCTGAAAAGAGAAATTTGTCATGGAAATGCTTTCAAAGCTTCAACTACTAGAACTCTGTGACTTTGTTATGTAAGAATTAAACGTGCCATCTCTCTGTGCTCTGAAAAGCAGAATTCCCAGAAGGGCGTTTCAAATAGATCACTACCACATCTTGGAGAATGTTCATTGATGATGTGAGAATAGTTATTCACAAGCTCTATTAGCTCTTTTAGTTATTCTCATAGCTCCAGAACTTTGAAATCCTCATTTATGTCAGCTGGTCATTGAGGTGAAACCACATTTCTTTGAGAAAAAATATACACTAAAGTAGATTAATACATTTTCTGAGAATAATGTAAGTTTTAGTGTCATATTTTCACATTACAGCTTTTCTGTAGATTGCGAGGATTTAAGTAATTTGTGTTAAATCACAATAAATGGATGGAGTTTGCAGTATCAGCACCAAGGTCGCTTACTAATTTTTTCAGGAAAGAACCAGTAAACACAATTTTTACAGTTTCACTTCTAAATGTTGTAATTGCTTGTGTACCATGATAGAACCCAGAATTCCTACCTGAGTACTGGAATTTATTATGCTAGGCAATATATAAATAATGTAAGATGAGACAGTATAAAAACTAAGAGACCTTCCCCCTTTTCACTTCCTCAAGCAGAGGAAAAGATCAGAAAGTTAGTTTTCACCATCTGAGAGAAATTTTTCTTTTTGCATGAGCACTCTATTGAAATCAGTACCAAAAAAAATGGAAAGGGCTCTACTTAATCAGTGTAATTTTATATAAATAGAACAGTACTTAATTTTAATTTAAACAATTTAAAAAAAATAAATTTAATTTAAACAGAACTATTTGTATAGTCGCTCAAAGTGTTTAGCCAAGAGACTAGCTAATATCATTCCCAATGCACACCTAGTCATGCGTAAAATACCCTCAAGGGGGAAAAAATAAAAATAAAAGGAAAAAAAAAAGAAAGAAAAATAAAAGAAAATGTAGGCACAGATAGGGAAGTGTCTTCTCCATCTTTCAGCATTTTGAAAGCAAAATTGAATTATCCTACCTTATGGACAAAGATTTGCTTCATCTTCATCCTGGAGGTGAAAAATTCAATGCTGTGCCATTGACAATGCTGATTGCAGAGAGAGGAGTTTGCAAACACAAGTGGAGGGGTTTGAAATGTTCAATAAGGAATGAGGGAGGCGGAAAAAGTCTGTGAGGTTTGTTTGAGGAACAGGTGTCTTGTTTGCCAGCTGTTTGGACAGATTTCTCCACAGATATTCCCCTTGGTCTGCCCTCTCCCACAATTGTGTCTCTCCGTCCTAAACAGTGCTGCAGGTCTTTCTCAGACTGCTGTCATTTCAGCAGGGAGGAGCTTATCTGGTGTCTTCTACTGCTGCAATGATGGGATGAACTGGGAGGGAAACAAGCCCTGGTGGCAGGACAATGCTCCAAATGTGAGTGGTTGATCTCTTTGTCAATATTAAGCATGAAGGTAGGCACCAATTTTGGAACACCAGTGCCATAGTGATGGACAAGGTGTGAATAGGCATGAAGAAAAATAAATCACTTTTTAAAAAAAAATAAAAAGTAATTATAAACCTAATTAGATCAACCCACCATGTAAATTCATGGTGTACACTGGGTAGATTTTTAAAACAGCAGACAAAATAAAGAATTATTTTTCTGTACAATTTACTGTATTTTAATTTAAATTTAATGTTTAGATCACATTCAAACATCATCTTTAATTGCCTTTTTATGACTTTATCATTATTTTTTCTGAATGTATTTTTTGTTTTATGCATGACAGTGTATTTTCCACCTTGATATGTTTTGTGTGGCACTTATTTCTATAATTTAATTAAAAATATTTGCTCCTTGTTCTGATTCAATGTCATCCAAATCTTATATTGTAAATTTCCATTCCTTATCCATCTTCTCCATGTTAAGCACTACATCATATTATGTTTTCCTTTTTTCTTTCACCTTTATCCCAGCAAAATCTTTTGCAGTCTTAGAAGTCCATAGGATCTCATATTTCTCTGTGCAGATACTGCTTCAGTCCTTTCCTCAGCTCTCTCTTGTACAGTTCTTTTACATATATTGCATATGTTCTGTTATGTAATATTCTATGTATATTTTAGGTCTGTATCTACTTATAATCATATAGTTAGAAAGAGGAGTAGAAAGACATGGAGTCATTAGGTCTGCATACAATATTCAAACTTAAGCACGTAATAGCTTAATACAATATTACACTTTTGGTTAATTCCTTCTTTAAATTTTTTCAATATCTGTTTCGCAGGACTAAAAAGAGAAGTTCATTGTGGCACAATTGCTAGGCTGACTGCACTTATTCTGTGTAACTGCCAGGATCCTGTAAAACATTAATGGAATTTTCTTTTTCTTGAAATGGGCAGCCAAAATCTTCTTCTGAAGTGGAAATTAATACTCCAGACTCCCAAAATTTTAATTATTTTATTTATGATACACTTATACTCTTGGCTTTTCTCAGGTGTTGAGTGTATTATTTAGCGAAATAGCTATATCTCATAAAACAAATATAATTTTGAACAAAAAGAAACCTATAAAGTCTACTAGAAAATAAGAGATAAAACACATTATTCTTAAACAGACAACCCTTCAAAAATTTAATCAGTCTTAAAAAATCTGTATAAATAGGAAAAAACCCAGGTTTTTTTGTCTTGGTCAGAGTCCTATGTTATTTCTTTATTTAAGTGTGATCTGTCCTGCCTGTAAGTCATCATTGACTCTTAAAGCAGTTTCAGGCTCTTAGTGTTACCAGTCTTCCGGAACATTATAAAGGATAAAACATTATTCCCATTCTATGTAAAACTTAGAAGAAATTGACTTCATTAATTGCATTAATTATCCCTTCACTGAGTCTCCTCTTGAAATCATTCTTTGTCTAAATCATTTAGGCAGGAATGCAAGGAAAAAAAAAACCCCAACAAAATTTATCTTAACATAAATATATATCTATATATAAAGAATAATTACTCAGTAGCATCTGAATATTCTATGCTTCCAAGGTACTTGAAACTAAATTTGTAGGAGAGTAACTTGAAGTCAAGAACCATGAAATCAGAGAAAAATTCTAAGTTTTATTTTGCAGATGTGAGGCTCCTGGGCACCAAATGTGCCACTCAGAATTAATTAAAGTACCAAAATTCAAGACTATAATCCTCAAAACATCCTGAGAAGAGATTGCTGAAATGTAAGATTGCCTCAGGAAATTTCTCAAGATGTATGGCATACTGCTGCCATGGAAAGCCAGGACTGTTGCCATTTTGGCATGGCTGAGTACTATGTACTTGTTTGATACTTAGCCGCATTTGTAATCTGCATAGTCCTCCTTTCCTCAAGGACTCAGCTGGAACTGAAAATACTCTTTAGTACAGTTAAAACCCAGTAAAAAAAAAATCAGGTCAGCACAATATTTAGCAGACATTGCTGCTTTCATTGAAAAAGATGTGGAAGAGAAGATTGAGGAAAAAAAGAAGGATACAGTTATCATTATTAAATAAAATATCTGTACTCCTTCAGAAACTGGGAGATACAGTCTCAGAATCCTTCCTAACATGAAAAAAATCAAACTCAGGTATCCCATCCCAGGTCTGAAGGTGAGTTCATTACATGCTTCTGGGGAACCCATGTTGATGAAAAGTAAAAGAAAAAAAAAATGCTATGCTGTTCATTTAATTAATAAAGCTTTTGAATTAAAAATAACAAGCAGTTTTCTTTACCTTTCAGATGGACTGGAAGACCAAAGAAACATATGGTTTGTTCCCACAGAAATAAAGACATAATTGTCAGTATCTTTAATAATTTTGACTTGTCAGCAAATGCCTCCTTTTCTCCTTAAACCTTTATGGTTTTATAGTCTTTCTCTAATTGCTTCAACTGGCAAGGAAGCATATACTTTTCTAATTCTGAACAAGAGTCTTGCACAACCTATATCTAGGCCTTTTCTGTGGCCATACCAATATCACATAGCAAAATAAACCATTCTAAGAACTTATACAGATTCCCACTGTTAAATACATTTAGTACAATGATACTGGGCTGGAGACCTGGTATGACTGTTCTCACAGTTTCACAGGAAATACTACTTTCACAAGAAATAGTTCTTTCTGCAAGTATATATATTACTGCACTGTGGCTAGTATCCAAAGGACAGCATTCAGAGGAGCAAAAATACGGTTGTTTTTTTTCTTCTCCACATATCTAACTTGACAGTTTTGTCAAGTTGATTATGATTAACTTATGTAGAAATTACAGGTATATTCTATTTAGAAGGTATAAATTTATTTATAACTCCACACCTACTGTAACTATTCTATTTAATGTACCTTTCTCTACCAAAAAGAACTGGAACTGAAATTCTATCTGAATGGATTCTGTCAGGATTTTCTCCACCTTATACTTTAATCTTTACCCAGCTCTGTCAGTGCAATCTCATTTCCCCAGAAACATCAATAAAGATTTAGGCTTTGATGAGGACACATCATAGTACAAGAATATTTTTCTCTTTTCTCTTCTAACCATTGATGTAATAAATTTTGAATTGGCAATCAATTTTTTTATATTTATAAATTTGCAGTTAGAAATTAGTTGTAGCTTGTAAGAAGCATCCGTTTTGCTTATATTTGGCATAACTGTAATTGGAATAATGTTTGCTAACTCAGAAAGGCAGGGTGGATTACAACAAAGCGATTCTGAGACTATACTAGCTGTCACACTGAGTTACAAACCAGTTTTCAGTGTCATTGATCTTTACATGAAACCTCCATCACTCAGTAGAATCACTAGGGAATGAAATTAACCCAGGAAAAATGATAACTTTGCGCCACTAACTTTTTTTGTTTATTTTCTCCTTCATCTGGCATGGTAGAAAAGTCACCACTCTCTGTATTTGCATGCACAAAAAAAAGGAAATTCATTTAGTATTAAGGTTCAGAATTTAGCCTATTGGTAGGTGATAAGTTTGTGTTAGCTACAAAAATCTAGTTCTTGTATACCTTGATGTTCCTTCACGTGTTGATCCTTTTTATGAGAAAACTTTGACGTCAGCACAGGTTCCTTTAAAGTTATTTTAGAAGCTAAAGCAATTTGTTGAAAATATATTTAATATATTTATCTAGTTATCCATTAAGTAAGACATTGGTATATTTCCATATTTTCACAAGGGTTAGCTTATTTATGCATTTTTAAAAAAAATATTCCTGCTGTTTATTTAACTTAAGAAAATATACAGACATCAATGACAGTATGCACAAATAAGCAATAATAATGATGAAAATTAATCTTGGGGCAATCTTTCATTTAAAACCAAAACAAAATAAGCTAAACCAAAGGACCACTGGAAATGATGCTGAGTAACATTAACTTTATCGAAATTAAGGAATTCTATTTATTTCTCTATGCACTGACAATATCCAAAGATGTCTGAGACATCTTCATGGAGCTGATAGACACTAAACATCACCATCTGAAAATCTGTTTTCTTTATCTAAGGAAAAGAAGAACGACACTAATAACATCTTGAATGGCAATAGAGGCCTATTTTGATCCACTGAACTCAGCACTAGCTGTGTGAAATGTCTAAATATGAGCAAGGTGTCTAATTTCTCATTACAGAAGTTCTCTTACCTATTATAAACTTCCACCAACTCCTTCACAAGATATGCCACAATGACTTTTCAATTAAGTATAAGGTGATTGATGCCACCAAGTACAAAGAAAAAGGTGGGAAGTAAGTAATGGAACCATATGTCATGCAGGTAGACTAGGGAGAAATAAATTGGTAGTTACATCAGCGCTGCCAAAAGAAATTATGAACTTAAGATTCAAACCAGAAATTGATATCCCTATTGTTTTTGAAGTGTATTTGTATCTGAGCAAGAAGTATTTACAATTTTACATTGATATCCCAGTCTGAGCCCGACTAAAATGCTATCTCATGTGTAGAGACATGATAATTAAATCTTACAGGGATCATCTCACAGACAGCTAGCTAGTCAATTTGAGATTGGTCACTCCAGACCCATCAAAATATGTGGTCAGTGATTAGCTAATCTCAGTGTTCACAGTGCAGACAGGACTGTAGCAGGGACTATAATTAGAGGATAATGCATATAAAGTACAGGCTTCTCCCACAGTCCTACGAGGGCTAAGTCCGAGTATAGATTCAGCTCAGAAGGTATTTCAGACATATCCACTTTAGTCAGCTTCCTACATCTTACCAGAAGTCTAAATACAGATACTGTCAGCTCTTTTTATGACATTCATCTGCATGTGGGTTGGAAAAGGCAAAAAGTGAATAGGAAGAGGGGGGGCCTCACATTCTCTGGTTAAACCAATGAAGAAAAAGATAGGAACAGCACTATATCTTACAGATGCTGACTTCCACTTCTAGTCCTAACCAAGCTATTTATAATAACTATAGATTCACACTTTTGAGTTCTAATAAAACAAAACCAGATAATTTGTCACCACATGACTCCAGACTGCATAATGAAATTTGGGCCTTCTGTTCACATCTTATAGTGAGCAGCCACATCTGCATATTTGTACTGCTAACAGTACCTGAAAATCACTCAACTAGGAACTGTGCCAAGCTATTTTATGGAAAACTGCTAAGGGAAACAGGCCATTTCTTCCCAGAAGTTTGATAATGATTGAGCTAATGATTTGAGCCTGCCTAATGCAACCTCCTTGATTACTTGTCCCAGTTACATACTAGTAAGCCCAGCTGTAGCTGGTAACTCAGCCATGGAAATTAAAAGAAAGCTTTTTTTGTGATAAAGAAAATAATATTGAAACTAGTGGTCATAAGCAATGTTCCTCATTTAATACTCCAGAAAAAATAATGTTTTCTGAAACTCAAATATCCTTGTTAGGCAAAAATCCATTCTCAAGAAAGGTACATAAAATCTCCTGAAGAATGTGATCTAAATATTATGAGAACAGCAGTGAGAATTTCCAACTTTACCTGTAGGTCCATGAGTTGAAATTTCAGCAGAGAAATAATAACGGATAAGTGGAGAAGCCCAGTAGTAGCAGTAGAATACAGGGCAGGGGGAAGGCTTTTGGGGAATTATATGCCTATTAATAGAAAAGATACAGGAAATAGAAGTGATACCCCTTGTTTCTTGTTTCTTGAGCCATCCTGGAATCATGAATAAAAAGAAAAAACTCTTTGTATCTCTTTTATAAACAACAATAATTGCATCAGAAACTTGTGATTCAAATTAATCAATTTCTTCTCCTACTGGAAACAGAGTATTGAAACCTGAACTTTTGACTGGATTCTCAGGCCAAAATAATGGGATTATATTACAGACTACTTCCAAATCATAGTTTAAAAATTCTACATGGCTGAAGACAAAAGATGAATAGCAAAACTTTAAAGTGTTCTGCTGTGAAATCAAGGGCTTATTAATTTTAACTTTATTTAAAATATAATTATTACTGTAGTGTATTAGCTATATGTGGTAACTTCAATAGGGAAAAACTTTCTAACAAGTTGCTAAATCCTACAGTACAAGTGAAAGGACTTGAGAGATTCGTATTGTCTCTCTCACTGAACAGATCAGCAGCAAAATTACTCTGCCCAAGGCACAGGAAACAAATAATGTTAAGTAGAACACTATTCCTGTTACGGTCTCTCCACAGTCCTCAAGGACTCTCATGTTTCTGATGCCAATTTCTTTATATGTCGCTCTTTGTAACAAGTCTTTGTGCCCTCGTACACACTCAGTCTGTTCATCTGCATTCACAGCCATGCACTTTCAAGACTGGAGGGACACCCAAGGACGATAGTTCTTCCTGAAGGTCTAGTGCTATACTAAAGATAAAAATAAACTACCTAATTTCCTAAGATTGCTGAGCCTACTTGCACACTAGGACTAGACAGTGAAAATTAATGTATTAATGTCTTTGACTTATTCTCAGTAAAACTGAAAATATCTGAATTATTAATTAATAAACCCTTACATTTACCTATAGTCTCGTCTTGTTGTGTTTTATACAAAACCTATCATTTGGACAATCTAAGGAAAAGGGATTGATTTTCCCCCACAGTAAATATTAGTACTAGTAGAAAATATAGCTGTATCACTGTTATAACAATCTTTTATAGAAAAATGTAGTATATATTATGCTTTACAAAGACAGAAACATTCTGAGCTGTCAAACTTACTAAATCTAAGCAAAAGACAAAGCAAATTACTGCAAACCAAGGCCAAGGGCAGTTCTCATAACCCATACAGATAGATACTAAGTTCATTCTAGCTGTTCAGATGCAGTGTCTACAGCTGATAATTCATACCTCTAGTTTTACTTGTTTTCAATTGATCTCACCTAATTTTAGGCAACAAATTTGTATGTATGAAATTGCCTTATTTAGTCTATTCAAACAATTATAGATATCTCCAAATGTGAATCAGATCTCAAAAAATCCAGAAAAATATGCTTTTATCTAGAAGGAAAGTCCTGGATAATCATAACAATATTTTTTATTATGTTTTCTCTTTCATTTTAATGTCTAAATCCTTAGATATATTTATTAGCAAGCACATCATATACTTTGGTCTGTATGGCAAAATAAGGGCTTAACTTGGTCTGGTTTTGCTTAAAAGAGGGCTATGGAGCAATCACGACTGCAACTTCCTATAGGAAATTTTCTGTCTATTACTACTTTGTCCAGAGCACTAAATTTTGGGCATTGCACTTGCCTTGCAGTACAACTTCTGTACAACAAAAGATTATTCCTGGTTTCCTCCTCTAACAATATTGTTACAATTTGTACATTAGTTGATCCAATAAAATATTGACAAAAGATTCAGTCCCTTCTTGGTAGTGGAATGGAATTTTTTTTCTCACCCTGAAACAAACATATTTGTGACTTGCAACTACAATAAAAGTGAGTTTACTGAATTTCTGGATATCTTTCACATTCATCATAAAGTGCATGATGCTAATTTACTAACCAATAAAAAAATTAACAAAATTTTAAAGGAGTTGGAAACTCTGGCCCATAATTGTGTACATATAAATAATACTTAAAGTCAACTTTATATTAGATTTATTATAGCTAATAGTGTAGAAAGTACTTAATCAGGGTTGACTCTTAGAAATTTTATGGGCATGATTAATATTATGTAAGACAACTCATTCTGGACTTTTCTATATATGATTTTAATATACTGAACAGTGAAAACACAATAAATCTTAAGTGGGAGCATTTAAAAATATTTATGCAAGTCTGGTGAGTAGCAATATGTTAAACAGTAGCCAGTTTGGTCACCAGAAAATGTGGTATTTTTCTACTTCTTAAATAGTAAAATGTTTCAAGAGTTTTTGTATTTTTGTGCTCTACATCCTCCCTTCACACATCAATAGACAATACATATAGTCCCACACAGATGATATTGCAAGGATAGTAAAAAATGAGCACATTGAAACATTTATGTTTAGTCAATAAGTAAACATAAATTTTAAAAAATTGGAAAACAAATCCTATATTTTGTCACAGGTAAGTTTTTGAACAACAATCACTACATTTAAATACCTTTACAGCATTTTTAAATTTTCTTGAAAATAAATTTTTACTTTATGGTGTCATGCACACATCCTGAAACAGGTGAGAGAAATAATTTTATGTGATGCACACATTAAAAATGCTAACTAAAACTAATAGCTTTTCATATAGGAATTATGTATGACATCACAAATGTTTCAAGGGTGTCAACAGCAATGCAAAAACTCATGTTCAAAGGGCTTTTATGAACTCGTTCTCTACAACCAATGAAGGTCTCCCATTATTTCACACTTTTTTTTAATAGGTTCCACCATAATCACAACTTTTCTCTTTATAAAAATGAAGAGGATATAGGTGCACGCATGTATATCTAAAAAGTTTCAGATTCACTCGACATATGCTCCAAGCAAGGTGGTCATGAACCAGATTTACTTTAGAAGGGCTTCAGCCCCATCAGCCCAGCATGGAGATACATCAGAGTCCAGACAACCTTTCCTCTATCCACGTACTTCTGTTCAACTGTGCCCTCAGACATTCTCACATCATAATGCACCCAGGAGGGAAGAGTGAGGACTATGATATATCTCAAATGATACCTATGTATATGTTTCACTGGGTAAGTGGAATTGGCCAAATTTCACCAGCCATAATCCTCTAATGGAATCAGACATTAAAATCTTTTCTTTGAGAGACTGGAGGTAAAAGGCCATTATGATATCCAAGAAATCCACAGGAGCTATTGAAAAAAGGGAGACATTGGAACAGATTGCCTGCAGAAGTTCTGGATGTGTCATCTCTGGAAATATGGGAGGTCAGATTGGAGGGACTCTGAGCAACCTGGTCTGGTTAGTGGAAGGTATCCCTGCCCACCACAGGGGACTTGGAACTAGATGATCTTTAGCATGGATTCGAATCCAAGCCTTTTTGTGACTCCATAATGCAGCTACAGGTGGAGTGAAGTTCATAGGTGACCTAAAATAGTTCCTGCATACCCGCAATGAAATTAACAGATCTCTGAAATGAAGCTTAATGGCTCCAAAGTCCTCTTAATATTTTGACTTTAGGATCTATTCAGTTATCTAAATCATCTTGTCTGATGCTATTTAAAATGGCCAAGGGTACTAAGAAAGTCTAAACAGGATGAAAGATATTCAGGGGGCTTAAGGAAGGTATGTTTTAAAGCATTTTAAAAGACATGAGATGCTAACAATCAGGCAAGTAAAGTGTGTCCTGAGAAAAACACCTGAGATGGATTCCAAAGAAATTCTTATGGCACCTATATGACTTTCATAGTGCTCAGTCTGGAGCTGGGTTAACTGATAAGTCTGTGATTCATTTGATCTTGATGTCTTTTTAAAAGCAGATACTTGCAATTTTCATCCTGACTTTACTGTAATTAATGATCCCTTTGAACTTCTCTGTAGCTTATGAAGGATCCATAATCAGTTCAAAAACTGCCTGGTGGAAAATTCCATGGCAGTTGTCCAGTGAGTCCATAATGTTATTTCATGCTTTTCTGGCAAAGGGCCCATCAGAAAGTTCATAATATAAAGATGACCCTGTTTGTATAAATCTTATCAGTTACACAAGCATATTAAGTGCCAACATATTTAAAACTCTAAATTTATAACAGTATAGTTCTCTAAGCCGACATTTTTATACCAAACTAAATGTGGGGTTTTTTTGGTTTACCTAAAGCTGTTTCCCAGGCAACACAGAAAACTCGTATTCTGAGACTTATACGACAGCTCTGAAAGAAATTCTGTACAACCCTCTTTGTAAAGCAAGAGAAAGACAAAGCAAAAAAAACCTCAAAACATAACTATGATTTTCTGAACTGAGACATTTCTCCTCAAAGCTTGGTAAGAACAATGTTTAAAAAACCCTGCTTTTGCATCTGATGTAAAGAAAGAATTGATAGCAAAAAAGAATATAGAAAAAAATATAGAACACAGCAGATGCTTTATGTTTCAGCAACTATAAATTGCACTTTCTTTTTGGCATTGACAATTCATTTGAAGATTGGCAATCTTCCTGAGTGCTCAGATGCTATGAAAATCAATACTGTTACTTAAATACGATATCATGGCAGTTTACATAACTTTCAAATACTAACTAATGATTTTGATTTCAATTGCCTACTTTTTATGCCTACATGTAGATATCAAAGGTAGTTTTGAAGCATATGTCATTGTGGTTATAAGAACACATAATTACCAGTAGAATTATTGAAGTTAATTTAAAAACTTAAATAATCAAAATAGGTAATAAACATAATCTACTCACAATAAATTTACATCATAGTAACATTTACAGAATGAAACTGCACTGATAAGGGGCATCTGAGAGATTCATATGATCTAACTGCCTATGGTGCAAAAGAATTATATTTCAGGCTTCTATTTGTATGGCAAGCTTGGTCAAAAAGAAAAGTATACAGAACCAGTTGCCTAAAGAAAAGCTTCAAGAGTAATTTGAGTTCCTCTGAGATATCCATGGTATAATGTGGGAGTGCATTTTTTAATTTTAGGTTTTATTTATAGGTTAATGTTCTATTGTAAAATGGTTTGTTCTCTGT
>JBBMKD010000001.1:61974058-61995353 GCA_037834095.1 Argya squamiceps
AAACTCGTTGCAACCCAGCCGTCCCAGAGTCCCCCCTTTTTATTCCTTCCGCCATCGCCACGCAGGAGCAGCCCGAGCGGAAAAGAGCCCACTTTTAAAATATAGCCGTCTCGTTACCTGTGCGGACGCTAGCCGGCTTGGCGGGCACAGCAGCGGGACGGTAATAGTATAAGAAGGTGGCAGATACAACACAGAAACCATGGAGTCTTATGAAGTAGCAGCTAGTGACTTTTGGGGATACTTTTGGTAATTTAAAATGTTAATTTTTTTGTTTAAGGAAATAAACCCTCTTTGCCTGCTGCTCATCCCATTTGTACAATTTGCTTTGTTTGGGGAACTGGAAAATGAAACATAGCTGTCAGCTGAACAGAAGGAGTTACATCTTAGATATGTTTCAACAGAATCTGATATTTCATCTGCTTATGTCAAGTATTCTTGTATTTCTATTTTTCAATTCTACACGAAGAATGTTGTGAATATCACTTTTTATCTGGATTCATAGAAAAGGAGTATTTGTGAAAATTTACATCAGAAAAAGCTGTGATCTGCACTAGATTTCAAACATCAAACAACACTATTTGATTAATTTTAAGGTAAAAATTAACAGCTAAGTATTTGAGCCATCAGAATACAGGAGATCACCATAAGCTGGGGCTGTGGGGAGCAAATAAGCAAATTTCATCAGAAATATAAACACCATCTGGTAAACAAGAATTTGGTTTCAGGTATAAAATGTCAAAAATGTCAAAATTTATTTTCATTTTCCACCAGCAAAAAACTGAAATTTATCACTAAGCAAATAATTCCTTCAAAGACACACTGAGGCATGAGAATACTTGCTTGACTTTAGGAAGAGCCAAACTTCATTCTTGCTTTAAATAACGTAGTGTAGACATTAAAATTTTACTCACTCCTGAGATGATTAACTGAACCACTAAGCCTGTGGTCTATTCTTTGTAGTGGCCTTTTATAATTAATAATTTCACCCTAAAGCCTAGAAAGTTTTATCATAACTCATATTTTCCATGAAAACTTTTTATTTCAAGAAACAGATTTCGGTAAAAGAAAATAAATCTTAACAAGCAAAAGCAGAAAAAGGTTAGAGAGAAGGTGAAAGAAATCTCTGGCAACAGTTATTAGCAAGAAAGTAAAAATGACTAGATGAGCAAAACATCAAAACCTTTTCCTGAGTGATACTTCTGTGCACTCTGGTACAATCTGACTTTTAGTGCAATACAGCAGTATTAGTCCCACTGGCTAACAAACTGCATAAGAATGACACGGACTGTGACCAAGCTGAGACACCTCAATTATCACAGTTCTACATGACTGGGCTAAAGATACTAACCACCCCCGCCAGAGGAACAGATGAGCCTTCTATGATGTTCCTATCAGATGGTGCCTGATGAAAGTGCTTCCTCTGTGTGCTTCTTCTGTGTAAGGGCTGTATTTAGGATTCTACAGATAATGGATCCTTTATGGAGCTTAGATGTTGTTTTATGGAAGAGAAGAGCTGGCCGTTGCTGAGCATGCAGGACATAGAAACCTGCTGAGAAAATTTAATAAAATTCTCATAACTGATTTGGATGGCACTGCTTCTGCAAAAAACTTATTTTCCAAACTCAGAGCCTTCCTGTGTTTGTATATACAATGAACAAACAGCAGCAGGAGGAGGAGGAAGGCAAAACTGACAATGAAAATAAACTTGCATTACTGCATTCTCACTCATTTGGTACCTGAATATGCTAAAACGGTGTTAAAGATGAGTCTCATTTGAAAGCACACCTAAACAGGCACACACATATTGACTTGGTTTATTAGTTTTGGATTTTCAAAATTCTGTGCATTTTTTCCAGCTTATTTTCCTGTTCTGTAGTTGATTGGGTCTTTTTCCTTGTTTTATAGGGGCACTATGCTAGAAATGAAAAAATATTCATGAACATGGGCATGTGCTGTGCATATTTATTATTTAGAGACCATGATTTTGCCCAGTTAATTGATGAAGACTACATTTGATAGTGTCTGTTTAGTGTTACTCAGATGTCAGTATTTTAACCAGGTTTTTCATTGCTGAAGCAAAATCCTTTGTCTTTAATTCAACCAACCATTTTATCCATGAAAGCTCCTAACTCAATATAGCTATCAATATCAGCTAGATCGCCTGAAATAGAAGTAATGTACATGATTTCCTGCTTAATACAAAGCAACTCTAAACTAGATAGATGTAGAAAACTAAGTCAAAGCTATGATAAAAATCATGTAAAATCATCAATAAATTAGTCTTTCAATTTTGTCAAATTGCAAAGAAGAAATGTACAAATCATATTTTTTTAACTTGCTGGAATATTTCATCAAAATCTTTTTAGCAATAAATGTACTAATTCAATTGCAAGATTAAATTGTAGGTAAAGGTAAGAAAAGAAATTAATTAATATGAGGCTGTTTGGGATGTAATTAAGAGATCATTAACGAAATAACCTTATGATACTAAGCCTTTTCACTAAGTGTAATGTAACTTAAATACTTTTGACTTGAAAATGAGTAGGATCATCAGCATCATGGATGATAACAGTGTTGAAAAGACATATTAAAGAATAATGACAAATGAAAATTTCATCCCACAAGACCTCCAAATAACATTTATTCAAATTTACTGAATTCTCAGTATGCCAAAGACCTAAAGAGTATACTTGTTGTCAAAAATGGAAATGACATCAGGTATCCTTATTGATTCTGGCAAGTTACTCTAGAGTAATTCTAGGTTTCCCCCCTTCAGCTCTGTTTTTAATCAGAATTACAGTCAAATTGAAGAAATGCATGATTCTAAGCCAGGGAATATGGCCATTGATTCCTTCAGATAAAAGACCTAATGTTTTGTGTATTCTGAAAACTCATAAGAAAACACTCATGTCTTTCATTATAATACCTAGAAAAATTAAGAATTAAGAATTAAGAAACCTATTTGTCAGGTGAACTTTTCTGCCAAAATATTTAAGGGTTTTACTTTTACTGTGCCTTCACTCTTCTTTTGTAAAGTTCCTGCTACTAGCAATCTGTGGCAGATAACAGGTGAGAATAGCAAATGGATAATATGAATGATAACTATATTCTTATCACTTCTATTCTATTCAGCTGGCCTTGATGCTTTTGTCAAAGGAAACTTGAATTGAGCTCAGAGACTGGCATTGCTGGTTTTGTTGCTCTGTAAAACCCAATCAGCTATCTTTGAACTACTGACTGGAGTAGAGTTTTCTCATTTTCACCTATTTATGCAAGAACAGAAAGAACTTGAAATTCTGTAACCTTTGAAATCAACAGGATAAATGTTCTAGACTTCCAGGTCTGGGCTAATGAGCATCTATGGGAATTAAATTAAATTTTTGGGGTATACAATACTTGCTTTCCTTCTGTAAGTACAGCAAAAAAAGATGTACTAACTAGACTTCTCTTTCCTTATATAAGAAAAGTTGAATTGGGGAATGTATCTGAAAGAAGGAAAGAGCACAAACAGAAAGAATTTCAAAGTAAATAAAAGGTGGCCTACATATCTCCTCAAAAGTACTACTGATCTTGTGTTCAACAGTTAAATTAGGTGACATTTTGAAGAAAAAAGTAGTCAGTCTTTCAAGTCACTAAAGCTAAATTTTCATTTATATATAACACTAGAAATGGAAAAAAAAATATAATCCTAAAATGAGTATTCGGATTATAGGTAATACCTGTGTAACAACATTCAATGGGACTTTGCTAAGTAGCAGGTCTGAAGAACTATTTTATTATTTAAAAGTTTTGTGAATTTTCTGATATTTTGTGAATTCTGATAAGAAAAAGTTTTTGATCTAATTTTCAAATTTACTCACGTACTAAGAAACAAATTCTGTACTCACAATCTCAAACAGCAAATCCTGATTTTAAACAGTATAATTTTAGAGAGTGTATGATGTACTACAAATGTAACACGTGCATTTGTTCTTTAAGTGTAAAATTCTCCTTCATTGTGAAGAGACTGTCAATGTTTTCCTGCTCTCTTTCCTTCCTTTGTTTCATTGATCTGGAGTGGGCACAGGGGAGGGGTAGAAGAAAACATAATACAGTGCATTGATTTACATTTAGAGAACCTTATATTATTACATCTAGGTTTGACATAAGATCTTTAATGGAACCCACTATTCTCATTTCTGAACAAATCCACATATGAAAATAAAGAGCATTCACACCATACCTTTAAACTGCAATGCCACCCACATTGCACTGAGAGTATCCAGTAAAGGATCCTTAGAGATAAAGAAATAGACAACATCTAGAATTTTGATTCCCTGGAACATTTTCCTCTTTGGGTTAGAAAGAAAAAAAACCCTTTTATTTTAAATTCTTTCCTAAATGATATCTTTACAGTATTTAATTTTATAGTCCTCCTCACACCTTCCAGTCTCTCTTTTTCAGTTACATGTAAAAAGTATATGGGTGGTAAATTGGCCCAACATAGGTACATAATTTTATGCAGAGTTAAGCTCCTTCCAATCATATTTAAGCAGCCCACTCCTACTCCCACAAGCCTTCACCCTTCCTTTTCACCAGTCAGCTGTCATCTGAGGAAAAATATAATTAACAGAAAGATATGAAAACAGTGCACACTAGAGAGTAAAAGGTTCAAGCATACCCTGGAATTGTGCCATGTCTGATGTTTAACTCACATATATAGAGATTGTGTTACTGGGTTATCTACATGATAGAATGATAAAGTTATTTTATTTCATAACCTGGGGAGGGACAATGTGGGGGTGCAGGGGAGGGAAGAATAAGAAAAAAATTGTTCTGTTCCTCTAGGGGTGCTCCTGGCTTGATACATTATCTTAAGACTGACAAAGACATTCTCAACTACAATGACCAAAATGGAAAATACTGCCATTAATACCCTTTTCCTTGCCTGAAATAATAAAAGGAATTAAATAGTAGTGTATATCATTACTCAGAATATATATCATGAACAAATAATGAGTTATTACCTTACCTTAGTTATTGCCTTACCTTAGTTATTACCTGTGATAAGAACTACTCATCACACAGATACATCATCTGTTGTCTTAGATAATGCATCTTACAATGAGAAAGGAAAGCAAATACTTGATAAGATTTACAGAACTACTTAAAAAAAAAAGAACTTTCAAAGTTTTCCACGAGGCGTCACCAAAGTCTTTACAGAAAGTTTCCATAACAGGCAGAAGACATAAAATCTGAGTGATTTACTTTGTTTATTACGAAAACATTTTGTGTCAAAGTAAAGATGTTTGATGTTTAACTGATCTAGAAAGCCAGACTTCTTAAAGGAACCACTAGTATCATGCTTGTACTCTGAATAACATGGATTAATTTAGTCACTGGAAAGGTGTTTTTTGATGTGCATAATCTGCACGTTACATTTCAATTAGCAAAACTCTATGACAAATACATGCTGTAAATAGCTCCAATACAGCTGTATGGAATAGAAATATGTCACCAATCACTTTTTTCATTAGTTGAAGAAAATGGATGAAAAGAAAGGCCTTTGAAAACTGAGAAGCTCACAGTTTTAAAAGCTAGACAAGAGTGTAATTAGGGCCAAATACAGGGGAAGAGTAGCCTGTGAAAGAATAAAAGCTTGTTCCTCTGTGCTATGAACATATTACAATATTTAGTGCATCTCATATCTAACTGAAGGAGTTTAATGCCATCTTAGGTGTTCTTATCTTAAAATTATGTTCTCATATAAAAAATTTGCTTTGCCTACCTTCACATTACTGACATTAGATCAGAATGAACAGATAAAAGTTCTTCTCATTTCTCTACTCTTTTTCAGAAATTATGTCAATAAGCTTTAGCATAGTCTTCAATGATATTCATTGCTATTTTATCAAGTGATTAACAAATGGTTTCTCTAAAAGCAGGATATTAAAGGGAAGCTTTTACCTCAGCATGTAGAAACATCACAGCAAATAACATACTGGATAATACAAAGGTTTTTAGGCATCCATTTAAGGTGTGTAATTGAATTCATTCAAGTTCAGCTGCTAAGTCTCCACACTTTGGATTAGTAGTTGCAGTGATTGTCTGTAAATGTAAGTGTACTTAAATGACCTAAAAACTTAGTAAATCCTCACCTGTTATTAAAAAAAAAATTAAAAATTTTTAGGCTCTTAAATAGAAATAAGTTACTTCACAATCCTGAAAATCTCCAACCTCTTTACTCCTTAAGAAGAGCAAGCTCTTGTTTTAACTATGAACATGGAAATTTGCAAGTATCTGTCAGTTTATCCAACTGTTCAAAAAAAACCAGATCTATCTTATGCACAACAACTTCTTCCTGTATATCCCATTTTAATGATTTTTTTTCCCTTTCATTTTCTTCTTCTTTTTACAGTTTAGTTTTGGTTTGGTCTGGTCTGGTCTGGTCTGGTTTGCATGGTGAATTTTAGGGAAAATATCTAGTTTAAAACTTTTTGAATCTATGGGTAAGAAGGTAATTTTGCTTCTTTCTTATTTTTCCCTTCTTCTGGATCAATAATCTGTCATCCAGGACTTCAAGTGAAATCCTCCTTTTAACTACTAAAGTTAGAGTGGAAATATCATATCTGAATGCACAGATCCCCTTGGGAATGCAAATAGATTCTTAGTTTCTCATTATCTCTTTATTTTCCTGCTTGACTGATTTTGTCCATGCATGCATGGTAGTAAGAAATTAGAAAGATCTTTCAGAGTTTGTTCAATGCTTCATTCAATATACAGAAAACTTACATACAAAACCACTTAGAGCTCAGAATTGCTTAACCTACAGGTTATACAATTCTTTGAAATATTTTTTAAGAGTCTATGCTGTTTGTGCATCTATCCATTACTGGATTTATCATGAATAAAAATTTCTACCATGCAGAAAGGTGTTCACACAATTTAGTACATGATAAATAATAATGAAAGGTGTAAGAAAACTTAAGGGTGTAGTTATTCCTAGAAAATAATTTTTCCATCTCTAGTAACCAGTACACAATTCTTTCAGCAGATGTTAGGTTATCTTTTAGGATAAAGTTCAGGACAAGACCATTAAAATAATCTGAATCTGAACTTCTACACCAAAGGCATAGGAAACCAGGGAAAGGGACATGGCAGGAATATCAGGAAGGTATAGTGTGAACCCACAATTTGATAGTATCAAAGACAGAAATGTTTCTGAGGGAGTCCACAGATTAATACTCTCTCTCTGTATGTGCTATTAAATTGTATTTTTTAGTATATCCTGAGTAAGAAGGGACCCATCAGGATCATGGAGTCCAACTTCTGGCCCTGCAAAGGACAACCCCAGAAATCGCACCATGTGTCTAAGAGCATTGTCCAAATGCTTCTTGAACTCTGCCAGGCTGGTGCTCTGATCACTTCCCTGGGCAGCCTGTTCCATAGCCCAGCCTCCCTCTGGATGAAGAACATTTTCTTAATATCCAAGATAAACTTCCCCTGAAACAGCTTCAAGTCATTCCCTTGGGACCCGTCACTGGTCACCAGCAAGATCAGTGCCTGCCTCTTTATTTCCCCTCGTGAGGAAGCTGCAGACTACAACCAGGCCTCCCCTCAGCCTCCTTTGCTCCAGGCTGTGGAAATCAAGTGACCTCAGCCACTCGCTGTGCAGCTTGCCCTCTAGGCCGTTTACCATCTTCATGGCTCTTCTCTGGACTCTCTCTAATAGTTTTATATCTTTCTTTTGTTGTGGTGGCCAAAACTGCTTACAGCACCTGAGATGAGGCTGCACCTTAAATTGTTCCTTTTGCTTTAGGCATATTACCACTGGTTTCACACTCCTTTTCCATTTTTACACATCATAACCTAAAACAAGTAGGATTTCAATACAGCAAAAGTAACTGAATAAAGACTTTAAAGTCAACAAATAATAATGTGCCTTAAATAGCTCTTTTCTGCCCAAAATTTTGCCATGTCTCTTCAGGGTTCAGCTCAGCTCCTCTTCATACACAGAGATTCTCTCATATTCTCTTAGAGGTGCTCAGGTTTTCCAACTCTTGTTGCCTCTTGAAAATAACATTACCCTCCACTGTGCATGTTTCAGGAGCTATTTCTCCCATGTACTGATGAAGACTCCTCACAGAGGCCTCAACTTCCCTATTTTATTTCCTTCAATTGTTACATTTTCACTGTTGCAGAGGTTTCAAGGTGCTTTCATAATGTTGAACAACTCTTAATTTATAGATTTTTGTGTAATTCTCCCCCTCTTTTGCTATAACATTCTCAAACTGAATTTTCCTGAAGCAACTATTGTACAAGGGTTCATAGGGGTGTGGAAAAGTAAATTCAAGAATAGAATACAGGATGTTTTCCTGAGAAGGAAAATGCCTGACTGTTTGCCATGTAGAGAATATAGTAATGTGTAGATTTGTAGGTTTATAGATTTCAGTGACAATTCCGTCTGTAATGTTGTCTGGCACAGTTTTACATTGTAGAGGAAGAACAGAGAATATGTATCTCGTGACAGTGTTCAGATAAGCAGAAAAGTATTTCTGAACTATAGAAATTCTAGGCAATATTTGGAATGGGGAGGAATAAGAAAGTATTGTTGTCATGAGAACTGAATAGCATTCTCTGATAGCTCAGGAAGAAAGGACTTCAGAAAGTCCCCGGCTGAAAATGGAGTCAGCCATAATATCAGATTACTTAGGGTTTTGTCCAGTCTGAATACTCAGTTGTAGTCGTGTGCTATTTTGACAGCCCTTGTGATACATTCGCAACTGAATGTAGTTAAATGATGCTTTTCACCTAATGAAGTTATAGAAAAATAAAATTTATAGAGTTTAATATTTGATTACAAAATAGGCATAATCTAGTCATGGGCATAAGCTGGGATACTAGTACTGTGTATCTGAGCTATACAACTATCAGAAACACCCCCTGAACTTTTAAATTAAATTAATTTATTTAATTTAATTCTATGGAGACTAAATCTTATGCCTTGCATAGCTGTGGAGAAGGGGTTTGTAATAAGTAGCTGAGCTGTACCAGTCCCTTTGTGTTTTAAAGATTGATGCTTTATTGCTTGTTTTTTGCATGTTATTCTCTTTTTCTCTGAGGTGTCAGTGCAGCTGAGAAATAAATCCATTCAAACTGAAAACCATTTACTACATCAATAATGGGCAGCTTTTCACCTGTAAACAGAAAATATGTAATTTATTGTGTCACTACTTTTGAAATATTTTTGCTTTTTCTGATGTTTTAATACACTTCTCTGGTCAAAAATCCAAGGGTCCACAAAAATGCTATGAAAAGTTTGGTTCAGAAAGAAAATTAGGCTGCTTTCTCATAAGGTGTTTAATGTCCAAAATATAATTATTAAGGTAGTTAGTGCTCCAGTCCCAAAATACAACAAATCAAAAACTCATCCCTTGCATTTCAACATATGTAAATAAAAGAATAGTAAGGTATAAAGAAGTCTAGTCAAAAATCACAGTTTCTTTGATTGTCTATTGGAACTCCATATGCAAGATTTTGCTGCCATTTGTATTGCAACCAAGTTTAACATCTTTCCTCAAACATATGCATAGGGTGAGATTAACCTCAATAATTTTAGGCTTCTGCTGTGTAAATACCCCTATAAAGTAATCATCTAGACTTCCTTAAGAATTAAATAGGAATTTTCGGGGTGTACTTGACCTATCTTAAAATTCTACCTCAAGAGTGAAAAAGATGCTGTGTGGAAAACATCTCGAATCCAGGCTCATGACAAAACAAGAATGGTGCCCATAGTTGATACATTTGGAATAAATTTACACACACACACACACAAACACACAGAGCCATGTGCATGCATGAACATACACACAATTCCAAGAAAACCCAGCAAAACCCAGGACTAAACACTAAGAACTTTAGTGGCTTTTTTTGTATGGTTGGTTTAGTTGGTATTTTGTTTGTGTTTTTTTGGGGATGTTGATGTCTCCTACCTTGTGTATAACTACCATTTAAATGTATTTTTTTAAAAAATCTGTGACTTTTAAAAATTTTATTCTCATTAATGTTAAAGAACTCTGCTGACAGAGTTATCAATAAAAAAAGTCTATACATTTACAAATTTCTCGTGATTGTTACTTGTAGTACTATAACAATTCAGATCCACCAAAAGTATTAATTAAATTTAATTGAATTCCATATTGCTTCAAATAGATAGAATCTAAATGCAAAATTTCTGTCATATATGAGATCCAGTGATTGTATACTGGAAGATAGAAAAGTTTTTTTCAATTTTTCTTTTCTTTTTTTTTTTAACTTTTAATAATATTTTCATCACCATGACTAGATAATTTCCAAACATATTATCTGATGAGCTACATTTTTAACACTCAGTAAAGTAGCTTTTTCAAGTCATACTTTTGTATAAAACCTGTTGTTGCTCGGAAATTAACTAGGACATAATTAAATTAGATGTTCATTTCATGTTATTGAAGCTCCCAAAAATAAGCACCTCAGGCTGATAAACCAAATGGTTGTCAATAGAGAAAAAGATGCACTTTCAAGTCACAAGTGATCCAATCCAAAGTTCTAGTATGAAATGTATATGCTTCTTTCCATCTTTTTTATTGGAGGCATACTAAGTTTATGATAACAGCTTATTTTTCAGGTATCTAATGCTAGGATAGGTAAAGCCAAAGGTATGTGACTTGCTCGGAACAACACATCAGGTTTCAGCAGTTACATTTTCAACTCATTTCACTGTCTACTTGCTGTGACTGTTTATAACATAAGTTGCTCCATTGTCAAGGAAGATGACAGTGCTTTTTCAGAAGACCACAAGTCTGCCTTACATAGGATTTGAGCTTAGGTGTCTTCCCACCAGATTAATTGTCCTTGCAGGGTAATACTGATGTTTTTTTAACGAATCCTCATCCATAAATCACAGTCCAGCTGTTTCCCACAGTAGAATGCCATATGACTGCAGAGCTGTTACCAGGCCGGCACCTGCCCTCGTCACTTTACATCTTACAAAGTCATTTTGATTACAATTATTTTCATTAAGTTTGAAGTAGTTTACAGGCAGAAATTACATACAGATGACCAGAAAGGTCTTCAGAATACACAAATAAGTTATTCTAGACTTATTATGTAGGTCAAGAAATTATATATATATGTAAAGGTCTTTGCAAATTCTCAGAAGTATATTTTTTTTTTACTACAGCTAATAATCAGCAAAACAGATCAAGAAGGCTAAATGGATTAATTAGTCAAAAAGCTCCTTAATATAAGCATTCAGGTATTACCAATAATTGATAAACAGCTGGTTCACCTGACCATAGCAGTTATATCATCTTGAACATCTTACATTCTTAATTTTTTTAAGTGTATATATTCAAAATAATAAAGATTTTTTCTTCCTAGTGTCTTTCCACCTTAATAGTTTACATACAAAAAAAAAAAGAATCTGGGGAGTTTTCTGCACTCTAACAATTATCATTCATCACAGGATTGTTTACATGTACACACACAAAGGACCAAAGTTATCCCAAATAATATTAGAAAATCAACCTTTGCATTTCTTGTGTATGGAGTGGAGAGAGATATAGGGTATCTCTAGTTGATTCAGAACTTCAGAACACTAAATAACTCTCTGGGTTTCCATCATGTAGAAAAGAACACTTGCCTGGTGCTCAACATCAGGCAAAGTGAACTTGAGCCTAAATGTCTGCAAACCCGCATCTAGGCTACAGGGCATGTGAGATTCATTCTCCTAATGTGAGATTTGTTCTCCTACCCCAGACAGATCACATCAGACACCATTTGGATCCCTCCTTGGCTGAGCACCAAGCTTTCCTTACAAGACTTACCTCAGAGAGGCAGGCGGAAGCTGAAAACTTTGAGTTGACATTGATGTTACAGTATCTTGTCAGTGTAAGACACACATGTTAAAGAAATGCATAACTGGACTGGTTTGTAAAATCACCTTTTCACAAATAAGAAGCAAGATCGTGTTATTTTTCTATAAATGCTTGAAAATAAGCAGATTTTTGAGAAATCATGTGGATAACAGAGTGTGAATTCTAAAAAGAAGAATCTTAAAATTCTTGCAGCCTATTTTCATAAATATGTAAACACTTTAAATTACTTGATTTTATAGTAGAATCATCTCAATCAGTAGAGTTTTGTTTAACTTCACAGTGAACAGGAAATTGCAGAATGATTTTTTTATTATTATTTTGTGTAATGTAGGCAACAATTGCACTAACTCATTTCCACTGTTATTTTCTTTCAGTTTAGAAGGAAAATAGTTTGACCTACAATACAGATTCTCTTGGTATTTTGTCAAATTTATTTTACGCCAGCAGCAGTCACTGATTTTAATTGAATGGAAACAACAGCTCTCATCCTGTGTGTCACATTGCTGGATTTTGTATCATTGAATTTCAATCTGGTTTCACTGGGACCTGCCAAGTGTGGCTCACACCAACCTCTGAGTCTCCTTGCTATACTCCTTTCCAGGACAGCATTGTTTGCCTTTTGTCTGTTCTCTGATTAAATTGACACCATTTTGCCTTTCGTGACTCCTGTGTCATTTTCTGTTGACAGCATCTAGCAATGGTAACAAACCAGTGTCCTTGTGGAAGGGGCAGAAACCATTGATTGTCTGGGTGTATTAATGCAGACCCTTTAAAAGTCATGCAGACGTGGCTTTGTGCTAACTGGCAGCTGAATGGGGGCTAGAAAAAGATGCTATTAACCACAGATAATGGTCAGCACCTTCTATTCAACAGCAATGTCACTTTGTACCATTTGAGGGACAGTCAGTAGTGAAATTTGTTAAAGCAATTCTCCCCCTCCCTGTACACATCCTGGACTGATACTATTTCAGGCAGAAGAGTGAAAATAGTTTTCTGATTAGAGTGATGTTGGTTGGATGCTCATATAATTTCCAGGGAGCTGAAACACTTAATTCAATCCACCTTCACTTCACAGCTAAAATCTCTTTAGAACAACAAGATAGGCCCTGCTGACATGAGAGGTTAAATGTTTACCATGGATAGGGAATTTATAATTGCCTTTTTAGAAATGAATGATTAAAAGTGGTTACAAGAAGCACCTGGCTATATAAATCTTATCCATAAAACACAGGGGAGAGGTAATAATTATGTCAAGTCCTTCCACTATGATCTTTTAAAATGGGATAGGAAAATGAAAATACCAAAGTCTTAAACCTCTGAACTTTGCAGAACATCTGCATTTAGAAATAAAATGTCTGAGAAGTGCAGAATGGTTCTTTTTCAAGCTTACATGCTGAATATGAAACACCTAATCACCCCTCCCTTTCTGTTCAGTAACAAAATCAGACACAATTTAGTCATATTTGCAAAAAATTCAGTGTGTTTTCTAGATTAGGGAATTTTCCAAGTGTTTAAGTAGAAACTAGGTTGGGAACTTGGTCTTCCTTCTGCTCAGTCTACGTTATCAGGAACAGCATAAATCAACCAGTGTATTTTGACTTTTTTTCCAACATGATGAAAACATAACTGTCCTCATATTTCTCTCAGAAAGCAAACATTTCATCCTGATTCTAAGTGACTCTGTGAACAAATTAAAATATTGATGCCACATAAACATTTCTGATCCAAAGTTAGACTGTATAATAGGATGTACTAGCTCATACACAGCGCCACAACAAAGTAACTGGCTTCCCCACCACAGCTGGCTCACATAGCCACTTCTAAGCACTACTGGAAGAAATTCAGCCTGTCTGCATTCACCCATTTAAACATTTTCTAATTATTGTAAGATACTGTAGAAGCTGGTGGGAAGTGAAAATCCCCACTGATTCTTTGAATAAAGTAGGAGCTAAGTATACATAAGCAGAGCCTACAAATAAATATGTACTGTCATGAACAAGTTGGTATGCATTTTATACTATTTTGAGGATATTTAAAATAACGTGCTGTGACATTACACATTACTATTCAATAAACTCAGTAGAATGATATTTACTTTATTGAGTGCTTTTCTTCACAACATTTATTGTTTTGCTCCAGTGGGGCACAGAGATGCCGACATAGGTTATTATTCACTATCTATGGTTTGGAAAAGATATTTCCCATTATAAAACATGTAATTAGCTTATCTTCTTTTGCTCTTTTTTTTTTTTTAATTTTACATTTTAGCAGAAGAAGTGAGGTTTTTTTTTTTATTTGTTAAAGAAAACATCAAAGCAATTGGAGTACTATTTCATTTGTATTTATAATTGTCGCAGTATGATTCATTTAAGTCTTAACACAGCATTTAGCTCTATATTTAAAAAAAATACAGGGAAATATGCTGTAATTCTGCATACATGACCATAGATTATTACTGGAATGCTACTGAAGAAAACTTCTTCAGTTGAGATGCAGCATCTCAGCAGTGGGGATGCTCTAAGGAGAATCCAGTGGTGTGTTTGTTTCCACATATGCATCAAGAAGCAAGTACTCAGAAACATCACTTTAAGTAAACTCAAACATTAATTAGGCCTTTGCATATAGATAATTTTTTGCTGCTGTACTTGAAAAACATCACTGGATATCAAAACATAGACTCCCTACCAAAAGTAAGGATATTGCAACCTTTTTTCTTTTTCTTTTTTTTTTTTTTTTTTGATGTTTGGGTGACATAAATAAAATAACATCTTGCTCCAATCACAACTGATATAGATCTGTCAAACTAGATCATGATGGATATTTTTGTTGCTGTTTATCCAGCTCCGAGAGAATAGTGATGTCTATGACACTCAAAGGTTGCTGTAATTAAACTCTCAATCCATCTGTGCATAGGATTTGATAATATTTTCAAGAATAGAATGTTTTCAGTTATTGTATCTGTTTATTTTGGCTTGTTAAGGGACACTTTATCCTGTGCAACTTTCATGAACAGTTTGTAAGGAAGTTTCCTTCAGTATGTTTCACTGAAACAGAAGGCAGCAACCATGTAGAGTGTTTAAAGGTTAACTTAGATATTTTTCCTCTACAGATTGTAAGATACTTCTTTTGTAAGTTAGTGACAGTACCAGAACATAAATTAGGAAAGAAAGTGTTTGTTCTTTTGGTTTTTGGTTTTTTTTTCTTCTCTGGCATTAAATATTTTATAGCTACCAAATGTGTAGGCAGTGAAATTACACTAGGACCAGAGGCCAAGCAATCCGTAAAGGCAGAGAAAAAATACAAGGGAAAAAGAAATTCACTGATTCTCTAGATGGTTGCATTTCAGGAGATTTTTTTGCAAGTAACCATTTTAAGAAAGTTCTATTACTGATTTCAACACTTGTAGCAAAAAAGTACTTTGCAGTCATAAGCTCATGAGTCAGCAGATATATATAAAGTACTCAGAATTATTAAAAACACTTCTGGAACTCAAATATGAGTGTAGGTATTCAATAAAATTTTCCATCAGCTTCTAAAGGAAAAGTAAAAAATTGAGAGTTGGAAATTAATATCAAAATGCCATCAAAAAGTAGTGTTGATTAGACAAGTACAATTTAATCTTCCTAGAAACTTTAAAAAAAATCAAACCCAAAACAAAACCAAACAACAAACAACAAACAAACAAGAACAACAACAAAACCCCCCAAAACCCACAAAAAACCCAAACAAAAGAAAACAAAATAAACCACAAAACCAAAAACAGAAACAGAAACAAAAAACAAAACAAACCAATACTTCCTTCAGAAAATGAAATGCATAGAATTCTAGAATCAGTATTCAACACCACCATTATAAGATACTGTGTCTAAACATCTGCCCAAACTTCCTGAATACATAATTGAGTTCAACCCCTTGTACTACCTCAGCTTTCACCATTCCAGAGCCATTTGAGTCATGCAGAGTACAGATGTTATGCTAGTTTTTGTCATTATTGAAAAGAGGGATGTTCTTGGTTTTGAAACCATCAGATTTCTGACATGTATTTCTGGTTCAGAAAAATATTTCATCAAACATATTCTAAATTCTTCCATTAATGAAGGAATAATTAAATGTAGTGTGCTACTTTTCTTGTAGCATAATAGATTCAGGGGAAACAGACAAAAATATTTTTCTTTTCATTCAAAAAGAAACAGTTAAAAATGTGAGAACATGAGTAAAAATTATGAACATGGATTTAAAAAAAACCTCACAATTGAATCAATTTTACCAATTCTAAACACTTTGACAAGTAGGTAATGCATTCCTGAAAATAAATTTTTAGAATTCAATATTATATAGTCCTTGCAGTTCTGAATTTTTTGGAGGCCTATGAATGTATTTACTTACCTCACTAACCCAACAGTCCTCACTTCTGTGTGCTCAGTGACACTCCAGACTTTGGCTTCTGCTTATTGTTGCAGCTGTTTTTGAGTTCCTTATAAGCTGCGGTTCTGCACAGGTCCTGGTGTCATTATTTGTCTCCCACCAGCTCTTGCCTGTTTGTGTAGCTGGCTGCTTCTATCATAAGAATTAATAAAAAGAAGGAGGAAGTAAATGGAAAGAAAATTATTATCTGAAGACTGGGATATACAGCCATTGCAAATTTTTCATTCTGTATTTTATCTACATAGCAAAAAAGCCATACAGCTAATGAGAAACCAGAATTTATGGTGCAATGTGCTGAATCAATGACCAGGTGGAAAATATGTCCCTAATGTTTAAATATATAATTAAAAACAAGTGGCTTGGGGGCAAAAGAATGTCCATAAGCAGTCCACAGCAAGAATTTTCAACATCTTTTTCCACCAACTAATTTAAACTTCTATTTTTTCAAGTCTATTATATTGCAGTAAATCAGTAGAAACTGAGAGGAAGATGAAAATAAAAAAAAAGAAGCCAACAAATAGAAACCAGTTTCAGTTTGGTACTCAGGATATTTTTGATTTATTAAACTGCATCTCAACATGCCTAGAAGTGAGAGGGGTAAGTTAAAAGAACAGCAAAGATGACAAAAGGAATTGAGGAGCAAAAAATCATTTAAGATACCTGTAGTATTCATATAAATATAAGCTGACTCTTTGCAAAAGGCCACTGTACTTCATAAATTATAAGTTTAGAAGGGACCCTGAAAGATAAGGTATTCCATCAAGTAGATGTAGTCACTACTAACACATTTTCGTCTGCTCGTCAGATAAACAGTTTCAATTTTCTGAATATTTTCCTCTCTTGTTCAAGATCATGCAGTTTAGTCAGGTTTGTCATGAAAATATGCAGTTTATAAGGGTTTATCACTCAAAACACTTCATATTTTCCTTCACAGGGCTCACAGTTTTTGGCAAATCTTTGCATACAAATTCCTATTTCTCTTGAAGTTTGCATTCCTCTTTTGGTTTTACTGTATTCAACTATCCAATTTTGAAGATTATAAATTTAGCCATTCCATACTTAGTCTTTCTAGTTAGGTCCACATCCATATTCCCAATCTGTTCTCAATTAAGTAGAATAAAATCTGTTAATTAGAATCACATCCTCAAGATGTTTTCTACATCTTCCGTACAACTAAATTGTTATTAATGCCTTCCAAGAATTTGTGGATCAGTATGGCCAGGGGATTTGTCTTATCCAGCTGCTGAAATTAACAATGCAGACGAAGAAATCTGACTATGTCATTCAAAGATTCAATTATAGTCAGTGGAGAAATGAAGTGCTTGGAATATATCTTTCACCAACTGCATACCAAGAGAGGGCTGCTCTTACTCACCAATCATGTCAATTAATTGAGAAAATAATGCTGATTGAGGGAATAGTTTTGGTCCACTCACCAGTTGGACCTTGTAAGAACTACAGCTGCTCTCATCATAGAATGTGTGAAATTACTCTTGGCTAAATAAGGAATCACAGAATATTCTGAGTTGGAAGGGACCCACAAAGGTCACCATGTCTTAAATGAATGGCTCTTACAAGGATCAAACCCATAACCTTGACTATTAACACAGTGCTCTAATCAGCTGAGCTAAATATCTGTATAATGCTGATTGGAAAGCAGTGAAACAATTTAGGGTTTTCATCCTGCTGTATCACATATCAACTTTAACTTACCTGATTTCCATGTAGGTGGCGTTTTACTGAGACACTGACAACAAACATCTTGGTTTATATTTACATATGCACCTAAAATTTTAAAACTGATGGTTACTGTTATTGTTCTTCTGGTTCTCTATGTTATATGTGAAAGTTAAAGATACTCTAGTTGCAAAATTTTGGGAAAGGGTTTATTTGGTTTGCAAACAGCTCAACATTTCTGTTGTCTTAAAACTATTTTGAAAAGAGTACTTCATTTTGATCTGAGAAAATGCCAACTGTGAAAGCAAGCAACATGAGCAATTAACCAAGTGGGCTTTGCCTTTTATTTTTAACTGCTTGTCAATGAATTTACCACCCACAGCCTTCTCTGTGGGTGTATGCGCAGGCACAGGATATCTTTCAGGGCTGCTCAAATTCTACTACGAAGATAGCATGGGAACTGTGAATAAAAGAATAGTTTGCTTATTCTTTTATTCCCCTGATCTGTGCACTAGAATTTATTAACACAAACAAGAAATACACTTATGCTGGGATTAGAAATTCTAAAATGGTATGGTAACTGAGCTACTGTTTTTACTAAATGAAGACTTATGCAGCCTGCAGTTGGGGACAGCTTATTTTGATATTATCAGAAATTATGTGCATTCAGTAACTTTGGCAGATCTTCTGTCAAAAGCAATGGATCTGCACTCCAGAGCCTTTGCAGACTTACGGTATTTATTTGCTCATTTGATCTATGAAAAAATGCTACCATCTCTTACCTCACTGTACTACATAATATACTCTTTTAAAATAATGAGTTAGAGCAGCTAAATGTGACTCTGGTATTTCAAGTTACACAGTAATGTAAAAAGTGCTTGTATTTTTACAGGCTGACATTTTTAATGGTAGGTTAAATCAGACACCAATATCTGGATTGTTGGGAATGAGGTAACAAAATTGCTATTTTTTTGCTTGCCACATTACCAAGAGATTACAAGAAAGAGTAGGGTTGCAAGCAACATATAAGCAGCTATCTCCATGACATCAAGGAACTAATCAGCCAAGGATAATAAAAAGCAACAGTGACACATGAGGTTTAAAGGAACAATTTCAAAAAAATTCAAATCTAATATTTATTTTTCACTAAAATAAAGGCTAGCTTGTAAACATGATAGCCAGTGGTAGCTCTAAATCAGAAAAAGTAAAGACAGGATTTCTAGCCTGATGACTAATTGCAGAAGTCACTGAATAAGATACTATTGCCCAAGTTATAACAAGAGGTCAGGCTAAATGACCATAACATTTTCTGAATCTACAAAAGTAGACGTTTGTGCCTTAACAGAATACAACTGCAGCTTCATAAAAATACTTTTTTTATTCCACAGTTTGGGTCTGAAGTTGCACTGAAAGTTTTTTCTCTTCAGACCTTGAGAAAGTGATTGACACATTTTTCTTATACTTTCTATCTTTGTGTATACCATTACTTTTTAAAGAAGAGAAGGGAGTGTGCAAATTCTCACACTGGGCTACTGATTAGAGCCCCTGTTTCATCATCATGGTGTAGTGATCTTTGCCACCTGCCTGACCCTTACTCAGCAGCTTTCTTCCTCTCTGCTCCACAACATTGCAAGGGGAGAAAATAATCTGAAAATTTTGATGGGCTGAGATAAAGAAAGGGACATGACTTCCCAGTTCCTCTAACAGGACTCAGATCAAGGGATATTAATTTCATTTATTATTAATTTTAAACAGAGTAGAACAGTGAAACAAAACCAAAAAAATAAATCACCTTCTCCCACACACATATTTTTCCCAGGTTCAGATTCACTCTGTTACTGAATGCTCTGCCCTCCCCTTCTGAGTGGCACAGAAGAGAAGGGGAGTGGGGGGCTGTGGGTAACAGGTTCTCTCTGCTTTTCTTGCTCTGAGCACTTTTGCTGTGCTCCAGCACAGGTTTGCCCTACAGGCTACAGCTTCTTTCAGGGCCTGTTTATCTGCTGCAGTGTGAGGTCACCCATGGGCTATAGTGGGGATATCTGCTTCCAGTGGTTCTTCATGGGCTGCAAGGGAATCACTGCCTTTTTGTCTGGAGCACCTGTTCGCTCCCTCTCCCCACCTCCACCTTCTTGCATCAGCTTGCTGTCTGCAGGACTGTTTCTCACTTTTCACCCCTAATTGCCTGTCTCTCTTAAATGTGTTATCACTGAGATGCCACCACCTGGGCTTATGGACTGAGCCATGCCCTACAGCATGCAGGGCAGCTCCAGACTCTCTTCACAGAACCCACTCCTGAAGTTCCCTGTTGACTAAACATTGTCAACTACACTCAGTAGAATCAGTAATGTCTTCCCTGAATGTTTTTTATTATTTGAGATTTGTTTCTATTGGTTTTGGTTGTTTTTTTTTTTTTCTAGAATGACCCAGCAGTAGAGAGAGATGACACTGAGCATGCTACTTGTATTCAGAGACACCATTCTTTGATCGTCTTCTATTTAACAGTATTGCCAAATATCATTCTTCCAGTGTCACAACTTCTTCAACTTTGTTCTTATGGCCAGTGGCAGGAGGTCTTCTGTAGTCCTTGCACACCATCCTTGTTTTTTAAGTAATTTAAGTAAATGGAAATTAACTACGATGGACTTCCTAATACAGGACTATAGTGCCTTTATTCATCCTGAAACACAGCCATCATTTGAAACACAAATCACTATGAACAGGTAATAATGCTGGCATCTCAGAAACGTGTTGCAAGTAGAGAAGTGTCAATAAACAAGCTTCATGAATTTTAGTTTTTACACAACAACCTCACATTTTTCCATTTTGCAGTTTGAAGATTTTTGGTCTTGTAGCAAAATTAACTGCAATCTGTGTCTCTGTATAGGAAAAAAAGTAAAAGTCTAAATCCGAAGAAATCTATCTAAATTAATCAAGAGACTGAATCTCCTCAGCAAAGTAACTGGTTTGTTTTCTCTTATCAAATGAGTCTAAAACGACCCAGAAATTTAGGTTTTCTTTTTATCCTTGCCTTTCCTTGCCTTTCCTTGCCTTTCCTTGCCTTGCCTTGCCTTGGCCTTTGCCTTTGCCTTGCCTTGGCCTTTGCCTTTGCCTTGCATTGGCCTTTGCCTTTGCCTTGCATTGGCCTTTGCCTTTGCCTTTGCCTTTGCCTTTGCCTTTGCCTTTGCCTTTGCCCTTGCCTTTGCCTTTGCCTTTGCCTTTGCCTTGCCTTGCCTTGCCTTGCCTTGCCTTGCCTTGCCTTGCCTTGCCTTGCCTTGCCTTGCCTTCACTTCCCTTAC
>JBBMKD010000001.1:61995453-62009405 GCA_037834095.1 Argya squamiceps
TGCCTTGCCTTGCCTTGCCTTGCCTTGCCTTGCCTTCCCTTCCCTTCCCTTCCCTTCCCTTCCCTTCCCTTCCCTTCTTAATTTTTTTTCTTTCTCAAATTAAGTAATATAAACATCACTGACGTAATTTTGAAACAAGTATTTCATCTATTCAAGTACGAATTCTGAGGTGAATGTCTCCCGATGGGACACAACTCAATTATGCACCAGTTTTGCTTGTAGTTCCTACATTACTTGTAGTTCCTAATTTTCTATTTTACTTGTAATTATTAAATTTCTGTTTCAATATACCTGGAAGTTAGAAAACACTTTTCTTCCTTTGTCTAAGTGCATAGTTTATTCCCATGTGGTTTTTTTTTTTCTTTCAAACCACACATTTTTTAATTGTACACCAGGATTTGGAGAACATTACACCCCAAACACCCCAGCAAAAAATAGTTGATATAACCGTGTCATTAGGAGGTTCCACACTAGCATCCAGAGAAAATATGGTTAGGATCCAAGTTGCTGCTAGGACTAAAGCATGAGGGTAATACTGCAGAGACAGAGAAGTTTTTATCAGACTATGAAAAGCCACAAGATGTTAGTTGGCTCACTGTTCTAGAGCCCGGAGTTTCTTAATATATTCTTCTAGGTGAAAGAATGTGAAATACTTTGGGCAAGAAAGGCTGTCATTGGTGCCACCATCATCATTATTTTCATCATCATCATCATCATGGGTTCACCACTCTTAAACAGTAACACTTTTCTGCCAACCTTCTAGCATATGGATATTCCCTTGCATTCCACAAGATTTTGTATTTTAAGTGTTAATACCAATAAAATAAAACTTGTTTGAACTGAACCATGTAACTATACCTTTAGACCTTGTATTTTCCTTTTTACAATTAAGAAGAAAAAACAATCCTCTAGGCTGAAATTCTTGTCTGACTCCAGCCATGTAACACTGAAAAGCCTAGAATAAAACAACCACCTTAAAAATAAATGCAGAGCATTAGAGGACAGTTCTACCCATCACACCTGCAAATAACCACGTTTTTCGTACTGGAAAAAGCGTACCAATAAAAATATTGTAAGCTAAGTATTTTAACTTTAGACTGCAACTTGATGTGAAAAATATAACTTGCTGTTTTGAAATGCCCAGAGTAGCAAGACAAGACTCTTTATTACTGACTCAACAACATTCTGCAGCTGGGTTGTTGCAGCCATTACCTTGCCAGGACCTTTTCCTGGGTTCTCTGAAATTTATAGCCATGGGTTTTCAGATTTAGAGAAAATATTTTTACCAAGTAGTCCAATCTTCTAGATACTTCCTGATCTTTTCTTTCCATTACCAATAATGTTTCTTTATCATGTACTTGGATTTTTTTTTTTTAATATATATATATTTTTTTAATATATTTTCCCCCACTGGAATGAAAAGAAAAGTACTACCAGAGAGTTACAGTGTGGCTTTGCTGTTTTGCTTTTTTCTGAAAATCAGTCACCTTCACCACTATAATATAACCTTAAGCAATCTGTCCATCTTTTACTTCTTTGCTTTTTCCCTTCCATTTCCTTTCATGCCTCTGGAAATCACATTGTAGCTCATAGCACTTTGAACAGTACTGTAGTTCTTTGATCTGGCGCTTATCCAGTGAATTTGCACTGCATGGTGAACTGGACCAAATTCCAACAATTTCCTTAAGTAAAATCCCAGCAGTAAAAATGAGCTCCATTCTCCTGTTAGGTTGAGCTTGTTGTTTAATGGGAAAACAACATCTATTTTATAACTATTTTAAGAAGTTTAGTAAGACATTCACAATAAAAGAAATAGTTCTGAAAGTATGAACATATTTGAACTGAAAGTACTTATTAGAAACTGATTCTTATTTTCTGTGTGGAACTGGTGTTTGTTCAGTGTTTCTCTCTCTTGTGATCCCCTCACAGAATTTCTACTTTTCTTGGGTCATAAATCCATATGATTGAATAGATCCATCTGGATGCCTTGACAAATGTGATACTGCAAAAATTGGGTTAGCCTGCATTACTTAAGCTGTTATGAAATGTATGTGAAATCTACAGATGTCTTTTAGGAGATAGATGTGAGCAGTTCCAATATCATAACCTTACAATCAGTTACTCAGTTTAGGGTTACTTTTAAAGGTCCTTTGGATACAACTTTTATTGATAGACTTTTTCATATTTTTTATATATCAGCTTGTCAGTAGTTCACACTAAAATACGAAGGTTTGAAAATGCAGTCCCTGAACTCAGATATAAGATTATTACTCTGAGATTGAAAGCAAAACATGACATTTTCTTTGATAACAAAGGAAAAGTCATACATTATTGGACAAATCTTGTTGCAATGTCCTGTGTTAAACAGGAGTTCAGAAATAAATTGTTATTTTTGTAGGGCATCATCGATGTATTGAAATTGTAGATATTGAAGCACTTATTTTTCAATTGCAATCACAGCCAGTTTCATTTACTATTTATAAATGTGAACAGAAGTATCCATTGAAATTAAATTAAAATAAAGCATTACTCTTATTAAGCTCTGTATATGCTTCTGTACAAAGTGTAGAGGACTTAATTACTTAAAAAGGAGGACCTAGAAACCATCTCACTATTTTCCCAGCATACTAAAGGACATCCTAATAATTTTAGTCACTATATGCTTCCATGGATACTCAATATTGCTAAGCATATATTCATTTCACTGTCCCATAGATGGGTAATATAAAACGACATTATTAAAATTTCTGTATTATAATAAAATATTTAGGAGATACAGAAGAAACATACAGAGGCTTAAAACTGAAGAATTTGTGAAAAATCTCTGAAAAGCAGAAAAACTATAAAACTTATAGTATTGTCTTCTGGACTGTTATTTTACTATGTCTGCAGTTTGTTATTTGTTCCAATATTCTAGGGAGACAGACTGAAATGCCTTTCCATCTGAATTTCTGCTCAAGAATTTCAGATTAGTTTATATAAACAACTCTGATAACAAAAATCAATATATTTTTTTTGTCTTTAAATTGTAGTTTTATTTCTCATGTGCATCTTTATTACATTTTATGCTAAAATCACATGTGGTGTTTACACATGCATGTTTTTTTATATGCAAACTAGACCTTGTGTGAGTGTCTTGTGGTGCCTGGTCTTCAATTGATTAAATTCCTCAAATTTTAAGCTATCAAAACCAATTAAATTCTCAAGTTTGATTTCTGTGCTAGAGTCACCTTTAATGGTTACTGAGACTTTATACACCAAGTTATGGCATAAGGTTCTACAGGCAAAATGACAGGATTAACATAGGACAAAGCAACAGCTTGTGGGCAGAAGCACAACTTCCCTTTAGCTGAATAGTCATCAAATGGAATAAGCCAAAACAAAGTAAACCAGAATGTACTTGGACCCTGTGCAAATTTTGAACAAAGTTGGTTGTTCTGCTTGAGGGGAAAAAAAAAAAAAAGCAGAGGTGAGGGGAATGCTACAAGAATCTTCCTTCAAACTAAGATATCTAACTTAAATACTGGTTTGGGACTGACAGGTACATCAGATGCGAGAGAGAATATGCCAGCTCTCTGAACTACATACCAATGTAGGAAATTTGAGACAAAGAATAAATCCAGTTCCTCAAAAATGATTTAGTGAAAATATTCAGTGCAAACTATGCTTCACAGACCACAATATAATCTAGAAAGCACAGGAATAATGTGCTGAAAAGTTCTCCTCTGAAGCAGAGTTTTCTCTGACTTCCATTTGCTCTCAGCTTTAAGCTTCACTCAATCCTCTGAGCAGTCAATTAAATTAAAACCTACCTCTGCACACTTCTTTAAAGTGTACTACTTTCAAACAGCCTCAGAAATGTTAATTTAGAAACAGGTCAGATACACATACACACATATATATATATAACGCAACAAGCTAAGCTATGCTTCCTTTTGCTGTTCAATTCTGTCTAAACACACCTACTTCAAAACATAGAGCTTATGTTTAAAATTATCTTTTCTTTCAGAATTATTGAACATCTTGTCATTCTTTCATTGTGTGATATACCATCAAGACTAATGAACCGTCATGGTTATTTTTTATGTCACCCATCACCCCCATTCTATTTTTGATGAATTATTTAAGCACAGTACCTTAAAAATCTGATCCTCTTTTTTTTTTTTTTCAAGTTAAAATTATTGTCCTTCTTTTTTATTTTTTCATTCTAATTAAAAATACATTTGCAAGTCAAAGCTATTTGATTATAATTTCTAACCAAGGAATAGGATACTATTCTACTGTTAGTAAACTTGATGGCAGCAACTATAAGAAAACAATGAGCTTGAAGAACATGGATTATGCACATTTCCAAATAAGGATAAATTATTTAGTGGGGAGAAGTGATGCTAAGATAGATAGTCAGAATATAAATTAATGTTCTGATTTATAGATTTTTTTTAAATATCACATTATTGTATCATAACTCCCAGTTGCAATCTAAATTATTTCCAAATCTGATGAGATGACAATAAATCTGAAGATACACTTTCAAGAAGAAAATAGATAAAAACACAAAATGGTGTGGGTATTTAAGCTAAAAAGACAAAATCTTTGTTCCAGATACATGAGAAAATGGAAGTGTGTAAAATTTTTAGAACCAAGTAAAAAAACAACTGAAATCAATAATCACTACACAGGTAAAAAGAGAAGTGGTAACAAACATTAGATTAAATGATATGACTGGGACAAGTTGTCCAGAATGCTGCTTTTATGTGAATAAATTCAATTTCAGTTTAGTTAAGTACTTGAATTCTTCTGTGGTTCTGGGTGTACATAAAAATTATTTTAAAATATAGTTATTTATTTAATTTGATTGCAAAATTGTTGTAGAGCTAATCACAGGTTATAAGTGGCAGCATTACAATATTGGTTAATATAAATATAGAATTAAAATTTTATAACTTTATTTCACATGTTCCCTGATTTCCAGCAGTGACCCCCTGAAGGGACAAAAATTCAAGTTATTTGCTTTCAACAACATTTCTCTGTAAAGAACATTTATTTTTCTTCTTCCAGGGTATCCAAGACATCATTTTAGTGTTCTAAGAAGTGAGTTTGGGATCATCTTTAGCAGAAATGTGAAGGCAGAGACACTTGTATATGTAGCAGATGGAAGATTTACGGTCTTGTAAACCACACCTGGTATCCCTGCTAGTGATATCATTTCAGAAAACTCTTGGAGGTTTTACCATTTTATTGCATAGTAAATCAAGTGAAGAAATGATTTGTTATTGCTGAGAATTATTATATGAAAAACAAAAAAGGAGGAGTTGCTTAAATAGTGCTATTTTTTAGACTTTCAAATAGGTTGTTTGATAAGCATTATCTTACCTTTCTGTGCTTCTTGCCTTATATTGTTAACATGAAGCATAGATATTCTTGTTACATAAGGCTCACAGTACATAATTACATATTTATTAGGAAAAAACCACATCAACACAGTAGTCACTTGGGTCATTCTCCTTCTAGTCTTCCCTGTATACTTCATCATTACACGTGGAAGTGAAATTTAGATTCACCCACATTATTCAGGATTTAGTTCAGCTGCCTATACACAGAATACTAGTACCATTTTTTGTGTTGAGTATTTTTTTTCTGCCCTACAGTTTTTGTTTCAGAACTATAAAGACCTGAAAGCATCGTGGTCTAACTACCATACCAATAAGATGGCTCATATATTCCAGAGCAAGTATATTTGCAGTAGTTGCCTACATTTTAGTAAACTGATGAAAATTATTGTCAATACACTGACTGAGGCTCAAACAATTTGTTTAAATGTGTTCATCTCATGCCATTTTCCAAATACTCCAGCTGCCACTCAGGGTGACATAGGTCTGCTTTATATTCCATCTGTCATGCTTGTGTGTTTATCTTGGATATCCCAGCATATCATAATTGGCTCCAAGAGCCTGTATTTGGGGCAAATGAACTTAGCCTATGCAGGCTAAAAAGCTGTTCAGCTGACTAAATTTACAAGTCTCTTAAAGGCTGAACTAATTATTTAGACTACCTTAATTACACTTTGATACAGATTTGATTAATTTTTTTCAAAATAGATGCACAAGCCCTTTTGAAATGCTTTTTTGCATCATGTTAGACTTCAAGTGACAGTACAGGACTACACAGGTCTCCCATGCAGATCCTTTGTTGTTTCAGCTAGTTACACTCCACATAGATAATTGGGTAAAGAGATCACTGTTAAAGATCTCATCACACACTAAACACACATAAGTGGCAAGTAAACAAATTTCCTGATCCCCACAGACTATAATGGCAGCATAGACAGCTCAGGTCAATGTGAGCATTTGGACTACTTAAATATTACAGTAAATTGCCTCAGAAAAAGAACAACTTTGCTTTTTGGGCTGTTTTGATGGAGACAAATATTGGAGGGCACCTAAGATAACTGAGTCTAAGATTTTCCTTCGTAAAATATTGTGTGAACAGAAAGGTGTTTAAAATCAAGATTATGGAAATTCTTGATGCTGTGGAGATGCAGCCCAATATTCTCCAGACACACAGCATAGTGCATCATCAAAATGGGTGCAATGCAACAATACTTTATGATATATGCCTCAGAATTTTCAGCAGGATTAAAGCTGGTATTAGACCATACAGTTTAAACTAATATTGTGTAGGACTTTTCCATTGTAGGACTTGTTCCATTTTGAGTTATGGAACACTGTGTCCTTTGGGGTTCTAACCTGAATTTCTCATAATTTCAATTAAAAGAAAACAGTGGTCAGGTATTGGTCCTGCTGACTCTGAAATTTACTTTCCTATTTGATATACTGCTTGAGCCTGAATACCTTAACATTCATATTTGCTCTTAAACATGTCATTAGAATTTGATGTTTGATCTTTGGAGCTAATAATTTTTAGGGCATGAAGACTAGTGAAGTAAGTGATACTGAGTATTTTATTATGGATAGTAACATTATCTAACGATGCTCAAAGCATGAACATGGCTTAGGAGAATAAGAAATTAAGTACAATTGCTCACATTTATGAGTTCACACTTCATTGTCTAGGCATATTCACTAATACTTGCTCAGAAAATGATGTTTCAACACAAATTCCAGAGGGTAGATTCATCAATGAAATATTTATGTACAGGAAATAAAGAATTATACATTTTTTTTCAAATTTCAAACCAATTCTTCTTTATTCAGGATTATCTGATATGTTTGTTTAAATTTAGTGTTCTGGTTTGTTTTTTTTTTCCTAGCTACAAAAATACCATGTGCAGAGTCAACTGTTTCTTCATATTGCGTGCATTTTTTCTGTAAACTAGGGTCAGTTCTAATCTATCTTCCATTATTAAAAAAACCTTTTGAAATGTGGCAGTTTTTAAAAGCTGTGGAACTTAATAAGAGTTCCAGGAATTCTTCAATTAGCTACCTCTCGTTCATAAATACCTGAGAAAGAGCTTTTATTTTCTGAATGGATTTGAAGCTTAATTGGAATGTCAATACTGCATACTGCATCTATCATAATCATCTTCTGCTTCACATAGATTTAGAATACTTTCCACGATTTTTAAGTATATAAGGTCTATTTCAGTATAAATAATTGAGTTTCCCAAAACTTTTGGGAGTGCATAGAAGATATACAAAGGAAATGCTACAGGCAGCTAACACAAGGACATGAGATAAGTCACAGACATTCACTTCTGAATTTCAGATATCTGAACACAGGAATTTATAGCTATCTGAGATATCATATCTTGTGCCAACATAACTTCTTCTCCTGTCATGTTAACATGCACTATTAAGTGTCTGTGTATTTTTACCATTAAACTCTTGTGAAGCTTTATCATGAATCCAATCTATCTGAATTTTAGTTTCCCAGTTATTCTAAAATAGTGTGAAGGCTTTTAGAAATCAGTGGGGAAAGGCAATATGGCTTTGATGGATCCCAGAAACAGGGGTTGTCATCCTAAGTTTAGTTTGAATGGATGGGATTTTCTTTATCTGAATCTGCAAACCAACCACATTTCTTCTTTATTGGGTGCACAACCATTGTACGACACATTCACAGCATGACACATTCACACACAAAGCTTCTAAAATTCTAAAAAATTGTCCCAGGGCAGCTGCCATAGGAGAACTATATGTGGGCTGGATATTACACCAGGGTGGGAAAAGTTACAGAGGGGTTAGGCAGAAGCGGTGAAACTTGTGACTACCCTCAGGCCCTGTCAAGTGCAGCCTGATCTATGCTAATCTTCAACAACACCTGTGTGGCATTTATTGCAAATTAATCTCATCAGTTTAAAATGAAGCCTTAACAAAAGGGATCTTCTTGGGAAAAAGTTTAAAAATATGCAAATGTGGAAGGCATGTGTTTGGCATATGAGGAAGTTATTCCTGATAGGAATAGAAGAAAAAATGTCAAACAGCTAGATGCTTCCTTCTTAGAGATTGCTTTCCCACATCTTAACTCTGGAAATAATACCCATGACTCATGCATATGAAAAATTCCCTAAATCCATGTACCAGTTAATCTGATTTTACATGTGGCATAGTGCAGTTTTACTTCTGTTCTTTGGATTCTTCCTTGACCAGGCCATTTCTCAAGAAATGCTCTAAATGGCACAATGAATATCAATGCCGCAGGGAATATCAATGGCATAATGAAGGCAATGTATCCATCTCTACTCTGAAGCGAAACCCTCTCTTGTGCTTTTCCTACAATCAATATTTGTCTTCTGTCTCCAAACCAGAGTTTTAATAACTGTTTAGTACGTAGGTTACTTGTAAGGTTCACTAGCAGAGTATGAAGCTTAATCCCAATGCATTTTAAAAGTATACAATTTCTTCTGACAAACAAAAAGAAACATTAAAAATGTAATGGTCAGTACCATTATATAATTATATTTCTCAAGATTCTTAAACTTATGAAAGTATGATCTTAGAGACATACGACAAATTTGGAATATGTAAGTACATACAAAGAAATCTTTCACCAACTGTTTTTTACTGCTTTAAAAATAGCAATTCGTTTTTTATTATTAAAATATCTCAGAAATATTACAGAAATAATGAAATATTGAAACAGCTGCAGATTTCAGAAGACTTTGGGGGCAACTCTTTCAAAATTTTTTGTGTTTCCATTATAGTAGTATAATTAGCTAAACAACTAAAACTAAATGAGACATGCATTTGACACTAAGCTGTAAAGCTGCCAGGAATAAAGGAGTGCCTATGTTTATTAATCAAACTTCTGACAACTGAAGAGTGAAATGGATCTTAAAAATATGAGCGCTATTTTAGGTAGGAGTAACTAAGTATGATCTGATAAAGTAGGTATTCACTGACAGCAAATGATCCTGCTTCACATCTGCCCAACGTTGCTGTCCTGGAAAAAGCAAGAGAACTAATGTGAGCTTCATACAATGTTCAATCTATCAGCAGATCAATGTAACCTTTGCTTAATATTAGAATTTTCATAGAACTTCAGGAAAAAAAACCCAAAGAACCAAAACATTAACAATTGGCCTTTTTCCAATATCACAAAAGATCAATTAAGAGAGAAAAATAAAAAACACCTTAAATGGTGTAAATTATTATGGTATAAATCTTCTGGAAACATAATATTTCATTGGATAAGTATATCAACTGAAAATCATACTGATCAGAGAGACATGTCTACTTGGGAAAACAAAATCATTGGCTGACTAATAGGTTTTTTGGGGTATTTTTGGTAGTTTTTTTTACTGTGGGGAATGTTTGATTGGCAGAATTTCTTTTTACTAACAAAGAAAATGATGGATGTTGGGATGAGTGATTTTTGGGTGGGTCTTTCCTGTTTCTTTCACTGGACAGTGTTGGTGTGTAATCAGAAATCAGTCAGCTATATCTTTACTTCGAATTCTGGACTGGCCAGGGCACAAGATCAAACTATTAAACAATTAGCATAGATTTGGTCCAGGTCCTTTAAACAGGAAGCAGTGTTTTCCTGTTAAATCCTCAGGTATTCCTAAGACTAAGTGCAAGAATACACTGTTGCTGAAATTATTGTTTCTATCTCTTTCAACAGAACAAATCTATTTATCAGAGGCAGGGACTAGAGCTGTATGGATTAAATAATTTCCAGCTTCTTTGTCCTCAGGACCAATGAACCATGTTCTTCTTCATTTTCTAGGCTAGACATAGGCCTCATCCCTCCAAAGCCATAAACCACCAAATTTGCCTCTGGCCTTTTTTAAATATAGTGCTCAATATTTTGCAGAGAGCTATCTGTCAGCACATGAGTAGGATGTGTTTTGCTTTCACTAGTCAGTTAGCAGAGAACTTATTCAGCTAAGTAACTAATTCTAGTAAAAAAGAAACATAAGAGCTATAATTTATCTTGTTTTCTATACTGTATTGTGGCATGCACTATTCCTATATACTATGTGACTTCCTGTTATGAATAGAGTATTGCAACTGCTTTCACAAATAAAAGTCTGTCTCAGGAAAACAGCAATAATAATTTAAAAAATTGCAGAAAATTTCACATATGCCTATTTGACAAATTTAGGAACACACCAGTCTGTTATACTTACACCCCTTTCTACACAATTTATCACTCAAAACTAGTAACAGGAATATTTAATTTAATTTTATAAATAACATTTAATTTGAATTTATTTTAACTACAGTAAAAATAATTCTGGTCTTACTTGAAGCATGTAGAGTTTGCAAAAATCTCTGAAGTTTGTGATGAACATGTATCTGCTGTTATGCTCAGATGGCCTTTTCTAGGATATTAAAAATAGTGATTTTCCTCTGAGATTTTTTTTTTTAATCTGCTGGCATACTGTGCCACACAAACTGTATAGATTACAATTTAAAATTTGATAGATATGGTAGCACCTACAGAATACCAGCAGGTTACGTAACATATAAAATGAAAAAAAATTAAGAAAGTATTATGTCTATATTTTCAGGAGGAAAATGTTTGATGACTGGATAACAAAAGTAATTTTTGTAATTTTATCCAAATGTATTTAGGCATTTTTAAATATTTATACAAAGCTAAACATAGCTGAAACACTCAACATCCTACCAGGCCCTTAAACAGCCTCATTGTAATATTATTATGGAAGTTATTTCAGAATGATTTTGTAACAATGCATTCATTTTAAACATTAATTTCATATAATCCTACATATATTCTTTATCAATATCGATACCTTCAAAAACAAGTAGAAATATTAATCTTTTGTGATAAACTGCCTTTAACTTCTTCTGATATGAGAGCTTCCTCTATTCTAGCTTCAAAGTTTCCTTTTTATTCTGTGAAGCTTTTATAATTGTCCCAGGAAAGCAATTTCAGTTCCTCCCTCCTCTATTACTTTGATCAGGCATAATTAAATTAGCATTATTTGTTATACATGTAATGTATAATAAATTAGTACATCAATACATAGATATATCAAATCTGCAATCATAAGTTATGAATTGCAATAACAAATATTTGTGTTTCCCATTCGAGCTTAAGAAGAGACATATTGTTTAATCTTTAACTGGCTTCTTTCATTTCTCTTTATTTAGTAGTCATTAGACATTACTCTAATGACAGCCTTTTTATATCCTTCCATTTCTGCCATACTCACACTCCAGAGTTTTGTAGCCCATTTGTTTGCCTTACTGAAATTTATCTCTACTAAATTTAATTGAAAATGCATTCTGACATCCTTTAAAACTGGAAACACACAGATTCACATCTAAAAAAACCCCAGACTTTAAATTTCCAAGTATTTTCTAGAAAAAAAATAATTATTTTCTTTAATTCCCCTTCAAAAGGCACCTGGAAGACTGAATGACATTGATATAGATTAAACATGGATATTTTCTCTTGTTACTGAAGTTCAGTTATGAATTGTTACTATAACTTGTACTAGTTTATCATGGAATTTCCTTGTTTGCATCTATGAGGCAAATGAGCAATCAGCTGGGAACAGCTGAGCACAACTAGATAGCTGGTAAAATATACAGATATTTCCACCTTTAGTGGAGAGTCTCCTTATATGTTTCACTCCTGTGTATTTATGTATATGGTCATTGTAAACACACACAAATATGTGTGAGTCTGGCACACACACTGTCTTTGTCTTTATATGTGTATGGGGGGCATGGGAGACAAAATATTCTAGCAACTGAATTGTTCCCAGGTAATTTGTTTGCTAGATGCAACTCCGCCATTTTTTTCCCAGTCTGATGTGTGTAGATTTACAGGTGAAATCAAAGTGGCTTTTTAGTCATATTAGCAAATGACAAGTGTACCCTTCCTTGTTTTTGTGTAATTAATTCTTTAGTAGGTGTTAATGGAATGCATAAAAGAGAAATGAAACAGTATTTTTTCCACAGTATTTCTCTGTGTTCAATCCTGACATATGAAAGAACTTATCTAAGGAAATGCATAAACCACAATTATATGTCTTTTTTTCTTTTTTTTCCACTTTTTCCCACATTCTGGATAAATTCATAATTTGTTTGCCTCTTTTCCACTTTCCCTATGATGTCATCTATTATTGTTTTTGTATTTCATCCTGCAACTTATCCAAGTTGTTCCTATACTAGTATTCTTGAAACTAAATTACTACCTTAGATCTTCTATTCAATTACTTTAATTCTATGTTATTCATCTATTAGAGAAACACAATTTAGAAAGTATTATTTCAGAGAACATTAAATGCCTTAAAAGCCTCTATAAAAAGAAAAGAAAAAATAAATTATTTCACTTAATTTCATTATGTTTTGTTCTTCAAGAAAATTTCTTTTTGAAAATATCTACCTGAAATTAGGTGGTTTGTCATTTTCAAACAAATTTGCATCCCAGGATACATTACAAAAAAACCTCAGCCTAATGCTTGAAAACAAGAAAAAAGAAGTAAAGTTGCTAGAAACTACAATGATGTGCATGGCTTAAATTTTTTTGCCCAAACCAAAACATGCCCATCATCTTTTAAAAATATACATTAGGGAGAAAAATCATTGTGGTGGCATTTCATACATCATTATAAAGGATCTTACTTTTGACAGGCAATCTGAAATAATTTTTTTCTTTCATTAAAAAAGAAATTCTTCTTAAATTAAAAAAAAACACCACTGATCTGTTCTCTGAAATTTATTCATTCTCAAGGAGAAATAATTTTAATTTTTTCTTCAGAGTTTCCATATTGAATTTTGTTGGGTTTTTTTTATATATATATACCATCCTTGAAAATTGACTAGAATTGTCTCTTAGAATGTAGACCAAGCATGCACAATTTGCCTCAAAAATTATTCAGGATATTGTTGAGGTCTGAAAAGTGAACTTGAAGCATATCCTTTGTTTCTGTCAGGGGTCACACACAAATACACAGTAGAGAGGGGCAAGAGCTGTGTTAAGAGTGCAGTTTCAGCTACTACAGATTTTTACAGTAATTTATACTACTTCCTGCCTGTAGGCAGATAAATAACCCAATAAGAAGTGAAGCACTAGAAGTAAAAGGCCAGTGAACAAAACCCAGGCTACTCTGTGTAATTCCCAGCAGACTTTCTTAAATCTAATACTGCAGAGCTACCAAATACTCTGCTCCTCTGCACTAAGAAAACAGTGCCCACTTACAGAATTTGAGAGTAATAATAACTAAGTTCCCTCATGTATTTCTAGTGAGTCCAAAATCTTGGTGTGAACTGAAAACAAAGGTCTAAATATCTACAAAAATATGGGCTATATTGTCTGCTTCAATGCTCTACTGCAGGTCAACAAAGGTGTGGTGGGAAACATAGTGATGGCTTTGGGAGACAACACATGAAATCTAATTCCAGTTGTAATACCGTCCCGCTGCTGTGCCTGTCGAGCCGGCTAGCGTCCGCACAGGTAACGAGACGGCTATATTTTAAGAGTGGGCTCTTTTCCGCTCGGGCTGCCCCTGC
>JBBMKD010000001.1:62009505-62025644 GCA_037834095.1 Argya squamiceps
TGGGGTGTCACAGGGAAGTGGCTCAAAGTGTAACATACATTTGAAATAACCAAACAGCGAACATTGGAATATGACACCCAGGATTCTGCCCAATCCCCTGGTGCCGCTCCCCGAACTCTCCAGAACCGGGGTGCAGCCCCAACTGACAGACAGCGACAGGTGGCTGTCTGTAAAAGGATGGACAGTTAGCTAGTTTTGGCGAGGAAACTCAGGAAGGAACCAAATGGGGTAACAGAAATAAGGGTACAGAGAACAACCCATTTTACAATAGAACATTAACTTATAAATAAAACCTAAAGTTACAAAATGCACTCCCACACAGTTGATCATAGAATCACTGAATGACTTGGGCTGAAGGGATGTAAAAAAAGAAAATCTATATTTTTAAATTAGTTGTTTTGTGGTCTAGCAGAAGACCATATAAATCAACTACTATGCTGCTGTTGTGCTTTTAGGAATGAGAAACACAGAAGATAAAGCTCAAAATTGAATATATAATGGCATTAGATTATACCTACTTCCCCAATAAGCCATTAAGTCAATATCATTTGGGTTACCCCAAACCCTTTAAAAGTTAGAACTTTTCTAACACAGATAATTTTGATTGAACTGTGTTAGGGAATGATTACACAAGCAGATCACAGGGCAGATCTGAGGAAGGGGTGATGTCTGGTGGGTGGAGAGTAGGAGATGAGCAGCTGCTCTTGAAATATGAGCTGATTGTCACCACTGTTTATGCTAAACAAACCTGGATATTTTGCATTTGATATCATACAGAAGGAAGGACAGAAGAAAGGAGGGAATGATAGGATGACATTCTCAAGTACGCATTCAAGCAGTTGATTTGAGACAAAGAGGGACAACATATAGTGGAGTTTATTTCAAATGCATGTCAATGAAATGTATCAAAGAAGGTAGGCAGCTTAAAAAACAGTGACGACCATTTCATCCAGTGATTATTCAGTGTATCACATGGAGTTTGGAACAACTGAAGTCTGGGGAATAGGTTTCTCACCTGTTATTTCTTCAATATTTATCAAATACCAATCCACACTGAGGTTCCAAGTGAAGCACCAGGGAGAGGAGGACAGGGAAAGGCTGAGGGAAGGCAGTACAAAATCAAGGTGTCTGTACTTGTGTTCCAATGAAACAATTTTTTTCTTTCTTTTCAACATGGCAAGGGTGAATGTTTCCACACCAAACTCTTCATATAAACACTTCATTATTTTCAACATATTTTTCACTAATTTCTTCACTACTGCAAACACATGTTGCTGTGACTGACTTATCTTAGGTGAGAAATTAAAATACACACCTTTAAAATACCAATAAAGCTGACATAAAATCTTTCTGGTTGTCTAGGACAGAAGGTAGAAAGACTGTGGCCTCAGGGCAATATATTATGCCTAAAGGCTCATGGAGTCTGCTGTCACACATTGCATTAAATATTATTACACTCTGTCTGTTGACATTATGCCCTTGGGATTTTCCTAGGACTTTGAGAATGATCTCTAAGATTGCTCACAATTTAGCTAGTGCACGCTAATATACTACTGCCATAATACTCAGGGGTAGGCCACAACTGAGTCTTTTCTTGCACTGGCTAGTAAGAGTGTTAAATTACCAGACTAAACCAAGTGAAAGGGAATGCTAATTAAAAGGGCAGGATGTCTTCCATTTGTTCTAATCAAAGAGTGCTTAATCCCTTCATAAGCTGGCTGGCTTTGTTGGATGAAATTCTGAACAACCTTGTTACTTTTGATAACTGTAAGCCACTGACTCATGGCCCCTTGACAGCCACCTGAGCATGTAATAACATTTCTCTGTATTTGGGGGCTGGCTTAGCTGGCTTTATAATAGATTATAATTGATGTTAAAGTGAAATGTTAGTCTTTCTTTAAAGCGTTGTATTCCCTGGTAATTAAGGTTATAAAAAGGGCACTGAACACAATGCAGCCTCAAGGTCACCCAACGTCTTCAGTTTGTGTAAATAAGGTATTAACCATAGGTTTATTCTGCAGTGCTAATAAGAGAAAAACAGCTCTTCTATTACCAGTACATGACAAATTCGCTGAAAGCTATTTTGAAGTGCAAACAAGCACCTTTCACTTCAATTAGAAGACCCATTAAATTGTAAGTACTTTCATAAGAAGACAGAAAAGGTGCAGATACATTGTGGAACAAAGACAAGACAAAACTAAAAATAAAAAAAACCCACCCCAAACTCTCAAGTAAGCAGAGCACTAATGGATAAAATACAACCAAATGACATTGCACAACTACCTCTGCAGAGGAACAGATTACTTGGTGTAACAGGAACTTTAATGAAGTCCCAGCTCTTGGCATAGTAAGTCTAGAGGGACTGAAAACTTTAACATTCAGGGCACTGATGCTTTTTTGTAGTGTCTGTTTTGTCATCTGTCTATTCTGCTGTAAATATGAAAGTTTGAAGAAAAGAGTTTCCCATCCATTATGTATTAATTTCCTAACAGGCTGGGGAGTAGGACAACAAGAGCTACCTAAACTGAAAATGTAAAGCCCTTTACAAAATAGGGTAAAAAAAAGTTTTAAGAAGAGAGTGCCTGGCATTTGCATGAAAAATGATGGGGGGGATGAGAAAGGCAATATAATATCTAAATGCAGCCGTTAAGAACGACTAGTATAAAGGCACATTGAGATGTCTCTGTACATTTTCATTTATTAGAAGACCATAATTTTGCTTTTGACAAACCCATCATAAGTAGGTCCTTTATTGCATTGTGCCCTGATCAAGAAACTGGTGCTACCTTTCAGGTCTGCTAATTCAATAGTTTACTTGACAGCACTGAAAGACAAAAGTGTGAAGTTACTTGAAGGAAAGCAGTTCTGAGCAAACTTACATCAATATATGACACAAGCACAATGTGAAGTGCAATGGGCACAAACTAAACCAAATAAGGATGAGATTTGCTAGAAGGAAAATTTTTCATAAGGAAAGCAGTGAATCAATGGAGTAGTTTGTCCAGAGAGAGACTGGAAGAGAGTTTCAAGACCTGATTGCCTAAAGTTTTGAGGAATTCAATCTGTCCAGTATCTGACCCTGCTTTGCTAGGCTGGCCCAGAATCTTACTAAGATTCCACCCAAAACTTAAATATTTGCTCATAGTAGAACTGCTTCTGTAAGATGTAAACAACTTCTAAATCTTTGATCATTGATACAAACAGTGTCAGAAAATGAAGTTTTAAGCCAAGCAGCTTAACTCAAAGCAACATTCAGAAGAAGAAGCACTTGACTCCTGTTTCTTTCCTATGAGTTTAAAGAGACAGAAGAAATGAAAAATTAACTATAAAAAGGAAATATATAACACTTGAACCTAGAGAAAAAGAAGTTCTATGTTAAAAACTATTTAAATCTTAACTGTTTTGCCAATTAAGAAAAAAATTGCATTTATAGCAGATATGTACTGGTAGATAAAAAATTTGATTATAATGTTCATAATGAAGACAAATAATCATGACTGTAACTTAAAAAACACAATGTCCCAGCATCATATAATCATCCAAATTATTCTCATCATGAAAGCACATTTAGACATGATAATAACAATGTGTGGTGTATTTATATTCAGTTACTAAGAGTACCCACTTTCTCCAAACAGAAGAAAATGCTGTTTCGTTCCTGAAGTGTGTCTACAAGACCTGATTCTGCTCTTAATGACTTCAAACACACAAATTAGGCTGTAGAAAGACAAATTATTTTTATGCAGAACAGAACAGATATGGTTTCTCAGAGAATTGCTGTGAGGGCTCAAACCAGTCAGAACATAAAAAGCAAGCAACTCTTATTGGAACACTCAGAGCAGGAAGGTACTGCTGCATGTTGTGAAGCACTCAGTCTTCCTGGTAGGCAGACTGAGAGCTTGGAGTACACTGAATTTCAAAATTCTGTTCAAATTCTGTCTAGAAGACAGGCAAGCAAGCTGCTCTGCTGGATATAAATGTTTTGCCAAATTATAGAAGTAGGATACAGTAGAAGATTAAACCACCTGAATTCTGGTGTCTCCTTATGTGCTGACAAATGCACATATGCATATTCTGTATTTCACATTCACTGCTCTATCCCAAGCATCAGAGCACTCTTCTGTTTCCTGAGAAGGAGTTCAACTAATTCACATCCTGTGACCAGGTAAAGACAAACAGTTTGTTGCTTTCTCCTCTTTTCATCATCATAAATATTCTAATAAAATATTCAGCACAGAGATACTTAAATGGTAACCTATGAAAATTTATTGTATATATATATATATATATAAAGTACACCAAAAAGCAAGAGAGCTACCTTCAGCAATCAGTTTTCATGCATCTAGGATTTTCCATTAATTAAAATAAAGCAATGCTTTTTGAAGGGAGAACAAATCAGCACAATGTGTTTTTCTACATCTGCTGAAGCTACTATACATTCCCAATTTTTCATCCATTGTGTAGTTCTAATTATAGTTGTGCTTTTCTAAGCTATCTCATTGTAAACTACATTTCCCATTTTGCACTGAAATAAAAAACCACTGGACTGAATTGCTCACATCAGGCTATTAATGCACCAGGGTTGTAGCAATTTGCAAATGCAGTATCAGGTAGGGTCCCAAAGGAAATACATTTTCTACGTTATAAGGAGCCAAGCCCTTAACTGCTGTAAAAAGATATTTCATCACTGAATTTGTTAGACAAAAATCAGTTTATGCAAACTAAGAATTTGGCTGGAATTCTGTAAAAACTATTAACACATGTTTTGATTTATGCAAATGTTGCTGCTTGTTTTAATATATTAGAAGTATAAGGATTAAATGAAATTTACTAATAAAATCAAAACTTGGCAAGATAATAAAATATTCACTCTAAGGAGTTAATGAAGAATTAAATTATTCACATTGTCCCCAAAAGTTGTCTATAGAATCTTCATAATTTATATTTATGACCCAGGTATTCATTAGTTAGTTAATAAGATTTTTTCCCCTGTGGGAAATTCATCAAGAAATAACGAGACAAGCAGGGAAATACTAATGAAAAGTTTCAACAGATTTAAGTTTTCCTAAAGGCTAGAGCAGGATAATCATTATTTTACTTACTCACTTTTTTTACTTTATTTATCTTGGGTTCTGTGAATTTGTACTTAGAAGATCAGAAAAACAGAAAAAGAGGTCAGGAATTAAAAAAAAAAAAGAGACATTTTTGAGAATTCTTTGAGAATTCGAGAATTCATTTTCGAGACTCTTTGAGTCTTACGAAAACTTCTAGGCATAAACCTGCATATGTCCATATAAAACTTTTAGGCCTATACCCTTTCCTGTCTCTTTACTAGACTGAAGCCAAATGCTTACATATTGGGTAAATCACTGTTACAAAAGTTCATGATTTTATTCTTTCCTCTTATTGCAGCATGTATTCTTCTTTAGATTTGTCATTGCAATTTCTTGGACTTATGTCAACAAAAATAAAAACACAGATTTTCTTTGTGGTGGGATTTCACAGCTGGTTCCAACGCTTTTCCATGTAACTAAATAATTGTAGAACTGTATTTATATATTTTAAGTGTGGTCCAGAAGCCAATGAGGTTGATTTTCTGTAATATTAGAAATATTAGAGATATTAGGAACTGCATTCATTTTCTGAAAGGATGACATTCGTCTGTTATCCTGTCAGCCAACACCCTAAACCCTACACTTTGCATCTCACATTCTCTACTCCTTTATTCCCCTTACATTCTTAATGCAACATTCTTAACCCCCTACATTCTCAACCCCCTACATTCTCATTCCCCTCATTATATGTTTTTCACATTCTCCACTTAATTTTTCTTAAATGCTAACCAATTCCAAAGAACAGTTCTTATTCTGGTATTTCCTTCTGTTTTTTAACTGCATGGGGTACCCATTGTCACAGCTTAAAACAGACCTGATTCCCTTTCATTCTCAGAATGCTCTTAGATTTCTCAGATACTTTGGGAAATTATTGCCAGTTACACTGTTGTGCAGTAACAAAGCCTAGAGTAACTCCATTTTGTATGACAACCTAATCCAATAGGTGCATGCTTAATATGCCATCATCAGAATGCTTCACAGACTGAACACTTTAGGGACTATAGACATTTCTCCAGATATTTTCTGGAAACCAGCAGCGTTTAGGCATATGGCCGCTCAGGATGGGGCAAATTTGGGCATGTGAAGAGGTACAATTCCAAGAACTTGTATTTGTGCTGTTTATGTATGCGGTCATATTCCACATATATTTTGGGGAAGAAACCAAGAAACATTTGGACAATATCTTTAAATGAAAAGTTCAACTCTTATATCCCTCATTAAAAATTAATATAGTGGTTGAATATTTGCTATAATCACTCCCAAACTCTGTCTTGAATCCTCTGTCAGAATTTATTTAAGGTATTGTCATCCTACTGGAATCAAAATAACTTTAGAAATAGCATGCTATTAAAATGAGAGCTTCCTTTCATATGATTTACAAATAGATTTCTCAAATAAAATGTCTGTGTAAACGCAGCACAATAATAAAGAATCTGAGTGTTTCTGGCATAACCTACAGCTAAAACAGCTTGCTATCTTCAATCTTATGATATCATTATAGTGAAGAAAGTGGAAAATCTTACTTTCTTAGACAGTAGCATAAATGAATGTAGTTATTAACAAAAAAAGGAATGATACCCTTGAGTGAAGAAGGGGCAATCAAGTAAAAAAGGATAGTTATTATATAACAATCATGTTATCATCAAATGATGACTGCTTGATCATGATGGATTAAACAATTGCAACATTTCATTACTTCATATCCCTCCTGCAGTAACATTAGAGCAGAAACCATGTCATTTTTTCCCCCTGTAAATTTGGCACCTGCTGACTTAAAGTAATTTATAGGATGTTAAGTTGGTTTCTTAATGCAGGTGCTAAGTTACCATTAACACACTTAATGACCATGAGGAATATGAAATTGGATCAATTAATAGAGGGGGTAGACCTCCCACGGTTTCTAATCACATGTGGACAACCACTAATGAATTGGAGCTCTCTTGGGTATCTATTCTGAAAATCAAATCTTCTAGACAGTTAATCAATTGAGATAGATATCAGTTGAGCTTATGCTCCACTGAATTCTACTGCATCACTGTTACTTAGAGAAGAAAAAAGCAAAAAGAAGGAGGAGCGGTGGAGGAAAGTAAGTTTACAGGGGTTTATCTACAGTTATACAGAGTAAATAATTGTACTTCTTGCTATTCCTGAAATGCAATGACTGTTTAAATCGAGGGACTTTCCAGACTTTCTGTCTGCTGATATTTTCCATGCAAAAATAACAACAAAATTCTACAGGCATGCTAAATCTATTCCATTGCTTTCAGATCTTGGACACTAATACTGCTATGAAATAGCTGTAGGCTAAACATCTTTTTCTGGCACAGACACAGTAAACATTCCTTTCTGCTTCCAAAATATCTCCTACCCCTTATTGTCACATGTATAGGACTTTATCAATGCTGGGACAACAGCAGTGATTTGTTTATTTCCAGACTTAATCACACATCACGAAAAGGAACATGCCATGATTCAAGGAAAGTAAGAGGAAAAACACAACCCCCCCCATAAACTCCCAAAACTAACTGACGTTAAAAATATTTTAGTGCATTATCTTAGAACACTAATTGGAGCTTCCAAGCTGAAGATTTCTTATTCATATACTACTTTATCTGCTGGCATAAAAATAAATGTTTTGCCAGTATATTGCCTCCATAAAAATATTTTCTAAAAGTGTGTATTTCAGCAATGTCACATGCATAGACAACTAGAAAGCAGTGACTGCTTGTACTGCCTGCCCAGCCTATCTCAAATCTCAACTCTATTGCACCAGTTTCCACAACAGACTATAGCTCCAGTTTCATTCAGTTATTTTTCTTATCAGTTTGTATGAAATACCAACCAAAAACTCTGAAAAAGAAAAGATGGTGGATTAACTGGCTATGCAGAGGTGATATAGCCAGACCATTCGATATGAACAGCTGTCCAATCTCTGTGGAGATTTGCCTCTGGAAATCCCTGTTTTTGGAAGATTGACTCGCATTGAAGATTACTTGGTGACAAGAGTACACAAATAAGCTATCCCAAAAAGAACATATGACTTTGCTTCTTAGCCAAGAGAGTGCTGCTCAGCAAAAAGTGGAAATACAGCTCCAGATGGCAGCTTTTTCAAATTTGAAAGATAAAGATATTTCTCAAACATCTTGCAGGAGCTGCCTACTATCTAACAGAATAGATCTTCAGGCTTTCAGCACAACTGTTTCTGGTTGATCAATGATACAATGAATCTTTAATCATTTGAGTTATTAAATAACAAAATGGATACCTTTCTGACTCATCCCAAATGCCATAAATAATTAAAGATGTTAATAAGTTCAATGGATTCTTCCTTCATTACTGAAGATAATGAAGATTCAGCCTTTATTTTTCTGAGCTGTGTGCCTGGGAACAAAACACTTAGATCTAGAATTTTTAGCGCCATCAGTCCTTTTATCTCTTAGCTTTCAAAAATCTGGAATTGAATTACTCTTATTTCCTCTATACCTGAGGAAAAATTATATATAAGAATTGTAGGAAACTGCAATTCATACCTACATTTTTGCTTACTGATATTTGTTATACTGGAGGCAATGCACACCTATTTTCAAAAGTATATTTTTAAGGCATAAGTTTTACCTTTTGACTAGTCCAGTAAAATTGATCTGTTATCAAAATGTTTATATTTCTCCCTTTGAATAAATGTAATCACTGTATTTTTTTGTTTAATAAATTACAAAGATAAGAACAGCTGGGTACTCTGCTGATCTTTGTTACATGCATAGATATCTGTATGAAGAAGGGTTTTTATATTCCCATGGGTAAGACAGTTGATACTCTCATACTCTGGGCTAATGTGGACATGAATGAACATAGATCTTGCTGTTTAAATGTCACAACATCTTCAGTGGGTTTTTTTCAACACAGGCAGAATACCTTATGCCTTTGATGGAAATTAATTTACCAAATGTGTCCTAAATAGGCATCTTATCCCTCTATGGTCAATATAAAGAATATATACTATACTGACATGATACAAATCTACATGCATTCATGCTCATGTCTTTACTAGGTAAAAAGAAAGGGGGGAATATCATTATATTTCTAGAACAATGTTTCTTCTTTTTCTGGTTCCCTCGCTAAGGATTAGCATTTGTTTGCTTTATAAGTTTTTAATTTGCTCTTTTTTATGGGAAGTTATCCACAATCTTTCTAGTCAGGTATTTTCTTGCTCTCTTTCTAGTATTTGCTTAAGCTAATAAGAGTTCACAGCTAATGCACTAGCCCTTGGTGACTGTGCACCTGAAGAACATCCTACAGACCAGCCTTATCAATGCCTAGTAAAATCCAGCTCTGTGAGGCAATCACTACTGAAAGGTCATTTTTTCCCATCATTTTAGGTTGTCCATCCTTTCTAATCCCTTTCTCTGACAAGATCCTTGTGTCATACCTGGATGAAAGATACGAGACACAGAGAGAAATTAGACATCCAGTCCTTTAGAAACAGCTATTGCAGAGAGCACAGGAAGGCACCAGGGGAGGGCATCAGTGGGGTGACACGGTAAGAGAAACAAATACTCTACTGATGGCATTTCTTTCCTGCCCTCCTTATCACCATTTAGAGACCTTGATGTATGTAAAACAAACATATTAAAAGTAGAAGTCATATTATCTCAATATCTCCCTCCAGAATGTTCGAAGGTCACAGATGAGATAATGAACAAGGAATGCCTAAAGAATCAAACTGAAAAACTCTCATTAAAAACTTCAGTCTCCAAATTACAATATTGAGGTCTAAGAGGATTTCCCCTTAAACATTTAAACACCATGGAAAAAAAGGCATGATATCTTAAAATATTTTAAATACGAAATCATAGTTACAAAGAACAAAGCAAAGTCAAGAAGTTTAAACTTCCATTATTCAAACAGCAAAATGGCAATCTACATTCTTCAATGGCAATTAGCTATGGTTAGTTGTATCTTGCATGCAATTAGTTTCTAATACATGCAGTACTTTAAAATATACTGTTATTGTCTTTATTATTTATATTGAAAAGCAAAAGATTCTGTTCTTCAGAATTAATTACCAATTCACAGAAACAAAGCAACTGATACCCTTAAAAGGTGATAATGTAATTTATATTAGAAGAAACAAGCAACCAGAGTCCTTGGAGCTGGAATTCAGCAGACATCACAGGATAAATATGTTGGTTCCTGGCATCTGTCCTTTCAATTAAGTGTCACTTAACCTATATTAGTACTTTCCTTTTATTACTGATGCTAACCTCACTGTTCAAGCTGCACCTCTGTATGCATCTCAGATTTATGAGCCTGTATAGATCAAAGCCTGGTATCATTCAAATTGCATATCAAGACTGGACAAAATGAAGATAATATCAGTGTTTATTATCATCAAAACTTAGGACACTCTCCAGTGAGCAGAATTTAATGCAGGTTATATTTCTTTTCAGTGAAGGAAAGAGTTGCCTTTCTGTCTTCTTTCACCAGAACAGTTCCAGATCATCAGTTCCAAGTGGCAGTTCTGTTGGGAACAACTTAGGAAGAGATACACCTCTGCCTCTATATTTGCTTTCCTGAATGTTGGTTTCTCCATTCCATTTTGAGTTACCAGGCTGTCCTGATATTCTGCATAAGTATTTAGGAACCCAAATTAGAGATCTTGTGTCCTGCTTTGGAATAAAGTTAGATACTTCAAAACAGAATTTTCAGACTCCACATACCCTTTATTAGATAAAGCCATCGATATTTATGAGACCATATACTCATTAGACCTATTTATTAGTAGCATAAATAATAGATTGTAATTTTAATGAAAAATATCTAACTACTAAGACAGTTTCCATGTTATAAATGCTGCAATTTGCAATATCAGCCATGCTGAATTTCTTTCAAATACTTTTAAATAACAACAATTAATATTCTATGATGGCAAAAAAGAAACTGTATGGACTTTTTTGAAATTACAAGTTTTATCCTCCAGTTGAGTAGAAAGTTAATAGCATATAAAATAAGAAAACATAACATATAGTGGGTTAAAAAATTAAAAGACCAGAAAAAATTGGGTGACATAGGAGAAAATATTTAAAATATTTTAGATGCATGTGTCATTATCTGCACTAAAATTTGGGTATTCAGCAGCAGAAATGCTGTACTTGCAAAATAACTGCTAGATTTAGGCTTGCATTTTACCAGCAACATTCCTAAAGCAGTCCTTAACTGCGAGAAATTAACTTTTCTTTGAGATATACGTGCCTTTTGGAATTTCAGTCTCATTCAGTGTGAGAAATGCTGTCCTATATTCATTGGCAGGGCACCTCTACCTATGTATATATAATCATATTAATTGAACCATTTGTCTGACAGAGCAATTGATTAAAGTTACAAATCAGAACCCTACAGAATTCTCTATTGCATACAACTAGAAACTTGCTAGGGTATCTCTCACTGTCCATTGTAGGAGTGCGTGCCCTTTGGCCAGCCTGCTGTTCGGCTGGCTCACCCAGCAGCTTTTGGGGTACGCCTCTACAGTTGCGATTTGTGGGTTTTTGGCTCTTACAGCACCTCGACTCTCGCTGTCACGGCCGTGGTATGATGAAAGAGGGGAATCTCAGAGGCTTGAGAAGCAGAGGTTTATTCGGGGGAGGGGGTGACAGGGGATCCTCTTACCTCAGTCCCAATGCCTCAGGAGAGACCTCGGGCTGTGGCTGCAGAGGGGTTTTTTTCCTTACCGATTCAAGGGGTGGATACAAGTAACCAATAACAAAGTAAAACATCAAATTCTTACAATCTTACCTAACTACTAACAAATAAAAGTCATTTTGGGAGTGGTCTCTGGGCACTGGACAAAAGGAACAGAGGATACATTGAATATGATGGACAGGGGCCATCCATGGAAGGTGACCAATAGGAATACAGTCTCCAGGCCAAGCCAAGAGAGGCAGAAAAACCCTTATCAACTTCTGATAAGAGAAAATTCCAAGACAAGGGGCCCATATGGGGTAACTTAAGCTATCCTAAACTTATAACAAAGAGGCTATCCTAAACTTATAATAAAACTTATAAAACATGCAAAACTAAATTCAGCAATCCCACAGTCCATCAAAGAATTAGTGATTTATAAAGGCATATAAAATTGAGGCTTGAACAATAGATAGGTGGGTATGGAAGATGGAAGGGAAGGTTAATTTTTAAATTGTTCAAGCCTAAAAGAATTACAATAGCATAGTAACATTGTAAAAATGTATCCTTTCAAGGTTATTGTATACATTCATCTTTGCATCAAGCAACAAAAAACATCCTAATCTATTTGGTGGCAAGATAGGTGAAAAGAACTATGTTTTTGATTGTTGTTTTTTTTTTTTTTTCAATTATATTTTAGTTCATTGTCTTGATTAATGGAAACCTCCCATCAAACACAAAACAAAGACAATTCCTTGTTCCTTTATTTATCTTCATTTTCTTTTCTCCTAAGTTTTCATCTGATTTATTCTCTGGCATTAACATGCCAAAGAGTATATGGTGACGCATCAGCAAAGTAGAATCTTAATGCCATGTTTCTTTCCTAAGGAGACATTAAAAAAAAAAAAAAGAAAAAACCTCCAAGAACCAGGAGGAATTTTTGTCTTGATCTATTCTTCTACAACCACACCTGAATTACACCTGAAAGTCCCTCTGTCAAGTTCACAGCTTTGCAATGAAACATGGAATTTTCAGGGAAAAACTGTCTTGCTTGGATTAAAGACTTCAAGTGAGGGAGAATGCTGCACATGCAATGATGATTAAAACCCAGCGATGATTAAAACCCATAATTATTAAGTAACTAAGTTTTAGTTCTATTCTAAATTCTAGATTTATCTAGATTTATTTCTTGCTACTGAATCTTAGAAATATTTTTCTCATGTTTTCTCATATTAGGCATCAATGGAGTATAATCTGCCAGTCTTTTAAGGCTTAAAATCTTGGTCATCTTGATTAACTTGCTTTAAATCAGTTCTTAAAATCTCAGTAATTTTTCACCTCTTGTTTCAAATCTCTCATTTTTCCTTGAGAAATAATTTATTAACTCGGTTATAGAATGGTGCAAAATATTATAAAAAGTATTGTGACACAGTCACCTCTTTTCAGTTAATCATAACTGTGGAGTTAATTGAATTACCACTTTTGCCATGAATTTCCATAAGTTTGTGGTCAAATTTTCTTTCTAGGTACAGGGACATACCACACGCATTTCCATATCTACACCACAATAAAACCAGCCTTCAACATACCTCAAACACACTAAAAGAAAGGTAAACATATATATATATACATAATAAAACTCCAGTCCCAACAGAAACAGAAAGCCACTAAGGAAGTTGTAATAGTAGTAGTAGTAGTAGTAGTCGTAGTCGTAGTCGTAGTCGTAGTAGTAGTAATAATAATAATAATAATAAAGTAGAAAAATAAACAGACAAACCTTTAGGGTAATATCCTTTTTTTGAACCTATTTGAAAAAATAATTTTAATATAAACATATGCATCTCTTTATACTTACATCTTGCTATGTCTCTACTTACACACATAAATGAATATATGGATACACACATCTATCTGTCTATCTATCTATCTATCTATCTATCTATCTATCTATCTATCATCTATCTATCTATATGTTTCATTTACCTGAGAAATACTTCATGGTATGAAACCTTATATTATTATTTAACATGAATTATGGCAATAAATTTTGAAACTTATAGAGAAAGCCATACCCCAAAAGTTCAATGAATCATTCAATTTCCAGATGTACTTCCTCCATGTATCAGTAAATTCCTAATGTCATGCTGTCAGACTGTGGAAGGTTGTGTTAGAATTAAGCACTCCAACACAGGATTTAATATAAGATGGAAAGCTTATCTAACCTGACAGTACTCTAGAAATAATTGTTCTGACTTGTCAAAGATGGTACATGCCAGGATACTTATGTTATTTAGAAATGTAGGAAGTTTAAGGAAAAAAAAATTTGAGGGGGAGGAGGAAAAAATGCAAAATCTTATAAAGCCCTATGGTCAGATATGAACTGTGGCAAAGGAGAGAGACATAAAACCAAGAAACAAAAGAATGCACAGAATCTCATCATATACATAATTTATTACTCATAATCTAGCTTTAACCCTTAGCTCCTCTAGAATACAATTCAAATTGAAGGTTTAGATTAGAAAGAGAGATGTTACATGTCAACAATACTTTCCAGGGAGAGGCACTTTATCATCCATTAATTGTTTGTACCTGCCTTTGTAGAAACAGCTTACAGTAGACTATGACTATCTAAAATGCTTTTTGAAGTTAAAAAAACTGGATTTATTTTATCATTCCTAATGCATTTAGTGAAAAATATTGTGTGATTATTAAAACAACTGTCCTCTTTTCATGACAGCAGCAATCCCTGGTCTAAAATTCTCATAAATTTTTTATAGAAAAGAAACCAAATCTAAACCAAACAAAACAAACTTCAATATTTTTTCTTCCAAAGATGTCTTATTGTGACCAGTCGTTTTCTGTTTATAAATAGATGGTCGTTTTGGTCCAAACAGGGCCACGACTGTGCCAGAGATACACAGATTCTCACTTTTAGATGGGAGGCAACTCACTTGAAAGCATTTCGTTCTCTTGCAAGGTTCTGTTTGTTCTTCAAAGAGCAAAATGCTTAGGCGCGTGCTAGGTGTGTATGCAATCGTGTTGACTACGGCCCATTGTGCTTTATCAAGTGTTTCAGTTTGCTGAATATTTTTTTTAATTCTATATACTCAGCTAAGTAATCTAGATGACAAACCCCTTCTGGATTTAGCTGATCTTAGCTAACCCTAACCTGGGACAGAGTAGTGAATCTTTGAACCAATTTTTATTAAGCACTGACAGTTGCACAGTATCCTGTCTTGTGCTCTTTAAAATTAAAATGACAAAATGTAAATTTCATTATATGTAAATTATATGAAATATATATACATATAAATTGATTCAAGTGCCTGAAAATAGTCATTGAGTGGCTTTTGAGACATGTTAGGCTATGTAAACAGCCGTACAGGGTTATGATATGTGGCATAGGATGTGCAAGAGAGCTGTGCCTTTCTGAAACAGCAACTGAAGACACACAAAAACAAAAAAGGGCTTCCGAAATAATGGCAGACAATTAATTAAAGGAACTGAATGACACTTCTGGTGTCTGCATTCAGACAATACTGCTTTTTAAGCTTTGTTACCTGTATTGACTGACTATATTATAAACTTAGATATATATGTTGCATAAGGGTCTCTCTACTGTAGATGCCTGTATTTATGAATCTGAAGCAATGTCCCATATGTTTGGAAATTGTTGGATTTTATATACATGTACATATACATATACATACAATTTATTTCAGTATTTTACCTCCTTTCAGTCTTACTGGATTCTTCAGAACAGAAAGATTTTCATGAGCCACACTCCTGCCCAGAAATCCAACCACTTACTTCTTAGCAAGAATACCTAAATCTCATGTCCTACATTCTCTTAGAACTCCTTAAAACACCTATAACTGCATTCTCCCTGTTTTCCACTATGGGAGATAGACTGGTACCCACTGTGACTTCTGGTTTGCCTTCATGCAAGTTTCAATTTTTGAAAAAAAGGTCAAAGAAAGGCCTAGCAAGAATAGATGTCACTGGAAAATTCAGTATGATTTGTGTTCAGTCTAACACAGTGTTAATTTAGACCAAATTAAGTGCATTCAAATAGGAAAAAAAAAAAAAAGCAGGTGTGGAATGAAAAATGGCAAAACCATAAGACAGGAGAAATAAGCATAAATACTGAGGCAGGCATGACAAGACTCCTGACTGGACAAATCAAATTGGTCTTGCCTAATAAGTAGTGGATTGAAGACAAGAAATAGGAGAAGAAAGAAGGCGTTGACCAAACAACAAGGCGATCAAAAATAAGTGTAGCAGTGCGAATTTCAGGTTTTTTGTATTTGTGTTTTGTTGTCTGTATGTATTTGGTATGACCCTTCCCCC
>JBBMKD010000001.1:62041072-62056366 GCA_037834095.1 Argya squamiceps
CGAGTGATTGGACAGAATCCTGATTGTCACCTTCTAATGTTCACTGTATGGTTGTTTTGTGTGTTTGTTTATGATATAAGCCACCCACCTGTTAAACCTTATTGGTTTCCTTTCAGTGCAACACCCCCAGTTATAAAGTCTGACCGGAGAGTCAGTCAAGGTCCTCAGCATGCTGACTCTCGAGGTCAGGACCCCACACCGGGGTTCCAATAAACTCGTTTAACTCAGCTTCTCTGGAGTCCCCCCTTTTTCACATCCTCCAGCCATCGCCACACAGGAGCAGCCTGAGCTAAAAAGAACCCACTGAAAAGAAAAACTGTTACCTGTGCCGAGGCTAGCCGGCTTGAAAAACAGGCATGACAACAATCACTTCCCTTCATATGCATTTATGCTTCCTTGTACTATTGTGCATGGTAGATGGAAAACAGTAACTAGGGATGACATTGCCTACATGGTTTAAGAAGTGATGTACATCAAATACATTTTAGAATTGTGTATATGTCACAGCCCTTTTAAATCAATGGATTATTGCTAGATTTTAAGTATCAAAACTATATTTTATTTGTTTCAAAATATTAGTAAGTAACTCATATTACAATTTACCCTTTGGTCATAGAACTTATGGTTCTCAAATCTACTATTTACACTATCTATTACTGTTGCCTTCTTAGTCCATTTTTACAATTCTTTTTGGTGTACATTCTGTTTCTGTATACAATAACACTTTTCTAAAAATGTAGCAAACTATGGCTATGGACTGTGGACATCTGACTTTATTGTCTTCTATTATTTCAATAATTTATCACTGTTCTTTTACTCATTTGTTAAAATTCAATCTAGATGAAGCAAAAACTATGCCCTGTGGGACTGTTAACACAGTATTTTAGGGAAGTAACAATTTACTAAATCCGAAATCTTTCAATTTTGTCTCCATTCTACAAGACACAAAGGACTCCCAATTAATACCAGGGTTGTTAAAACAGGCTGATATCATATAGTCCAAATGCATAATCTTATTAACCTAACTTGTCCTCCTAATATCTTCATACAAGTTTTTATTTATCTTTCTCTTTCCTTTCTTTGGAGTTTTACTGTGCATTGTACCTGTCATATTATCATTTCAATATTACTATGCATAAGCTACCTTATTTCCCAGAGATGTCAATTAATTTCTTCATGTGCTTCACTGTTCCTAACTTGTAAGAGTACAATAAAATGCCCAATATTTCTTGGAAGACTTTCTGCCATAAGAGAACTAAAGAGTATGAAATAATTATATAGGATTTAGATGGTTTTTTCCCAAACAATACTGACTTCAGAGTGATCTAAGAAATCACATGGTAAAATGCTTAGCCTTTAGATTAACTTCAAATACTCATTTTTATTTTTCTAGACACTGATACTTGGTGCTGAATCTTCATGCTGCCACTCAGTGTTCAGAATGCATGTCTTAGTGCAGAGCAGAGAAGGCAATTTCTCCTAAAGGTGCTCTCCAACTTGTGAATAGAGCAGAGATCTAAACCCACAGAAGCTCCCAAATACAACTGCCTTGAACACTCCTAAAACAAACAAAAAATCCCTTACTTTCAAATATAATACTTCTATTTTGAAGGTGAGTTGAAGGGGGGAGGGGCTCTGTTTGCTTTTCCTTTTTTTTCCCCCCCTGCTTAGATGATAATACTTGCAAACAGATAAGGCAGTGTTACAAAAGTTTTTAGTTAAATAGCATTTTGATCAAAATTGATAGCTGTTTTTGACTTCTAACATAATACATTACCAGACAGGCACACACACAAAAAAAGATTCAGTTCAAATATTCTTTGTCACCATTCCATCAGAAAACTACAGCTATTTTCCTATCTTTGCTTAGTACTTAAGGACTCATTTTCCTTTACAGCTCCTCTGAGAATGCCAGTTTGTAACCTTTCCAGATACAGCAAATGAAGCACAACTCAAAATGAATTAGAGTAGGAACAGACTACAGAGAAAAGAGACTTTGCCTATAATCCTCCAGCTATCTCATCACAGAATGATAGAATGACAGATTGGAAGGGACCTCAATGATCCTCTGGTCCAACCATCTTTTATTCTGACCTTTCTTTATTTTCAATCACCTTAAAATGGCAAAGGAAAAGGGTCAAATCCTGCCTCTGTATTATATACACTTCTCACTGTAATTTATCTGAAGGCCCAACTAAGGCCCAACTTTCTTACAGTAGAATCTATTAACATTTAATGTAGGACATCTCCCTTTCTCCTCGGGTCTTACTTCTCAAATTTAATCAAAATCAGTTTTTTAAAATGTCTAATCTTATCTTCTATCTTTTCACATGAATGCCCTGGCTCTAGTACTTTTTTCCCTGTCTTAAGATGAACACTCCTAAAACAAAAAGAAGCTGACTTTCAAATGTAATACTTCTATTTTGCAGGTGATTTGGGGGGTGGGCAGGGGGTCCGTTTTCTTTTCTTTTCTCTTTTCTTTTCTTTTCTTTTCTTTTCTTTTCTTTTCTTTTCTTTTCTTTTCTTTTCTTTTCTTTTCTTTTCTTTTCTTTCCCTGTGTAGATGATAATATTTGCAAACAGATTTCAATTCATTGTCTATTTAAATTTCGTTGAAATGGACAATTGAATTCAATTTCATTATCAATTTCTAACTTTTGTGTACACAGTATTTTTCCTTCACTTTCCAATCTGTTTCATTAGCCCTTCTTGTTTTCTTCCCAGGTGTCCTAGAAGTTCCCGGTATAATTGCCAAATCTCCTTCTGGTATCTGAAGTGTCCAAATTTCCCTGCTAGTTATTTGGTATTTTAATTGACAAATTTTTACCTGCCTAGGACAGAAAAACTTACTAAGCAGTCATGCTTAGGTGTTAAAGTATTTATATTATGTTGGCTTTTTCCTAATTCTAACATAAAATTAAATAATTTTGTGTATTTAAAAAATAATGTAATCAAACAAAGTACATTTTTAATACATATATCAAAGAATGGACTAAAGTGAATTTTTAAAAACATGTCTTCCTACTCTCAATTAGTTCCTTATATTTGTACCTCCTCAGCTCTTACAGAGCCACTAATAGCTCTATAAAGCAATAAGAAATGAGTCAATACCTTGTACCTTCCACAAAGGTAATGTTTATATAACATTCCTTAATTATTTTTAAGACATTTAAGTTGTCTTCTATGTGTGTATATACATCATTTGCTGCTGCAAATAAGCTCTTCTATCTATCTGGAGAAAGTAGGTAAGGAAGTCTCAGATTTCTGAGGTTTCTGGTACAGAATTTCAGAGATGCATTTCTTCTGTCAGTAGACATCAGCCATTTCTGCAACTGATATTTCATCCATTACACCAGCTCGATTTCTCAGACAATGGATAATTAGCTAGACTTTTCTGCTGGATGATTACTTCTATCTTTTGAAGAATCTCATGCTATAATGGACAAAATGTCATGAATAATGAGGTATTATGTTGGTGAAAGCTACATCACTAAAAAGTATGTTGTTCTTTGTCTTTGAAGAAGGAAAGTCTTTTATGCATTAGTGGTTTCAGTTCTGTTTCATCTCTTGCTTTAGAGACAATGTTAACACTATCTAGAAAATTAAAAACTGAAGATAAATCTATGTAAAACTCATATCTGAAGAAGAAGCTGAAATAAAAGGACTGCTTCAACTTAAAAAATCCTCAGTATGCTCTGACAAAGTTTCTTATTTAATCATGCATGAAGATTTTTTGCCTCTGAAATGGCTCGTTATAATATTATAATTGTATTAGGTGACTCACATTTATGAAATTACTTTAGGATATTGTATTATATTTCCAAGGATGTATTTTTACTAAGTGCTGCCTATTGAGTTTATTCACATTATCCCATAGATACAGATGAGGCTTTTTTTATCTATGTGAGACGTTTAAAACACAGAAACAGACTCTTTCACCATGTGCTCTGCAGCAAGTACACTTCACAGAATCCCCTGGATTACTGCATGTTTTACACAGAGAACAGAAAAGGTGGAATACTCTCAGTTTCTTCTGAACTATCTAAACAACACTAATATATTTGTGTTCATAGAAGTTTGCACAGAGGTTGGTACCATTGAGCAAGCAGCAAATGAAGCCAAGGCAATGGCAATTATTAGGTTTTCACTCTGTTACAAGAGTTCTTGTCACCATCTGGTACACGCCTTTAACTTGGAGCTGCTTGCAACCTTGAAGACCCAGGGGAAAGACAGAAAGTCTAGTATTGGAAATATGTGCTTTTGAAAACTCCTTTTGATTCCTCATCAATTTCTTGACAATTTTTGTTCATTTTGATGGACTACAGCACCTGTAAGGACTATAGGTGTTCTGGGAGTTTGTGCGTGATTGTGTTGGTTTTGGTTAAGGTAGACTTAATTTTCCTCACAGTGACTGGTATGAGGTTGTGTTTTGGATTTGTGCTGAACACAGGGTTGATAACACGAAGATGATTTTGTTATGGCTGAGCAGTGTTTATATAGAGCAAAGGCCTTTTCTGCTTTTAGTACTCCCACACTGGTGAAGAGTTTGGGGCTGCATGGAAAGCTGGGAGGAGACATGCCAGGACAGATAACTCCAACTGACCAAAGCGATATTCCAGACTATGTGGCATGCTCATCTGTAAATTTTAAGGGGAGAAGAAGCAAGGGGAAGACATTTGAAATTATGGCATTTGTCTTCCCAAGTCACCATTACTGATGATGGGACCCTGCTCCCTTGGAGATGGCTGAACACCTGCCCGCTCATGGAAAGCATTGAATGAATTCCTTGTTTTGATTTGCTTGTGTGTGACTTCTTCTTTTACTATTCAACTGTCTTTCAACACACGAGTTTTCTCTCTTTTGCCCTTCTGTTTCTCTCCCTGATCCTGTTGGTGGGGGAGTGAGTGAGCAGCTGTGTGGGACTTGGCTGCTGGCTGGGATTAAATTGTGATGGTGATATATAGTTAGTGAGATCCTATCTAATAACACAGGTCCTAGGTATATTTGGAACAGCTTCAATGCTCATAAGGGTTTCAAAGAAGACAAGAAAAAAAGATTTCTGACTACATCTTGATAGCTGACCCATTTTGGCTGACTATTCTACAGGAGCATAGGTGCATCCACAGGATGATTCTCTTAGGAGTAATTTCTTAAATTAAATGAAAGATACCAAAACTGTGAGTGGTAGTTCATTGCTGGATAATATCCCAAGATAACCCATATACAAACCTGGACAAGGTGAATATTGTCAGGATGTTCCACTGGCCACCACGGTGAGCAGGAGCAGGTCAGACAGGGAGAACCAGGGACAGTCTCAGCATCAGATATCTCCTGGGAGTAGGGACAGACCACAGGGCCACAGGTGGTTCTGGCTTAGTGGGGTCTGTGACCAGGCAGTGCAGGGCTGTGGAGAGCTGAACCAGTCCTCCTGCAGTGTTGCTGAGGCAGGGCCTGATGGCCCTGGGCAGCTGACAAAGGGTCCTGGGCCATGGCCAGGGTGGGGGGACCCCCAAGTGCGGGTAGGGTAGGAGGTGAGTGGTGGACCTTGCCAAAATTGCGGACCCAGAGCTGTCTTGCCAACATGGAAAAAGTTTCAATGTTCAGCAAATTTTGTTAAGTAAGCCATCGCTAATGTATTGACAAAATTACCTAAATAAAAATGCAAACTAGTGGAATAAGTGTTGTGTCAATAAAGCAGCAAGATACTTGGTGTTTAGCCAAGTGATGATGGAGAAAAACCGCACCTCAGCTGGCATGATTCTTTTTTTACACCATGAACAGAAGTGTTGTCATTGCTCATGAGTGCCAAACAGACAGGTGGCCAAAAAGTTATTTACTACAACCCATTACATGAATGTAAATCATGAAGAGAGCTTGTATATGGTAATGTCTCAAATTAAAGAAAATACATTGTCTGAGACTCACTCCAGTATCTTTTTTTCATACTGTAAATGCTCAGGTTACCACACACCTGCCTTCTCTCATTACAGTTCTTCCTTACATATCCAGCCCCCAAATATCTTTTAATATACTGTACCAAAATTAAGACACTAAGTATATGCTACACAGAAGTAAGACCCCAGAAGTAGTGGCATATCATAGAGATTACTCCAAAAGAGCAAGATATTTATTTTTTCCAAGCTTCCTGTATTCACAAATGTTTGACTATCATTCTTTTTTTGTTAGATTTATTGTCCTATTTAATGATTAACAAATAAATTTTTTGTTTCAGTGAAAAGAAGAATTAAGAAGTACTCTGATGCCACAGCTGAGATATTTAATAATGTATGAGTGTTTTCTAGGCTAATGCTTCTAACTTAACTCTTGTAATCATTCCAGGCTTTGCATTCTTTAGTCTTCATGTCTTATATACTCATAAAGTGAAGAACATCCTTTGCTGAGTACTTTCTTTACAAAGCTATGTCTTCAGATGGTGGTCAGTAAAAACATGCTGTCTGGTTTAGTGATTATACCCTTAAAAAAAAAAAAAGGGAAAAAAAAGAAAAAAAAAAGAGATATTGTGTACATGGGATTTTTTTTTTCATTTTTCATTATTCTAAATTTCCTCTTTCTTTGGATTCCAGATAGATAAACAAAGATTTATTGAGTACTGAAAGGTAGCCTCAGATATTTTTCTGACTGGAGATTAAAAGTAATGTCCAGAACATGAAAGGATCTTTTTGTTATTTCTGTTTATCTTTTTTTTTTTTTTTTTTTTTTAAGGATGTATCATTCTCTTTCTTGGTATTTTCCTTCCTAATTTGAAAACAATTGTGCACTTTCAGGCCCATTCCACATTATCCTAGAACCCCTGAACTGTGGATGATGCTTTTTCATATAACCAGCAGATTTAAATTTTAACTGTCCAGTGAAGCATACACATTGCAACTCAGCCAGCTGAGCAACTGAATATTGTCGAAATTTAACAACAAAGACTCTTTCTGTAGCCACTGAAATTTTTTATTTTGTTTCTTGATCATAGATTTTCAAAGTGGCAAACAAGTATTTTAGTAGTTCATTACCCATTGACTTTAAGGGGAATAACATAGTCAAAATTCATTGTATAGATTAAAAGCATGGCTCTTCTTGGAAGGTATTGTATGGCAAATAATTTAACAAAATTCAGATCACATACAACATAACTCTACATAATTACAAATAAGTAGAAAATTGCAGATAAATTTTGAGACAAGAAACTGCTATGATAACATAGAACTAAAATATTTTAAAAATGCATTTTCATTCAGTGAAAAATAATATTCCTCTGACTTCAGACTTGGGACAAATTAAAGGATGTGACCCATAGATTTATATTTCTGGAGACTCTTTTTATTCACTAAAACTACACCTTTTAAAATGTATAATGGGTTTATTATGTGGGTCTATTTTCTAATTTTTTAAACTTAAGTTCATTAATTTTTTGAATAATAAGGTACATGTGTATAGCTGACTTTTCGGTTAATGTCTGGTCCTTTATTTTTCAGCCAAGTCAGGATTATACCTTATAAAATAAGCAACATTAACAAGCATAACAAGTATTTGCATATGCAGTACACTTAGTGGTCTATCCAACATCATTGTTGTTCATGTAAAATTCCTTTATAAATTTGTAAATACTTGGTTGTGAAATTTGTATCCACCTTATATTGGTTATTATATTTTACACCTTTTTTAAGTTGGTGTCAATTTTCTTCCTTTTTACATTTTTTCCTCCCTTTTTAAGTAGTTAAATTACAGATATGAAATATTACAAATTATTCTTTCATTGTCTTCAGCACACAAACATTGCAGAGCACAAAAATGTGTGGAAATGTGCATGTTAAATAGAAAAAAACACAGAAAATCTCAATGATTTTAATGATATATGAAACCTCTTTGCTCAGGCAACTGTCCCTGTTTCTTCTGATCATATCCACATTTACCTGATCTGGCAAGCCTTAGGAGCCTAAAAGCTAAGACCTGGCTTTATGTGTAACTACATTGTCTTTTTAGGTAAATTGAGTTCAGAATGAGTTCATTCTGCCTGCAGTTTCTGTCTGTATTTTCATCAGGAAACGCCAAGGAAGGATTTAGATGGTTTCTGTCTCCCAACACCATCTATGTTACACTGTCACAAGGACAATTGGCACAGGCAAGCTGCCAAATCAGAAAGGGAGCAGTGGGACACATCTACAGTACGTGGGGGAAATCTGTAATAATATAATTAAAGCAACAAAGAATTGGCTGGTCAAATGTAAATGTCTACTTTAGGCTGAGATTAATTGCTCTCTGAAGCCCGCTGGCTGTACCAAGGAGTTGAAACCAGCTGGCAGGACAAGCCCAGACAAATGTTGAGACCCTGCAGAGTCAGGTCAGTGTAAGGTCTACAACCTTCTAATACTAATAGCCAGATTATGTTTTCCAGGATGCACCAATATTTATGCCCTTAACTACAAAAACATTAAATCCAAGATGTGAGCAGTGACCAAGTCAGCAGGAGCATTTGAATTATGCATTACTCTTTAGGCTATCTACTATTAATCTAAGTTGCTTTGAAAACATGATCAGTGCTGGAGACTCCAAATTGTGTGTAGCAATTTAAAATTTGATCACTCCAATGACCTCATAATGGACATACAACCTGATGTGTCCACCATCAGAATGTAATGATGACAGATATGCTGTAATTTTAAAAGCTTTATCTTTTATGTAAACCTTACATAACTCAATTTTTGTTTGTTTCTTTTGTTTTACTAAGTATGTGTACATCATTTTACTAAGATGGTATATTTTCAGCAGCATTCTTTGGAATTAATATCTCTTTGGCTCCTCTCTATACTGAGGTTTAATACACATTTCATTATGAGGTCTAACACGGCTATTATTAGTAAAGAACAAATTGATAAATATCAGTAGTTCCCATTCTTAAAAATATTGATTGCTTCTTATGTATCCAATTAACTTTGTTTTCAGAGTATTGCTCAGTAACATAAATTGCCAGATCCTCTTGAAAGTTATTCTTGGCTGATTTTGTTAAAATTTCATTACCTGTCCTTTCAAATCATAAGGCAAATTAAAATCACCAAGACATTCAACATATCATTTAATCCAACCCAAAAATAAAACATTAAGCTTTTCTGCCATAACTATTTGAGACCTTAAATGGACTGGATTATAATCATATTCTAGTCCATTTTTAAACTCTCCTCTTGTGATGACTGATAGGAAGAATTTTAAATACTTCAGTTATAAGGGTGGCAGGTACATACTGTTGTATATTTTTGATTAAAACTTGAATTAATTTTTCTGTTGATAGGAAATGGATGAGCTGTTTCCTTGCCCCTTTAACCAAAAAAATAGGCAAAACATATGTGATACATTTTTTCATCTTGGAGTTTAGCAGTTCTTTGTGCCCTCCTTTTGTCTTTGAGCGCCCTTTCTTAACTGGCGGGTAGTTTAATTATTGAGTGTATTTTTCAGAGCTACTTGTTTATTGGAGACATGTATGATCATTTTTTACTTTTGGGAAGAGGCAGGGTGTGTGTGGGAATATCCACAGATATTCCACAGGAATATTACAGATTTGGGTTTGCATGTTTGTTTTTCAAATACAGCATCTAGAATTAATTTGCTGGAGTCATAATATATATGTTTATGATTATCAAATATTCCTGCTGCAATTTCCCCTCATATCCTATCTTTTTTTTTTATTCAAATTTAATGTAATTTTAAGTTATATATTTAACTTTTCAATAGAGTACCGTATTTTCAGCCTAAAAAATAATTGCAGCATATGTTGTCATATTATCTATCTTTTATAGCAATACAATATCCATAAAAAGAGGAACAGGGAAAGAAAGGGAAAGATGAAGTAGGCTGTGCATTCTCTACAAGAGAATCCACTCTCCACTTTTTCTTTTCTTAATAAGTCACTGTAATTACATATTTCTTTTATAACAGGTGGTATTTTTTCATAATCTTGGAAGAATATTTAGATTGTCATAAAGCCATATGTTCTATGCAACACCCCTTAATTTATTAAGAAATGAGAAAGCAGTTAGTGTGAATGGCATTTTCTGTTATCTGCCAGATTTACAAACCCTGAAGTATTTATTTGAAGATTGTATTTAGAGATGTCATTGTTATTGTTACATATCAAAGAACTTCACTAGGGGAAGAAAATATTTAATGTCTCAGTATCCTGCAAATTGCTCGAAAAATTCTACTAATGATACATCTTCTCCTTTGACTTTATGTTCATAGAAAGACTGCCATCATGATAATGAGCATAGATTAATTAAAGCATTGGACTAAGACAGACTTTTGGCAACAGCTGTGAGAATCTAAATTGTTCTGTGTATAGTGCAAAGTACATAAACAAGATACTTCAAGGTGTCAATGGCCTTAATTAGTACATACAAAACATGTATTTGTTGTGATTGAGTAGCCTATTTGTTTTATTATCCTTAAACTAACCTGAGAGCTTGCTTTGTTTCTATCTTTCTCTTCTGCTTTGCAGTTTCTTTGGTATGTGTCTCAGATGTTATTTTCCACGAGTAACATCCTATCTAATTTGAAATAGGATACCTTTAAAGTTGTGGATTTGAAGTAAACTACCTGTTTTCTTAATTTTCCTGAAGACAAGACTGAGAGATGATTCTTTACTGAGAATTAAAGATTCTTTTCAGTAGTGGACAATAAAAGATACCCATCTATCCCACCTTCCCAAAATGTGATAGATCATCACATTTTGGTGTTTCGTTGGAAATGTGTTAATATCTGGATTGTGGTAGCAGCACCATAACAGTAAAAAAAAAAGAAAATTCAGAATGTGGGTATTTCCTTATCTATAAAAATAAAATAAAATCACCACCATCTCCTCACAAAACATTGTTTAATATGTTGACACTTGAAACAGTTTTCTCATATCATCCATCTTCAAAATTATACTCCATTAGATATGTCAGGATTCAGAGACAGAGATTGTCTGTCCTTATCAAGAAGACTTGCATTTTTAACTCTTTTCTGTGGGAGTCGTTGTGGGGAGATCAAAAAAATATGTGGTACAACACCAAAAATTTGTCTGACCAGACTAAAATAAACCTGAATTGAACACCCTTTCAATCAATATGTAAAATTTTCCAAATATCACTGGGGATGGCACTCGAGAATGGAAGAGGTACTAAAACAGAAGATAAGAAAAAGAAAGGTATGACCAAAAAAGAAAGGTATATTTTAATTGCCTTAAGCAGAGAGAGAGAAAAATTACATTACTGACCAGTTGTTAGAGCAGTTACTATTTCCTCACTGACACTCATAATAGCATATATCACTGCATTATCTAAGAACAAGAAACTAGTAAGCTAGATAGAAGAAATTAAAATATATGACCTGCCTTCAGTGACAACAGGATTAGATCTTGAGTCACTAGGTGGCTGATTAGATTTTTTTTAAAAGACCTTGCTGTTCAAAATTTATATTTTAATTTATGTTGATTGCTTTTTGTACCATTTTATTATTTACTGATGATTGTGAATAAGGTTAACATATTAAAATTTGCTATTAAGGGTCACTTCATGGTCATTTTGCAGAAAAAAAACTGAGAGCACTCTTAGATTTTGATTACAAACAGAATGCAGGATTATCAAGATAATGAGAGTGAACTCTAGTGCACCTAGTTTGACAAAAGGTGATCCAGGCCCCCTAAAGAAACTTTCTAATTTTTCAGTAAAACCAGAACAGACCTACAAGCATATTTTAAACCATTAAAGTGAAATCCATAACATCTTAGTCAGTTGCTAATATCTTTTTATTATACATATCTGAAGGCCTGGACACCAGTGGATGACAATCAAACCTTTTTTATGTAGGTTAGATGTTGTTCCAATGACTACAAGGCTAGACAGACCTAGATACAGGTTCCATTGCCGATGGGATTGCATGGACTGATTCCCACTTTGGTTTTAGAGTTCACTGGCTATGACACTAACCTAAAATGGGGGAAAAGACAACCTAGACAATCTACTCAGTCAATATTTAATTATGTCTTTAATGTGTCATACTTGAAATAGAAGGCAATGAGAGACAATTACTGTGGAGCACACGGTAAATGCTTAATGGCTAACACACTCAAAAAAGGATTAATCTTTTTCCCAGTAAATGACTCCAGAAGGATAAAGGTTTAAACACATGTTTTCAAAGATAATAAACAAAGAACATAATAAACAAAGAACTTGTCTAGCTTTATTGCTTGGCATGAAAACAAGTTCTGAATTAAATTTGGGGCAGGTGCTGATTGCTACTCTCTGATGACCAGCAACAGCACCTAAGGGAAGAGCATGATGCTGTATTGGGCGAGGTTTAGGCTGGATATGACAAAAATGTTCTTCATATAAATGGAGGTTGGGCATTGGTCAGGCTTCCCAGGGAGGAGGGGAGTGGGAAGTGGGGAGCCTGACAAAGTTTGAAAAGTGTTTGGACAATGCTCTCAGGGGATGTCCTGTTGAGAATGGTCCTGTTCAGGGCCAGGAGTTGGACTGAATTATACTTGTGGGTCCCTTCCAACTCAGGACATTTATATGATTTTAAATTTTTGTGGAAAATGTGATTGTTAAAAGAGTCATGCTTATCTGCTAAGATAGGTGGGGCATAGTAAAGAACTATTTTGTACAACATTTTTTTCTAAGAACTATTTCCAATAATGTTATGATAATGCAGTCCAACAGTGGCATTTTTTTATGGAAGCCAAACCTTGTTGCAATCATTTCTCCTTGAAAATGGTCTCTTGCAGCTGATGGCCTCTGATCAGAGCTTTGGCCATGTTTCTGGGAGCTCCTGTTGACAGAAACAAAACTGTGCTCAACAATTAAGTTAATATTGGCTGAGTACAGTGGATCATTGAGTATCAGTGCTTGAACTTCCACCATGACTTTCTTAAAACTATAGATGTAGGCATAGTTTAAGTTTTTTTGAAAAAGGAATTGGTGCTCTGTAACCAGAAATGAAGCTGTGTATCATAAAACATGTCCTGGTGCTTATAAACATCTGGTATGTACAAAATCCCCCAGTAACACCAAGATCCCTGCCATAACTTATCTATGTCCCACATGCTACCTACTTTTTATTTTTATTTGATTTAATAAGTTCAATAGTTTAATCTCCATATTGGAATGACCTTTGCATTTGTGAATTCATAAACTGTCTGAAACAAACAGGTGTGGCCCTTAATTTAGGAATCTTCACTAAGAATTATTACTAGGCAGAAAGACTGCAGGCTTCTGTCTTACAGGCATCCTTCCATGCCAGGTAGTTTAACGAGAAGGTAGTGACTGTGGCATCCTCCACAGCGCCATTGCCTCAAGAAAAGCTAAATGAAGGGTTATGAATTATGACTTGGTTCCCTTGCATCCACCACTTTCACCAGTATGACTGGAAATTCTAAGGATAGAATGAAAAATCTAGCTTGATGACAATAGATTTGAAGGCAAAATGTCCTGCAGTGATCAACATTTTTAAGGTGACTTGAAACCTACACCACATCTTGCAAATCCAATTTGTACAACCTTGTACCTCTACCGCATACTTGTATGACCATATTAGGACACAAATATTATTCAGAAATGGCTTTTCAATTAACTGGAAGGAGTACAAGATCAGAACTTTATAAATTCAAACAGCTAAAGACATCATTACAAATATTTAGGTTTTTTTAAAAAATTTGATTTTTGAAATAATTTTCTAGTAAGCTATTTTTACATTGCAAGTCATAAAAGATTCAGAGTGATAAGACAGACGGCATCACTGACTCCATAATTTAATACACAATTTGGAGAATAAAGGGACTGTTTAAAGTGACAAAGTTTTTTTTTATTTTTGCCACAGAGAAGTAAGCACTGGCTTTGCAGCCATGCACAGCATTCCTCTGTCAACTTTCACATCTCTATTGTATAAACGGCAAATTGCAATAAGAAAAATCTTTAAAATAAACCATATTTACTTCCAGACTGCAATAAACTAGTTTCCTAAGAGAAGGAAAGCAAAGAAATAAGGCTGTAACTCACTCTTAGAAGTCCAGCAACTTGTACTGAGATGTATGGATTATATTAAGAAACTCAGATGCATTTGGTTTTACAGTGTCAGCTGTCTAAATTGTGGGCAAATATGTTTATAAACAGGATTATTGGCTCTCTATATCAGCCAGTAATTTGAGGCTTTCCCCACTTGGACTCAGTCTAACAGCTATTTCTTCCATTTCGACTGCTCCAGTCTTTCCCCTTACACATGTCTTTTTGTTTAATGGGATGAGTTTCAGACAGATGTGAAATTTCTCCTTGATGCACAGCTTCTTTATACATAAAGAAAAAGGGAAAAAAAAGAGGGAGGAGGGTGCAGAGGGAGGGTAGGGGAAATGTAACCCTGATAGCATTCAGATTTTTTATTTCTATAGGCACTGAATAGATGGACTATCATTTTTGCTGGATGTGTTAAAAGAGAACAGTTATATTAAGAATGACTTGCTGCTTGTCTTGGACTCCTGGGGTTGTACAAATGAGGTTCCAATCAGTTAAATTTTCCTGCTCTAAGTACAATTTTGTCATGGTATTGAGCCAACAATCTATTCAGGATGGTCTGTAGTTTTGGCACGGGGTTTTAAATAAGTACAGAATTGGTACACTACCTTACATATGTTATAAAAAAATCAGACTCTCATAAAGAAAATCAATGGCCATTACATTTAAGTAGGTACATAGCAAAGCCTGCATACTGCATTGGCACAGGCAGATTGTTCTGCTCTTCTCATATGGCTGGCAACTTGGAAAAAATAAAGTGCAAATAACAAACCTCACAATAAACTGCAAACCTAAAATGCCCACCAACCGCATCAGAACCATAGAAGCTTTTAACAAACACATTTGAACTTTCTAGCTTCCATCTATAATTCCCATATGTTACTGACATTTGCTAACTCAGTTATGGAATCTGAGTAACCACAGTCCTAATTGTGCAACTATCTGCTATTATTAAACAAGCTGAATACCAGACTATTTGCCCAAATTTGTCTGTCAAAGGTCACAGCCTAATTGTTACCTAATATTCATTGTATTTCAGTGTTAATTTTCCTCTTTCAGAGATCACATAACACATTCCAGCATCATGAAAGAGCTTAGACTCTTATGCATTTCCAAGAGCTGCCAAACTAATTTTTGTGGGAGTGCATTTTTTAATTTTAGGTTTTATTCATAAGTTAATGTTCTATTGTAAAATGGTTTGTTCTCTGTACCCCTATTTCTGTTACCCCATTTGGTTCCTTCCTGAG
>JBBMKD010000001.1:62062937-62097151 GCA_037834095.1 Argya squamiceps
TTTTTCTTTTTCTTATTAAATTGTATTTCTGACTTGGAGCCTCTCACTTGTTTTGCTTTCAAACCATTACAATAGGACACTTCTTTTTGTTAGTTACAGACTCAAGGATCTACTTGTTAAAGCAACAGTAGGAAAGAAAATAATTGTTAAATGCAAGATTCCTTTTAGTGCTTTATAAGTACAGTATGCTCATTATTTCATGAAACACTGTACATGGAAATTTTTCTATACATCAGTATAGACGTATTATGTCGAAAATCAATTTTCAAACATACAACATATCGGGGGGGCAAGGGAAAGAAAAAAGAAAAAAATACTAGTATAGATTAAAATTAACATGAGGGAAATATGAAGTACATATTTTCAAAACAATATATTTTTTCATTGAAAAAATTAGATTGCAATCTGGAATGTAGAAATGCTAAAATTCAGTAAGTTACAAATTTACACCATTCATTGATCACACACCATTTCCATCACTGCATCAGATGAAGTATACAATCCACAGAATTATTAAGTGGCATGTTTCCACGCAAACAAATGCTTTAAGCTGTCAGGGAGTGAATATTAATAGTAATAATAGTAATAGTAGTAATAGTAATAATAGTAATAATAACAATAGTAGTAAATTTTCTTTTAAAACCAGCTGTTCTAATTCTTAGTTCCTTCAGATGAGTAGACAAGGTCATTCATCCACAGCATCCCTAGTTATGAAATCAAGTACGGGCTGGCATACCTGTGCTTGGTTTTGTACCTAAATCACATGAACCAGAATTTGTCAGTCCTAAGCATCACTGTTGAGGGACAGCAAGTCATGCCTGTAACTTCTGAAAGTGCTGCAGAAAGAACCACTACAGTCTTTTTACTCAGATAAGCCTGGAAGCTGAGAAATATTTGCAAATACCATGGACTTTTTCTTTCCAATGTATCATTCTTAGTCCTTAGCAATAAATAAAATTATCATTAGTATTTCCATTAAAAATAGAACAGTTTGGGCTGGAAAGAACCTTCAAATATCTTCTAGTCCAAACCCTTGCAGTGATCAAGGACATCTTCAACTAGATAAGTTGCTCAGAAATCCATCCAACCTGGCCTTGAACACTCACAGGCAGCCACTATTTCTTTGGCCAGCCTCTTCCAATGTCTTGCTATCCTCAGATTAAAGAATTTCTCCCTAACATCTCATCTAAACCTTTTCTCTTTCAGTTCAAAAAAAATTCTTCTTGTAACTACCTGCCCTTGTAAAAAGTCCCTCTCCATCTTTCTTGTAGGACCCCCTCAGGTACTGGAAGGCCACATGACAAAGCCTTCTCTTCTCCAGACTGAACAATCCTAATTCTCTCAGCCTTCCCTCCAAGGAGACACATTCCATCCTTCTAATCACAGAATATTCTGGGTTGGAAGGACCCCACAAGGATCTTCAAGTCTAACTCTTAAGTGAACAGCCTGACCAGTGGTCAAACCCATCACCTACACATAATTAGCACCACGCTCTATCTGAGCTAATCTCAGGGTCGGTCCCTCCTCTAGACTCACAACAGGTCCATGTCCTTCCTGTGCAGGGACCCCAGAGCTGGGTGCAGCATTGCAGGCAGGGTCTGACCAGAGGGGAGAAGAGGAGCAGAATCCCCTCCCTGGCCCTGCTGCCCATGCTCCTTTGGACGCAGCCCAGGACACGTTTGGGTTTCTGAGCTGTGAGTGCCCGTGGCTGGATCTTGTCCAACCCCTCATCCAGCAGCACCCCCAAGTCCTTCTCAGCAGGGCTGCTCTCCATCTGTTCATTCCCCAGCCTGTGTTAATACCAGGGTTATCAACCTTGTGCTTGGTTTTATTAAACTGCATGAGATTCCCCCCACCGTGCACCCACTTCTCAAGCTTCTCCAGGTCCCTCAGATGGCATCCTGTCCTTCAGGTGTGTCAAAAGAACCACTGAGCTGGGTGTCATCTTCAAATTTGCTGAGGGTGCACTCGATCCCTCTATGTCATTAGTGAAGATATTAAATAACACTAGTCCCATTATGGATCAGGCCCTGAGGAATACCACTTGTCACTTGTCACTGAAAGGTTTATTTTATTTTATTTTATTTTATTTTATTTTATTTTATTTTAGTGTAAACTAAAAGTTTAATGTAACTTAGTTCATTTTTATTAACATTCATTTATCCTTACTATTGTTTCTGTCTTTATTTGGTATAGAATATTCATTCCTCTAATTTTTTATTTCAGTAATTTTCCTTAGAAATTTCTTTTGCATGTAAAGAAATAAAAAATTACTTTTGATCCAATATCTTATGTGAAATTATCTGTCATGGGTTCCCTTTGTTTCCCCATTCACTTGGATTTTTTTCTTCACTTGGATTTTATTCCCCCCAAGATTTCTTCATCTTGCCTGAAGCATGTCCTTGTTTCTAATGTCTGCTATGTAACTCTTAAGTCCCTCAACACAGTGGGACAGGCCTGGGAATCTGATGCTGTGTTTACTGCATGAACAACAACTTAATTAAGTCGTGCTTTAGAAATATCATCAGTGCTTTGTTGCTACTATTACACTTGGGCGTGTATCACATTGTTCTGATAAATGTATTGGGAGAATTGCTTTGTAGTTCCTCTTGTTTCTGTAACATTAGTGGCTAAGGACCCTGGAACAAATTGTTTCTATTGCACAACTGAGGATAATGCTCTCAGTTCCAAAAATGAGCACAAAAGATTCAGGACAGGGACCAAAAATTTTCAAGGCAGTATATAATTTGAATCAGAATTACACCTGCATCGCTTTCACTGATATATCATATGAATGACAGACGAGATTTCTTTTTCTCCTTGTTTTAATAATGCAGAAAACCCAGAATAAAATTCCTTCTTCCATTCCTCTTTACATGCATAGCTAGGGGAAGCAGGAAAACAGAGAATAAAATACTTCATTATGCATTCTATGGAATCTGGGCAAGCCTGTTCAATTCAATTGCCTTGCAAGCTGTGTGGTATATTCAGTTGCATCACACAGGTGTAAATTAAACCAGTTGGGCTCAATTCTCCATCAGTTTTCAACAAGTGTGATAGTTTGTACCTTTGTGAAATAAGTCCAAGGTGAATGTGAACTAACATAGAAAAGACATTTTCACAATTACTGTCCTCACATAATGTGCGCAGACCACAGCGCTAGGAGGAGCAAAGTGTCAGAAGCCTAGAAAAGAAAGCCTGAAGCTTATGTTCAGAGATTACTTAAATTTCATAAAATGTTATAATGCAATAACTTAATAATTATATGGAAAATTCGTGGAATTTAGAAATGAGGGTGAATGAAAACATGTTCCCAGCATGGTAGCAATTTCTAACAATGTAGATATTAATAAAAGGTTTCATGAAGTAGAGTTTAGACTAGCTTTTACCTTCAGAATTAATTTTGCACAGCTCATATCTCTTCATATAAAATTAAATAAATTGTCTTAAATGTCTGCTTAAAATTGCAGGTCTAAAGTCTCATTATGCATTTTCTGGTTCTTTATATGTTACTGTTCTAGTTGGAATATTAGACTCACAGGATCACAGAATCACACAAGGTTTTAAGTTGGAAGGGCCCTTTAGAGATCACCTTGTCCTAGCCCTCTGCTAGGGCTAGAAGGGACATCTTTCACTGGGCCAGTTTTCTCAAAGTCATCCAAGCTGACTTTGAATATGGCCAGTGACAGGGCATGCAGAACTTCCCTGGACAACCTAGTCTAGTGTGTCACCATACTCATTGTAAAAAGTTTCTTTCTTATATCCAATCTAAAGCTACCTGCTTTCCCTTTGAAATCATTACCTTGTCCTGTCACTACAGACATGTCACTACAGTATAAAGTGTCTCTGTATCTTTTCCATAAACTCCTATGTATTTTCTGTTTTTCTTTCTGTCTCTGTAAACCCAGAATGTTCTCTGAAAATAACAGGGAGAGAAAAACTTATAAAAGGTATAGTCAGGGGCAAAATAGGGCCCTCCAGTGCACCTCTCTGGCTGAGCTATGCACCTGATCTCTGCAGTCTGTCTCACTTTATTACATCATTTCTTAATGACCGCTGCACAATCTCACTGTCAATCCTATAGGTGCCAGTGCTTCAAGGACTCTGTGCCAGCCACTGGGGGAACTGGCATGAGGGGAATTGGTGCCAGCTGCTGGACTCAGAGTGGGGCTGTGACACCCCTGGCCCTTGATGTCTGCTCCTGGAGCCAGTGGCATCTTGGCATCAGCTACAGGAGCCAGCAGCAACTTTAATCGTCAGTCACTGGAGCAGGGGTGGTGCCAGTGCTTGGAGAAATCACAAATGTGTGTGTTTGTGAAGCTGGGGAATGTGGTGTGTGTGCCACACCAGTGAACTGCAACCTCTGCCAGCCCAAGAAGAGGAGGAGACATGGCCATCTGTGTGAGTCCTGAATGTGAGGGCTGCTGGGGCTAGTGCCTTGTCTGTGGACATCTGTGTAGCCACAGCTGTGGCTGTGTCCTTGTCCATTGTGTGTGTCCATGTCTACATGTGTGTACATCTGTGGTGGTACATACACTTGCCCCCATTCTTTGGACCACTCCATGATTTCAGAAATTCCTTCAGCCATTGGCCTGTGTGCAATGAGCTGGACAGTGAAGTGTCCTTTGACAGTACCAGGAACTCTCTCATGACTAAAATGGGGCTGGAATTACCATAACAGAGACTTCTGCTGCCTGACCAAAAAGGGGAATGAGAAATCATCACTCATCCCCCGACGGTGTTGGAAGATTACTTTCCTGAACTGTAGCCCAAAAGGAGTGATTCCATCATTACTGGACTTTTGAAAAATTCACTTACTAGTAGTCACTTACTAGGATTTTGGTCAGAACAGAAATTGACAACCATCTTGAGAACCTATAAATGGTGGTCCTGGGTGAGGTTGTTTGAGCTCTCCTGGACAGAATCAGGCTGTTTCCATTGCCTCCCTCTGAGCAGTACACAACCAAATCCTCAGGTTTGCAAGGTTTGGAGGACTATCACTAAAAGTTAATGATGTTGCCTTGACTGAATTCACCCACTCCTTAGGGCTCGAGGTCCATTCATTGAGAAATGCAGAGACATTAAATGTATTTCACTAAACTTGGGGGGAATTTTTAACAGGTGTACCTTGGTACTTTTATGTATAATCATCTTTGTGTGTGCACATTGAATTAAACACCCTATAGCATATATAGCATGAATGTTGCCCTCTTGGATCTACAATTAGGTTACTGCTGTAATTGTATTAAATACTATGGAATCAGTTTGTAAATGTTAAATGAGTCAATGATTAATACAGCGAGATGGAAGTGTCCTCTTTTTTATATAACCATGTTTTCATCAGCAAATTAAAGTTATACTTTCTTTGCTCATTTTTCTCCCCAATTTCTTCTTGCCAGTGCTTCAACCTTGACAGCAAAGGCAGAGGAATGTTTTCTCAAGAGTGCTTGTGAACCTACATTCAGTACAAATACCTGAGGAACAAGAACTGCAATCAGCTTCAAGGTGAAGCTGTTGAGAGGGCCCCAAACCTTTCTTACATTAGTGAGAAACTACTAAGATCATTATAAAAAGTACTACTTAGTTAAGAGAGTAACTACAAGAAGATGATTTTCTCCTCTCTATTGATCTTACGTTTCTTCGTATGCTGATGATGTACATTCTGTAGAAGTTCTATTATTTCTCTGTTGACTCTGCAAAAGGATAAATGAAATTGCTCTACACAGAATATTTAGCTGGTGAAAATCTGATGAGTGATGACAAGAATAACTCTAAAGTTCCCACTCTTTAGGATCTAAAGATAGCTGCTCTGATTTCAAGAAGCAGGGTTTTCTAGGTGTGATAGCTCCCTTTTACCTATTAAAAAAAGGTAAAAGGTAATCATGTTATTTGTCCAATGTCTCAATGGGTAAATGTACAATAGTCCTATTACTACGGACTAATTTAAACTCTGCCACAGGTAGCACTTTTGTTACCAGACAAAGAGTTAATAATTGAAAGAGTTAATCTTAGGGGTCTCATTGTCTTGAAGATTACCATGTCAGACAGACATTGCAATACATTATGAATATATTGCATCCATTCTTTGATAGTAGCCATTATTCCTTAAGGTATAAAATTTGTACTTAAGGTTGACTAGCACTAGACTATCTTTCAAACTGACTTTTAACAGGGGGAGTGTGTTTAGGGAACTTGGGACCCATGCAATTTATATTTCCTTTGTGACTCCTGCAATTGTTTCCCTGAATGACTCAAATATTCTACAGTCTGTCAGCATAATAAGTATACATATCGACCACAGCTATATGACCAGAACCCATGTGTACAGAATGGTATGCCAAAAAGGAATTTTTATACTAACAAATTTGAACAATTTCTCTTTGTAATATTAGTTTAACCAACAAGATATCTGATTTCAATGTCTCAGACTCCAAAAAGCCTGTAGCAAAATTATAAACTGTAGTTCATGTCTGAATTTATTATATAGATTATGATACAACTATTTTTTTTACTAAAAACATTATATAAAATATGAAAGTATTTAAGCCATATAATGCTAAATGTTATTTTTTGCGGACTAATTTAAACTCTGCCACAGGTAGCACTTTTGTTACCAGACAAAGAGTTAATAATTGAAAGAGTTAATCTTAGGGGTCTCATTGTCTTGAAGATTACCATGTCAGACAGACATTGCAATACATTATGAATATATTGCATCCATTCTTTGATAGTAGCCATTATTCCTTAAGGTATAAAATTTGTACTTAAGGTTGACTAGCACTAGACTATCTTTCAAACTGACTTTTAACAGGGGGAGTGTGTTTAGGGAACTTGGGACCCATGCAATTTATATTTCCTTTGTGACTCCTGCAATTGTTTCCCTGAATGACTCAAATATTCTACAGTCTGTCAGCATAATAAGTATACATATCGACCACAGCTATATGACCAGAACCCATGTGTACAGAATGGTATGCCAAAAAGGAATTTTTATACTAACAAATTTGAACAATTTCTCTTTGTAATATTAGTTTAACCAACAAGATATCTGATTTCAATGTCTCAGACTCCAAAAAGCCTGTAGCAAAATTATAAACTGTAGTTCATGTCTGAATTTATTATATAGATTATGATACAACTATTTTTTTTACTAAAAACATTATATAAAATATGAAAGTATTTAAGCCATATAATGCTAAATGTTATTTTTTGCTTTCCTTCAATAGATTTTTTTTGCTGAAGAAACATCCACAATGTCCTTAAGAACAGCTTAATTCTTCTGTGGCTTGGATTTATTTCATGTAACTTACAATGTGTGCACTGTAGAAGTCTCTGTAAGAGCTGGTATCACTGCCATCCTCTTGTGCTTAATGAAGGAAAATAACAATGTATCTGTTGCATTACATTTTACTTGGTTCAAACTTCTAAATCAAGTACACAATCTAAGAGTACCTATTTCTCTTTATTGAGTACAATGGGAGATTAACTCCACAGAGTAATTTAGAATGGTGTATAAATGCTTGTATTTTTTTTTATGCTATGAAGTACCTACCATGTAAAAAAACATTATATGCACCTATCCTGTATTTGCAATGCCAGGTCTCCAGAGAATTGGCAATTGTCCCAATATGTGCCATGTCAAGTCTTGAGTTGCAGTAAATAGTTTTAGGCACCATAGATAATAATAATGTAGTTATAAGTAGCACTAATACTAAAATAAATAGGTATGGAAAAACCTTCCCTCCCACAATATATACTGGAATAAAGGGTCAAGGAGAAAAAACCTAAATATATTAAGATAACAAATTGTCTGAAGTTCTCATTGAAAGGAGTGCATAACCTTGTTAGATGGATTTATAGAAATAGATAAATGACACACCAGAGTTAAAAAAAAGAAAAGATGGAGCAAGCTTATTGATCATGGGGCTGAAAAACACTTGTTAGGATGTTCTGTTAAAACAATTTAATTTCTGTAATATTAAGTCTGTATTTCTTTAGGAGACTGAATTTTATGTCAACAAGCCTATAGGGCTTTTCTGTAAATCAACAGACTCTAAAAAGAAATGTAGTTTTGAAAATTGTGTCATTGTTTTGTCTTTCAGATTGATCCTCATTTCAGCTTTATATTTGGCCAAAAACATGAAAATAATTCTTTGAAATTGGAGAATTGCATCCTTTTAAGGAATGTTAGGTAACTATTTTCTGGAGTTTCTTATGACCTAAATGGTCATGTTAGAGGCTTATGCTTCTTTGAAGCACAAAACCAGAATTTTCTTAGCTTTGTTTCATACTATGCAAATAATATACACCCATTTTTCATCATTAGTACTATATTCATTTCACAGGTACTATAATAGCAGCAGATTAAAATATTGTAGTATCAGCACTTAAAAAGTTGTGTTTCAATAAAACAAATATTAGCATCAATTTTGCAAAAGTAATATTTTTTATTTATATTTCCAGTTTGAAGGATTATTCAAAATATTTTATTAATATTGTCATTAAGATTTACCAGAAAACATAGCCCTTATTAATTGTGGTATTAACCTTGTGAGGGTAGTTTCTTCTTTTTACGCCTCCTGATTTGTGGACCCTGAAAAATTTTAATTTCTTGCACATAGTGTAGTGCTATTAGCACCATAGGGTATTCTGAAGTATTAGTTGTTACACTGTAGCAATTACTAAAATTATGTGATGCATTTTTTTTTTCTCTATTTTTTTTTAAGCTGTCTGGACAGATCTCATGGATGTATTCAAATGTACACCAGGGAATGTTTGCAATGGTTTTATGGTTTGCTTTAAGCAGCTACACAATTTTTGGTTTTGAGAGAGAGCTTTGCCCTGAAGGATAAATCCTTTAGAACTAAGAAAAAAGGGAACACAAGGACTCAGGGAAAAAAAAAAAAAAAGTTTTTCAAAGATAGAGAATGATTAGTACAAAGGAAGGAGGTGGAGACATCTGTTGATAAAATGATTTTTAGAGATAATTAAGTGCATTCATCCAGAAATAACAAACATTAGACATCATTTGCAGGCATGCATTACTTTCTTGAAAACAAGATAGAATTAAACAGAACCTAAAAAATAATCAGCAGCTTGGGGGCAGTCAAAACTCTGTCGGGGACATGACCTTCCAGCTTTTGCACAACCTTTAATGCAATAGTAGTAGCAACCAGGTAGCAACCAGCTGAAAGCTAGATTAATAGGGTATAAACATAGGTATAGGAAGCTGAAATGAAACAATACTTTTTCAAAATATCGATCAACTTTTCATTTCATAAGTAATCAATCAATATTCACCAATAATACCACACAGATTCATTTATTTCATGTGATTCTCACCTCAAGAACTTCACATCTGTTTTTAAAAATGTTAGGTATTTTTATAAATAATTCATCCTGCTGAGAAGCTTATGATACTTTGCCAAATATGACAGATACATGGAGAAGAATTCAAGGACAAAATACACTGTGATTCAGAGGAGTGATGTTCTGTGAACTACAGTTAAAGCTACTATATATTTTAAGGAGCAAAGAATAAACAGAAAGACATTAATGTGACATTTATGCCACCTTAATAATTTCTACCTGGATGCATTTGATACTTTTTTTACACTGTGACTACAAATTGACAAAAAAATAGTTCTTTCTTCAAGAGAAAGTCCTTCTGGTAAGAGTGGTCTTTGGGAGTTCATGTTTCAGAGTTATTGCTTGGAACCTACTTCCCAGGGACTTGGGATAATTGAAATAGTTACTGTTGCAACCAAGTTTCACCCTGCAGAAAAAACACACCAGAAATTTTCACCTTTGCTTTTCGTTCCTGTCCCTCTGTATACTTATTCATGCTTCTTTAAGCCTTTGAGACTGGGCTTCATCTTCTGTTTCTGTTGGTTGCACAGAGAGCTTCAATAAGGAACTGGAAACGTGCACACACATGAAACTGACAAACGCATTTATACATTTATACATAGCTAAGATTTAATCTCTATACCTTATACATTTTCTACATGCAAAGCTAGTTTGGGATTGGGTTCTATGAAGTAAGACATTGTTTTGTTTTAAATAGAATGCATTCATGGATGTGTTTCACCAAGAAACACTCTCGGGGAATGAGTTTGACCCTAGCCAAGTAGCTACTGACTTTTTCCCAACTGGTGTTTTATGAGAAAATGTGTTGAGTTGACTTTGTTTGGCTGCCATGTGCCCAACAAGCAGCTCTATCAATCCTACTCCATCAATAGGACAGAGAGAAAATAAGATAAAAACTTGTTGAGATAAGGACAGGGAAATCTCTGCTCTGGCACGTGGAACACTTCCTCGCCCTCTGTCTTCAGTGACCTTGTTCTCACATATTCTCACACCTCTCTCCCAGCTGCTGGGATGCAGTGCTTTTCACCTTTTCTTAAATATGTTATGGCAAAGGTGCTGTTAACATCAGATTTGGCCATCAGCAATTCCATCTTGGATCCAGCTGGAACTGAGTATGGAACACAAAGCAGTTTGTGGTGTCTTCTCACCAGAAACCACCCTTGTGGCCCATTCACCTGCTACCAAAACTTTGCCACAAAAACCAAATACAAAAAGAAAAAAGCCACAGATTGCAATGAGCAGATGAACTTTTAAAACAGGTCACTCCTGATACTACACACAACTAAGGCTTGCAGAATCAGCAGCTACCCATGCAGACACTGTTTAGCAAGGCTGAAGGAATTGTCATACCGTAAGCAGTAAGCTACAGAGAAACTTTTCTCTTGCAGTTAGATTGGCCAGAATCATATCAGGGTTTTATTTATTTGTTTGTTTAACTTGAACTTCTCCAAAATTTTCTGAAAAACAGGAAGTAAATGTAGTACTGATAAGGAAGCTGCCACTATTGCTACAAGAAGCTACAGAAAATCCAAGACTTTCCCTTGGATATTTCCCATGCATATCCTGTGCATCTAAAAGACTTGAGGAGTAAGAACTATGGTAGGAAAATGTTGGCACTCCACACATTGCCAAGTACTCTGATAGGTTCCAGGTTTGCAGTCCCTGAGCTTCATGAGCAGACATAAAATAGACCATATGCTAAATAGTATGAGTTAATTCTTTGACTAAACCAGTTTTTAAATGGACCAAAAGATTTTCCTATCTCTTAGCTGTAAGAAATATGACTGGTCCTATTCCCAAAACCTAAACATTTCTATGTGCATACATGGCTATTTTACATAGTGTGGTAGATAGGTTTTGTATTCCCTTTAAACACATACAGTGTACTGTTTTTTTTCCTTACCTATTGAAGACAATCAACCAGTATCATAACTAAACCAGTATGTTACCATAATCTTAACTAATTAAAAAGGATCAGAATGAGATTGCAAATAGATTAACAGAATTAACAAAAGTATCTAAAATAGGATAAAACCTTTACTTTCTCAGATTTCAGGAATGAATTATTAATTTTCAAACAGCAGGCCTTTTAACAAACTCAGTAAAAAGATGGAAGACAACGAAGAGGCTTTTATTTTATATTTTTATATTCTGTTTTTCTGCTGCACCTGTTGTCCTGTAATTTTTACTCACTTCACTTGTGAGGTAATTTAAGAGCACACAAAAATCATCTTCCCTGTTTCGTAGAGATGAATTTATTTTCTTTTTGACTGAATATGACTGAATTTCATATGTGATATGAAATGTGGTTGGTTTTGTGATTTTCAAGTATTGATACATGTCAATGTGTGTGTCATATATTAATGCATTTTCAGCTCAGGCAATGATTACAAATTTATTAAATTAATATGTTTGCATGTTTATTTACATTGGTTCCTTCAGTTACTGAAATACTACTGTAGGTAGAACATAGAATTTCTAATTTAGGCGCACACTTGTACTAAAAATTTAGATGCCTGAAAGAATAGGATTAATTAAATTCCCTACAGAAGTAGTGAAAATTATATTCTGAATAAGAACTGATAAGAAATGATAGGCATAAACATCCTGTTCACCTGCCTGAATCAGTTTTTCTCATCACCGTAGAGGATAAGACTTAATCAAAGGGGATTTTTCTTTCTAATAAAAACTAAACAAATGACTAAATGGATTAAAACAGAGGCTGAAAATATCACGTGAACCAACTATTTTTTATTGTAATCTCTGCAAATTGTTCCATCCCTCTGTGTGAGCCCTAACCATTGTATAAAGTCAGCTTGCATTCCTCCTAACTCCATTACAAACCCATCCACACAGCACAGTGACCTGTCTTCAAAAAATGTAAGATCTCCTACTGAGGATACCCCTCAGACTGGTTGTCACAGACATGTTCCAGGAGATGAAAGTTCGAAGTCATTCTATCTGACAGGGTCAAAAAAACAAGCTTACAAATTCCTACTTCATTCTTAAGCCATATCTCACCTATCAAATGAGACATGATGTTTACACACAAATTTGACAGTGTCAAATAAACATAGGTTTTGGGGTTTCTTGGTGGTCTTGGATCATGCATCTGAGTTATATTTGAGTCCCAATGTGAAAAGAAGTACCTTTTCCCCAAAAGCAGCCACTTGTAAGCAAGCATAACAAATTAAACTATCATTGGCAAGTGAGCGCCCAGGCTAAGAGGAAGAGTAAGTAATGAATGTCAGAGTAAAGCAGTCCTAGAAAGTAGGTAAACCCAAATGCTGTGTGGCACCAAATTGTGACTGAATTCTAATTATTGGGTTGTTTATTTTTTTTTTTTTATTGAACTCCATGACAGGTACAATCTTGTCCTCTTATTTGGAATTGCAGGACAATTTAATCACTCCATATTTTTTACTTGATTCAGCCTCAACATATATTTGGGTTTGGCATCACTAGTGTCTGTGTCATGAGTTTAAGAGATTAGAAGTTCCGTGGTTTCAAATAGCCTTTTGTTTTTGTGCCTTTCACATCTGCATGGAATTGTCCCATTTATTTATGCCTTGTCCTGTTTGGCTTATATAATCTCATCAATACAGCATTTCCCCAAAACAATTACAGTCTAATACATCAGATAGAAGACTTGGAAATTTCTGATTTTTGTATCAACTTTGACTTTTCATTTCATCATATTGTTTTCCTCCTTCATATAAAATTTTCCTGTGATCCTTCCATTTCTATTTCTGATATGTACCTCTTTGAGTGATAGCCAGGGGATTATCATGCAGCTTCTTTGCTCTCTCTTAGCAAATCTGTGAATGCTAACATTCTTTTAATCTCTGCTTATCTTAAATCAAATCAGGTTAATTCCCTGGTTACTTTAGTTGCTTCATTCTTTTCAAGTCAATGTACTCCTGGTTAGGAGGTGGCCAAATATGAATGCAGATTTGAATCTTATCACTATATATTTAAAGTAGATTTGTGAGATAGTTAGGTTCTGAATCAATGAACAAAGACTTCACAATGAGGCATCAGTCAAGATGACATATTAAGAAGTTTACTTTAGTTACTGAAGAAATTTGCATTTGCCTACAAAATGAGAAGAATCCATCTTTCACTTAAGAATGGCAACTCAGAAGAGAAGTAGATAAATCAGACTTGATGTCTTCTAAATCCTGTAATCTACAGAATTTGAGGCAGTATCTTATCTATAAACCTCAAGGATTTAAAAAAAAATCTAGGCCATATATTAGATAGCAATCAAAACTACAGAAATGGGAGAAAACCACTAGAAATTGCATGAGCATTGCTATAGAAGGATTTTGGTAATGTTTCTGAACTTCATCAGTTTATGAAATGGACCTAATTAAATAGCTCTCTTTTGTCACCACTGCATATAGCTCATAAGATACGAGTAAGTTAGCTACTTCCCAACTTTTAATTCCATAAGATGACATCTCACACCTCCAGAAATTCTAGTCCCATTCAAAAAGGAAAAATAACTGTTTAAATTTGTTTAATGAAAATATTTATATGTATAAACAATTCTTCCAGAGTAGATGGAAAGCTTATATATAGCTACTGTTCAGTTTCTATACCATATCAGCAATTGACATCTTTGAGAAGTGTTAAAATCAGGATTTACATCTCTTTTTCATGCCTACACATAAAGAAACCTGTTTCCAAACCACTACTTTTTTTTACAATATCAGACTAAACCTAGAAGCCTAGTAAATGTTTTTTACCATTTGGATCCCACAAACACGTGTAACATGTAAATACACACAACCATGTAAACGTATAGGCTGTATATAAATGTATGTAAACTACTTCTGAAATATGTATGCATTTTAGTACACAAACTATATTTTATAGACATATCACAAATTATATGCATATTTAAATAAATAGCATAACAAAGAGATATTTTTCACTTTTGAAAATATTGTGATGCAGGGACATACCTGTGACCAGTCTCCTGATGAATTTAATCTCATAAAACCCAAGCATTATTCATTTCAGCATAGTAAACGCCTTTTCTATAATGGATATGTAATTGGTGCTAAATGAACTATGCTGATGGCTGCGCTTTGTTTGCTTACATATTTTTCAAAGGTGTGGAGAGTAAAATCCACTCTTTATGACCTTTTCCTTTGTTTAAGCCTGCTAATCAGTAATGCAAACCAATGACAATTAGTGTATTTTATCTTGTTTATTGTCAGGATTTTATTTTCATTTTGGCTGAGACCACAGATTATTTCTGTGTCTACAACTGAATAGTCCTCACACAGTAAGAGCTTTGACTTAACACAGCCCTAGGCCAGATTGGATTCAATCACATGGAAAAGGGAAGATTTGTAGACCACTCTTAGTCCAAAATTATCAGAGTTCCACTCTTCCAGTTACTGGTTATAAAACCAGATTATTTCACTGTCATTTCTGCAGACAAATAGAAGTGTTTTCAAAGTGTTTTCAATCATTCAGCAAAAATGTTCACGTTTGTGAAACATTAGTGACATTTTTAATTGAAGCAATTGCTTCTTTTCAACCAGTTCTAGTGTTCAAATGAAGACATACTTTGTAGAACACACCTGAAGCAAAAAACAAGCAGAAAGACCAGACACAAAAGACAAAATTAATTAACCCAAAATTAATGTTCCATCACAGTAACCATTTACAAAATAATTAGAGCATTCATCCAAGATTTTGCAAATATTTCCTCTTCCACCTAACAAGTATTTGAATCTAGATCTTACTTTTCTGGTAATAAACATTAAAAATAAGCTGCATTTCTCTTACTAATGCAGTCATGTGGTGCTTCCATATTTCATTACACTGTTTCACATTTAGTCTATCTCACATATTCCAGCTTCCTGTGTTTGTACACAAGATCATGAAGAGACATAATGGAGGAGATTTTTTTTTCAAATGTATTTGCTTTCAGTTTGGATAAAAAACATTTATGCACAATCTCACCTTCTGAAAGACCATGGTAATGAAAAAAATAGAAAATACGTTCAATTACTCTAATAAGTCTGCTGCCCAAGTCACTTCCTTTTTTGGTTTTGGGCATGTAGAACTCATACTGAGTCCCCTGGGAACATTGTGTGAGTAAAAGCTGAAAAAGTAAGCTTTATGGTAATTGAAGTCAGTGGAAAGTTTTCTAATTATTTAACTTGAATTTAGATCAGGCCTTCAAGGGAGATGACCATTAGGTATTTTATCACTTAGCTTTTATGTACAGAGATATAAGCAGAGCCTTCAGTCCAAATGAGACGTTCAGTTTCACTTGGTGATTCATGGAGGTATTTCTTGTTGCATTATCACAAAAATAGCTAACAGTTCAGATCACTTAACCGAGTAATGAAATATTTATTTTCTCAAAGTTGCCCATGAGTAGAAACAAAAGCTTAATCATTAGTATCCTACAATCTAGTTAAATATGGTTAGCAAGCTATTGGAGCTCTGTTGTACTGATTTTGATTTTACTGGCTCCCATTTCATCACAGTCCTGCCATGTCATCAAATTAGCAAATGAATGTTGCGTTCCTCCAAATACAGAAATGTAGACATTGTTCCCAAGGATATTAATACACATTTAACTTTAAGGAGGTCCTTAAACCCCACTTACTTTGATGGCACTCAAATTAAGTAATCAGTTTGAAGAAGGTGCTTATATACTTACCTGAATTAAGTAATTGTCTCATTTTCAGGTTTTTTTAAAGATTATATTACTTTTATCTTCCAAATTCAAATAAAAAATAAGTAGTCAATATATCATTTAGCAAAGGAATTTGGATGATGTTGTAAATTAATCCCACAAAATATCAAGTCATAGAGAAATATAAATTGACTTAAGATTGAAGGTTTTAGTTCCAAAATGAAAGCTTAAATACTCAAAAAGGTTGTTTTGTAAGGCATAATATTTTTAGTTCATGTGTATACTTAAAATTATTCCAACTCAAACTTCCTAGAAAAAGCACAATATCTCACAGAACTGTGAAAAGAAATTATAGCAAATAACATTTTAGAGCTTATCATGAATAGTTTTAATGGATCTTTTTAGTTTTAGAGAGGGAACAATAAAAATGACAATGAAGCACAAGGCATCTAACACATTTCTCAACCCATCTCATTCCCCCTATTAAAGATAAGATGAAAATACCCTGCTGATGCAGAGATTTAATTTGAAATAAGATGCATAAACTTTGATACCTCCTCATGGGTTTCTTAACTCTGCCACAGATCTCTATATTCTGCATACTGTATAAACACAGTTCTGAGGGTAATTCTCACACTAAAATAGGAAAAAAGAGTAGCATGCTTATTTAATACCTCCCTGAAGTGTTTTACTTCAGCAATAAAGCATAACGGTGAAGTAAGAAAAAACTTGCAGTTGCTTTCCTGAGTTGTTTGTCTGAAAGAGATCACATTGCAGCATTTGTTCTATCATGTAGAAGTGGATTTGTTTGAATAGGAATGCATTTTTCCACATCCTGTTCAATTTATAAATGAGAAACAAAAACAAGAACAAAAAATCAGACAGCTGGAAGAGGCTCATAGAGCAGTCTTTGGCAATCTGGATTTAGAAACAGTAATTTTGTGGAAAAAATAATTCTATAATTTCCAGTATAGCATATGCCTTTAATAAGACTTCCTTCTACAAAGAAAAAGTGAAAATGTGTATGTGGTTACCTGACTGGTTACTGTAGTATTTCAGGCAATGAGATTTGCTGTAAAGTTGAAAGCATATAGACTTATACTTTTTATTTTTTTTTCTGGACTCATTAGCAAACTTTGGATCAAGAAAGTGTTAATAAGGGAAAAGTACTGGGATATATTGTTCCCTACTATCATATTTGCATCATGAACATACGTCTACCAAGCATTTGTGATTTCTTGCAATTTCTGACACAAAAGAAGAAAAATACTATGGAAGCTGAAATCTTGCAATTTTACAATTTACTGACTTCCACAGGTGAAAACAGCAATTGCTAATTTAATTACTCTTTTTAGAATTTAGGGGAAGATATTTCATATTATGATAGATGATGGGAGTAGTAAGAGCTATATTTTAATTTCTTGGGGCAAACATATAATGAGGTGAAACAAAAAAACTGAAAGACAACTGTGAATACTGTACTCTTACTAAATTTTTTTTAGTTCAGAATTTAATTGTAACTGTCTAATCTGTTGGTAATTTTTAAAAATTGGATTATGAAGTGTGATAGACAAGTAAGTGCAAAGTGTACATTTTTGTTTCTTATGTATTTTGTGTCTTAGCAAACTGCAATGATAGAACTAGATTAAATTAAAATAAATGTGGTAAATTAAAAAAAATGGCAAATATTTTAACAGTCATATTTATTTTGATTTGGTTTGATTATTTTAAGCATCTAGAATCACAGTAGACAGCAGATTTATTCCAAGCAAGTTTTTGTAAATTCAAACAAGACTGAGACAGGAAATATAATTTAAATGCAGATCTTCAAGCATCCCATGCAGTAGTATGAAATTTATTTTTTAGGCTGCTTTGTCATGCCATATTTGTCTTCACATATTATGTCTGTATTTTTGCTGTGCCATTTATGGGGTTTTTTTAAGATTGTATTATATGTACTGTGAGGAATATATGAATATTGAAATGAATATGTGAATTAAATATGTATATGCATATGTATATGCATATGCATATGTATATGTATTTGTATAGTACATGTATATGTATGTGCATATGTATGTATATATAGATAAAACTATGTTTGATATGTATGAATGTGAATGTATGAATTACTGAAATAGGAGCACAACAAAAATTAACATGAGAGTGGTTTTGATGTAGCCCACTTGTTTAAGTTTGACATGAGTATTCACAAGTGTCTTGAGCATTGTCAGTTAAATAATAGCCAAGATTCAACTATAAACCAATTAAGTCGTCCAGGTGTTGGCTACTAAATGTAACTACTAACACAAGGATTGTCTTCATGAATGAGGGGAAGTTTGGTTATGCATTCATTTGAAAAAAGATGAGGCCTCAATTAAGTCAGCTACATTAGTCCAACAAATTACTGAAATTTTGTTGGATGTAAAGTCATTATCATGTTTTTCTAGTGTGAATTTGAACTATAATAACATATAATATCTGAGGTTGTTTTGTCTTGGTTTGTTTCTTTTTCTTTTTTTTTTTTTTTCTTTTCCTCTGGAGGATTCTAGCAGCATTTGTCCTCTAAAAGTGTAAACCCCTCTGATCAAAATCTGAAATCATAACTGGACCCTGAGAAAGTAATGGTAACTTCTTGAAGTGTAAATGCCTTTTTCAGTTCCACATAAAAAAGGCTCTTGACTGTCAATATTCTCTCTGGGAATTCTCCGGACTTAGATAATGAAATGTCTTAATGCTTCTGTAGTGGCAAAAAAAGTTATTCCATTTCAGACTGTTTTAGAATCTTGGAATATCAAATTAATAACTTTGGGTCTGGGTCCAAATCAGGTCTTCCTTTCTTTCTTTCTTTGTGTTTTCTTATGTTCATCATGCCTACTTTTTTTTTTTTTTCCCTGATAACTTTGATATGGATATGTCATGTACTCTAAAGACTTCACTTTGTTGAGGCCTATAGTATACCCATATGAAGCATAATTTTATTTCATTGCATAGGAATCTATTTAGTTGAGAATAATTTAAATAATACTCTTTCTGAGAAGTATTCATAGCACTGAGGACACATCAAATTCTTACAAAGTTGTGCAAACATTTCACAGTGTAACCACCTCAATTCTTATTTTGGATTGTGCTTTCAGATTAATACCAGAGGCAAAATTAAAAAAAAAGTCTGCGATTAGAAACAAATACACTTATCTTGATAATCACTACCTAAAACAGATGCCTATAAATAGCATGCAGACACATTTCAAGGAACCTGGCCAACAGCAGGATTCTACTTGGATCCTTACCATTAGTCTATCTTGCAACAAAAGCAAAATGCTTCTTGAAAGTAAGCTAGGCAAACTGCAATGCATCAAAACATCACTTTTCTAAAGAAATTGTCAATTTTATTACATATGGTGTTTAGGACTGGCAAAAATACTTTCCTCATTCCACACATTGCAGTATTTAAATGCAGTATTTAAATCAAGCTTGAACAAGATTTTGGAAAAGGGTATGAATGAATCAAGCAATAGACTTAAAATAGTAGGCTATTGACAGAAAAAAAGTATATATGTTGGAATGTATAAGCTCTGTTATTTTTCATTCTATTGCCTTGGACAGAAAAGATTCAGAATCACAGCAACATATGTTAGTTTATAAATATGCCAGGCACAGGAGATGCCTTCTGATCTTGCACCAAGTCAAGAGATCCCTGCTGAAGGGACCAGAGCTTCAGTGCCAAGTTACAACTGTGAAGGAAGTGACAGCATCTCACAGCAGTACTTCTGGTCCTAGCAGAGGTCAGCAAACACAATCAACATAGAGGAAGGAAGTTCAGCTTCACTTGCTTCTTGCAGTTTAAATAAATAAATCCTCAAGAGGCATGCAAGAATAAGATCTTGTAACCAGTTCATCATTTACCATATGGATTATAAGATTTTCTTTTCTATATAGGAAAGAATATATGATAATATTTGGACACTTTTTGACATTGAACATGTGGTAATATGTTCAATGTCAGACTAAATTTTCCTAAGGTTGAAGGAGAAAAGTGTGTTATTTTGAAATGACAATTATACTTCGTGCATCCAGCACAATATTGACTATGGCTGTGTATGAATATATAATAGTATTAGGTAATTTAATATTTTAACTTTATCTGTGTCATATTTTAATCTCATATTTTTCTTTATAACCCAATAAATTATTTCTCCAGCAGAACATGACAGGTATATATGAAAAATAATTAAATAATGTCACTAAATTATTATTTTGTAAAATGTGGTTGGAAGAACAAAGAGACAGTTGACATTGCAATTTTTTTATTTCCTTTTTTTCACTTACAGATTTTTAACCTACACATGTGGTTTTTAACTTCAGGTCAAAATAATTTTCTTTTCCAGAAATCTTGCCCAGCTATCCAAGACAACGTGAAGACAACTAGTATCTTGTAACTGTTTTGTTTTCTATCATCAGAAATTGCATTCTTTTCATTTACGTTTTAGACCAAGTAGCCTTTTCTTCTTTAAAGTTTCTTCTTTTGACCATCAGCTCTCTAGTAAAACAAACAAGCAGGCAAACAAACAAACAAACAACCCCTCCAAAAATCTCATCCAAATAAGAAAAAAAACCCAAAAAACATACCAAAACAAAAAGACAAGAACCAAAACCCAGAGCAAAACAGAAAAGAAATCTTATCAAACAAGCAAATGAAAAACCCCAAACAAAAAAAATCCCATGATAGTCATATTTTTTATAATATTTTATTTTTTTAGGGTATCAGAATATTTAAATGTTATGTCAGTATCAGAGTACATTTTTAAGGATAATAAATCTAAGAGTCAAATTCTCGAGAGCCTACTTACCTTAAACTATACTCTTCATAAAACATATTTAGACAGTGAAGTTTTGGGAAGAGCATCCAGCCCTCCCCTTTTTGACCCCTGTGAGCTGACACTAAAGCACCGATTTGCATTCCTTCCTATCATCTCTCTGGTAATCAGGCTTATTTTAGCACTGTAGCGTCCAGATGCCCCAATTAAGATACAAATACAACTTTCCCTGGACTCTGCTTTTCTGAACAATGCCAAATACATATTTTATTGGGGAGAAATGCTATGTCTGTTTTTATTAAGTAATTACAAGGAATTTTTTTACAATAGTCAAAGATGATAACAGAGAAAAATTGCAAGTATATGCAGCAGACCTCACTTTTCCTAAACTTGACTTCACCAGTCAGCAGCTTTTCTTTACTAGCAGCCATAATGAACATCCTCTTTTTTCTATTGTTATTATTTACACTTTGCTCAGTTTGATGTTCATTCAACTGACACTCATTCATATTCTTACACACATGTTTATTGATGCAGTCACATCTAAGAGGATAAAGGTATGTCTGAAATGCTCAGGAATGAAAAGCTCATGCCAATTTAATCTTACAGTGTCAAGTTTTTCAGTGATTCTCTCCTACATACAAAATAGATAAAACAGAGAGAATTTCTACAGGACTGTACAAATAACACCTCTCCTGGATGAAGGATACCAAATGACAGCATTGTCTGAGACCCGTTTTTTCTCATGAAAGTTAGAAGAAGAAAGTTGTCAGCTTAGCCAGTGGAGAGAAACAATTCTAAAGTAAGATTCATCTTGTCATGGTACAGACATCTAAAAGAGACTGTTTTACTGACTCCTAAAAGTATCTATTCCTCCTCCTCAACAACAAATTATGATCGAAGCTGTTTACTCAGACTTGAGTGTCTATGGTTTAGAAATACAAAGAGATTAAAATAATTATACATCAAAGCATTCTTCTTTTTTCAAGGGTTCATTTATGGATATATTTTTTTATTTTCTTAAAAGTGTTGCAGCATATATGTTTCAAGCCATAAATAAGATTATGTTTACTGATCAGGAAGTAATTGACATCTTGAAGTTTTTACTTTGTCCTTTGGTCAGACACATTTTTCCTGGTTAATATCTTCACCCTCTGTGCATTATTTGTTTTTAATAATTTTTCTAACACTTCCCAGCAAAGGTTTAGATAAGTGTATGCTTATGCTTATTTTTACATGCTGCCTTTTATTTTCTGCTATTTCTAACAACATTTCTCAAGAAACTCAGACTTCAATATTAATTATTTTCCCCTACAGCTAGGACATTAAGCACTTAATTCAGTTGCCTAAACACAGAAGACAATTACTGTTTTTTGAAATACTCTTGGTTAGAGATTTCATCCCTGAGATACTCCCACAGGGATGAAAAATAGCATTTATAGGAGTATCTTACGCTCTGTGAAATGCATTGGAAGTCAAAGCTGGCTGTATAGGACAGGTAACATGGCAGTAGTTGCTGATCTCTTGAACCAAACTGAGCTGTATTAGCTCATTGACTCTATATCTATATAGAGAGTTCTAGTTTGCATTCTTTTCAAGTGAACTGGTTAGATTAGAAGTGTGGATTTATTCTTAATTTTCTTCCTTAAAATACAAAAAACTAACTATGGAATACATCTTGAGTTTGTCTGTCAATCCAGTTTCTGCAAACTCATACAAAGTACCCACTATGGAAGATAAAATTCCATTTTTAATTAAGAAACTTTAGTAATGATATTTCTATGTCTATATATTGAAATTATAAACTCAAATTATGGTCAATAATCTGCTCAGTTCAGCTACCCATGTATTTCTATCCACTGCCACTTGAGTTGTAAGAATACTTTGGCTAGCATTTGTCTGATATTTCAGGGTAAAGTGAGATTCCTATAAGTCTTGTGTCATGTATGCAAAGCCATTAAACCTTGTTGATTATCTCTGTAGATCTCAAATTAGTGTTCAAGGTCCATGATTAGGCAGTTGAATTAAACCCCAAACTGAATTTCTTTCTGGGTTACACTGGCAGTATTGAAAGTTTCAACTAGGTCTTCAGACCACAGATAAACAGAAACCTAAATGTGGGTGCTTGGAACTCAGGTCCAATTTTCATTTCATGCGTTCAAGTAGTAATCTGGCGCTGCTCACAGTGTAACTATGAAAACTATTGATGCTGTTTCATTTGAACTTAAACAATGTATTTTTTGCTTTTTTGAACTTTTCTACTTAATCATGAGCAAACCCACAGTGCATGAAACGCATATGAACCCAAGCGAAAGCTACACAAACTTTAAGACTTAAGAACTTCTGTTGTTTTTATTACCAGTCTGTGAAGAGTCAGAAGTATTCACTTCAGTAAATGCTGTAAGCTCCTGCAGCAGCCACGTGCAGGTGGAGGAGCCTTTGCTACTGAGCCTGAGCTCCAAGGCATGGCATTGGAAGTGGTTTTATAATGATTGCAGAACCCACTTCATTTAAACAAACCCATTATACCATTTCCATGTTTTAAGTATGTTTCATGACTCATGTGATTATTTCCCCAGTGTCTTTATTTTAAGTGCAACCCTCCCAAATGACATTGGGCCTTCAATCAGTATTGTACAAATGCTGAGGTGAACAAGATACTCCTCTCACTATATCTCCATCTCCCTGTCCATAAAGTGGGAACTATGGTATCAATCTCCTTTGCAGTGAGATCCACAACTGACTGATAAAAGCAGTATGAAAGAAATAGCTACTATTACCATTATAAAAAAAAAAGTCCAGGAGAGTTTTCTCCCTTTTGGATGGCAAATGTTGAATTTTAGGCATCTCTGTGGTGTTTTTCAGAATTGCTTAATAGCTGTTGAGATTTTCAGATGTACTCAGCTCACATCTAAGTATGATTTCACTGAAGTCAATGGGAAAACTTCTGCCTACTATTGTTGTTCTTTGATACTTACTGTAGAAGTTCAAACAATAAAAGTCGAATAAAAAAGTACCATAAAAAGATCTTTGGCTTTAATATACAACTGATATATGAAATGAACGTTATTTTAAAATAAAAGTGAATGAGTTGAATTAATTTAGCAAATAAAACCAAACGGCAAAAAGGGTAAACTTTTAGTATTTTAAATAATCAGCATTGTGAATACAGAAAGATCTGTAGAAATACACTACATAGGGAAATAGGGATGTCTAAATAATGCCTACATTCAGTTATTTGCCACACAGAAACAGATACACATGATCTTCAGTCTTCCATACAGCAATTTACAATGTATTAGAATGAACCTTATTTTTTTATCTATAATTACAGTGTGTATGGACACTGGATCCACTTTATGAGCCTCACTAGAGAGAAGTGTGTATTCAGGTTCACAGAACAAAAAACAACTTATATGTAAGTTGTGGGGTTTATTGCTTTTTCACCCAATTGACTTAAGCAGTGTGGCAGTGTACCAACACACATGCCTGTGTATATGTTTTATACAAATAGATGAGCTCAGGAGTTTTGAGACTCACAGGAAAAGGTAAAAAAAACCAAACAATATAAGGTAGATGAGAAAAAGGAAAATATAAGAATGAAGTGTTCAAACTCCAGCAGAAGCAAAATTATAGTTAATTTACATGTAGGCTTTTTTAAATAGGAGAAAGTAATACGATTAGAAAATGATCTGAAAAAATAACCAGAATAGTAATGCAAGGGTGTCTGAGTACAAAAAAGCTGCTATGTTGTATGCTTAAATAAAGGACAGAAGAAATTACATTAGAAAATTGTGCTTCAGAATATAACACTCATCTATTTTTACCATATTTACCACCATCCCCCACAAAGATGAACAGTGTTCTCATTACCATTTGTAATGTTCCTATTAAGTAGAGGCAGCATTAGACGTATTAATGTTTGGTTCTCCTTTAATTTATTATTCTCTTCCTACTTTAATGAGATCTGCTCTATAGCCCATAAAATAATTGTTATGGTAAACTGACTTTTTAAAATTAGCTACACACCAGTTGGTCCAGAAACCTATTCCTCTGGACTATTCATGCACAAAATACCTTTGTGTGAAGCTCTTTCCAAATGTGTAACGACTGGAGTAAGTCCAGAAGTTTTCCTGCAGAGTCTCTCTGCATGATTGCCATTGCAAGCAGTGTTACAGCTTCTTTTCCTAACAAAGTTATGGTCAGGGTTACTGCAATGTAGAAATGCTGACACTGCTTTTATCCCCAACAATGAAAACCATAGTGCTGCCACTTATGAAATTAAAGTACTTCCTGTTTAAAAAAGAACTGAACTCCCTGTTCTGCCCTACTAGGTCATAAGTTTCTGTTACAGAATTTTTACAAGGAATCTCAGAAGGGGGAAACAATATTCTGATTTCCTGATTCTCCCTGCACTTACATTAAGTTACTTCAGTGTGATTCAGCACTGCTCTTTGCACCCCAGACCATGTGTCCCACTGAGACAGTTATTCTATCCAAAATATTTCCTGCTGTGAGTGTCAGTTTAGGTCACAAGAAGGGTTTACCAACAGTACTTTATAACCCATCCTAGCTCACTGGGAAAAATATATTCCCAAATGTAAGGCAACTGAGCTATATCATATTTTAGGGATAAATTAGAGATACTGAAGAAAATTCAATGACAAGACATGCTAATGGGTAATCTTTATCAGATATAGATACCATATAAAGATGTGCATATGAAGTTCTGTTGTCACTCACCAAAATTAGAATACTTCTTTCTCTGCAACATGGAACAAAAGCACGGAGCTGGATTTATATCCTCATGAAGGAGACAAACACGTCTTTCCATTGCAGCTCACAATTTTCTCTTCAGCTCTCACAATACCTTCTGTAGAAGATGGTCACAGCAGACAAAACAGGGAGTTGACCTGAGCTGGCCTCCCTAAATATCTGAGCATCTTGACTTAATTATCTAACAGCTCTACTTTATTTTCCTTTCCCAAAAGAGTAATTTTTAAATAGGAGTTGTGATTGAAGATGGCACAGAGAATTGGAATAGTCTGCTAACCCTTCTGGAGCCTCAGCATTTGTATGGTTCTGAACAGAACAGAACAGAAATTAGCATTCCTAGTATATTTTTTTCCTGGTGTTTTTGTTTGGGTTTTTTGCTGTACTGAAAATCAGGAATATGTTTGAATTGATCAAGTCTTAATCCTTGTTCCAATCCACTCACAAAAGAATCAGACCTAGTACTTGTACTTCATTTGAACAACAAATTTTGCAGCTCAGATCTTGGCTTCTAGGACTGTTGCAACATTTTATGACATACCACAGAATGTAAAATGAACACACTGTTTGTTCATGTGGAAGCAAGGTCTCACTCCCACCCAAGCCAGTGCATTAAATATTACAAGTCAGAGCTGTAGATCATTTCATGCTTGGATGTCTCATATTGGTTTGTATCTGCACACAAGATGAACAGAGAAGAGAGAAAGAAATCCAGACTGTTAAACAAGGCACTCTTCTGGGGCTCCATGTCTTTCAGCAATGTAAGACTGAACACACACTTTAGTTTTAACTCTATTCCTGATGAAGAGGAAAAGACAGAACAAAGGATGAAACACACTTGTGGTTATGCACCGTCATCATTCAGGGGTGGTTGGGTTTCCTGGACTGACTTAAAGGGATATTTTCAGGGGTGTACAAGCTGTCAGATGTGGCCCAACAAAACCCCTTTAATTCTAGTTGAAACAGTCATTAGAGATAAGGTTATCAACATTTGCTGACAACTGTAACACGAGCTACAGGAAATAAAATTTTCATGCCTTTCTTGGATCTGGGAACAGTTTATTTCAGCAGCAACATTTTCTAAACTGCAACTTTTTAACATAAAAAATCTACAGACATTTTGTATTTTTTGGCTGTCAGTGCAAATAAAACCCACCCTAATAAAACTGGCCCTCTTATTCTACTAGTAAAGCAACTTTCTGGGATTTTTCTCTCCAAAAACCACTAAAAAAATGGACTTGCATCATAGCAAAAAACAAACTGGTGTTAGCTTTTTATTAATATATTTTTTGATCATGTGAATATGCTTCTCTCCAAAAGAGCAGATTTAAGTCAGAGCAAAAGGCTTTTCAGAGATGGAAGTGTTAAAAAATTAGCCAGTATCTATAGAAAACAAGGAAAACACCTTAACAAACAAACCAAAACCAAACTAAAACCCAACCACATTGAAAAGTCTACTGTGGCAACATCCTACCCCACAAAACTACTTCTGCAAAAGCCCCAGAGAAACCTTCAGATGACAAATATGAAAACAGGGGAAAAATAACCACAACCACCACCACCCCCAGTATAATAAGATTACCCAAACTGTCAATAAATATAAAAATGCAGCACTCTTACCCAATAAGACACAAATCAAATCACTAAACCTGTAGGAATATTACAAAATGAGAGTGAACTATCATCATACTTTTAAGAACTGCATTAAAAATTAAACTCCAATGAGTCAGGACTTTTATCATCTTCTTGCAATGAAAGAAATGGTAAAGTGACTCAGTGAGACACTTTAATTTTCCTCATTTGAATTGCCTGAGCCTTGAAGGTTGTTTAAATGTATACAGTATCAGCCTTTCTGAAAATCTTAATGTCAAAAATTTTATGATTGAGGGAAAAAAAAAGTTCATTTCCAATCCACTTAAAAAGTCTGTTGAGACTTAGAAAATATACTAAATATTTAATTATAAGTACACATAATTGCAACTCATTTAAACTGAAGGTGCTCCTCCCCTCTCTGAAGCAAGCAACCTCTCTTTACTTAAGGTAAATCTGGCTAATAGATTAAGCAAACCATCATAAGTTTAGTTCCAGATGTGCTATCTTTTGTCCTGTAGATCTGTCACACAGGATATAGGAAGACGGCTTAGAGAGAACAGATACAAATCTGTGAAGGATTAGGTTTCAGTATCTCCCTGTATTATGAAACAAGAATTTCCTTTTCCTAGAGTGCAGTTTTTCTTGGTTTCCGGACCAAAAATAAACTATTGAACTTGAGATATGAAGTTGTATTATTTGAAAAATAGGCACAATCCATTTATATTTTTTAATGTAATATTGACAAGATAAATAGAAACAAAGTAACAGAAATTTGTGACATAGTTGAGTTAGTAGCACTACACTGACTGTGACTTTTAAACAGCTATGTTGTATTTTAGCTTTAAAAAACTTAATCCTTGCTCTGAAAGGAAAGCTTAGAAAATAGCATTTAAAGAGTTTTGGCTCAGAGTCAGTCATAATACCCTAAAGCAGGATCAGCTAGACCTTTGCTTATGTCTACATAGACATGCCATTAAGTGATTAAGCTCTGGCTTTTTCTTGACACATACTGATCATCTAAAATTTATTTGTTAAATGTATGTAGATAACCTGTGATTTTAACAGTTAACAGTACAGTTCCCCTCTAACACATTCTATTTGTGCTGTAAATTTATGACACAGCCTCTGAGGATATTTTAAAATTAGATGGAAACAAGTATATACAGAGATATTTAAAATGAATAAGTCATTAGGGAGAAAAACAGACTTGTTGCATACTTAGACACTGAGTTTAAATTAATTTGAAATATTTGTATTTGGAAGTCCTTTCACTCACTGCTAATTTTGATCCTTGGAGAATGTATAGGAAGTAAAGGGAAAGGGAAATGTTATTTACAAACACTTTTATTCATTACTTATAAGAAACAGACTCAACACTGTGTAATAGCAATATTTAATGGAGAGAAGGATGCAGAGGATAGTTTGTGTAGCCACAGAAGGAGAAAGAACCTGATGCAATTTCTGCTGTAATAAGCAGTTAAAGATTTAAGTTATTCTTTAGGAAGTGTCTTGTTTCTTCTTTTTTTTCTGTAAACTCAGTTTGAGTTTTCCAGAGAATACAAAGCAACTTAAATGTTTCTATCCAAGCTCCCCCCTCCCCCCCCACAATTAAAAAAAAAAAAAAAATAACAAACCCACAAGCTATTACTTATATTTCCTCTGAGGTTTCAAGACACCACACTGTGAACTTTCTATGTAGCCTTTAAGGATGAATGATTAGGATGAGGAATTACGAGGATTACACGTTCTTTAGGAGATGAAACCTCAAAAGTGAGGCAAAAGATCCATTGTTAGACTGGGAATAGGCTTACACTGAGCATTATTAGCACTAGCATTATTTACCAGTCTGGACACGACAGCAAACAACCTGATGTCTACATCTGAGAGACACATACAGACTGTTAAGACTACTGCACAGTCATATGCATGGAAAGAACTGGAAGCAACATATTACCTTTCAAAGTATCTAACCAAGTGGGAAAAACATTAGAAAAATAATTGACCTCATACACTCATTAAGTCAATTTAATAAAATACATTGAACTGTATACCTACATTCTCTGAGAAGAAAACAAGAACTTCACTGTGAGGTAATAAATGCAGACAAATGAGAAGGAAATCCATTGAATGAAAGATAAGGTATTTTATAGGCAAAACACATCAAAAGGAATAATTTCAGTTGAATTACTCATCTATGTTTCTGGGTTCAAATTAACTGTAGTCATGGAGGCTAAACACCTGCGAAGCTCACTGGAAACATATGTTCAGTTTGTAATTTAGATTTTTTTTTTTTTAAAGAAAGGAATACTAAAATAGAAAATATTGCAAAAGGAAAAGTACAATGTAAGCAGCATGTGATTTAATAGTGTCATCACCTAAAAGAGCAGCCAGCTGTGATTATCCACAAATAGATTATAAACAGAGGAAAAAAAAAAAAACAACAAAGGGGAAATATATAGTCCAGAAGAAGACAACGCAGCTACTCAGAAGAAATTTTCCATATGAGAAAGTTAAAAGCCTAGTACTGTATAATTTAAAGTAGATCTGGAGGGAAACGATGCCCTCTATAGCAGTAATGCACTAGTATAACATAATTTGAACCCTTTTACTCTTTTGCATGTTTTTAAATTCAAAAAAATAAAAGGAATAATTCCCTCACTGGGGTAATATTACCCATTCTGTGATTCTGTGGAACAAAAGAAAAACTGCTGTTGAGATGAAACATTTCCTTTACATTCTAAATTTTTTCCACAGACAAAGAAAAGAGGGAAATTCTGATCAGTTTGCAGGTGTTTAAAATTTTCACTTTTTATTTTTAATTGTCTTGAACAATAGGAACATGGGAGACAAACTCTACAACCTTAGTCACATATAGTATTTGTTGTATATCAGCAGATGTCCTGTCAGCATCAGTCTACTTGTTTATCTGTACACTCAGATTCATAAGACATTTAACTCCCTGCTGCCTGCTGTGATCAAAGTCTGGCCCTTCCATGAGGTACTTAGCCATTTATAGCAATAAATAAGAAATAGAAGTGAACTATAACTGCAAACTATTGACTCTTAACAACATGTGAAGTCAGGAACTGGAATGTTTCCAGTTTAAAACAGTGGAAAGCAGACTTAAAAAAACCCAAAACCCTTTAGAAGAAAACAGTAATGTTTCCCCCCCACCTCATTCTTCTACCATTCTGTATTTATTCTGAAAATTTCAAGAAAAAGTCCCCCTTTTTGTAGTGTACCATGAGGCTGTGGAAGCAGGCTACTCTGAGGTCAAACAGCAGCTCAACGTTAATTGGTAGATCACATTAAAAGTCTATAAAGCAGCTCTGTTATCCAATTTGCTGAATGGTTTGAAGACATGGGCTAGTGACGACATACATGACTCCTAGACAAATGTCATCTGCACCATCTGTGGACCATATTGTGCATCAGATGGCAGGATAAAATTTTCAATAAAAAAGTTTCAGAGCACAGTTATGTTCCAGGGACTGTAGCCATGATCATTATAAAAAGGCTGCACCAGGTTCATCACGCATCTAGGATAGAAGACACTGGCATCCTGCAGCAGCTGGTGTGCATTGGGCTCCAAGAAGTAACATGTAACCAAGACAGGCAAATGAAACACCTCAAGGACACACTGAAATACAACTTCAAGTAATAAAAAATCCTCAGGCAGGTAGGACAGGTACATCACAGTCCAGGTTGAAGGGAGTCAGTTCAATCTAAACTTAATAGCAGAAGCATGCATGGTCTTGCTAATTTTTTGCTAAGGGCAGAAGTCTCTAGTTAAGAGGTCATTTTCATCTCTACTGGTCTCTCTGTTTGGTTTTCACAGGATCACAGAATCAGTTAGTCTGGAAAAGACTTCTTAGATCATTGAGCCCAACTTTTCACTGAACTAAGTCTTTCCTTAAACACCTCCAGGGATGGTGACTCCACCACCTCCCTGGGCAGCCTATTTCAATCTTTAATCACCTTTTCTGTGTAGAAGAAATTCCTCCTAATGTCCATCCTAAACCTCCTCAGGCACACCTTGAAGCTATGTCTTCTGGTCCTGTTGCTGTTGCCTGGCAGAAGAGACTGACCCTCTCCTGGCTACAACCTTTCAGGGACTTGCTGAAAGCAACAAGGTCTTTCTTGAAGACCTCCTTTTCTCCCCACTAAACAAGCCCAGTTCCTTCAGCCACTCCTCACAGGACTTGTGCTTCAGACCCCTCACCATGTTATTTGCCCTGCTCTGGACATACCCCAGCACCTCAATGTCCTTCCTGAATTAAAGGGCCAAAACTGGACACAAGGTGCAGCCTAACCCATGGTACTTGCAGGGAGATAATCACTGCCCTGGTCCTGCTGGTCACACAATTTCTGATACAGGTCAGGATGCCTTTGGCCTTCTTGGCCACCTGGGAACACACTGATAGCTCATCAGGTTCAGCACCCTGAGGGCCTTTTCTGCCAGGCAGCTTTTTGGCCACTCTGCCCCTGCCTGTAGGGCTGCATGGGGTTGTTGTATCCAAAGTGTAGGACCTGGTATTTGGTCTTGTTGAACCTCATATTTTCGGTCTTGGCCCTCTGATTCAACCTTTCCAGATTCCTCTGCAGAGCCTTCCTACCCACCAGCAGATTGACAGTCACACACTAATTAGTGTTGTCTGCAAACTTACTGAGGGTATATTTGATCCTCTCATCATCCAGATCGTCTATAAAAACAATAAACAGGATTGATTCCAACACTGAGCCCTGAGGAGCACTACCAGTCACCAGGCACCAAGTGGGTGCAGGACCATTCACTACTACACCTGGGCCTGGCCATCCAGCCAGTTCTTAAGGCAGCAAAGAATGCACCTTTCAACTCTCTCTTCCTACGGAGTGCAGGCAAGGGGTGCTAATATCGCTGGATCTGGTTCCCCTATGGCAACAGAACACAAATCTGATCTTGACAATTCAGGGGCAAATCTGATGTCCATGATCCTGTGCACTTATACAAAGTATAGCATCCATAGCAAACAAAAGAATAAAAATAATTAAATATCAACAGCAATCCTTGGGACTACAGCAACCCATAGGACTATTCATGAAGGAATTGAAAAAACAAATCCCAGTGATACCTTTGGGATGAGCCCATAGTTTGGGTCTTTTCTTCCTTCTGTTTGTTTTTTGTTTCTTTTTGTTTGATTGATTTTCTTCTTTTCTACCCCTTAGGATATTTGAAGACAATACCAAGAGAGATATTTTCTTCACTTCTGAAGGAAAATATAGCAAAAAACCTGGTAAATGATAGAGAAAGGAGTATTTTATGAAAACCAGCTCATAAGCATTGTCTCACACTTAAATTGATGAGAAACTCTGTTTTAAGTTTCTGCATTAATTGCAGTTGGAGTTAAATGTTTTGTACTGATTTCAAAGCCTCACTTTAATTAATAACATTAATTTCAAATTCTGTTTTTAAATAGTCAAACTAATGATGTAGTTTACACAATTGTTTTAATTTCTAAGTGACGATAGAAAAAGCTTAATTAATTTCAATAGATTTCCAAACAGGCTTTCAGTACCTTTGAATTCATGGAACTAAATTATATGTTTATATGTACACTCTCAATTGCATTCTGAATTAAGAATAAAAGTCTTCAATCTAACAAACAAAATTAAAAAAGAGGACAATTAAAAATATTCAACTGAAATTATACAGTACACGAATTAATATATGTTCTTTTCACTATATGTTATTTGTTTATTTGCTGGTTTAATTACTTATTTTTATTTTATGACTTGGAAATTCTCATTGTGAAATTAATTATTAGAGATTGGTAAACATATAGGGAAATTATTAACCCTATGAATAAAAAAACAAACAGAAACAATCCTATCTTACTTTTCTTTCAAAATAGCTGTCACAATAGGTGTAGCATATAAATGCCCGTAGTCAGAAGACATCTGCAGTTACACACTGAGTTTTAGAAAACATCAACATCTGCAATACAGCCCTCTCACATATATTACAAATAACATCCCACTTCTAGATTTGTTGATAATAGGCTCTCACTGGCTACATATTCGTTACTTCAGTTTTTCCAGGACCATGGGTACCAATTAAGACTGTCCAAAATAAAGAAACACCCACATTCTGTTCTCAGCCTGCAACCATGCATACCTATCTTGGTATCTGAATCACAGTGATACTTTAAAAATCTCAATAAAGACAATTTAGGTCTGGGAGGAAGTGGAGCTGACTGACAGAAAAAGATTAGAGGAAGACTGCATACAGATGACAGGCTTCAATGAAAATTCAGAGTTCAGTCTAGCAACCTGATATTCATATGATTAGTTAGGCAGGAAATTCGTATGATCATGTAGACAATGTCAGAATCTACAGACATATAGGGCAAAGTTTGAACAAGGAAATGAGGAGTTGCTGGTTCTGGACAAGGGTGGAGAGGCAAGTTACAATTCCCAGAGCTGGGAAAAGTGATGATCTAAGTGTATCAGGTTGTCTGTCATCTTGCTTGATTGTTGTTGTGTTGGAGTATTATTGTATTCAAGACATCCAGGCCTCCTCAGACTCCAGTGGAGTTGATGAGGTCTGGGGAAAAGCTCCACTTACAGCATATACACAGCAAGCCACCTGCACATGGGTCTGGCAGCCTAAAACCAGGATTACATGTTCCTTCTTCTTTGGAGTTACTTCCCTACTCTTCCTCACTTTTTGGCATCAAGATTTCCATGATCCAGAACAACATTCCAACTGTGGCATTATAGTCTCAGACATCATAGGGAGACTTTCCATCCCGATCTTGGCTACAGGAAGCACAAACATCAAGTATTATATCTTTATTTTCCCTTTTCTTCTTTTCTCTATTATATAGAGAATATATATATATGTATATATTCTCCCTTTTCTTGACAGACAGTCAAGATCATCCTATCCTATCCTATCCTATCCTATCCTATCCTATCCTATCCTATCCTATCCTATCCTATCCTATCCTATCCTA
>JBBMKD010000001.1:62106633-62119116 GCA_037834095.1 Argya squamiceps
TTCCTTCCTTCCTTCCTTCCTTCCTTCCTTCCTTCCTTCCTTCCTTCCTTCCTTCCTTCCTTCCTTCCTTCCTTATCTATCTCTCTTGCTTTCTTTTTCTTCTCTTTTGGCTTTCCTTTAATCCTGTCATTTTCTTTTAATAACCACTTCAAAGTTGGGTAAGGTCAAAATTACACTGAACTTGAGTAAATTAGATAAGAAAATTTTCACCTGCTAGCAATTTAAACCAAATTCGTTTTAGCTTTTCCTGTACAGGTTGATAATAGGACAAAGTATTGAAGGTTGGACTATAGTTCTATAGACTATAGTTCTCTTTCTGCAGCAACAGTCACATCTTTTATTTTCTGTCCATGATAGAAACATTTCCAAATATATTCTGTTTTAAAAGGCATTTGTAATTTAGACTAGTTGGTGTTATTTGGGTTTTCAAATAATTGTTGCATTTGTTTTTAACATAGAACTGAGTGCATCTCTGCTTTACAACCCAGCATGTTCACAAATCGGTACTCTTACTGCTATGTATTTTTCAAGGTTGGTCAGCATTTTCTTTTCTTTGTTGTTGTTTTTTTCCTGTGCTACAACAAAAATTATTATTTAACTACTCAATTTTTCCATATAGGAAAGAAACTACTGTATTTTGATATGAGTTTATTCTACTCCCAAAAGAAATACCAAAGTATGGTAAGTGCTGTATTTCCTATATGCTACCCCTGTACTTTTACAAAGATTCATGCAAGGATGCATATTCCATGTGCCTATGTAGGCCTAACAAATGTGGGCTAGATTCTGTCATCTTTGTGCTGAGTAAGTAAAACTTTACCCTATTCAAATAGCTAATTTTGAATAAGTTCCTACTTACATAGGAATAGCAGAACACAGCCCTCAGGATTTATCATTTGCTGTATACTCCAGTCTTACACATACAGATATGAACTTAATGGACCATGGTATGCTTAGAAAAATAACTGGAAATTCAGAATGAAGTAAAAAAAAAAAAACTAACCAACAATAACAGAAAGAAAGAGAAATTAACAGGAATAAAAATCCCTTAGGCATCTGCCCAAGAACTAACACAACACAATCAGGAATTCAGAACATTTATTGCAAAAGCTGAATAACTAAATAATGTTGAACTGGCAAAGCAGTAACAAGGATAACTGGTTAGATATTTATTCTGTCAAAATCATCAAACACCCCTCACAAACTGACATAAGTACTGCAATAAGCAATGCACCCCTAACCCATTTTTAAGCCTTTTATATTGTGGAGGAAGAAAATAAAAGTGAACTTCTATATACAAAAGAATTAAGAAAGAAACAAAAAAGGTTCTGGTTTTTGGTAAAAAAAAAAAAAAAAAACCAACAAAAAAACCACCACCTTCAGATTAGCTAAGTTGTTACTTTAAGACTGATGTTTCACTGTGGTATAAGTAACTTGCTTTTTTCTGTAAGGACTTTTTTTCTTTTTTTTGCATGCTATTCATTTGTGTAAATCACCTTTCATGCCTTAACAAAAACCATCTAAAAATGTTTTGGATTTGGATTTGCTTTGCGTGCAACTTAGATCTTACTAACATTGGGAGTAACTTTGCTGATTAGACTGAGGTGACATGATACTGGTACCTGCCAGGCATTGACCAACTATGAAAACAAACAGTTAAACAGCAATAATTAGAGATTTAACCCTTTAGCTCCCCCCAACTAGCCTACCAGGAGAATGTTCTGTTACATCATGAAGGCACAACACATTAAATATTCTGTGGCTATGGTCTAAAAACACTTGTGTAACTACAACGTTAACGCAGATGAGGATCAACGCAAAGGCTGCTGTTCCAGCAATACAAACTGTCTTAGGTATAGACACACACCTGCCCAATTGGAAAAACATTATTGTATTTTGTTCCTGTAGAATTTCCTCCACATATTTCAGCTAGGATCTGAGCTACCACTCATTAAATGACACACTACAGCTAATTTGATCAAGGATCCCAAACAAAGAGCTTTCTCCCTTGCCCACCACCACATATTTAAATATTCTCTGTTTTGCAATTTCCCTGTTTTATGAAACATAATGGAAATTAAACAAAAAAAATTGTTGACTTTTTAAGCCCTTACACAAGTCCTTTAATTTCTTAATGTTAAATTTAAAAAAAGAAAAAAAGAAGAAATTCGAACTGAATGCTGGCATCATTTGCTACTACATAGAAAAAAGGGGCTTTTTTCCTTTTCTACAAGCAGCCTATCTTCCCTCCCCCATCACTCTTTTCACTTTTAATACAAGTGGCTTGAGTTTCTTGGAACATTGTGTGTCAGACAGACTACTAACACAGAAACACCATCACTGAAAATAAAAGCAAAACAACGAGAAAGCAAATGAAAGAAATTAAAAAGCAACTGTGAAACACAGAAATATGCTACAGTATCTTTTCTAGTGAACATTATAAGTACACAAAAATTGTAAGTAATAATTGTTGCTATTTACAAGTATTTGAATTCTGATTGACTTACAAGTGTCCACTAACATCGTTAATAGCACAATAGGTTTAATGTTTACAGCTTCAATTGTTTGCAATATGATCTCAAGTATAATGGTCCCAGCATAGATCAATGACAACAAAAGCACAATTTTCTAACTGGATATGCTTTTCGATCTTTGCAATCCACTGAGCTTTCACACTCTCTCACTCTCCAAATGCATCTTCTGTTGTTCATAGCAGCAGTCCAGGGTCAAGAAACAAAGAAACAAAAAAGGATATTTTCAAACTGGACAGATCTCTGCAGATTTTAATCATGTCTATATAACAAAACCACACAACTAGTAGAAACACTCTTTCATGTTGCAGGACATCATACTTTCCACGGTGCTAACATAAAGATATGCATCTCTCTGCTAGGTGAAGCATAGTTCTAGAGGTCTACCCAGTACATAAAGCTCTGACAAACACGTAGTATTAGCAAGTCTAAGGAAGCTAAAGTCATTGGTCCAAAGTAACCATTTCTTATAGCTGGTGTTCCTTTGGACTCTCCACAGATCCTGGGGCCTGTTTATAAGACTTCAAGTTGGCCAGAGGAATGTCAGTCATGTTGTTGCCAGTGTTGAAATGGCCCTCACTGGAACCATACTGCTTTCGATCACTGAACTGGTTTCTGTTGCTATCTTCTTTCCAGGTCCTGGTCAACGTGTGTCCATTAACTAGTTTGTCCTTCTTAGCCCATTCTTTCTGAGGCGCAAAGGTGGAGAGAGGAGACTTTGGCTGTTGGTATGGACCCAAGCTAGGAGGCATCCAACAGTTGTCTGAGTGACCCAACACCAGGCATTCTTGAGTACACATCTCTGTAGCTTCAGCTAATCCTCGTGGACCAAGAGGTCCATCTGTAGAAGAAAAACAGAGAAAGAAAAAAAGGAGAGAAAGGAAAAAAAAAAAAAGACATAATATTAGATTGTGATATTAGTCATTAAACTTATACATAGATCTCAGGAGAAAATTAACAATGATCCTGCAACCAAATATTGTGCTGGTAAGTTCTACATACATTTTAATCCTGTTAGAGAGTAGATGTTTTATAGGGCATATACTCCCTGTGTATGCTACCTACCTTGTGTCCAGAAGTGGAAAAACAGTTCAATTATCCCTATGCTATTGGTCTTGGATCCTACTATGAATAAACTTAACTCCTTTTCTTTAAGTCATACAAAGAAAATAGAGCTAGATAACTGAAAATGTCTGAGGAAGTAAACCTAACCTTGTAGATTCTGAGTGAGAATTAATGTTTATAAGGACCTATTATTTGGATGTACTCTGCTCTGCTTTTAACTCATTTTACTGCTAAAGAGGCTTGGTGAATTAACAGCCTACTGCAAACTGAGAAACATCTGTACTATCCAAAACCAGGATTGCCCAAAGGAAGGCTCTGTATACAGGATTATTCTCATATACAGGATTATTCTCATGCCTACTGTGTTACAAACACAGCTTGATGCATAGTTCTAGGTATCTACCCAGTGGATGCACACTCCAATGCATACTCTCAACAAGTAAGAGATAAATTAATTTTTGCTTGATTTAATACAAAACCAGGAAACAGTTTAAAACATTGCATCAGGAAAGACAATAAAATCTGTAAATCTCACCATTAAACACATCTCAGATGCTACAAAACCATAAAAGTCAAGAAAAAAAAAAGGCTTATATAAATCTGGCACTTTAAAAATAACTGTTCTCATAATTCTTTGTAAGCTAGAAATATAAGACCACAGGGGACAGAAATGAAGATTGCTGAAGTACTATGCATATTAAATATCTACATAATTTTTCACACACTATTGAGGACACAGCTGGCCAGCTGCAGGCCTCTTGCAATCAAGCAGACAGGTCACCCATGCCTTCAGCAACACTATATTTCTCTCACTCTTACTGCATTTTTAAATTACTTAATTTGCTCATCTGCTCAGGCTGGATGTAAGAGAAAGGGCAAGCCAGGAAAAAGGCAGAGAAATCACTTAATGGATTCTTGTTAGATATTTCTCAATATCTGGGATATGCTTTGTTAGGAGTAAATGCTGTGTTGTAATTTTGAGCGAGAATTTTGAGATGTCTTTTCTTGACTTCAGAGTAAATCAACAGGCTAGCACTGAAAATATTTGAGGAGTTAAGGAGACATATTTCCTTGATTAACCAGCCCAGTGACAGGAAGGAAATTATAGATTGATTTTTGAGAAAGAACATTAGCAAGTAGGCATGAATAGCAAAGTTACTAATCAGAAGAAAAATGTCAGTGGTGTATCAGAAAAAAAAAAGTGTATCTTAATAATAACCTAATTGAGACTCAAAATAATAAGAGAAGACATTCTAACAAAGATTTCTATGTTAAAATGCCAAAGAATATTTTGTTCTCTTGTACTCCATGCATATACAATAAATTACCCTTACTAACATCTTTTTCTGAACATTGAAATTAACTCAATTATTTTTTATGGAAACCTCTATTCATTTCCCACTGCTTTTAAACACAGATATAAAAAATACCATCAGGCATATTTCTCCACATTACATTAGTAATAGGTAATCTTTTTATCTCTGAGCAGCACCTCTTTCTGAATATCTAGAGAACATACAGTATGCTGTTGATGGAACAGAATAAAATAAGCTCTAATAAAATATAATAAACTATAATAAAAGTTGCTACTGAATTCCCGATATAAGAAAGTGTCCTATTGCTGAAAACTAGAACATGAAAAATGTATAGAATCAATGCTACTTTCCACTTAGATCAATACAAGGTGAAATAATTAAACAAAATCATTAGGAAAAAAGAAAAGAACAAATGTAAAGTAGGATCTTAGCAGAGATTTCTATGAGAACCATGAACCACACTTCTAAAGTGAGACCGGAAAGAGAGGTTTTTCATTGGTTTGTTTTTTGGTTTTTTTCCCCTATAAAACTCCTCTTTGAATCCTCTATTATGAAGTTCTAACCAAACTGAGGCAGGTACTTAGAGAGAAATAAACCCAAACTGGAACAATTAAAAGAAAGGACTCACAGTGTAGAGTCCTTTCAGCTCCTCAGTGTAATACCCAGGGTCTAGCCTTGGCAAGACAGACCCTAGCTACTTCTCCTGCCTGAGGGGATACTTCCAATGTTTTCTGTACACAATGGTTTGGTCGGTTCTGTGTGCCCCTCAATGACTTTGGCCTTGTGGGTGCCTTCCCCCTCCGTGTGTCTCTATTAATTTCAGGTCAATGCCCTTACCTGCCCTTTGCCCCACCCCCAGACCCTCTGCTTAAGGGGAGAAGTAGAGTTCTCTCTCTCTCGCCCCTTAGCCTCCCTCTCTTCGCCTTCTTCTCCCACCCCAACTCGGGGTGGTGGGGGAGAAATAAAATGGATCCTCATACTTAACAACAGAGACTTGTCTCGTCTGTTTCCCTGCCTGAACATGATGAACACTGTTCACTGTTGCCACGTGACGCAATATCACAGTACATTGTTAACTTTTCCAGAAGTTAATCTACAGGTTAAAAGCTGACCTTTTTTTTTTTTTTTGGCTGTCAACTAAAGTTTAATATTTTTTTCCCATTTCAGAGGAAAAAAGTGAGAAGTGGCAGAACTATTTTCAACCTGCCTACTCTCCCAGTAAACTATTTTACTGATCAAGAAAGAAAGGTTTTGCAGACATTAAAATTTCAAAATAGAAAAATAAAAATCCCCCAGAATGATACTTTTCAAGAAGGACGGTGCATGTACTCTATACTTTCAACATACAGTGGAATAAATGGATAACACGAGAGCCTTCAGTATGACAGTTCTGAAGAGGATAAATTACTTTTTCTGTTTAGTTAAATAAATTTGAAGAAATAAGACTATAATTTCAATTTAAAATTTAAATGAACAATAAGCTAGTTTTACTTAAGAATAAATATGCATGTGGCCCTATAAGCTACATGTCAAACTCTTGGAAGATTTACTTCATGTGTTTTGCTTGCTTTAGTAACAGGCAGTTAAGGCTGTTCAACTTGGAATGAATTTTAAGCACCCTTTGCTTTAGCCATGTCTAAGCTGATAGACTTTCTGAAGAGCACTGGAATATTCAGCTATCTGCTGCTACTGTGAGCAGAAGGCAGGAATGAGGTAACAATGATGAGATCATTGACTGTGCAAGAACTGCTCCTTGGGCTTTTTACAGTTTAACAAAATACCACTGTCCAACTCAGACCTGGAAAATTAATTGTTGTGTGCAAGTCTTCCCCCAGTCAACCTTCCCTAGGAAGAGATATCAATCAAAGGCAAGACCATGCAGTCCTTATAGCAGCCAATTACAGTTTTGATATGGAAGTTGGTCACACCAAGTGACAGCTGTAGACAGAGTGAGAAACTCTCCTTTTAGGAGAGACAGGAAATCTCAGAGAACACCTGAAAGACACTTCTTTTAGCTGCATAACTGTTCAAATAGCTGTAAGGTATGTTACAGTCGGCACAGACCTCTATATATGCCTAAGAATGTATGTAAGAACATCTAGAATTTAGAAAGGTTTCTGACTCCTACTCAAATGTGTATGCATATTTTCCAGTACTCTGTCTCATGCTTTCCAATTTGTAAAATACAGGGAATATTTACTTGCCTTACTAAAATACTACGAGGTTTAAGTTTACAAAATGCTGTGTAAGATTTAATCTAATATATAACTAAGAATTATTATTTTAATCCATTTTGGCGCATCACAAGAAAAAAAGAAATCCACAAAATTATTTTTTAAAAATGCTGATTGATGGAATAATATATTTTATTCTTGAGTGACTACAGGGAGTGGTCACGCATACTTATTGAGGAAAAAGGCAGCTTCATTTATAATGTGTGTCGTGCCTACCATAGCTATCTCCAGTTAAGGCTGTTAGATATAATCATAATTTTGTGGTAAATATTGTTGCTAATAATGTTGATGATCATGATTTAGGGGATTCTACAAATTTCCTACCATGAGATACAAGAAAAAGATGAAAAGAACAGGAAAGGACCTCACCAGCAAAAAAAAAAGGAAGACAACAGTGTTTTGACAATTAGGTTTTTTTTGAGTTTTGTTCTCAATCATAAAATTTATTACTTTCTAAGACTCGTTATTATTCAGGTTGCTATTTAGCAGCATAAAGCATAATGATCATGAGCAATATGATAGGAGAGATCTTTTGGGGATAGCGTGACGGAAGAGTTGGCTGGTATGTATTGAGAAAGCCATAATGTTGCCTTAATGGTAATTATCTTTATTCTCCACCACTGCTGAACAATAGTTTTCACGCAATTTTCTAAAGTTGTTTCATTACCACATACAATGACACCACTTAAAAACCTGTTCCTGCTGCTTTAATTTTATAATTGCTTTAATTTGTTTCCTTTCTCTTTACAAAAATGTCACTTCAATTTCTGTATCAAGCTTTTCCATACTGAAGTACTTTATTGATATGTGGGGGATTTTTTTTTTCAAAGTATTTGTTCTCTGAACAATCCATAATCCGTGTGGCTGGTTATCAGTCTTGGCTGCTTGAATATATAATGACACAAGTGCTGATAAAACTGTACAAGCCATCTGTCTCTGGAGTTAAATGTTTTGAAAGCAAACACAAAAGTGCATAACAAACACTCCCTTAAATTGTCTTTGTAAATATTTATATCAGATCTTACCCAAAAAAGCCTTTTTGTTGTTATTTTATTCTGTTAATAGCTGTCAAGCAGATGCATGACTTGCCAACTCAAAAGCAGACAGGTGTAAGAAGGAATATAATGTATGCTGCTCCAGAGCTGGTCATACCCTAATGCTGGAATTTCTGTGTGGTCTTTTATCTCTTTTTATTATACCCAGAAGCTAAACAGCTATTTCATTGATTAACTTACTGCTGCAATTAGCAGCTAGCTTCTGGTGTGATGACCAGCTGCTTTTCAACCTGCTTCTTTAAAACTCTCTTGCTTACAGCCAGAAAATTCATTCTTCACTTCTGAAAGTGTTGAGGCCACAAGATAATTTCCACTCAGTGAGACTCTTTGGTCTCAAGCAACATGAATAGGTACTCTTTGCCTGAGGGTGCTAACATTAAGTACAGTGGATTTGAACATGGCCACAATTGTGTTTCAGACAATCATATTTATTTAACTTTTCATACTGCATCTTAAAAGGGAAAAGAAAACAACAGCAACATTTTTAGCTCTACTTATCCTCAAATACAGAAAGCTTTTTTTTTTTTTGTGCTTTCATGAGCTACATTGCTAAGTTACCATCTCTGAGATCTCATGATTTTACAGTCTTCTCCACATATATTGGAACTGAAATGACATTCCATTTCACAGAGGTTCTACAATTAGTCATGTATTAAATATAAAAACTGGAAAAAAGTTTTTATTGAAGAAGATTCTTTTGATTTTTTTTTTTCTCTTAAGTATCAGACAAATGGGAAAGACTGTTCTTTATTTCCAGTCTGTTAAAAAAATAATTCAAGACTTCAAAGACACACACTTGCTATGTCAGATGTGCTTCCTTGGTATTATTAATTAAGAGGAACATTCAGTGTATATTAAAAATATATATTTTTAGGGACTTATTTCACAGTCATTCTATGTGGCAATTCACATTCCATCCTCAAATTACCTTTTTCAAAGGTCTCTGGATTCCTCCTATCACTGCTGCCTGTTTGGGTAGATTTATCATTACGACCTTCTACGCTGCTGTTTCTCTCTCGCTTTCCTGGTGTTCCATCCTCTGTACTCAGGTACAAATCAAGAAACCCAAACTGTCTTGGCCAAACTTCTTTTTTATCAAGGCTGAAATAAATAATACTGTAAGGCTAGCTTACATCTGCATTACTCAGCAGAGATAAGCTGCCGGAATCCTTAATTAGCACAATGGCAGGAGGGTCAGGAAGCAGGGGAAAAAAGGGTATGTGGGAGGGACTGCCCAGGATACAGAAAAGCAGGAACAAAATATTTTCTGAAGTGGCAGGAAAACCTCACACAGTAAGATTTTCTACACTATTCTATGAAGTATTTAAGTGATCCAGACAGGTTCCATACCATGTACATGACCGTACAAAACCTCTGCATGACTTTGATTCCATGGGCAGCTAAATTTTGAAGGCTACGATATTCAAGTACTTGAAATTTTGTTTCTACCCAGTTGTCTGACAATAGAAGTTTCTTCATATCTATATCTTTTCAGAGCTAAGAAAGTAAAGAAAGTAAAACTTAAGAAAGTATTCTAAATTTCTTAAGTTCCTTTCCTCTACAGCTGCTCCACTATAAAAGCTATAATGAAAGAGAATGTTACTTAGTTAGTTATATTTTCTTTTTTTTTTAAGGTATATTTCCTAGAAATTCAATACCATTACAACTTACAAGGTTCATCAGTAATGGCTCTTCTGTAAGAATGGTATTTTTATCTGACCTAACTTTCTATTCCTATTTCCAACTACTTTTTCTGCATTGACATACATGTATATAAACCTCTGCATTTCCATGTGTGTGTGGTCAGGGAGTAGACATAAAATTTCTGTGTCTGCTAAGCTTGTAGGATACTGGGGTTAAAGTTTACTTAGTGCTGCCTAGTCGTTAAGAACAAATAGATGTATCAAGCAACATGAATTTTGTGACCATTCTGCAGACAAGTTGCAACAATATGAAATCACAAGGGCAGGGTCCTTGCAACAGGGGGTGGGAAGATGCCACAGAAGATGTTACAAAGCACCATGGTCAGGAGTGGTGCTGATCTACAACTGAGCAGTAGTATTGAATAATTCCATGCTCTTCATCGGCCATACAAATTCAGCTCCATTACTTATCATGGATTGCATATTGCCTATGTTCAGATCTTTATGCCACTACTGGTTTTGGTTTTGTTTTTTTTTAATTTACTGGGTGAAATTTTACAATTTAGAGTTTAAAAAAAAGAAAAAAAAAAGTAGGTTCACTACATAATCTAGTGGTTCTTTCTGGTCTTAAAAATCTATGCATCAGCAACCATTAACATAAGGCTGCATTTTGTACAAACTTTCACTGACAAATGTAGCCAATTCTAGCATACCCTTTAGAAATACAGAAGATACAAAATAATATCTGGTATTTTTATTTTGACTTAATACATTCTGTCATTAAAACAAACAAATAAGTAAATAATCAAACAAACAAAGACACAGAAATGACTGCAATTTGTATTCTTAGCTGAAGTGTCACATTGTGACTGCAGACAGTCACCTTGCAGGAAGAGGAGTAGAAAAGAAATGCAAACAGGATTTGGCAAAAAACCCTCCATTTGTTAACAAATAAATAAAGATTAAAAGCTTTACACATCTCTCATACAGATTTCATTCTTTGGGCACAGATGAAAAGTCAACATTTGCAAATGGAGATAGTCCAAATTCAACAGTACATGCGCAGCCAGAACAGCAGATTCTTTCCCTGAGAGGATATTGTTATTTAGACAGACTTTATGGCACACAAAGAGCAGACAGCATATCTTTATAAATTTGCAACCATCTTCAGCATGGCATGGAACTCATCCATCTTTTCGTTCTCTCAAGCTACTCTGTTGAAGAATGATATCTCACCTAATTTTATTTCCTCAAAATTGGCAGTTTTTTCCTGCCATACATTTAATTTTAGCAGGACAATCTAATGCATAAAATCTCCTCAGAGGATTCAAATGAAAATTTTAAATTTGATTGTATCACTTAATGAGACCAGTGTTCAAATATTTGGAATAACACTATTTTCAGCATTATTTTTTTATTATGTAGCTCTTCATTTTGCTGCCTAAAAAAAGTCTTTGTTCCCAAAAGGTGATGATAGATGGTGATAATAAAATATTCATAAAGCATCCCATGGTCACAATCATTTACTATCTTTTTTCCCTCACACCTAAATATTTATGATACTTGATCAAAATATTTTGTTGAATTGATTTACAGGTAACATGCTGAGACAGCACCACTTTTGACATGGTCACATTTTCTGATCTATCAATATGCCCCAAATATGAACTTGCTGTCAGTCTAAAATCACTTAAATCTCTATTTGAAAGATTCAGTCAACTGTTTAACATAAAATCAAATTTTGGTTAGTAATTTCTACAAATTCTCTTTGAGAAAATATAGGATTCAATGTCAAAAAAGATAGCCAAAATGAGAAGAATTGGCAGAATATTGTGAAACTGAGCTGAACAAAATTTATTTCTACTCTGCACAGTGTTGTAAAATTTTTGTGTTGTTATTATATGCATGACAATTAACTCATTTAAAGCAGAAAAAAACAAAACCATTCGTGTTGAATTTTATTTGATTTTTATGATTGTTAAAAAGTCTAAAAATAATTGGATTTCCTGGTCATTTTCTAACTTACAGCAAAAGCCTGATCTTCTGACTTGTGGTAAATACATATCCTGGCTCCCTGGAGTGCAGGCATGGCAACTTGGGATATATGGAAGTAAGGTTATTGACTTTATTAAGCAAAAACTGAATAAAGGCAAAACTCATCATCATCTACATATATATATAATGAACTGTGCTGTTAAATTATATGCATATGATTTGTTTTATTTTTTAATATTTATATCTATATCTATTCTTTATTTTTACTTTTATGTATATTTTTGTCCACTGACAAATAAGAAATCCATGCATGGCAACTGGGACTTATTTCCTAAATTATATTTTCCTAGAATTAGATTGATCTCTGCAAAGCAGAAAGTGGGAAGGGAGGGGAGGGGAAGGGAAGTTCCAGGAAGTTTCGGGAAGGGAAGTTCCGGGAAGGGAAGTTCCGGGAAGGGAAGGGAAGTTCCGGGAAGTTCCGGGAAGTTCCAGGAAGGGAAGGGGAGTTCCGGGAAGGGAAGTTCCAGGAAGGGAAGGGGAGTTCCGGGAAGGGAAGTTCCAGGAAGGGAAGGGAAGTTCCGGGAAGAGAACGGAAGTTCCAGGAAGGGAAGGGAAGTTCTGGGAAGGGAAGTTCCAGGAAGGGA
>JBBMKD010000001.1:62119216-62184457 GCA_037834095.1 Argya squamiceps
GAAGGGAAGGGAAGGGAAGGGAAGGGAAGGGAAGGGAAGGGAAGGGAAGGGAAGGGAAGGGAAGGGAAGGGAAGACCTCCTTCAAGGAATCCAAGGGGGAAAACAGACAATATCAAAAAGCTACAACTGTTATACTCCAGAAAGAAGCTCATCTAAGATCAATATGAAAATGTGCATATATGCTATGGTGTTAAAACACAGTGTTAATTAAGAAAAATAATTAAGACTTTTTTTTGCATAAAAGTATAAGTTCATTCTGTAATTAGGCTAATTGCAGCTGTCTCAACAAACATTAAATTTAGGTTGAAATGCATATTTTTAATTAATCCCTATTTCTATAGTATGTCACTTGCCACTTCTGTGTTTTTCTATTTTCCTTCAGTACAAATCAGGCCAAAATCAGATTTAGGTTTAACCGAATTTGTTGCAAATTTGTGGCAGATGCCTTATGCCTACAAGTTGTTATGTAAATAAGTAGTTTAACTGATTTGAAAATACTCTTTGAAAATGTATTTTCTTAGTAGAATTTAGACCTAAATCTGAGTACTCCTGACTTAAGCTACACGACTGAATAATTGAAGAATGTGACAGGAAAAAGTGCTTAATTTAGGTGACTAGTAAGCTTGATTATATTTTTGATTTTGTCTTCTATTCTATACAAAAATATGTCCCTGATAAATATCACAGGACACAGATGTCAGAGATGTCATTGAACTAATCCAGAAGCAAAAGAACCATTTCCTAATTCTGCCTGTATAACAGCATCTCATTTATCTAATTTTGTAAAATTCAGATCAGTGCCAGTTGAGTTGTCAGAACTGCAGGCTTATTACACAGAGAATACTAGAATGTACTTTCTTTCATTGTCTGAGCTACATCCAGGCTAGTTTTTTTCTTTAAAAACTATGTTCATTTGCATCATTTTTTCAGAAGAGATATCCATAAGTGAGATTATGTAGTTTACAGTAAAACTACCATTAAACAAATGTTCCTGAGTCAAAACACTTACATTTTATTAAACCATGCTCAAAAGTTAATTTGTGTTGCACTTATTCATTACATTCAATGCACTGAAAATTAACATGGAAGCAACATCTGTATGCACCAGACAGTTGTGGTTAGTCACATAATCCTGTTATTACACTTAGAAAGAGCTATACTTCCAGGCTTCCAAATCTCACTTGAAAGACTGCAGAAAAAATTATTTTTGTGGTTCAGTAGAGGAAATCAAATAATATTTCACATGAATAATGAATCTATATTTTATGGAGGAAACTTTATTTTTTGATAACCTTATTCTTTTCTTCTTCCTATTTAATGAAATATCTCAGCAAACAAACCCTTCCAAAGATGTAACACCTTTTTTGTTTTTTATTATATTGTATTTACTCAAGTAAGCATAACACTAAAGTAGGCCACTTTAAGTTGCATTCAAATCTAAGTACAAAGTAAAAAGATTGTCTGAAATTAGTGCACAAAATGCACATAGTGTAGGTCTAGACTAACACATTTAAAGGAATATCTTGTATGTCTTGTCCAGGTGCCTGGACTTTTTTTAAGCAAGAGAATATTATCTTGTTGGGGGGTTTTTTTGATATTTAAATAGGTCTAAATTGATTAATCAAGATGTTCGAACAAGAATTGTTACTATGAGCACAGATCATGAACATATACACATGCAACAAGCTCTTTACATTCTCCTTTTTGTCTGTACACAGTCTGGTTTCTCAAGTAGTAAAAACAATCATGGTAAATTTGGTTCATATGTAAAGCAAATTTTGGGAAGGAACATGACCAAAAAAACTTATTGGTTTGGTTTCCTCAAACCACTGGGATTTTTTAATAGCCAAAGACAAAATGGAAGTCTTGCTTACCTCCATAGAATTAATTTCATTGTTATAAAATGTGGCTAGAAAAAGATATTTCTTGTCCAATCACATAAGAATCTGACAATTTCTATAACATGAGAGTTGTGAATATTTGGCAATACACTGCATCTATTTTCTTGGTTCCAGTTTTAGATGTAAAGGTACACTGGTTTTATTTTCCACAGGGTAATAAAAAATTAAGACAAAAAAATGCATGATATCATCTTGGACTCATATTAAATGATGTATTATATAAGCTTATCTGTTTCAAGTTTCTGAAAATAATGGGCAGTATGAACATTTTTGCATTTACTGAACTTGTAGAAATGAAAACTTACAAAGCAGATTAACAACCTGACTGAAATAATATATTTTTCTTCTTGTATTATTAAAAAAAAAACAAACAAAAAAGGTGATTTACCAAAATAGGAAAAGCAGTCACTAGATTTAACTCACTTAACATTCCCATTTACCTTCCTGACAGGATTGGCAGTACAGATGTTAATTATTGTTTATAGAATATCTTGTCAAAGCATCTAAGAATTCTGTTTTGTTAATGACTTTGTCCTGTGCTTGGGTTCAATGGCTGATATCAGACCAAGAGCACTGAAGAGGATCATTGACACTTGGTTAGGACACCCTGTCTTTCCATGCAAACACCTGCAAGTAAAGCATGGCTTTGTGCCAAAAATTTAGCTTTAGAGGAGAAAGTATTATAAACTGTAGTCATGAGGCAATTAAAAGTTAATTTTAAGATGATTATTGCACTTTTTTCAAGTGAGTTATTTAATGGCAACTTCAGAGGCAGCAAGTTATTTAAAAGCAATGCCAAATGCTTAAAATCATGATGACCTGAGATACCAGAATACATTGCAGATAGATAAAAATATGCATTTCAGGCCAATTTATTTGATAGGACAGCAGAGCCAGGCAGCTGTTTTCCCACACATTCATTGGTCACATATCTCCTCCCATATTTGAAATAGGTAGGAGTTTTGTTACTGTCTTCATTGGGTGTAAAACTTGGTCTTTTGTCACTACAGAACACAAATTTTACTGGTAAGCCTGATTTAGGAAGGCATACACTAAAGGAAACACACCAATTCCCTTGTGATCTGCAAGTCATCCATTAAGCATTTAGTTTCCCTACATACTATACCAATTCTTCCTTTACCAGTTCTCCATCTCAGGACTCTGCTTTTTCCAAGCTGTCTCTATATAGTTGTGCTTACTGTCTTTTTTGACATATTTTCAACTCACTTCTCATCAGTCTTCCTGTATTCTTCTCCAAAAAAATATACCTCTCACCATCTTCTCAGCTTCCTGGATGACAAATCCTTTTCCTATAAATGTATATCACTGAATTAAGTTAAAATATTTAACTTAAAATGAGTGATGGGGCATCTTCTTTTAATTCATTTAGGTATAAAACTTAAAGTTATTAAAGACAAAATGCTAAGTAATGTAGGATTCATTCCAGCCTGGGGTTCATCTCTAGAGAGAGTTGTCTGGAAGTGTTCAAGAAGCCTCTGAATGTCACACTTGGGGATGTGGTTTAGGGGGATTATGGTGGTGCCAGGTTGAAGGCTGCACTAGATGATCTTGAAGGTTTCTTCCAACCTTGATGGTCCTGTGATCTGAATTGATTATGACCAGATGTCTTGTGTAATTGCTACTTAAAGGATCAAGGTGATGTAATGCTACAGAAAAGACAACTATAGAACTAAAATAAAATTTTTAATGCTTACAATGTATATACCTATATGGGAACTACAGATATATGCATTTTCTAATTCCTCCTTTTGACTAACAGATATTCTGCAAATCTTGTCTGTTTGTCTAATCAATAAAATATAGTCAGTAACCAAACCTAATGTACAGAAATTAATCTTAATAGCTCTTTAGATTGTACTGCTTTGACTAAATGTCCCTTAAACACAACGAGAAATTTTAGCACATACTATGTACATGCCTTCATTGTAGATAGCTAAATTTAGCATTTGTATCTGGTGCTATGTCTTACTCTAGACTTTGCCATAACATTTCATCACTTTTATCTTTTAATGTGTGTGCACAGATCAGGAGGTGTTTCCTTACACAGTTAATTATTTCTTTAAAACTAATTGCTGTATCAAAATCCTGAATTTTACTTGCAAAATTAATACCTTTTAGCTCTGTCACTTTTGAGTGGATTCCACCTGGACAGAGGCCATATTCTACGAAGGCTTTCAGTTCATTCTCAAAGCACATGATGAGGCATTTCAGGACAGTTTTGCTAGAGAAAATCTGCTTTTCTTTTCTTACTTTTCTTTTTTTTTTTTGTTTTTGTTTTGTTTTGTTTTGTTTTGTTTGTTGTTTGTTTGGGGTTTTTTTGTTTAGTTCTGTGTTGATTGTTGGTTTTGGTTGGTTTTTATTTTTTTGTTGTTTGTTTTTGTTTGTGCATTGTAACACAAAAAATATAATGGAATTTCATTTCTGAATTTAACTTTCAGAGTATTGCATATATCTCTCACCATAGCAGTATGGATTTATGAAGTATTGAGGGGCCAAAGCTGCAGCTGTAGGACAGTGGGCCAAGCCAACAAAACCAAAAAAGAAACAACTGAAACTTCCAATAATGCTAATAGCATTTTTTGAGTACAAGATGAGAGGACAAACCCTTCACAAAAGTTTGAAAATATTGATTACATCATAATTCATCTTTGGCTCCCCATTCAGGCATTAGATGCTAGCAGTATTCCTGATTATAATGGAAAAAAAAATTGTTCCCTGCTGTGGGGAGAAAAATACCACTGAAAGCAGAAAACACCTGGCAGGCACCTTGAATATGGAACTTTTTATTAAGCACTGCAATTTTTTTCTTTGTTAATTAATCTATTTCACAGTCTCAGGTAATCACTTTGCAACTACTCAGTAGTCTGACTTTCAAAGGAACTTTATGCTCTGTCAGTTTCTATACTCATGCTGTCAAAAAGCATGGGAATGACATAAACCTCTTGATAAATTGTCCAGTGCTGTCTTGCACATCCCTTTCCTAGAAGGCAGTAACATTAAAAACATTCTTTGCTCTAAATGTTATGCATTGAGAATGTATTCTCTGTGTCTCTTAGTTTTCTAAGTAAACCTTCAGAGTCCTATTTTACTGCTAAAAGATGGAGCCAGTAAGATCTTGGTGACAAGGCTGATTAAGTAAGACTGCAATACTTGTTTGCACGAGTGTCGACCTCAGCATGGGCTGCAGCAGTCGCAGCACCACCTGTAAACAGTTGCCTAAACTCATGCTAACGCTGTTACATATCACCTAGGGCTTCTTGTCCAAGCTTTGAGTACTTTTGTCTGGTACCTGCTGTTTACTGGGGAGGCATTTACTACAGACAAATGGGCAAAATTAATCAGAAGGAAATCCACATCCAACACCAACCCATTTTATAAATAAATGAAGTACAAGATGAGTACTATCTGACTGGGGTGTCATAAATCTATACCAAAATCTGGAAGAGACAAAATCAGGGAAAAATAGCCACAAATCTATAGGAATTGATCTGAAGGAATAAAATAGAACTAAAAGGGAAAATGTAGCACTATGACAACTGATAAATGGAAAAGTCTGAAACAAATATTTTAAGAATGGTAGATAATGTGAGATTACCATGGTAAATTACTTCATTTTTAGAAGCAGAGAAAATGGAGTAAATATCATCTCTCTGAACTTCGGCAGAGCATGCAATGAAGTTCCATATAGTAAATCATTTTACTATAATTATAAATTATTATTTTAGCAAAAAAATATAGGCTAATAGAACCATAGGTTGATTCAATGAGGGAAGAGATGGAGCTGGAGAGAGGTCCCACATAATTCAATATCAGAATTAATTCTGAATAAAATTTTCAGTAATGACCTTAATATAAAGCTATAGGGAAGGGTCTGATGCAATGTGCTTCGGACATAAAACTGGAAGGTATTTTCAGTGAAGACCAAGTTATCAGAAGAATTAAAGAAAGAAAAAAAAAAAAAAGGCAAGAGTCTTTCTTGTTAGAGAAGACTAGGAGATTTTAGCTTTTTTCATTTAGAAGAATAAAACCAGACAGAGGAAAAGGTGAAAATCATTGATAAACAAATAGAAATATCAAATGACTTTGTAAATTAGGAGAAAGTGTTATCATGAGAATAAACCTGACTGGAGAGTGTTTATGATAAGAGACTACTGGACTTCATCCCAACATTTATATTCTTATATTAGCAAAAATTCCACAATGAGACCAGCAGACTTTATTTTGCAAATTAGTGGAATTCTATTGTCTTGTGTTCAATTGCTTAATGTCTGACTGCAGTCAAGGCAGCTAATGTACGATAGAATCTTGTGTAGTAATAAAGTATTAAGAAACTATAGTCACAATGTACTGCTTCCAATAAAAGATAGGTAAAAGGATTTCTAATTCCTTACCAGGAGAATTTGCAGCATTAAGGATAAGAATTCTTAGCAATAAGGTGGGCTTTTTCAGTATGAATGCTTCCAAAAAATCTCATCTAGTAAGTACTAGAAGAAGGAATGATCTGATGAAATACTGGCATTTTTAATTGAAGAATACCTTTCAGCTAATCAATTAAATTCCTTAAACAGGCTCTTTCACATCGTGATTCATCCAGACTCCTCTAGGTGTTACTTTACTATGAGATGAATTGTGCCCTGAAAGTTTCTACTTCTCTCTGTGGACTACTAAATTACTCAAAGTGCTGAAATCAGGTGTATGCATGGCATCTTCAGTTTCTACAGCTGAAATAACAGAAGACAGATCTTTCAAGATATCTCCTAAATCAAAGACAATGTGTGTGACCTTAGCAGTGTCATTTGGTTCCTCTATGTCTTTTCACTCATCTATAAAATGAAGATAATAGAATTTCCATACCTTATAGGGTAACACAGAGGGTTGTGGATTACATAGCTCTCTAATACCGTGACAATGGATGCCTTGTAAATACTTAGGCCTGTTCTGGACTGTTAAATGAGGAAGCCAAGAAGAACAAAAAAGGAAAACTTGCAAACTAATTTATTATCAGAGAGACCCATTTGATAACTCCCTGAAGCAACACACCATTGAAAGATGGGATTCCTGTAAAGCATCCTGTTAATCATAACAGTAAGAGTGATGTTTTTGAAAGATGCGGTATCCCTCTCTCCTGAATAAGAGAATTCCAACAGGATATGTTTTTCTTATTTGTCACAAGCTGTTCCATTTGTGTCATGACTTAGGTAAATAATTGCTGCATCAAGAAAATAATCCTTTCTCTTTATCGCCCTCTAACACAATACATACTTTTAAAATGTCTATGTCCTATTTTAAGATGGGGAATGTTTGCCAGCATTCAAATATTTCCTGAAGCATTCATTCCAACACCTTTCTAGAGTAACAATTGGACTTATACTAAGATACATGTTTGTCTCATACATGCAAAGGCTGATTTTAATCTTGTTTACACCAATATCAGTTGACTTCAACTAAATTAGCCTATTTTACTGTAGGATTGCTGTCAGAATCATCCTTATATTTTAGCCAGATCTTACAAATCTCCAGCAGGAAAATGTCTTTTTATTGTAAGTATAAATTGCCATTCACCCAGAATACCCTGGGAGAAAGGTTTTTAGCCACATTGATTTAGAGAAACATAGAGGCCTTATTTATTTAAAATCAAGGATATGAATATTTTAACAGCAACAGTAGAAGGCATAAAGAGAAGGCAAGCATTCAAAGTTGCTGCAAATAAATTTAAAAGAAAGAAAGAAAGAAAGAAAAAATAAAGTAAAATACCACCTGCTATGTTGTGTGGTGCTAATGGCTGATGATAGAATTTGAAAAGTGCAGAGAAAGAGGTACAAAGAAGTACTTGTCAATAATAAGAACAACAGCCCTATATTTACAATCCAATGTTTAAAGTCAAAATAGGCATTCTTTTCTCTGTTTGATCTCAGGAAAAGCTATCTGCAGCTCACAGGCCCAAATTTGAGTCTTCTTATATCACTCAAAAGAAGTACTGAGATAACTGTGCTAGAGATGACAGACTAGTAACCCTTCTAGCAAGCCAGACCGGTGGGGGGGTGTCATGTTTTTTGTATCTGGGCTGAAAGCACTCTTCCTGCTTAGAAATGCTCTCTTTTGTTCTCCCTGGTGCCTGAAATTCATTCTCAAGAGATATGAAAAGTTGAAATTCATCTCATAGAAAAAAAGGTGTCTTCAATTTCCATAGGAACAAAGAATCACAAAACAAATGTAAATCCTCTTCTCTTTTTATTTCTTCTCAAGGCAGAACTGCTCAGACATCATAAACCAAATCCTAGCTGTATCAGCTGTTACAGCAGAGGGTGTCACCCCCCAGTATCTGTCCCTTTAAGAGAGACATAAAAACAAGCCAGTACTATTCAACATCAGCCATGTAAAAAACAATGAAGTAAGGTCAGTTTACTTGTAAATACAAATTTGCAACAAACATTATTGCTAACCAGACTAATGTCAGGACAAGAAACAAAAAATTATAACTTACTGCCCTATTGTATTTTAATTGAAATTTTTTCTTTCTCTCAAAGGATTGGCACATTGTTTTACTTGTCATAATAAATTGCAACTCTAAATAATTCAAACTGTATTATTCAAACCATATCCTGAAAGATCAAAACCAGGGCTCCTAATCTTATAAGCTAGTAACAATACCAATCGAAAGATATTATTTTACTTCAGTTTGGCAATTCTCTTACTCAAAAACAAAACTTCCATGAGAGAAAATATATTTATAATACAATGCAATGGCAAGCTTTCACAGTTTAATTTTCAGTGAGCAATCTAAGAGAATGTGCAAGTAATGGCTTCATTTACAATGGCAAAGATAATTCAAATCTGAATTGTCAAGATCCTAATAACATACAATTTCTGGTTGTAAAACAATGCCTACACTATTTGTAGCTTTACATGGAGCTAGGAATCCTCCGTTCTACTCTATTAACCCCATAAGCTTTCATATTGTGCTTCCTCTTGGAAACTCACCATTACACAGAACCATTGTAAAACCCACTTTCTTGTCCTTCCACTTCTGATCTCATGTATCGACCACAAACAAATAATATGAGCAAATAATAATGATGAAGTCCAGTCACAGCCCAACACTCATCAGAAGAGGAGCTATGCAGGCACAGTAGTGCCCATATGGTAATTTTCACCATAAGCATGTAAACCTGAGACCAGTACCCCACACTGTACACTCCCTTAAGAGCCTTCTCTACCACAGACTGGTTTGGGCAGAGAGGGAAGTTACACTCTCCATGGTGGATTTCCTTATGATTTTATGCTTCACATGGCATATTGCTTCTGAATAAGGTCTGCTTAAGTTTTTTAAGCTTTTGGAAACTTAAGTGTAAAAGACAAACTTATGTCTTGAAGACTACAAGTTTTTTGTCTCTGAAAGACTTATGAACTCTTACTGTGTAAGACAGTTACAACTTTCGTTGTAGTGTAAGTATTTTACTACTTGAGGTACTTGTGCAAGGTGACAGCAAAAAGCATTCATGACTTTGTTCATTATTCTCCTTCTCAAGCATCCTATTCTTCGGTCACTGAGAAAGCAGCAAGGGGAGAATTGACTTCTGCCACATCTACACAGTAAAGATATTATTGAAATTAGGAGTGATACAAGCTTTTGGTGATGAGTTTACAGCAGAGCAAAGTAAATGGAATATAAGACAAAAGACAGGAATCCTCACATGCAATCCTTAGAAGTTCTGGTAAAGCTACTCTGTGAACATAGCTAAAGAGCATCTGAGACAAAAACAATAAAAGTGTCTTTCAGCTCTGATAAAGGGGATCCTGTTTCTTAGGCATAGCCACACATAAGCCTATCAGAGCTCTCTCTTTATTCGCTCATCAGTCCCAAACCCCAGACATATAAACTCTGTCAGGTGGATCATCTAAGAGGCAAGTAATTCCTTTTTTTTTCTCTTTGTAATCACAAGGGTTTGCTTTGCTTTTACTTTTCCTAAATTTTATAATATTTACACAACAGGACAGACTCTAAAACTTTTACTGTCCTTAATAACTCCTTTGTCGGTTTGTACAGAATATTTGCTTAGAATTTGATCCTGATTGACAGATGATTTACTGAATCAATCACCTTCAAAACTGATAAATCAATAAAATTAAAAAAACAAACAGATTAACAAAACCTCCATATATCATTAAATGCTCTCCCAGTCTGTCACCACTTTTTTTTTCCTTTCAAAATGTAAGTATGCCTGAAATCTTCTACTCCCTATTAAAAAAATAGAGAGTCTGATGTATTATTAATTTAATTTCCCTTATGATTTTACATTTGTCAACATGAGGAAACATTTAACATGTAGTCACAGAAAATACTTTTGCATTAAATATACTAGAAGTCTGTAATTCTTATTCTTTTTACCAACAGGCTCTATTTTTGGATAAGTAATATATCAACTTGAAATATTGTATCGCTTTCATCAAAAGCCTGGATGTGATTATGGGTATTCTCAGTACAATTCAAATGCATGAAGAGAAACACAATCTGGAAATATAACTACAAGGAATACAAAAAAAAAAAGAAAGTTTAATTTGGCTTATTTCCAGACCATGGTCACAGATAAACTTTTGGAACATGAAAAATGCACATTATTATTTTCAAATACAAAGGACTGAAGACACTCTAGCCTACTCTTCAGAGTATGCATTTTATATGTGATCAATACAAAAAAAATCATCTCATAGCTAAATGTGCAAAAATGTGCCAAATGTGTCACGTAAATCATTCATTAACAGTAAGCTGATTAACACAACACATTTTATTTCAGAGTAAAATTCAAAGCCCGTTATGGCAAAACAATTTAGGTTTACAGGATTTTATTGAGCCCTGTTATGCTTGACCATGCTAATGTAGCCGTTTTTATTTCAGAAGCACTGGGGAAGGAAGCATGAAATCATTATTAATTATATAAATATTGAGGCCACACAACTGGCTCTATTACTGTTTTCAAATGGTAGCATCTGCAAATTCAGCCTGTAATAAACACTAATGCATCTAGAGACGAGAGTGCTGACACATGAATGGGATGCTTTGTCAGACTTGCATAAAAATGTAGATGAACTGCAGGGAAAGAACACCAAAGAATTCAAAGGGTTTCTTGATTGCCTTCTTTAAAATGCCAAGAACTTAAGCTGGCCTTTCTTATCTTCCTCTACATGCATGTGACACTTTAGGAGGCCTTTTTTATTGTACTATAATTCAGTAATTGTTCCAGCTCTGTGCACCATGCCTTCCTTCCAAAGGGCAGCATGAGATATATAATGCTGGTAATGAACAGCTGCATAATTTAAGGGTCAAACTAGCAGGGCACTGTTCCTTATTTTTGTTTTCTTAGCAGTTGCCTAGGCATTCAAAGCCTATTTAGGAATACAATCGTTTGCCTGCCTTATTTCTTGTAGATGATATATGTTTAGACCTGGTAATGTTCCAGAAAACAGATTTTATCAACTGAAGCTGCAGAGGAAGCTTTCCTCTCACTTTGCTTCAAAGGGCAGCAGTACAGAACTAGACCAAGGTAATTTTTTTCCCCAACCATGAACATCCTCTGTTCTAGCATGCAGACTTTTTCAAACACTGACCGATCCCCTTTCCAAAGCATGATAGACTAAAACACAGAGCTATCAAAGGCATTTCCACACAACATTTCTCTCACCAAGGCTAATCTTCCAAATGTTAAAAAGATCCAGGCAGCTAGGCCCTACAAGACGAAGGCTGCATGCTGATTAATCAGCTGCTTTTTTTATTCTGTTCTGGCAAGTGTTCCCTATCTGTAAATAAAAGGTTTACCCTGGATTTCCTGTAAACTAAGGAACATAAGGCATCTTTGGATCAGACTCATAAAGCAACAAAGCCTTCTGCTGTCACATCCGCAGGGGTAAGTTGTTTGTTCTATCACAAATACCCTTTCAGGTGTCCTGGGGAGAATGAGCTAACCCAACACAAACATCATTCCAACATAAGAAAATTACATGGTAACCACAAAGTCGCCTCATTATTAATTACATTCTTTGGCTTCCCACAGCACTTTGATTGTTATTTGCTTGAGGAGACCTGTCTGCAATTTGTGCTATTGCAGAAGTTCAGGTTGGTTGAAGTGTAGCTCAGTGTAGCTACAAGTCCCTCAAAGAAACACTGTCATATTAAAGACAAATATATTTATTTATGTCTCACAGTGCTGGTTTTCTATTCAGATGGTAAATAGCTAGTGTGAAAGAGATGTGACAGACTCAAGAAGACTAGAAATTGTCTGCAAACTGGCAGCCACCGTGGTTCACTGACAACCAGAATTACTTTCAGGCAGTTTGGCACATCTCCATTTGTCACACTTAAAAGCTTGAGCCAAAGTTATCCAATTAATACAGAGCACAGTATTTCTCCCTTCTCAAAGCTGAAACAGAAATACAAATGTTTAGGATTCACAGCATGCATCATGCCACCTATACATCACAAAGGGGTGATGTACATAAGTAATAAGTAAAACATACATAACTCCCATCACAACCTCTTGGCTGCCATTCACCTCAGTTTGTCTTCTATGCTGTGCATACCGTCTCTGTACTATTTATTCCAGACAGTGATTTCTCATGTAGAGTGAATCCCTTCTGCTGTAAATCGTGCAAAGAGCTAGCACAAATAGTTTGTGAATATAAGTATCAGGGAAAAAGCTTTTGAAATATCTATCTAGGCCAAGAAAGGGAAACATCTCCCCCCCGCAGTAAGATTTTGAAGACAAGGTGAAGGTTGCTTATTTTGAAAGGAGAAGACCTTTCATGATTCAGTATCAGTTTTTGACATTATTATATGCCCATCCATCACTGCACAGTAATAACCACTGTATCTTGTGCTATGACCCAATGCCAGTTTATATATGAATTTATTTGAATTACTGGTAGTGCAGCCATGAGGGTCAGGTTTATACAGCTCTCATATGGATGAAATTTTTCATTGAACCACAGGATTTCCTTAGAGAATTTCCACTCCTCTAAGTGTAAAATAACTCCTCTTTTATCCAGATGAGCTTTTGGTGTTCAAAGAAGAGAAAAAATTCAACACTTTCAAATATTATGAACACTAATCAAAAAGATCTGTGAGGGGCTTCTTTAGATTCTCTAAGGCCAATTTAGATATTTAAAATAGACAAAAAGAAGGCTACACTTCTGGCAAACTATAATCAAAAGGTTTGAAATACTTGTAGTTTTCAAAGTAACTGATTATACAGATCTTGTTAAGAAGCAAGGAAGAAATCACAGGGGTTAAATAATGAACAAAGAATGAAGATGACATTTTTCCTACTCTCTGCTATTTGAAGAAAGCTGAATCTGACCCCTTTCTTTGCTTGTCCCCCTTGAAGTTGTCATGAAAAACAGATTCAGAAAAAATATTCTGAGATTCATATCTAAGTTAATGCCTACTCCTATCAAAAGCTGATATTGAACTTAAATTGGAAAGAGCTAACATTATTTCAAGTTCAGTGGAGTAAATAATATCAGACTCCTTGCTTTTAATTGTCAATTAACATATTTTACAAAAATTCTTCCTGCTTAATGCCATGATATTTTTGACTGCAAACTCCAGTAATAAATATAGCAAATTAAGTGTTTGCTAGTGAGGATATTTCAGACCAAATTTTAAAACTAATCACTGGAATATATTCTGTTTTTCAGACATTTTCCTGCTGAATTTTTCCTATATAATTTCCTCTGCTATATTTCACCTTTGAATTTACATTCTTGTTATAAAGAAAATATAGCTTTGCTTTTTTGTTGTTTTATTCACAATGTTGATTAGTGGAAGAATAAAGCTAGCTGTAGCTTGCTTTCTGCACCACTGACATATGCATTTTGTTATGGAGAAACTTCAATTAATTAGCCTTTATGAATCACTTGATGACATTTTTTTATATGAGAGAAACAGGTGTGATTGGAAAGAGGTGCAATTTCATGCCTAGGCATATACATGTTTCTAATAATGATTATTCTGAAGTTGGGATTATATTTTTTTTCACTTTTATTTTAAGTGAACCAGCCAAATAACCTAGAAGGCTAAACCACTAAGGGTAAACTCTCAATTACTTCAGTGTCTCACAGTCATTAAATCAAAAACCCACCAGTGCCTGAGTGAGATAGGGCCTAGAATGGATGTCTGCTGGAGAAACCTCTCCCAGTCACAGTGTGCGGAGGTGAGCACGGGGCAGGGGTTTTTCCCAGCAGGCAGTCAGCATCCAGCCATGCTGCTCCTGAGACTGCACAGAGATACAGGGTACCCAGCTGGCCTCATTGCCTTGACACAGTTCCAGACATATTTATGGTATAGGCAGACGCTGTAGCAAAACCAATAAACATACGTAAAAGATATTTTGTAATTTGTGTGGTTTTCTGCTAATAAAAACAGAAATGGAATTTTGGTTGTCTGAAGTTATGTATGTAAGCAAACCAATAAACATATTCTGTTTATAAAAATAAACTTGGAGCAAGGGGAAGAACTACTGTGGCTTTTTTTTTTCCCTCCAGAGATTCTAGTCTGCTTTTCAAACCCATGTAAATATATTTCCTATATTAATTGTTACTGCCACAAATAATATCTTAGTCCGTGTCACATTTTATTCAGTCCTTGGAATCACTGCTTGCATTTCACAGTTCTGTCAAGACTTTTTCAGAAACACTTGATTTTTTTTTAACCTTCCTTTTAAAAGAGGGGAGAAAATGTCTTTCATTCGAAAAAAGTTTGAGGCAATTTCCAGAAGAAAAGAACCATAATGAACTACCCTGTCACAAATACCTAGTGGAACTGAAAAAAGAAAACAGAAGAAGATTCATTACACTTGTCTGCGTACAGATGATTGTTTGAAAGGTCACCCAGATGAAAAATGTCCTCCAAACCGAAAACGTATGTCTGGTAAAGAAAATGACACTTGTAGGACAAAGAAATTGCTATTCTTATCATTTACATTAAGAAAATAAGATGTTTTACTGATCAAATACACAGATTTCACTGTTAAATACACTGCCTTTCTGACGGGAGAAAAATCCAATATAAATGTCTTATTTACTTCTTTTATATGCACATACACATATAACCAGACTTTGTGGTAAATATTTTTTTTACTCAAGACAACAGAAGTTTTCCAGATAAAGCTACTCAATCAGACTGTGAACACTGATTAGGGTATGAACCTAAAATCTACACTCTTGAATAACCAGTTATCTTTAAAGCTTTCTCTGCCCATGTTTCAGATGCTTTGCATTTCATTTTGCATTATATAAATTCTTTGCTGCAATTGCTGTCCTGACATGTTTCCAGTAAAAAATAATTCTATTAAAAGATACATCATGCTCTTTCAACCCAAGAACATTTTCTTCAGATAAAACCAGTGTTGGGACATAGGCTGAGAAGCAATAAGGTTACATGAGTTTAATGGAATCTAACTGGAGAATCTGGATCAAAGTTATGCTCCTCCATCCTAAAGAAACTGTTTGTGAAATATGAGGAATTTTAAGCTAATGTAAAGTCTATAAATAATAGAGAGAATTCCCTCAATTAGTTGCTGCTGCATGAGAAAGTGCTGTAGGGTATGCTCTGAATTCATAACTGCAAAAGAAACTCTGCAAAGGATTTATATGAACAAATTGTACAGTGTCTACAAACTAAAAATATTCAGCATGCTGTTTTTCTTTTTTTTTTTTCTAACTACTGTATGTATGCTTCTTTTGTCCTAAATATGTCATGTCAACAGTTCTGTGTTTATTTTATGCACTGCAACACTAACTATCTCCTCAGCTGAAGTCATTGTGGTTGCATATCAACATACAGGAGCCAACTGGCTGTTTAATGATAACAGAAGTGTTTTGCTGAATGACTTGCATAATTACACAGGGGCACATAATTTAGATAATGAGTTCTTTTTAGGATTTCTATGCTTGGCTGTCACATTACTGAAATCTACATGAAACTGGAGGTTTAGTAAGTAGAGGAATTCCTGTTCATGACAGGAATTAAAAACCCATACCTGAATGTAAGTCTGACCTAAAAGAAGTCTAAAGAGATTTTCATTAAAATTATTACATTTCATAGAAATGGAAGAAATATGCTTAAATTTAATGCAGTAAAGAAAGTGAACAGAACTACAGGTAATAGATTTCATAGTCCTTTTGAGAAAATATCTTTAAGTGATGAACTTTTGCTCTCAGTAGCTGGCCATCACCCACAGTTACCTAAAGTTAAATTTTAGCAAGGATAAAATTAAAACTAGTATAAGAATTAGACTGAGAAAGGAAAAAAAATCATTTTTTAGTGAAGACCACCTAAGCAGAAGGATTTGTTTATATAATTGCTTAATCAGAATCCTACTTACAGGACACATCCAACCTTTGTAGGCATGTGTGTATGGATAAGCATGTCTTTCTACACATATGTACTTCCATATAGCAATAGTTGAATAAATTTAAAGTTAAAACCAAAACTAGTCAAAAGTATTGGCATCTTTTCACAGCTCACAGATCCTTTCTACTTTAACTTTAATCCTTCCAGTTTGATAACACTGCTTTATAAATTGTCTCCTAATATTATTGCTTCAGCATCTTTCAGTTGTGAAACAGAACAGAATAATCACACTGTTCTGCGAACATGTGGCAACTTATGAAGAGCTAACAGTGCTCAAGCAAATTCTTTCCATTGAACGATCCATTACAGTGCAATCATGACCAAGCACACAGCTCTGATCAATACAAAGGTGCATAGTTGCTGTAAAACAGCTCCACTAACCAGAGTAAGTAATCCACCATTTTAAACACTTGAAGAACCAACCAATTAAGCACCAGATAAGGTCAAATATTATTGATTGTAGATTCAAGTGAAATTCCTTTTGTTGCTTTTCCTTTTCTTGATTTTGCTTGTATCTAAGTATTATTTCCTTGAAAATACACTTCTATTTTTTTTTCCCCAGTGGCTGCACTTACATAGCAATAGGATATGAGTGGTTTCACAGAACATCATAATGATGCATTGACTTGAAGATCAATACTGCTAAAAACCCCTGGAGACAGAGAAATAAAGAGGAAAACATATTTTTCGAAATCCACTAATGGTCAAACTTTTAAACAGCAGGGTTTGAGAATCCTCTGAACTTTTCTAAAACCTACCAGATAACTATATTTTAGTAATTGGGAAATGCTTACAAAAGCTAATTTAATTTTTCTTCCCTGGACAGTGGTGAGAGAGTTTAAAATGCTATAAGAATCAAGAGTAAGGTGCTCTTAATGAATTCATTTCTGTGTCTTGAACACAGTAATGTTCTGCTACAGTCTAGTCCTTTTCTTCTAATATATGCAAAACTCCAAGATACCAACTACAGGTTATATAAACAGTCCATTGTTCTTTTGTTCTCTTGTTTTGTTCTTTTGCTGCTTTAAAATCTTCTATGAGAAGATATAGATTTCACAGTTTGGAAAGAAGAAATACAAAGTATTAAAAAAAATTACACAGATGCAAAACTGTTGGCAATAAAAATCCCTTTTATTTTTTTTTTTCCCATTTCCCGTTTTGGGAATTTTCCCAATTCCCAGTTTTTCTCACCCTTTTATTCCTAGCCAAACTCACAAAAAGCCCCAATTTTTTATAAATCCTTTTCTTCATATGCTCTTTTGGAATATCTTGTCTGCAAAGGAGTTAATATCTTTCATCTTCCCTTCCAGAAATGCCTTCATATCACCAACATGTGGTTCCTATTTTAGACCCACAGAAAGAAAGGAGTGAAAATATTCCTTCCCAGTTGGTAAGGAGACTACCTCCAAGCTTTTTATTTCTTCTAAGACTCTTTCTTTCTGAGAACAAAGTCCCTTTGATGAAGTTTCACACTGGCCAGATATGCCCTACATCAAGCTCCTGAATGGGAGTCTTCAGCAAAGAGAAGGAAATGGGAAACCTTGATTTCTTTGCTGTTCTGCAGTTCTGTGGGGGAGACGCACCTCTGAAGCACCAAACTGGTAAGGACTAAATGTACACTACAGCAAACTTCTGGGTTCTGTGATTCCGAATAAGCCAGAGAGCTCTGTCAATCTGACAGTCATCTGGTTTCTTTTTTAACTCCAAGCACCTGACTAATGCAATAGCTATTTAAAGTTCATCATAAACTGCTATAAACACTGATAATCAGGGGATAACAGTGATTATTTTAAGCTTCTAAAGTACAATGATTTATTATATTTGGTATAAATCCATCCTTCTGGTGTGCATGTTTTCAGTTTTCAAACACATCTGACATGTTCTCTTAACTTTTCTCTAGCTTTCTAGTAACATTTTCATTTACCCTAAATTCATTAATAAACTTCTGCTTTGTACTGCCTTTTTCGTCTGCTGTTAAATTAGTCACAGTGTCATATGCATTTTCATTCATCTACAGGTAGAATCATATTCTGGTGTATTTTTATCTGTCTGTCTCCAGAAAGCTGTGAACAGAGACATGGAAATGACACTTATTTGGAGAAATGACACCTGGCACAAATCAGTCACTAGGTGGCTGGATATTGTGAAGAGAAACAACTGGCTAAATAGAAAATCCACTTATTAAAACCCAGCAGTGCATATGACTTTCACATTTAAGGGTGAACCAAAACTTAACCTTGGTTAAGTTTTGATGGTATTTAAGAATTTCCCTATTTTTGCCTTCATCAGTAATATAATCTGTTATTATTTGTCTGATGATGTTCTACTTTGTTTTTTTGTTCATTTATTGTTGGCTTGTTTGTTTTGGCCAACACACAACAAAAGAAGAGGAAGTTTTTATTAAACAAAGCATTGGTACTTTTCATGGGACGACAGAGACCAAGACAGATAATCCTGTCACACAATACTTTTAAAATTTACTTTTAGCATAGGAAGAAATAAAAGTTATCAGAGCTTCTCAAATACAGTGGTGTCCTTTGATGTCACTTGTTCCTATGGCATACACATTCTACCTGACTCTGTGACAGGATTCTCTATAGGTTAAACAGAAATAGAAGTGAGAAACCAATTACCTGACCTAGCAGAAACAAAGCGTAAATTTTGTAGCAGATTTGGTAGACTTAATTGAAAATTTCCCATAAAAAATGTGGGGCTTTTTCCAGTGGAAAATAGAACTTTTCATGATGCAAATGTCTGCCATTTCTAAAAGATTACTGCAGATGAAAATCCAGGAAGGTCAAGCTATGGAAATGTGCATAAAGAATCTTCATTGAAGATCTTTTGATGTACAAGCACATATTTCTGAATTAAAATACTTGATCCTTGGCTAGAAATTATTTTGTTTGGGGTTTTTTTGCCCAGCCACATTTATTCTTTCAAATATATCTTTTTACATGATTCTGAGGTATAATTTGGATTGTGTACAAAACTTGATTGACTTTTAATATTCACCATTTTTCTCCTTCTTGTCTCAACGCAAAAGCATATGAATGAGTAAAATTAAATCAGGATCAACAAACTTTTCATGACACCACAACTGTAGTCTTATGGTGAAGGTTTTATAGAATGTGACACTGAGGAGCATCATATGTGAAAAATTATGTTGAAGTCTACTCTGCATTACCATCTCCCCATGTTTGTTTCAAGACCAACAGCACAGCAGTGGGATAGTTCATGCTGACAGCCTTAAATATGACAATGAAGGATGATCTTCAGAAAACAGGATAACAAGTAGCAAGTCAAAGGAGGAGGTACTACAACTAAATTTGATGTGATGGGACACATGCAATAAACGCTGCAAGAGTAAAATTGGACTGCATTTACCATACATCATCTCACCTGTGCTTGGTCCACAAATTCTTTTCTACTGGGCCCACTTTGAATGTTCCAAATCTCTGAGGACCTGTCAAACACCTGTTTGCTTGATGTTTTTGCCTTTAAAGGAAAACCGACTGCAAAAAAACCATGTTCTTTTTCTTCACCACATTACATTCTTTCTTCTATGGACACCTAGCATTATACTGTAGCACTTGCACTTAGAAGCCATCTCTGAAAAGACTTGCACATGAAATTAAATAGTTTTTGGGTTTGGTTTTGTTTTTTTTAACTTGGTGAAAGTACATACTATGTGTAAAAAAAATAGTGTACATGCAAGTCCTTGATAATTATTTTTCATCTTAATGAAAAAGTGAATGCACTCTGTGAGACTGCTTCCTTTTGGGTCTTCTATATCTGTGGTATTAGGATCCCAGATATAACAGACTCATTTTATTTTTTTTTCAGAAGACATCTCTTTACAATCATCAAAACATTGTCTGATTTTCATGTGAATTCTAGTGAGTTGATTGCATTAAAAGAAAAAAAAAAGGAAAAAAAAGAAAAAGCACCAATTTTCTTCTGCAAATTCTCCCCAAGAAAAATCCCCTTATCAGGTGCCCTAAGTACATTGCCTATTACCTCTCCTTTGAATGGTTACAGGCTTTAAGAAACTCATTCTGGAGGATATGACGGGGGGAAAAAAGAGATGACCTTGAGAGTTATTACTGCTTGAAGTACCAGAGTCATTTAAAAAAGTTGTTTAAAAAAATATCTTCTAACCTGTGAAAATTCAATTAAATAGAATTACCACAACAGATAAAACATCTTAAGTAAGAAAGGGTTCTAATACTTGCAATTTCAACACTCTTTTTACGCAATTATCATTAGCATTATAACACCTACAGTGGAATGTTATTGTTTATTGGGATTCAGAAGGTAATAATTTGCAAGATGCAATTATTCCTACTAAAGACATAGTTTAACATCAGCTCATTCTACAGAAAGACTGTCCATATGTTCCTGCCAGTTAAAAAAAGTTAGTTTTTCTATCAGATACTTCATTCTATAACAAAGCAATTTAAACCACTACCTCCCTGCTCCTTTAATTACTCCCTTTAGAGGAATGCACACAAAATAAATGTCCTTCCTTTGCTATGTACATTGTGCAGTCCAATGCCAATTCTAAAGCCCTTAGTGGAGCAAAATTGAATCTGTCAAGGGAATCCAATACATAAGTGGTACACGTGATTCTGTGAGAACCGTAGCTGGAATTCTAGAACAGTAAGCACAGGAATGTAAATGGAAGATGCACAGACCGGACAGCAGCAATCCTTTAACGAAACTGTAATTTGCAACAATTTATAGAAGCAGAGAATTTGGTTCACTGATTCAATCCAAGAGAAAAAAACTCACAACCTATCTCTGCAGAAATGCTTCTCCTTGGTTTAGCTCATCAGGCACATTGTTTTATCCACTGCTGTAAACAAAGAAAAACTGCCTGTGCTTTCTGTGCAATCCTGAAACTCCATTTGATTTCAGTAATTTCATGGTTCATCTACTAACTGAAAGAAAATTTCTCCCAAGAAGACTACACACATGAAGCACTGCCAATCTCAAACTCTTAAAATTCTGAGTCAGGGATCAAAATTCAAGGCAGTTTACAGAAAAATAAAGATTACATTTGATTGCTTAAGTACGCCTTTTGCTTTCCTGCAGTTCTTAACATAACATTTTATCTCCAAGTTTCTTCCTTGGATCACAAGTGATAGGCATTTATTTACTTCTTTAATAAAAAAAAATAAATATGCTCATGCATATTTCTATAATTTTGAACTTCTAAAATAAAAATGTTTTCAATGAGACAAACACGTAACCCTAAAGAACTGGCACTGGCCTCCTCACATAGTAAATACCCAGAAATAATTCGTGCAGGAAAATTTCATCAGACTAAAGATTTTTACTTTAATTCAGGTTGTCTAACCTTTCTTAACAAGGAGAAAAACTGAACAGAATGACAGTGAAGATGGCTTGCACTTCCCTCACACAATAAAATAAAATGAAGATTAGGATGATCTTGAACTTAGGAAGTTAACATAATTTAAATTGCTTATATCTGCAGTCACATTTGTATGCTTTTAGTGAATTTATGGGGTTTTTTTTAAATGGCAATATTAGTAAACTGACTATGTGATTTTAGGGTCAGATCCACAAGTATGTGACCATTTAAATATTTCTGCATGTAATACTTCTCTAGTTCAACTCACTTGGCAATAGTGCTTTTATTTCTTTCTTTTGTCTAACCACATAAACTTTGTAAAAATACTTCAAATAAAATGCCTGGGAGAATTTAATAAATGTTGAAAGAAAAGGAAAAAAAGGTGGCATTGGACAGAAATTCATTGAATTTGTACCCACTGAAAACGTTTTAACCAGCAACACACTTGTTGTCACCATTGAAAGTCTAATTAACCCCAAACTTTAATCTTACAAATCATAATTAGAGTGCTTACAAAAAATATTGATTCTATTTAAACATTAGGAAATGTTTACATAATGACAACATAAGATCTCAATCATTATTACTTCTTGAAAATTTCAAATTGAGGACAATAAAAAAGGACTTTCATTTCAAGAAATTACTGATTAAAAAAGGTGTTGCTCTTTATATAAGTTTAAAATATTAAAACAGCCCATTTGAAACCCTAGTCTCTCACTTTTTGTTAAATTTATTATTGTTTTCACCTAAAGTGCACATACTAACATATTCTGTAGGACCAAACCCACTGAATTGTTTATAACAAAAACACAGAGACAAATAGTATTGAATTACAAATCTGTAATAAGTGAACTTGGGTCATGATAATTATTTTCTACTTCATTTGCAAAAATAAGCCCAATATGTCCTCTAGTACATATGTATATCAATGACAAAAATAAATTTGTTGCGTTGACAAGGTATCAGTGAAGTCTACTTTTTCAGTAGGAGCAGTGAATGAAGAGATGATTGAAAAAGCTTTAAGTACTAGAATGAAAACTTGGTATAAATTTTGACTCACAGTTCAGAACATTTTGTTAGTAAACTGAATTATCATAGGAAAAATAGGATCACTGGGGAATCAAATCTCTCAGTAGACTAAGACAATACTGAAGATAATAACATCAAATGCCTTAATACTCATATGTATTGTAAGAACATAATACAGTGTCAAGTGAATGATGTATGAAGTGCTGCTCATAGGCAGGAAATCAATTATAGAATCCATGGGCTGATTGTCTCCTATTGGAAGGAGTACAGCATCTGATAACCTGCCAGTGAATATTCTAGCACACTAAACAAGGATAACTGCTGCAAAGTTAAAGTTCATTTAAAGACAGAAATCTCCTTAGCCCATTCCATAAAATAGAACTATTCTTGAGGTATTCATAAAATCATTGGGTTTTAAGAAGCCTCTGTAGATCATCTATTCTACTGATTTCTCCAGGTGGAACCAGTTATATTTATGGCATTCCTTAGAGGTATCTGCTTTTAAAGCCCATGAATGACAGAGTCTTTGTAATCTACTGAGAGAAATTCTTTCAGTATGCTTCCATATCTATACTGCTGGAAGATTTTTCTACTGTTTAATGTAAATCTTCCTTACTGTATTATTGGTTTATTTTATTCACTGTCTACATGGACAACAGACTTTGCAGCAGTCTGTCATTTATTTTAAACTGTCATATCCCTCTGTTATCCCTGCCCTTCATGACAAGTCAAATTTTCACAATCTTTCACAAGCAAATCACTGTTTTGAAACCTCTTCTTGATCTCTTCTGTAGTCTTTCCAGATAGTCTGCATCCTTCAAATTAGGGGTCTGCTCAGAATCAACTGAAAGATCTTATTTCTTTCCATGGACTATTAAGGGAGCCTAGGGTTATTAGCCTCCTAAGGATAAAGTCAATCTTTGTGAAGCACTGAAGTAAATAAATTGTATTTTGTAGTGTCTTGCTAGATGTCTGCAATGTAAGGACCATTGCTCCTAAAATAGCTCCCTGACTATTATTGTATGGCAAATGATGTGAATGACTTGTTACTATATTCACAATACAGAACGTATCAAAATGCAGAGTTATGTGGCTTTATTATGTGATTAGTTTCTAAAGTGTGCTACTCACACGCTATTTTATTAAACTTATCATGTAGAATACTTCAATTCCTTAAAGTATGTTATAAGTCAGAAGGCACTTACTGGGTACAAACTATTTGAGGAACAATTTCAGTGAGAAATAATCAGGCCCTGTACCTGAAAATGTCTATTCATCTCCCGATGTTTCTTTTGCTCATTTTTCCATTGAAAATGTTTTTATTATTAATGGTGTGTGGGGGTGGTTGGGTACGTGTGTCTTCATCAAGTGATTTAAGCCAGGGTTAATTCTGACTCTTCAGGATACTACTTTTATAACCTCTAGTTGCAAATTCTAAAGCTCCTCCACCTTTGGCTCTTAGTAATAAGTTTCTTCATAGGCAATCTAACACTGTTTATTGCCTTAGAAAAACAAAACTGAAATTCAAAAGTAGAAGAAAATATGTTGCTGTGAACAGCATTTCCTTAATGTTGCTGCCTGTAGGTCAGCCAATTCTGCAGAACCACATGAGCAGCAGCTAAGAAACACTGTAGACATGGAATGGAAACCACCGCTGTCCTTCTTCAGGACATTTTAAAAGTCACTAGCAAAATAAATCAAAATACTGGGTGAATACATAAAAAAACATGGCAGCTAAAATTTTTCCACTCACACAGCAAAGCCATAATGCATAATAGTGTAAACATGCTGTGTGTCCTTAAAAAAATAAAATAGTTCTGCCCTCAGAAGCCTTTTCTGAGCAACACTGAAAAGTATTGCTTGCTCTAAAACTGATGAGTAGGTTCTGTTCTCCCACAGAGAACTAATGAAGATGAATTGTATTCAAAAGGAAGCAACCAGAAGACCCAGTGTGGAAGGATACAAGCTCAGAAACCCAAAACCTACAGTTATGAGGAGGTACACCACCTTTTGCCAGCTGTCTATTGCTATAGGTTACCTGCAGTGACAATTTATCTCAGGTTGCATAAAAGTTAATAAAGGCTAGACACTCAATTAATTTAATATCAATCTTTCATCTGACATCAGCAGCTATTGAATTTGTCCCTCAAATAAAAATGTATGAGGGCATGTTTTAGAGATGATTTCTTTCATTATCTTAAAGGAAACAACATTGATAACAACAGCAGTAAAGATGTTCTTTTGTATATCTCTTGGATAAATAAAGCTGTAAAGTAATAATGATAAAGTAAGAAAGCAGGAAGTAGAGAGGGATGCTATTTCCTTGCAGCAGGTATTAAGAGCATGTCATAAATTCAGTCACACACACCAGCACACATGCACACAAACACACATCTCTGTTTCAGCGCTTCCACCAAGGTCACTCTATGCAAAATGGAACTCGCACTCCAGATGCTGAAACCAAGGCAGTGTTTATTAATCTCAAGATGTGCTGTTTGTAAGGGGTTATCACCTTCACCACTGCCACAGAGTAGATCTCACAGATCTCTTTGTGTTGAGCAAATGCTCATTGCAAACTGTGCATTGTCATTGTACTTGACATGCTTCTGACACTATTTTTAAAGTGGTGGTTTCCACAGACAGCTCACAAATCTGTAACACAAAGGAATGAGGACAAACCCAATCTTTAAAAAAATTTAAATCCATATTTCAAACTAGCAACTCTGGGTGATTTCAAAATACACTGAAAACAGCCTGAAGCCATGTACTTGAACAGTACTCGACATCACGTAGGAAAAGTCCAAGGTAATAGTGATAAATATGAATTTTAGAAACTGATATCATCCTCTGTAACCATCACCACAAACATATATGTTTTATTTGTATTCTCAGGCAGCTTGATCCAGAAACATCAAACAATTATCTCAGCTCTCAAAGTATTTTTTTTCTTCTAAGCCGAAAAATCATTACTTGTAAGACACACAAGAGGTAAGCCAAATCTTTGATACAATTTCTGATCCTAGAAAGTCTTTGAGAGCAAGCTGAAGGTAATTCATTCAAATGGGGTACCACTCTGTTTTCTCAAATACTCAAGCTAAGATCTTCTCTATTTCTATATTGGCTAACCAATGAGATAATCTACATAAAAACATACCCCCACTGTGTGTTTCTACTGAATCAATACAACTCTCAATCTACACAAAGGCACCGCCAGGATGTATTAAGTACACACTACCTGCACTCTCACAAAGAGTTTCCCAACTTATGTGAAGAGCTCTGTGTTAATCTCATAAATTCACTCCTAGAGTCCTCCATCTGCTTCAAGTTCTGAATTTTAACAGAAAATGTGTATAATTCAAATCAGTCATTCCTCTGTATAAATTGAAATTTGCTTTACAGGAATACAATGGTTTGAATTGAAGAGATGAATGAGAATTATGCAGATGACTTTTCCATAAGGGAACACATGCTTTTTCATTTTAGGTATTAAGAATACCACTTCACAATCCCAGATCTGCGAAGATATCCACCTAGAGTTTGAAAATAGTACCTATACGTGCTTTGTGGCTGTGTTACTAAATGTGCCTCAGTGTTCAAAAAGGAATCAAAACATTGGAATTCATAGAATCACAAAATTATTTCGTTTGGAAGGGACCTAAAAGGGAAGGGGCCAATCCACTAGTTTCAACTCACTTGCCACATATGGGAACACCTTTCTCTAGGCCAGGTTGCTCAGAGCTCTACCCAGCTTTGCCTTGAGCACTTTCAGGGATGGGGCATCCACAGCTTCTCTGGGCAACCTATTCTGTTACCTCCCCAGAAAATTTATACCTCTTAAAGAAATTTGTAAATCTAGTCTAGATGTGTGTATGCCTTTTATGCTGAATTTTCACTGACATAAAATGTGACTTTCCATCCTTTCACAGCTTGTCTTATTTTGTCATAATGGATGGAGTATGTCCCTTAGCTTCCAGAGTCCTGTCTGCATAATACGTCTTTGGCATAATAGCAAGTAATTTTGGGTGGTTTACTAAATCATTTTACCCAAAAACCTAATCTCTCTCTCTCCACCTCTCCCTCTGCTGGGGGGAGGACTGTTGCTTTGAATTTTATTTTATCTGGCCCTGTGGACTGAAGATCCCTACCATGTGTGTACCTACTTGAAGCCAGTGTTTGGTTCAGATGCCAAAGAAGGCAAGAAAGCATTTGGTGTGTACTTGACAGAATTTAGCTCTCTCTGAAAGAAGTCTACCTTAAAGGTACACCAAAACTAGTCTGTAGAGCAAAACAACAGAGGAAAAAAAAGAGAAAACCAGATTTTTTTAGCGCAGAACAATGGATATAAACCAAAATACTAATGCACATGTATCTATTAGAAAATCATTGATGTTTTTTCTTCATCCACACAGGGAATAATAAAAAAAAAAGAATAACAGCACTGACAGCAGTAATTGTAAGCCACTTCTGAGCTGATGGTCCTATGCTGTAGCATTAAAAATTCAATGCCACTTCTGAGCAACTATTCAGTCTGATATGATTAATCAGGACATCTTAAAAAGAGAAAAAAAAATTATGAATTCGATATATTATGCCTTTTTTTTTTTTCTTTGTTTTCTTTTTTTTGCCATATTTCATAGTACTCTCAGTATAACACTTGGCTTAGAAATATAGACCTATGTCAGCTGTGACCATTCATAGTACCGTCAGGAAAGTACAAAAACATCCCAAGAAGACTTTAAAAATAAAACTTATTTTGAGGTGAACACAAGTGGAAAACACTAATTATCACATAGTTTTGCAAGACTGAATTGTAAACACAAAATATATTTTTGATGGGTTACTCTCATGTTTTTTTTTCCTCATGGCATTTAATGATATACAAATATAGCAATGCAGTGCTAGATTTTGTTGAGAAAGAAAGTAGATTACCACAGGCTTAGTGTCATGTCCTGAATCAGATCAGGTCCTTGTCCCATAATCTCAGACATTACACACAGTGAGCCCTAATCTCCTCTCCTGACCTAAATGTATGATGTGGTCAAACCGTCACAAAGCACAGCAATTACTAAATAGAGTGTGAGGAGAGCCCCCTCTTCTGACTAAGGCCATCACAAGCCAAGAGCTGACACAGCTCTTGGACTATTCAAAATTACTCTGCTCTTAACCTTTCAAAAATCACTCCATTGAGGAAAAAATATGTTTCTTAATGAATATCAATGTTGTTTCTAAAATCATATCTATGTGGTCAGGTTTTGAACTTTCCCATTCTACATCTTTCTCAGATATATGTTTTTCTACTAATCTCAGCAGGGGTGAGGAGGTGATTTTTGGGTGTGGTGTGGTATATTTTGCTTTTCTGTTTTGGGGTGGGTTTTTTTTGTGTGTTTGTTTTCTTTGTGAAATTAAATTAGTGTAACTGATATGACATTATGAAGATATCCTAAAAATAAAGAATGAACATGGTTTAGGCAGAGTGTAATCAAACAATTTAGTTGACAACAATTAATAGGACTAAATAAATTTATAAAAGTGTCAGATAGATTCAGGGAAAAAAAATCAAAAAACAAACAACCTGGTACATCACCCAGAATTTTACCCTTGTACTGCTTGCACAGTTAATACTTTCAACATTTCAATACTGTCACCTTTAAGATATACAGTAAAGCAGAACCACTGCTAAATTCTGCCATTCTAAACAGAATCATCCCTGTAAAAAAGTAGAATTCAATGATGAGAGAGATCAATAGTGTCAGAAAAATATTTTCTTTTCATTGCTCTGAATTGCGAAGGACTTTGATTTTTATTTTAAATTTCTACAAGTTGTGGAGATACTATTGGCACAAACCTGCTTTACTAAGTGGCCAAGAATCCAAATAAAGATTTTGCAGCAAAGATAAAATATTAGCTTATATGAACATCCACTGGAAGTTTAGCACCTCCATCCTTGTAAGAACTGTTTAACACAGATGGCAAAGGAAATATGTTTAAGGATTTTATGGAAGTAATGATGAGTTCAGTCATACAACAGACTGATATAGGATCTTGTCTAAAGCAGACAATGTTCTTCCCCCAATGTTCATAACAGAAAGAATATACTTGGGCTATATGGGAAAATAATTAAGAATGGCTACTTTCCACCCAGCACATTAAATTGCTAATTTTTTTTGACAGCCAGAGCTGAATTACTAGTGTATGCTGAGACATGAGCCGTATGGGAAGGGAAATGCAATTGCCAAATAAAGGATAAAAATGAAAGTGAGGGGGGGAAATCTCTGTCAGGGAAATAAAAAATTTGTATGAAGTAAGACCAAATGGCAATATGTTGCTATAGTGTTCGAACGTGCAATTTGCAGATTGATTTCCCTGCTCTCTTTGCACAGTAGATGTAAAGATTATGCTGAAATCTAGGAAAATTTGATTGTACATGTGCCAAAGTGAATTGAGAACTTGAGTCAAATGCTTGCCTCTGTTCTAACAAATTCATAATGAGAAAATAGCTCTGCAAGGCATTTCTTTGTAAACACATCCAAAAAAGTTTTGTAGCCATGCATTTTAAGAGTGTAGGCATTCAAGATGAGTCTCTCTCACTAATTTAGCTCTTTCTTGCAACAGGACCAACTTTGTGCAGCTTTAGCCTTCTATGATAAACATGAATGTCAAACATATTTTTCACATTTCTGTGCTCTCAGTGATGTTTGGTTGGGACTTTTTAATTACTTCCTTTCCCTATTTCTGGATCATGTTTGACAAGTCTGTGGCTGTTCCCACAGCAGAAGGTAGAATCTCTTTCTATATCCCTTAAGTATTCCTCAATGCCACACATAGTCTGCTTGACTGAGAGATGCATCACCTCTGGAGCAAGACTTGCCATTCCTATTCCTCAGTAATCTCTGTTTGTTTTGGTGAAGTTGACTCTCTCCCTTCAAATACTTGTCAGCATTTCTGGAAGATGTTTTAACTGGCACCCCATCAGCTGACATATCTAAGGTAGGAAGGTTGACTAGCTGTGAAAGATGTGACTCCCAACACCAGCAAGACTCAAAGCACTGGAAATTGAAACAAACCCCTGAAGAGCATATGTTACCCTACTTACAGTGAAGTTTTTGTGACATCCTTTTAATTGCAACTGTATGACACTTGCTTGTAAGCCAGAGGCACCGAATATGAGTGAAAAGTCTCATCCGAAGTAGTAAGCTTTGAATTTTCAAAGGTGATTTCTAAACAGATAATTCCACTTACAGCACAAAAATAAACAAAATCTCAAAAGTTTTTCTTTCCAACAGTACAGTTCTTATGCAAACCATTCCTGGCAATAACTTACAAATACTGGCCACCAACCAGGTTTTTAAAAATATACTGTTAACAGAGTCCCTGTTTTGTGAATGGCTTGGATTGATGGGAGCAGAGTTAATTGTACAGGATTTGGACAGAAGGAGGCAATGTGATGGATTATTTTTAGCAGGTGTAAAGCATATGGCATTCCAAAATGCTTAGACTCTACTGTTAGTCTTAGCTGTACATATGTTCAAGTAGTATTCCCCAAGATACAAGTGAAATTAGTTCATGTTTCCTCCAAAATAAAAGTAATTTATTAATGTCTAGACCCTCAAACCTTCTTTCCTGCTTTCCTTTTCTTGAAAACATCTCCATTCCTCTCTCCACCTATTTCAACAAGCAAACACACTTTAACGGATGTAGATATTAGTTACATGATTCATTTATTTTGTAATCAGGTATGAAGCTCCAGAGTGGTTGCCATTAGCAGGTCTTGCTTACACTGTGTGAGGTAGAAATGAAAGACAGCTCTACATGACAGAGTTATGAGAATTCAGAGAGTGAGATAACATGCTGAGATACATAATTTCAGCAAAGTGTGATTAATTAAAAAAAATGCAGATTCATACAGTCTTCATTTTAAACTAGTATAAATAACATCAAAGCATTAAATGGGAAACATCAGAGGAAAGAACAATGAAAATATAAATAATTAAATAAAATTAAAATTTGTATCTGCTAGATTAATCTCACTAGAGATATCCAAGTTTAGGCCTGGACGTAATTTGGTCCCAGAGTCAGGAAAGCACTTAAGCATGTGTGAATTTATCGCCATTTAGAGAAGCACTTTAGCACATGCTCATATTCAAGCATGAGCTTTAGGAGTCATTGACGTCTGTGAAACTTAAACACAAGCTTAAAAATGTGATCATGTAATTAAAGCTCTATATTGAATAAAGATTATTCCATGTAAGGGAACCTTTGCCATGTACCTTCAAGTGGTTAAATTGAGATAATTCTATAAATGAGAGTGTAGCATTGAAATGGTATTGGAAAATGAATACTTAAAAAGCAGAATAAAAAGGGAAACAGCAGCAGAATTTAAGGCATATTCAGGTGTGAAAATTTTGCCTTAAACAACCATATTTCTCAAATAGATATGGTTAGGAAGAGGCTTCCCCTAGTTTTGTGTGCATGTCCCACATGTTCTTCAGTAAGCGGTTTCTGTTTCCTTTTTTTCATGTGATTTGGTTCATCAGTTAGCCCAGGCAGAAACAAAATTATTCTTCCACTTCTATATCTTCATGTGGAAGACTGCCTACACTGTGGTTTCCTAAAGGCTCTCAGGAAAGAACAAACCTGGCAAGTCTATGTCCTTGAAAAAAAACACTGAAGCTTCTCAGCTTCTCAACCAAAAAGATTTCCAGCTGGATAAAACACAACGGTCGTGAAGATTATGAGAAGAACATCCATTGGCTTTCAAAGCAGCAAACTTAGGAACGAAGCTTTAGCAAGACATGACTAGCCAGTCATGATTAGAGTTTTTGTCATAGTGGAATTTTGTATGAGACCTTCAGAAAGGTAATGGATCTATCCTCTGTCAAGCAAATTCTATTCGTAGAAATAAGAAGATAAAAATAACTTTTTTAGAATAAAAATAGACGTTATTTTTTTCATAATACTATTAAATTAAATCAGTAAGACTGTATACAAATGCAAATACTAGAAACCAAAAGCAAAAACAAGAGAAAGAAAGTACTTAATAAAAGCATGCAAAGAACGAGAAACATTAATTGTAATGGTAAAAGTAAAAAAAAGAAATAAAAAGCCACTCGGTTTAAAGTTAGATTTTAAAAGGATTGGTTTTGATGAGTGAAGTGAACAATTCAGAAGATAAATTCTGTGCACAGTTTCTAGAAAGCACTTTTGAAATATTTGGAAGAAGATTAGACTGTCAGAAAACATATTCACAGCCCCAAATGAAAACTAAAAATAAATGCAGGAAATTAATGTTTGGAAAGAGTATTGTGTGTGGCATTAAACTGCCAGACTTGAACTTTCTGGTCACAAGCTGCTCTGTGCAGATTAATGTGAGACGGTATGACTAAGAGCAGAGTACAGCAATTCAGAATTTTAGATATCAATGGGATTCATCTCAGCTACCCTTATGTGTGTAACTGTGACACCAGGGAGTGGATCATCACTGCAAAGAAACTGTTACCCTCAAATGGCAGTTCCTTCCTTTCCAAAATGGTTTTCAGAAACAGGCAGTTAAATTAGAACTAGGGATCAACAAGGAATGTAGTACAGTTTTGTAGGAAGGCAGATTAAAACATCCCAGCAAAACCTGTGCTGTCTAAAAGTGCTTTTAAATATCAAAATAGCTTGGAAATCTAATTTACTTGTAATCATGGATATTGTTACTGAAGAAATTTATATCATTCCCCCATCCAGAACCTGGTGATTGTACTCATAACACCAACACTTTAGTCAAGAGACACGTGCAAGAGCAAGTATGGTCATAGGTGAGAACATCTTTAGGAGTTCTGCATTCCTTATACCTGAATCACTCCCTGGAGATATTTTCTTCCCTTAAAAAGAGTGTGCTAGCAGTTAATAAACTTCCAGTGAGGCACCTGACAAGGTATCAAGTAATAGGATGAATCTAAGCCTAACTATATAGACAATCCTATCTGTAGACAACCTCTAATCCACTAAGAAGCTTTCCTGGAAATAAGCTAACCACAAACTTAATTTTTCCTTCTCTAAAAACATTAGTTCTTCAGCACCTCATTCCCTGATTAAATGAGAATGTATTTTCCCAGCACTGTCTTGCAAGAATTGCTACTTCAAAACTTAGCTTCTATATATGTGTTTTGTAATGAATTTTCTCCTTAAAATTTTTCATTAGTATCTCTAAAAAACTTATGATGCCCTTCAAAATTGATTGGCTCAGAACTCTTTTTTTTTTCCTTGCTATGTCACCCAAAGTCTCAATGTTACAGCTAAATTTTTTTGTCACCTCAAGCCTTATTTGCAAATCAAGTTAAACCTGAAATAATCTACAGTGAAAATCAGAAATAGAACTGTAATAATTAGGGAACAACACTGAACTAGGTAGTCTTGTTCACATTCATTTGCTAGGATTCTGTGGATGAATTATGAGCAAAGGCTTCAGATTAGACATTTTCCTTTTTTTAACAGAAGAATTTTGTTGAAGCAGAAACAGGGTACGCAAACCAGCTAAACCAGAAGAGTTCATCTGGAGTACTTAATGAAAAATAGATCTTCCCCACTTCAAATATAGAAAAATCCTTATGAAATATGTGAGATGAACATCAAAGTTTAAAGAAAGTATTGTGATATTTCCAGTTTGCTCAAAAGCATCATTTAGAACTAGGACAATTTATTGTCAGTATTCACAATTACCACTATTGTGGTTTACCACTATTCGCATTATCTTTTCCTGACAGAGAAAGAATCATCAATATCCATTTGTTGTCTTTCACAGGAAACAAAATTTTCATGATGAAAAGCGAGTTTTTCAAGCTTTTTAAAATTCTTCCTTCATACAATAGAAACATGACCAAGAGCATCCCATAGATTAAACTAGTCTGAACTAGTTCAGTTTTGAATTCAGTTAATTGTTAGCTTTCAGCCTAATAAGCTGTTTAAATAACAAGTTCTTAGATATTAAACAGGGTAATCTCTCTGTGCAACATATGATTGGCAAATTCTGTTCAGTAGAAGACCAAAATATACTATCTGCTAAGCCTTCTAGGAGAAAGTAGGCTGTTATCATGCCTACTGACACCCATGTGCTCAAACACAAAAATAAATGAAGTAGAGACTCAAACTGAGAAGGTTATAGAAAAACCGAACCACGGGATGGAGAAGGATTCCATTTTAAATTAGTACTATCCAGCAGGAGTAGCAGAGAGAAAACATTTTGTTTATCACGAAATACTTTCACTTCTACATTCCTAGGGAGGTGCCAAATATTCACTCATTTCACTGCATTCCAAAATTAGCACTGATATTAACCCACCTAACATACCATAATGCATTCATCATCACATATATTCCTAACTGTACTGCTTTCTAATCTGCATCTCTTAATTATTTTCACCCTTTTGCTCTTTTTCCCATTTCTCCTCACAAAATCTCCTCAGGCAATGAAGAGCATTTTACACAGAACACTAAAAATATGTGACCTAATGAAGAAGCTGTTCCCCAGGAGTTAATTTGCTTTAGCATTGGAATTTCACTTGAAGGTTGAGATCTTTTGCCTGATGCTTAAAACACAATTCAAAAAACATGTAAAGGAAATTCCATTTTCCTCTGCTGGAGAACGTAACTGAAGCTATGCAAAGAATTTACAACATATCAACATTTAGCTAGAAATAATGCATACCTTTGAATCCACCAGATATTTTTTACAAAATCTGGATGCATTGATTTCCACTGCTTAGGGTCTTGGATATTTGTAAAATTACTTCCCAAACTTGCTTATTCGCAAGAACCTAAAATTCAATATTCTATAAAAGTAATATTCAAACCTGTATGAAATTCATCAGAACATTCTGTAGAACTTTGCAAAGAAAAAAGAGGTAAACAAAACAAAACAGAAACCTATCTGCAACATATTACTGCCAAGCTCATACAATATACAAGTACCTTCAACAACAGATAAATTGTAACATGTAGTACTATATAAAATCAGTGAGAGTATAGCATTGGATTTAGCAGCAGGTATTTTCACGAAATATCCACTGAATTGTTCTCCTAACTTCCTTCTATTTCTGCTGGGTATATTTTTATATTTTCTATGGGTATATTTTTATATTTTGCTTCACTTTGTCACAAATGAGAACTTTCACTGAGTCCTAGGCATAGAAAGTAACATCTATCAGCTGTTGTTTGCTTTGGCATGCTGATCCTTCACCATGTCCTCATTCATCACAACCAGTTGTTTTATCTGGTCTTAGATTAGAAAGTACTTTTGAACAGAAATCATGGGTGTATGAGTGCTCATTTTAATACCATTTCTGAGCACTTCTATTTCCAATTATGTCTTTTGAATGTTCATGGAAGTAGTTCTTTAAAATGTCACGCATAAACACGTGTTCTTCACTGCCTATTATGTGTTTAAATGTTATTCAGTTGAAAAAAAAAATCAAATAAAACCAAAAGATAACAGCAAGCATATCATATGGAAAGAAAAGAAAAACAAGAAAAATCTCAGCGTATAACTGAGGCTTCAAATATCTGAAATAATCACTAACCACAGCAAGGCTTCTGAAGAGCTTTAGGTTAAATGTGGAAATACATCTGAACATGTTCACTTTTAAGTTACTGTCTTAGACACGACAACAGGTAAAGTGCAATCAATATGCAAATATTTATCACAGACCATACACACTTAAGCAGCAACTAACAAAACCAATCATTTGCTGAAGAAAGGGTAGATCCTTCAGAGGTCTGAGAAGTAGGGGCTACTTGGTACTGACAATGAGATAAAATGAGATGACATAGAAAATACTAAATAAATCACATTCCAGAACAAGATTTAGAAACCAGTGTATGAAAACTGTGCCAAGTGTTCTCCTAAGGCCAGTGCATGGAATTAGGAGATTATTAGGGATCTATTAACAAGTCTTTCTAACGAACTGGCTATTTCTGTCAAAACTTAGGGGGAAAAGAATCTGGAAAATAGTCTGCATTAACCTAATATTACATTCCTCAAGTTTCACATATTACTAATTTATGGCAAACTTATAGCAAAAAAATAGAGTAATTGGTAGCAGAAGAACCTTACAGTTTTGCAGAAAAATTAAATTGCATGAAACTCCTTCTTTTCTCCAGACACTTGCAAGTGCTTCAGAAGTTGTTTCAAAGCAATATTAATAGTTCTATAAGTAATTGCTGCTGGAGGGAGACTGAAAATGGACCTTCCTGGGAACAAAACTGTAAATGATATTACATTCTTTGTCTCTGTATAAGCAAAAGTGGTCAGATATTAAAAATATGCTTCCCAGAAAGCTGAATTACACAGAAATAGAAATACTCATTCAAAATGTGTTTCTGGGCTACATTTTAACTCCTCTTTATAAGAATGTTTATGGAAATCCCTTTGCTGGAAAGCCCTAAGGAGAAAGTAGAGTGTAAAACTATGTGTTCAAAGGAAAATGGATTTAAACATGAAATATTGCAATTGTTGTAATTCAACACTTTGGCAACATAATAATATTTTATAAAGGTTTTTCAGATACTCTAGTAAAAGAATAACTTGTAGCTGATTCATATAACATGAATATGTAGCTCATAGAGTTCAGGTGTAAGTATACTCTGCTCCTTTCCTCTCTTATTTCTGGCACCAAGAGGCAATATAATTACATACAGCTTTAAGATCTGATCAGTGTGCAACCTCTGTTTTTCCTTTATGTAATAACTTTGCTACAACTCAAGTATCCATGCCCTGCTGCAATTAATTTAAGTACATTCAAACAAATAAGACAGCAAAAGAAAAAATAACTTGCATATTAAAAATGGACTATGTTCCCTGGCATTTACCCACTTTATAGTGTGATATTAAAACATAAACCCATGCTGTGTATTATGTTTTACTGCTGTGGTTTACCACATGGTTATACAAAAATTATATTCAGCATCAAAGTTTCACTTGTGCTGGTTTCCTACACTCCATTAAGGATTTAAATTTATGTAGTGATCACTGGCTCAAATCCTTTCCATGTGAAACACCCTGGTAATAATATCTCTTGAACAAAATGGTCCACAAAGCTCAAAAGGAACATACATTGGTGAGGAAAATGGTGGCCAAAAGACTTTCAAAAGAATAAGCTAAGAATATTACAAACAAAAATAGAGAAATAAAATGTCTTCACTGGGACATTTTTGATACAGGAAAGACAGGAGAACAAGCCTCCAAGGCTATGACTTATACGTCCTGGGACTGTTCTCTGGCACTGAGATCAGCACCATGTAAAGCTTGTGCTGCTGCTATTAACTCTTTTGCTCTCCAAAACAATCTGGGGGTGGTCTCTGGTCTGTTCTGACTGCTGGACTGTGCCCAGGAGCTGCTTGGAAGATTCTTATTTGGTCTGGGCCAAAACCACACGAAGGACAAATCTAGCAATTTAACATAGACAATTTGGTTCCAGTGGCAGGAAACATCCCTTGGAGCTGTTTTATTCAGGATAAATATATCCTATGTTGTCACTAGAGATTTGCTATTGATAGTCAAGTTATGTGGAAGGTATTTCAATGACATGTTTATGAATGACAGTATAAAGCCTTAATATAAAAGACAGAAGCATTGAGCAGCTTTCATTTCTTATGGAGCAATAGCTCTTAAGAGAATTCAATCAGGAAAAGATACTTGAAGCCTCTAATACAAAATGCAGAAAATAGACCTTTCAAGGTTTGTTAAAGCATAAAAAATAGCATATTTTAGATAGTATATTACATATTTTTATATTGATTATATAATTGAAATAATAAACTTTTATCTAGAAATATGTCTTTAAATCAAGGGGTTTTGAATTCAAGATATCCTAAGCTGTTTCTAGAAACAACAACAACAACCCCACTCTAGTTTCAGAGGCAATCACTTTAAGGTATAAAGTGACACATTGACAGCAATATTGCCAAACATAACAAATATACTAACATGTCTGTGTTTACAGGCTAGTCTATAGGCTTGTCAGACATGTCCAAAGTAAAATATACTAAGTACAAATTTTATCGAATAATTAAATAGAATAACCACTTTGACTTCTATTTATGAGAGAATTTGTGCACCAAATAAAAAACATTACTAAAGTTTCAACCAACCTTTTTATTTATAAGGAAACATTGAAGTTGATTGAAAAAACAGGAACACAAGTCTAATAAAAGTAACACACTCAACATTGCAAAATATGATCACAAGGCCCTATATAAATAATAAAATCATGAAGCTAAATAAGAAGAAAAAATAACTTGCTTGCTTGTGGAATGGCATTATAAGCAGAATACTTAATTTTTTAAAAAATTGCCTTCTTATTTTCAGACAAATTCCTCTCATTCACTTTCCACAAAACAAAACAGACAACCCCCCAAACAATCTAAACATGACTCCAGGGAAAAATTTAATTCCTTTCCTTGAAAAATAAATGTTTTATGTTTTTCACAAAAATTAAGAAAAAAAATAAAAAGAAAAAAATTCTGCAAGCAATTTTCTTTCTGTTTACAGAATAAAGACTAGAAACAAGTCCTTGGTCAAGTTGTGCTTTTGTAACTGTGCTATAGGACGTGCAGAAATTCTGTTTTGACCTCTTTTAATTTCCAGAAAATAAATGGGACAGCACATGTTCAACCAAAGTGATTATATTACCTGAGGCTTCCCCCTCAAATCTGCAGCTGCTAGCTGGAAAGCAGAGAAATGAGGTCATGAGGATGAACACAATGACTTCCAGAGCTAGAGAGGCACTCCTGGATGTTCCCCCAACTGCCAATATGCTTTAGCTGGCAAATACTCCCTTTTGATCAGATATTTTAATATTAGCAGATAAAATTTGTTTTGTCTGTAGTAACCAGAACTACTCTGGACATTTAAGACATGGTAGGAAGCATGACACAGAACAGTTGCTGGCCAAAAGAGTGGAGAAGTCAGAGTTAGTTTTAGTTGGGAGAGTATCTCAGGAGGTCTCTGGTCCTCTGGGTGCTCAAAGTAGCCTCACCCTTAAGATTAGCAAAGATTGCTCAGGGCTTTTTCCAGACAGGACAACCTCTAGGGATAGAGAGTTCAGAGACCTCCAGGGACACTATTCCTGTGCTTGACTATTTTCAGAGTGAAAAAGTTTCTCCTATCTATACATAATCACTGCCAAATATGCAGAGATAATCTTACACCATTTGCTTAGTTATATGATCTTACTAGTATGCATGCAGACAAACTGTGTATCATGTGAACTGAACAAGTGGTGCGACATCATTAGGAGCTGGATTCTAACTGTCTTGGCTCCATGTGCTCATGTCGACATCTCAGGTGTGAAAATATAATCCTTTGTCAAAAGCTAACAGTATGTAAAAATCCATAAACATACTTCACACAGTGATCCAAAACACCATTATCTGCAACTCTTAGTTTTGTTACCTTTAGGAGATACCACTGTGACCATACACAAATGGGAAAAAATTAAAATTTGCTTCTACGTACTTGGTCAACTCTCAATATAACACAGCAATCATGACCACGTGTGAACTATCAGGTCCTCTTTAAGGGTTATGCAGGGAAAATAGCAAACTGCTTATTCTTATCTACCAAACTAGTTTAAGAGAGAAGACATTTCACTTTGTCAGATGTGCATACACAGGGATATTGAAGCAGGGTCCCAGTTTTCTTCGTAACTTACACTTAAAAGGAAGTTTGCAATTTTTCTAGCTATTAAAAGTTACTCTTGTAAAGAGAGGCTGATTGTTCAGTTGTAATTTTTGAGTTCTTTATAGATGACAAAAAGACCTTGTCAGCAACAAAGTACTACTTCCAAGTGTTTTAGCATGTACTAAAACTATTTATGATACAGCTTCTAAATTAGAGAAATTTGATAATGTGTGTGCTTAGGTTTCCAGCATCAATGGAAGGTTACCTGACAACAAAGAAGTAATGACAGCTAATTTGCTCATAAACAGAACCTTTATCTAAAAACACTCCAGGGCAAAGCAGAAGAAAAATTAAAAATATTTGTAAAGGCACAATCAAGTGCAATTAACTGACTCCAACTCTTATTTTGAGGAATAAAATTTGCAATTCTGTTACTTTCTTTTTGGGGCAAGGGGAGGAAAAAAAAAGAAGAATATATTTTCAAAAGTTTATAGCTTCTGCAGAAATGGAAAAGTTTGGGGAAAAAAAGAAAACTATCTGAGGAATGTCATGTAGTTAACACTGGGTTATGTGTTTGCATTATTCAGAAATCTTGCAAAAAATAGTGTAAATAATCTAACATTTTGACTTAAAATTCCATATTTTTGAACTTCTTTAGAACTTGACCTTCCTTCATCCATTTCTACATCATATGAAAAAATATTTTTTCTTGTGTAAACAGACTGGGCATATTGTAGAAGGCCATGCAGAAGCCATGGGTTTCTGCTAAGGCAGAAATTAAAATTAATTTCAATTATATGCATTAAGAGTTATGAACTGAAATTTAGAAAGAAAAAATATATTGAAATACATTGAAACTGATAATATTCACCAGTTAATATTAAGTCAAAGCTAAAAAAAAATTTAGAGCATTGAGGATTATGAGAGCTGTGTGTATTTATACACAAGAGAAAAAAAATACATTCACTAGCAAGGGAAATGGTGATTTTCTTCAGTATCCCATAAAATAAAACATTTTTTCTATAGTTAATGTTGTTGTTGGAAGACGGTTTTCAAGTAAAAAGGAGAAAGCAGTATGGTTGAGGACTATTTTAGTTTTCCTAACAACACCATGTGTATAGTTATTACTTTCTTGTAGGTGTCATTAAGAAACATTTGCAAAGGTTCTCTCAGAACTCTCACCAGCCAAATATCAAGTAGATCACCAAAAGCTTAAATACCCTTTTTAAAGTAGCCAGCAATTTTATCTAAACTTTATCATGTCTCCATTATGCTAATCAGGGAAGGATCAGCCACTTAACTCAAGAAGGACAACAACATTTTGATCCCCTTTCACACCAAGCTACAGAGGTAGCACATGGTCAAACTACAGACCTCTATTTCCTCTGAACTATTCCAGCAAGTAGCGTTGTTCAGGATCTCTGTATGTCAACTGCAGAAAATTATAGAGAAGCTACAATGCAATGTAGATCCATGAAATACGTTTTTTGTCATTCAGATCTGTACTAGCCTCACCACTACTCTGAGGTAAAGCATGAAAAGAGGTCCACATTCCTCCACCTAATTAATTTCCAGGCTGAATCTAGCCTTTTAACCCAGAGATAGAGCAGTGTTCTGTTATAAAAAATATACTGAAACAAATAAACCAACTGGAAAAATTCTGTAAGTTGCATTATAACATTTCCTTCATGGGCATCAGTATCTGATTTTACCTACTTTCCTATCTGGCATGCCCACATAGAAGATTTCAGGAAGGCAGGGAAGGCCATTTCTTTGCTTGTCTGCTACTAGGGGAAGCTAGAAAGAAAATTTGTACCACTGCCAAACCATCAGTAACATTCACTTAGTAAAATCAACAATCTAATGCAAAGTCAGCTGTTAAAAATATATATTTATTCTAAATAGAAATGTATTCTTTTTTCTTTGTAGGAATAAATGACTGAATGAGAAAATAATGTGAAATATGACAAAAAAAGTTGAAGCACATTTATCAGCCAAATCTTGCCTACTGAAGGCATGGTGCGTGTTAGTAAAAATTCAACTCTTCATTTCTAGCACACAGGGATTTTATTTTATTTTATTTTAATTTGTTTTATTTTATTATTTTATTTTATTTTTACTTCACTGTGTTGAATATTTTAGGATTCAAAATCATTAATTTATAGGGACAATATTCTTAAAACTGCTAAGGATTATTTGCTAATTTCAGGTGAATAAACACATCCTCACAAAACTGCAGTCTGGAAATTTTACTCTGCTTTAAGGAACAAGCGCATTGTGTTATGCCACCCTGCTCTTCATATTTAGAGGGAAATGGAGAACTTGCAATATGTTTGTGTTACTGAACAAGTAATCAAAATCCCTGGTGATACCTGAGTGCCCACCAGGATCTCCTTATAAAGAGAAAAACAATGACACAACAACTGTCTTTCCAAATAACCACAATAATATAATCCTCTTCAATTTGGATATAAAATTGTCATAGGCTAACAGAGTTATCATGAGTTTACCATGTTTTCACAAGTATGACAGATGATATGTATTTTCAAATTCACATATATAGGGACTAGAAGAGAATTACAGATGCTAAAGCAATAAGATTAAATTACATACTGTCAGATATAAAAAACAAATCTATCAAAAACCTCATGCACATGCATTTTGAATAGAAGCAAATGTTTTACAGTTTATAAGGCAAATGGAACGGAATTCATTATAACAAAACTAAATATCCACATCTGAGGTAATCACACTAGGCACCTTTTGTAATGAATGAAAAAAACAAGTTTATCTAGCATAAGATTAATTTCTACTTAAAAAAGTGAGCCAAAATAGCCAAATGAATTATACCCTAAAATGGACATCTTTCTCTTAAAGTTTAACCATCTCCAACGCAGACATGTGTACTGTAAATGTCTAAACCTAGACAAGATAAACACCAGTCAAAATGACTTGATAAAACAACTATAACAATCCACTAAATAGGAAAGATTTGGTCAGATTACTCCTTGGCATATACAATGGTGCTTTAAAAAAATTAGACTGAGAGCCCTTACTGCTTTCACTTCTCCTTGAAAATGAATTTGTGCTACACAAACCTTTGACTTAGTGTCTTACATGTCAGTGTTTTAAAACTGCTGAAGTTCCAAACTACCATCTAGCTTCTACTTTAAAATTGCAGTAAATTAAACAACAGTTCTTAAATTGTCTGTAAGTGGCTATAATTAAGTCTTCACGTCTAATGATGTAGTCCATTCCAAGGACAAATTCAATATGGTAAGAGGTGTAGGAAAGGAGAATTATAACAAAATCCTATGGCTTGGCATACAGCCACGTGTAAAGGGCATACATTACCACCTCTATAGTTTCTTCAGGAGTTGCTGGAAAAGAATTGGGCTGGAGAAGATACAGATGACATACAGTAAAAGACACAACCTCCTTTTCTTATTTTGCCATACCCCTTTAACTATTTTTTATCTTGTAAAAAATTATTTCCTTTGTCAGAGGAAGCTTAACTAAATTATCTTTCATATGCGTCTTTCTCAAGGTAAAGCCATGCTAATAGACCAAAGACAGTCAGTATTAGGGTGCAAGACCAAATCCAATTATTAACACATTCCTTTCCATAAGATATTTTTATTTTTTTCAGAAGCTCTTATCCTTAAACCTTGTTAGATGATTTGCCATGGAGAAATCTGCAAAGATTCCTCTTTTTAACATGCTCAGGCGAACAACAGATTATAGCAATGGATAGGAGAGTGAGTTTTAACAGTGTGTGTAAATGGAATATACTATTCTGAGACAATGTTGCCCCAAATCATAGACCCCTAAAGAGGAAATTACCAATGACAAGCCTTGCATGAAATTGCAATCACTTTGATTAAACAATAATCAGATAATTGCAAGGGATTTATGAGAAACAAATCATTTTGGCTGGAAGAATAAAGAGGCATGACATTTTGGGATGGGGGAGGCATCTTGGGACAGAGAAGTAACAGAGCAGCACTCCAACTCCAGTGTGACACTGCCTCAAGTCACCTCACCACTGTCCTGACGTCCTTCTGTGTCTAATGGGGTATCAGCCTCATTTGACAGCACAGGCAGCTGCACTCCAGCTGGAGCATGGCACAACAAGGTGACCATGTCCTGGGGACCTCACCCTGGACCATTTGTGTGAGCCCAGGGGACCTTTTGCACCTGCTGTAGGTTGTAGGGGGAAGAACGGGTGCAGGTCACACATGAAGCCAGCACGCTTGCAACCCCAGGAGTCACAAGTTTGCATGTGCATAATAAGCACATGGTTGTGTGTGTGCAGTTAGAGCCTCCTGGAGTTACTGGAGGGCACTTGGAGATACGTAGGGGTACATTTACACTTTGCACATGTATGGACAGTATCACGCTTTATCTATTGCATTGCTGGTATTGATGACAAATATATAGTTTATCCAACTGGCTTATAAATTACACAGAAGTCAAAAATCAATAGACCACTTTGACTTGGTTTAACCTAACCAAGCAGAGTAATTATTTCTTGCCACATTTGTTGCATTTACAATTTAGAATAATTGCACCTATGTTAAAAATATCAAAATAATTCCCACCTATCGCTACTTAACTCGTGCCCAATAAGGTAATACAAGAGTGAGTATTTGTATCATATCCTAGGTCACCTACATGCAGCTTGCTGATAATTTCATTTAGACACTGATTCAAAAATCTTCCAAGAAACTGAGAGAACTTCTATAGGGCAGCAGTACCAAGCAAGTAATAAATCAATTTATTTTTCATGGTAATGAAGTATGCAAATGTTTTTGTTTATATGTTTACATGTATAATTTAAGGTAAATATTTTTTTCTCCCTGAAAGGCTGGCAAAATCAGGAACACACAATAACAAAAGTCATTGCTGTGAAAGGCAAGTCAATAGTCTAACAATGAGATACCTCAGATTCACTTTGAGTTGAATAACTGAGGGCTTTTGAGACAACACAATCTCTTTTTTTCCCATATGATCCTTGTGCTTACATTTCTGCAGAACCTAACAATTGCAATTGTGCTGGTGATTTTTGTGATGGCTTCTCATCTAAGTTAACCTCTGCCTGATGTTATGGAGAAATTATGATTTTAAGGATAAAAGAGATATCAAATATTACAGTAATAGAACATATTAGTGGTCTAACTTTAAAAAAAAGCTATGAAAAGTAGATTAAAGATATTTTAACCAAATAAATGTGTGTGCAAAAAGACTGCCTTTTTCTTTTATCAGACACAAAGCTAAAATTCTCCTTCCAAAATTTCTTCCTTAATATGAAAAAAAAAACAAACCACCACCATCCCATTATCAAGTTACTTCACAGATACTTTTATGACATAATGAGCTGGTTAACTGATACTATGCATGTTTAAATATTTTAAAAATTCAAAATTTTTATTTTAAAATGTTGTTAATTTTCTAAACTCTTTTTCCACATAGAAGATTCTGTTAAAATCAGTCTTATGTTGATAAAAATGGTTTAACTGAAATGTCAGATTGTGAATTTGGCTTCTTTCCTTCTGCAAGCAGAAGGTGGAGAAACACAATGTTATCTAAAATTATTCTTTCTCTTTTTCTCATATTTAGGCATTTGCCAGTGCTCAGTTGCTACGGGGAAAAACAGCAATGCAATTTTGGAGAATGTTTGTTATAAACGTCTGCCAGGTTATCCCATGATATTGTGGCCAGAGAGTTTATTCTGAATGCAGGAGTCAGTCTTCAGATTCGGCCACCATATATTTCAGGCAAATTAATCCTTGCAGCAGGCAGTACATGGAGCAGTAATTAATACTTTCTATGACTTCTGCCTTGCAACATTTTGCAGTATTTTACTTCCTAGAACTAGTGTCTGTTTTGCAGGCGAAAGTAAGTCCTGTTAAGCTAGAAGATGAATGTATAGATATACGGCTACAAATTTGAGGGTTACCATATGGATGCATTGTTGGTATTTATTTTAGCTGGCTTCAAAAGTATACAGAAACATATATATATAAACGAAGCAGATGATTAGAAAAATTAGGTAAATAGTTTTGAAGAGGGTGAGTGGAGTCACTGCAATGTAATCAGAGAAAGTCTATCTAAAACCAGAGAAGCTGCTATGTTATTTCAGTCCCTTTTCTTCTACTAGCTATTTTCGAGCCTGCATTTGACTTTTTAGCACTAATTGGAGTATTGACTGACCATATAAATGCTTGCCCTCATTGTTCTACTCTCGCAAATTAACTAGTGAGTGCCTCCAGTTATCTAAATAAGGTGCTGATTGATCGTGTGGAAATAATTAATCAAGCCAGACCCGATATGATCTCCAGCCATGTCAGAACTTTCTTTTCTCATTATGCTTACCTAGTGCAGAATTTAAATGTACAGCCTGTGGCAAAAGGTAATGTTTTTTGAGAGGTTTCTACAAGTCAAATTACAAGGAGGAAGTCAGATTTCATTGTAATAAGACTTTAAATGAGTCCAATTACATTTCAGTTCAAACAGTCTTGTTTCAAATATTGTTCTGCCTGTCTGGCAGCATTTAATAGAAGGCAACATAGAGTTTAGTGCACTGGGGAATAATATGCCAACTTTCCTACTTGAATCAGTGGAAGCAGGCGTCCTTAGTGGACAGGCACTTAAATGCATGTAATGCAGAAACTGAAATGTTGTTACAACTGTATTTCTCCTTAACGACAAGTACACATAGTAAGCAATATAATTCCTTTTGCAGCAGCAACTCATTTATCATGAACAAGCTTACTGTCCTTCACCCTTCACCCTCGCCACATACAAAGGCTTAAAAAAAGAAAAAGATCTTTTTAACTGAAGCAGGAGAAGCATACACTGTAACTATGTTCAGCAAAGTATGTTACACTCTCAGTGAGCATAAAACGTCCCCAGATGTCTGCTCAGCATCTTAACAAGAAAAGCACAGCAGAAGTGATCTTCTAAATCATCAAATCCAGACTACTACACTGACAAACGGGCGCTACTTGCTAGTCTTTTTTGACACACTGTCTCACTCCTGGCTGGCGCTTCAACACAGATGTTTTCACAGAGAACTGGAGTTACCTAGCTTCTCCTCTCGACACACTAGCAATGAGACAAGAGAAGAAAGCTTTTAACAAAGCTGTCATAATCTTATGACAACACAAGGAGGCTGAGTGCTAACCCAGCTACTCCTGCAGGGTAGAAGTGTGCCTGTATTCTCCAGCAGTTATACCAGAAGTCTAAAGGCACAAGATCCCAGCCTAGACTAACATTAGATATTTGCCCAAACAGCACAGAATTCCTGCTACACCCAGAAATACACCACAGCTGATGAAAGCAAAACAAAAAAACTACATCGGATTCATAATTAAGTATACTTCCTAAATATGTATACTTCAGCAAGTATGAAAAATTCCCTTGGATAAGCTTGGTTGTGAATCCAGGCCCTAGAGCATTTTCTATTTCAGAGGTGGCAGAAACAACGGCTGTTTTAAGTTCATGTGAATCAGCTTTAAGCTGATTTTTGGATTGTTAAAATAGCACAATTCACAGATTTCCTCCAGCCTACAAGAGAAAATTTATACTTTTACTCTTTGAATGCAGAACGCATGCATTTGTAGTAAGTAGGAAAGAGCTGGATTCTGCACATTCAGATATATTCGTACGTGAATATATCTGCAAAGTGTTCAACATTAAAACACAATTACAACCAGGAATTGTCACACAGAGCATTTGAAAGCAATGCACTTAGTTTGCAATAATATATCTTTAATAGCCCTTTCAGATCTTCACCAAAAGGAACAGAGCACAAATCTGCAACATTGCCCAATTGGGAAAATAAATGGTCATCTTGTTTCACTCATAAATGAGCACTGTTGGCAGTGAACCATTACAGTGAAATTTATTACCTTATTTCCAGTGGTAGACCATTATCAAATGCTACCAGATGCTCATCTCAATTGTCAGTGTCATATTTGAAGACTCTAATGATGCCAGCTAGCTTTCTACATAACAGAAAAATATGATTTCTTCACCTCAAAGCTGCCTATCCCAGTATGAACTCGAGTTTTGCAAGCAGGTTCATTTCCATTCTGAATGCACAATTTCCTCCAAACAGACCACAGCTTACAGGAGGGTTTATTACCTACTGCAGAATATTGTCCTGGTAGCTCTCCATAGCTTGATTTCCAAGAAGAGAGAAATATCTGAGATGCAACCCCACTAGTTAGACTAGCAGTATGGAGTTTGTAATTGATTGTATTGTTTTATATTTTAATCATGGTACAAAATTTAAATCAAGTACATATGTGTAGTAGTGTGTTTTTGGTTTTATCAGTTTTATGTATGTATTTGTTCCTTTTTTTATATTGTTTATTATAAGTTGTAATGGTTTGTCCCATGTCACCCATGTTTAACCCTTCTGGGTTTTACCCCAACCCTCATTATGTGCCAATCATAAGTTATACAGCCCCTGGGTCTTGTCTATCACTTTGAAGCCTCTCCCAAAAGTCTAGAATGTTCCAGTGAGGGCATCGAGTGGTTGGACAAGACTTTGGCTGTCTCCCCGCCTGAGTTATTGCTTTGTTATATGTGTCATTTACCTGCAGACCCATACCCAGCCCCTGTTTTGTCCTCAGTTAAACCCATCCCCAAGTTCCTCCCCCCGAATATAAGATGTAGCTTTCAGGTACCCTGCCTCTTGCTCTCTTGCACTCTATCTCTCTTGGGGCTCCTACTGGCAAGGGGTCTGTGCTGAGGCAGACACCCTGAGCGGATGAATAAAGCCAGTGGTTGAACCCTGAGCAGACTCTCTCCTTCTTTCCTGCTGTCGTTGCTTCACTCCTGCGGGCAAACCAGAACCCACAGGATGGACAAGGTTCATTCAGCTACCGAGCTGTGCCCCTTCTTGCTGTGGTACCAGGGCTGGCCGAGGCAAAGAGACACTGACACTGCAACACATATGTTTAAGGGAAATTAGAAAACAAACAAAAAACCCTCAGAAGTGTATTAAAATATTTATGTACTCACTTAAAACAAGCTTATTCTGAACACATTATGCTTTTATATACATACAGATATATGATTTGGCAAGGCTTTCAATGCCACAGTTGCAAGTTATGGCTTATATTTTAGAACCGCTAATCAGTTTTGGCCTCTGTTTGCAGTTTGAATGACATTTTAAACCAGGCTTGAATAAAGTAAAAATGCCTAGCACCTTTGAAAGCTGTGCAGTGAATAGCTGTGTTTATATAAGTGGATCAAGCCATGAGTCAGAATGTTGAATGACCATTTGGTATCATAAATAATTAAAGGAATGCCATGAAATAATTTATTACAAATGGATTTTTAAAAGTGAATCACTAAGTGCATATGAGTTCCTTGCTAGGAGATCTCACTACTTCAATCACTGAATTCAAATACCATTATTGAGATCCTGCTGGGAGAGCAGCATAGGCACTTTCTGGATGGCCTGTTTATTTGCTTCTGTCTCTATTCTTGCTGTGTAAGAGTCCCTTGCCTATTGTAGAAAATACATAACTATTCAAAAGGTGGCTAGAAATAATGGGCTGAAAAGGTTTGTTAAAGTTGGATTTGAAATTACAACTGACTCCTCATCAGACAAAAACCCCATTTTATCTACATCAGAATAAAATTTAATTCACAATTAATTTACAGGACAAGCCTAAATCCAAACCTATTAATAGAGGTTTTGATAAACATGCTTCAAATCTTCCCTTGAAGTGTTGCGCTTCCATGGAACAGGTCCTTTTTAAATTCACAGTACCCTCTCCTGCCCAGGCACAAGACACCCACCCCAATGTCTCACTGCTCTTAGAGGCATCATGATCACATGCAGAGGGACTTCTATTTTAAGTAAAGCCCTCTTTAATAGCTATGATCTTCACTCTACTTTAATCAAGGGTTTTCCAGGACTTCCATTCTTGTCAGGGCATTAATACAAATATGTAATCACCCTGGGCTGATCTGTATCACTCAGTATTTTAGAACTGAAGATGATATATTTATAGCATTTAAAATTAAAGTAACAAACAAAAATCTCCCAGAATTTTGAAGATCTAATTGCATTAAATGATGATGATATGAGCAGTTCAAAACTTTCTCATCTTCCATAACAAGAGACCACAATTTTCACCACATGTGATTTCTTTAAACTATAATTATGTTTTAAGACTTTTCCTGGATCCAGAAATTGTAATCATCTCTTTTGTTATGGGAACAATATTTTGAGAACATCAGTGGCCACAATAACACTCAGGTATAATAATGTTCCACTGCTTTCATAAAAATACCCTGAACTTATTCCACAACACCTGGCACAGACATTAATATTCAGGTTGGATAATTCAAGCTACTGTTGCATGGTAAGGAGTTTATATGTATTCTTTAAAGCCAGAATTTATAAGAGTTCTGTATTTGAATGACCATGCTCATGACTTTATGAGTGGCCTACAGCAACCTATAAACAGCAGAATTAGTCTGCAGAATGATTCATCAGGTACTGGGTAGAAACACATTTTAAGAGTCCAGCCTTGCCAACAAGACAGCACTATGCATACAAATACTCTTGCTTCCAGTCCTGCTGCATGTGCATAATTGTTTGGGAAGCACACAGCTAGCCTGGACATTAGCTAGGAACAAGTGAGCCTCTTAGGCTTTCTAGATACAAGCCATATTTATATCCAACCAACTCTTTTGTTCTTTCCCTTAGCATGTTGAGTTATTTTGACTTGGGGCTTCCAGGAAAGCAAAGAACACTGGTTATGCATGTGAGGACACACAAGTATGCTTTGCTGTCTCTGATTCAATTAAGTTCACATGGTTTCCATTTTTTGCCAGGAGCTCACTGTCCAGGATTATGTATGAGTGCTAAAAAAATTTCTGTAAGGATAGCCTGTGGTAGTCACTTGGACAGAGATTTTACTAAAATAAAAATATGAAGAATTCATATAAAGTAGTTGCTTACAGATGCCTTAAAGATAATGCCAACGTGGCATACAGACAAACAGAAATAGGAATGACAGAATAATGGAAAATTTTATCCATATATTCAGACAAACAGAGTACAAAACACTACTAATAAAAATAAAACTATTTTTTAGATTTGAAATATTGCACAGTTTGACTCTTCCTCTCAGAAGCTGGTAAAGTAGCAGGTAAAACAATAGTGTAGAAAAATAGTAATTCACTGTCTTTATATATATACTACAGGCTCAGAAGGAGGAAATTAAGACTGCAAAATGACATTAAATAACCAAGATTAATTTGCTTTACCCTGGTGAAACCATATGAAGAAAATAAATTAGAGATAAATTAGGTGATTACATATCGTGGTGATGAAGACTAAGCAAGTATCAAGAATGAAAAACTAATAGTAATATATTGCTTATTGAATGTTTTTAAATTTATTATTAAATAACCATACATATTTATTAAGTATTTTAATAATTAAATCTATATGTCTGAATATACTTTTTCTACTCTCCTGATCTTACATGCTAACTGATTAAGTTCTTTCATATTTTGTTGTTTTGTCTAAGAAAAAGCCGTAAGAATTCATTAATTCATAACAACATTGATAAATAATAATGAAAATGTTCATTAAAACAACATTAACAAAAAATGGTAAGTTTTTGCATCACTGAGACTATGCACTAGAAAAGGCCCATTCCATTTAGAGGATACAATACAAACATTTATGGTGACAAAATAATAGCACATTTGTGCATCTATTGCATAGATATGACAAATTTATTCATGTATTGAGTATATGATATGGAGGTAAAAAACTGTTTGTAAATAAGCTTTAAATAACCCTTTTGCAATCATGAAACACATTATATTGTGTTAATGCTATTTACTTTTAAGGGTGTTATATTGTCATACTCAAAAAGATAAAGCCCAAAAAAACAACAAAAAACCCCTGCCCAAACAGAGACAGTTTTATGAAAAATTTAATACCAAAAAGAAAAAAAAATCTTGAAGAAAAACATCAAAATAAAGTATTGTTATGTTTCCAAAATAAAGTTAGAACTCAAATAAGACTTGAAAGATTATAAAAATAGATGGGCTGAAATAAGTTGAAAAAATGATAATAGAACTATATCATGAAAGACATGCTAAGACTATAGCACTGAAGTGAGAGAAGATACCTGTCAAAAAGCAGCATGGACTCCAAACTAGTAAAGGCTAGAGGAATGTAAAGGACACTGTTACATCTGTCTTGAACAACATGCAAGGCTTTCCTGCTTAATTAAGGTTTGGGCCCATCTATGCAAATCATATTCTAGGCACAGATAAATGTCCAGGAGTACTTAAAAGCATTTGACAGCAGATGAGACCTTGATTATTTCACTGATATTAAAAAGAGGTTACAAAAAAAAAAAAAATTAGGTAAAAAAACAAGCAAGATCAGAAACAAATGCAATATTCTTCTTGGTTTGGATGCCATGTACTGTAAAGTTCCAATGTATATTTCCCCTCGAAACACAACACTTATTTTTTGTTCCACAGGCACCAAATCTTGTTTTGAATACATTCTTCAGGAACACAGAGGGAACAAATTAAGGTTGCTTGTTCATGTTCCCCTGTAACCTGAAGCAGAGCTGCTGCATGATCCAGTCAGTCCCGCTCAGTGCAGCCAGTGCCAGCTGTCAACAGCTGGCTAAATAAATGTCTGATTTAGACAAATCATCACTTTCTTATGGCATATATGGTCATTGTCTTGGGTTTGCATTTCTGCTTAAAAGCTAATCATCTCTTGTGAACTGGAGTCATTGTGAACTCAAAGGACCATCCTGGTTCAGCACATCAGGGCTGGTCTCTGTTACTGGTTGATATGTTTCCCATTCCTGAACAAGGGATATTTACAAATTTGAATGCTGGTTATTTTTGGCTCAAAACTGTTGTTTGGTTGGTTTAAGGTGTTTTTTTTGGTTTTTTGGGGGGTTGGGGGTTTTTTTTGGGGGGGGGTTGTGTTTTTTTGTTTTTTTGGTTTTTTTTCTTTGGTTGGTTGGTTGGTTGGTTGGTTTTTTTTGGTTTTTTTTTGGTGAAGAGTAAATGAAAGAGCTTCCAGAAAAAAAAAAAAAGTGCTCCAATCTCAAGATTTAATCTAATTCAATTAATAGAAAACTCAATGTATTTATTTCCTGTTTACAGCATATTGAACTGAATTAATTTTGGTGAATTCTTTTATATGTGGAGGAAATAAATACCAAAATTTTGGAGTTAAACTTTTTATTCAAACAGTAAATTTCTAAGTCCAGTTTCCCAATTGCCAAAGACTTCTTCTGTAATAATTGGCGATCCTTTTCATCTTCCTCTGTACCAATTCCCACTCCTTTGCTTGTTTAATATATCTTTCTCAACTGCCATTGTCATGGTGGCTTTGTAACAATAAAGGCTTTTCCAAAAAAACCACCTGTTTCTGGGATGATATGAGGATTATTCTTAGAATTACTGCACATATACTTTGCTTTATGCATATATGTGTGTAGGCGTATATGTGAACATATCTCCAGATCCATACCTATATCTTTATATATATCTACACAGGGAATGTTTTGCCAATTCATACATATGTGTGTCTAAGAATTAATTGATTTTATATATATATATATATTTATAGCACCATCAAAACAGTTATTCGATCTATGCTAAGAAAACAAAATACCAGTAAAAATAAGGCTTGCTACGTCTAGTACAGCTCTGTCTATGAAATATGTAGTGAAAGATAAATGGATACAGTAATATTATGCAGTCCAGAGTTGACATATTTATTTATTTTGTACTAAAATTACAGTAATTTACCTTTTACTAATTAATGCCAGATGGTTGTACAGAGGCATATATATTAGTACAAAACTACAGTGTTAAAAAATGTGCATATGTTTTATGAATCATTTAATTATTAATATGCTAATATAAAATCAGTAAATAACCCATGCACAATCTTAATACACAAGTATTTCTGCATAAAGGAAAGCATAAATATTTATGATTACACACCTGTTCATAGTATTTTGTAACATAGGCCAGCTATTGCAAAAATAAGCCATATTCCAAATCCAAATGTTACAGACAGAGTGGAAAAAAGGTAAACCTAGACGGATAGTTGATAACAAAAGTAGGTAACTAACATACTGCAAAACTAAAAACCATATCAAGGATGCTGTCTGTGAGCCTATTTCTAATACCCAGTCAGTATTTCTTTAGCAAGAGACACTGACTATAAATTAACTGCACTTTTTTCTACTACATATGTGGAAACTGTAACACCTGAGAAAAAACTTTAGCTCTCAAGGTCAAAACCGTGAACTGAAAACTCAAGGCAAGCAGAGTTATAATAGTTACTCAGCAGTCCAGCTACTGGATATTAAGTATGCCAAAACGTTTTTTGAGGTTAAAAAATCCAGTATTTTGAGTCTTTACAAATGAAGGCAGATTTTTCTTTTGTGCTTTGTACCAAGAAACTGCATATGCCACTAGAACTTGATTTAACAATTAATAATTATTTCACTAATTTTAGTATTTGAAAGTTATAATTATTTGTAATTTTGCTGTTCGACCTGCATTTTTGATTTATTAAATATTCTTAATGGATAGTGCACAGATGTCACTATTCATGTTGTTATAAACTAGAGTTCTTATTAATGTTGACACACTGCAAAAAATGTAATATGCTAAATTCACCTACACTAAAATTCTTCATTCCTAGAACTTTAAATCAATATCATGTTTTTATTTAATCTTACAAAATACACTATGAGAGTACCAAATGTTAAAGTAAGAGAAAACAATGTATCTCAAACTTGGTAATATTAATATCATATCAACAAAATAAATTATAAGAAACTAAGCACAAATTGACTTTCTAAAGTACATTATTTGCATTCACTTCCAAAACATTAATGATTTTGTATCATCTAGATCATACCGCCTTGATGCATCTGTGTTACACCAAGTGATTTATAGGGAGAACATTTAAAAGCATTCTTTATAACCACTATTATAAAATGTACCTATATCTATTCAAGACCCTTGTATATCATTGACAGCTAATAGATCAAAATAATAAGTGCAAATGCTTGATCTTCTTCACTATCCAACAGTCATCAGGTTTTATGTCTGTCTTGTGAATTAAAATTCTTTTACAAGGCACACCAGGAACATCAACTCTAAGTGGATAAAAGGTCAACCCAATGACAAAGAAAAACTTGGATCTTATTAATGATTGTGTCTCACACTCATCTTCTATTGTGGAAAAGTGAATCTGCCAGTCTTACTGCTCACATGCGAGCAAATGAGCTTGACTTATTTTCAAATTCAAACAGCAACAAAGATTTTAATTAGGATGCAAACCCAAAGTATGCATCACCAGAAAACACATGTTAGCTTGGCTGTCTGATTCTAGCCTGATTTTGTTGACCTGGCATTTGGAAAAGATTCTTTTTTCCCTGGCTAGTAACTGAGGCCATCTGAGAAAGAGTAAAGGAAACATAAGTACATAGTGCCATACTATCATTTTTGCAGTCACTTTCAGGGCTGTACTAATACATTCTTCCCTGTTCCAAAATTTCAACAATGGGCCTTTCATAAAGGCATTCTTACAGAACAGTACCTCAGCCCCCCATTGAAATAAATTCAAGCCAAGGCTTCCAAGGAGAGCTTTTGGCCATAATTCACATGACCTACACAAACACTGTGAAGAAAGAAAAAAAGACCACCTAACAAAGAAACGAAAAGAAACAATGTTCCTCGGAAAGAGACCATCCATTCAAGTAAAAAATTAAATACAAAGTAGCGCTCTAAGTGAAAAGACCATGTGTAAAGAATACTAGAGGGTAAAACCTTCTCGCTAAAGAGATGCCATACTACCAGCTGACCTTCACACTTTCCCCCTCAGTGTAAGGCATTATACACAGTACAGCATTTGAAGAACTAACAGAACTAACAAGGAGGAGCAAAAGAAGCAATTAGTATGCTCAGGCACAGATAGGAAGAGAAAAAAACCAAACAAACTAACAAAACCCAATGAAACAACAAACACTCAGACTGCTATGAAGCTGTGTAAGAGCCCTATGTTACAGCTCACTCTCTCCCTGCCTTCCCCCTCACAATGCTCTCTCCTGCATATTAAACAGTGGGTTCAGTAAGGGACACAGCTTTCTGGATTCTCTAATGGAGAAGCATCCTTTTTCTATTCCAAGTGCATTATGTAACTGTGTGAGCGATGGAAGCCAATTCCACTGCCATGCCCTCGAGCAGCATTCATCTGATGCAAAGGGCCATGAAAAAGTCTGCTGCTGCCCCACATGCAATCCCAATCTCAGAGAAACACAGTTCAGGATTTTCCACACCTCACAGCCTTAACCATTTTGTTATAACTTAATGATTTTATAGAAAAAAAAATCAGTTTTCATTGTGCCTCATTCCAAAGCAATAAAATAAACTCCCTACAGTCTAAGTTGATTTTTACATGGAAGATTTTGCTTGACTAATTTCAGGAAAAATTTGGGTTGAATCTCAAACAAGATTCATGCTGATATTTAGAAACAACACAGAAGCTTATAATATTTACATTTGGCTGTCTGAGCAGGACTTTACTTATCTGACGCTCCTGACCATATACTGCAGTTTATATGCTAGCATTTACAACTATTATTTTTTTAGGACAGTAAGGAGTGTTTCCTTACTCCCTGTGAAGAACAGGGAAACAGTGGCCCACAAGAAAACCTTCAAACAACCATACCACACAAAAGGGTCATTCATGCAATTCTTGAGTTCGTGCTTTTGACTTTTACAAATCCTATAGTCTCAAGTGACCACTGATTCCTGTACAAGTTCACAAAAAAACCCATAAATTATGCACTGGCTTGGGATGAAAAGTCTTTTAATGTAGTTACTTTTCCTTTGTGTAATGAAGAGAGATTACTTGATTAAAAGGGCATGGTTAAGGAAAAAAATGAAACCAACGAGAAAAGCAAATACAGACAACCCCTCCAAAAAAGAAAACACAAAATGAGGGAGAGACTGGCAAGAAGGAGCCAGGAGCTGAGCTTTACCCTTACTGGTCCAGTTTGTTCAGCCATGGGAAAGATGGAGTTGTAGCAAAGAGTAATGGGCACAAAAGGCAGGCAATGCTTGCTACTGTGGATTTTGAATGGTAAAGACTCACAAACAAAAAAACTATTTAATGTGTCTTTGTAAGAATCCACTGAGATTTCTAGATTTAGTAGTAACAAAAAGCAGTTTCATTGAGGTTGCTGCAACTGCTGCCAGTAAATATTAGTCACAACTTGGTTGTTATCAACTAAGTAAACTAAATGCACAAATCTTTAAAACAAGTTTAAAACTGTGCATAATTTTTGGCATTTTCAGTTACTGTGCTGATATTTTTAATGCCATTTGAATGCTAAATCCATACCAGTGTTTTTTTCATAGATTAAACAAAATTTTTCAATGATAATTTTAAGGCTTTAGCAAACTGATGGGGTAGGATTTCTGTCAAATAGCTTCACTTATCTATGCTACAGAGGTGTCTATCTGGGGACAAGTTAGGGTCTTTCATGGTAATTTCAGAGAAATGGCAAATCCCTGGAAGAAGGGTTTTCCTAAAGCCAGCTGAGTATAGATGTTCAAAAAATGAAGTAATAAAGAAGATATTCAGTAAATAACAAGCATTTTTACACATATCATCTCTTTCAAGGAGACTAAACTCAGCACATCTGAGCAATCAGTTTTAGATTTCAACTTCAGGCCCTTTCACCTGAAGGATATCAAAAAGCAGTAATAAGAAGCAGGTATTTTTCCTTAGTTTTTGTTTTCCCTGTAATGGAGTTGTAAGGTATTATTTGAAAATCACTGTTTTATTTCTAAGTTACGTTAATACTAAAAATAAGAAGGTCAAAAACATCAATGGCAGAGTTGTCTTTTCAAAAAACAGATTATTCATATGTGTTTTTCTTCAAGTCAGCTTTGATTTGATGAAACAATACAAGGGTAGAAGGCATAAATATCACTTTTATTACCAGTACCCCAAACACTGTTCAATATACTTAAGAGTTCACTAACTTGGGGCTTTTAAATTTTCTTAAATTAGCTCATTCTTTTCTTTCTTTTTTCTTTGTAATTATTATTTAAGTTTTTTGGAAAAGCTGCTTTGGTTTAAAATAACTGAGCTCTGGGATTCCAGAATAATGGAAGTCCAGGCATGCCTGGAAACCAGCCAGGTGCCACAATTTTCACCTAAACAGCTTGCTGAGCAGGTCAGCAATTTGAGGACTGTGATACTGCTGAGTATGAAACTAGAAACTAGTTACTGAGAGGCTATAAATCACAACTAAAATTTAGGGTCTACTAAAGAGATTAAGAAAAAGAAGTATGTGATGCTTTTGGAATCCACAGTGCAATAGGGACATTGCTTATAAAGGAAAAATTGTTAGAGCATTAAGGCTCTTTTCGCCAAGATAAACCCAATACTGTAGTTTGCTTTGTGGTTTATAATATCTGTGCTTTATGGCTTATGAAACCTGATGACCAAAGTCAGGAGGAAGTCCAAACAAATATTCCAGGGTTAGGCAAGTACTTCAAAAGTTTCTGGAGCTGATGGAAGAAATGTTATGTGGAAGGAAAAAAAACAAAACAAACAAACAAGTAACAAGTGCAAAGAAATGCTGGTATTGTTCTAAATGCTGAGAATGAGGCTATTATCCCTGAAAGACATTTGAAAATACTGAAAAAGTTTTATCTGGATTTGTACATGTGTGTATTTATAGATACATCTTCATACAGAATGTAGAAAGAAATCAGTTAAATGCCAAAGATTGGATCAGCCATAATACTAGTGATGCAACTGTTCAGCATTGCTATAGGAATACACAGATAAGAAGAAATAAACACAGAGTATATCTGTACTGTTAAATAAATGGGTCTAGGGAGCAAACTGGAGCTCTAGCCATCGCAACTGCAGAAGTGTCTGCAGCATTCTAACCAGCTTTCAGCAGGATCAATCCCAGCACAGCTCTGTGAGAGACTGGAAAAAAAGATGTTGGTTCAAAAGAATTCAAGTGTGTGTTTGTGGGGGGCAGGGGAAGGCACTCACTGAGCAAAGACCATGAATTTGCAAGCATGCAAGACTGTTCATGACAGGGTCCTTTTCTAAAATTAACATGAATGTCACCACAGTGGTGCCCTGTGCTGTTCCCTATCATCACTTCTCCAGCAGGCTTATACTGGTATCCTAAACCAGCTTTAGCCTTCTTGAGGACCAGGTATGCCCAACCCGAAATCCAACATGCATCCTTTGTTTCATGCTACAAAATCCCTCTTTGATGGTTTGCAACACAGCCTTCAGATCACTTCAAAACATCCTGAGTTGTTACTAATGCCTTCTACAGGAGTACCAGATGGGGCTGTAAAGAAACCCACAGGTCAACACCATGTGGAGTGGACAGAGCCAGTCTGCTCTACAGCAACACAGTCCCAAATCACACATGTATGAACCATGATGCAGGATGCTTTTTTGTACAAATAACTTCTTTATTCCTGTGTGAATATATGATAGAGGATACAGTTGCTCACAAGCAATAATAAAAATGTTCTACTCTGTTTATGACCTACTACATTCACTGCACAACTCAGCAGTATTAAAAAACCAAGCAAACAAACAGAGAAACACATAGAATTTAGGGCAACAGAACCTTGATTGCTATTTAATTTTAGACAAAAAAATTAGGAGGCCTTCAGTTACTCATCCTAAGCAATGGAAAAGGTCTGGTGAAGTCCCATATTTCCAGGCAGGGTGCTTCAGAATTCTTGAGAACTGAGAACTTGAAAGAGCAAATCAGTGAGAATGTGTGAGAAATGTAACAGAACAGCAGAGGAAGCAAAATTTATGTTTGAAATGCTGAACAAAACAGTGAGGTGTTGATAGCCTGAAGAAAGAAAAAACACCCTTACAAACCTGCTAAGTGAACCACTGTGATCTTTTTCTCTCAACAGCTGGATATGAGAAAAAAAATATATGTTTAGATGATAAATTGAAAGCAAGAGTACCAGAGCAAAGTTTGTGAAATGCTGTAGGAAATTTTAAACAGTTTTTATTTTATCCACTTTTCTAATAAACTTGCTCTTTTTTATTTTTGCTTGAAACTTTCCAGACTAGAATGTTTTATCACCATTCCCATATATTTCCACATTATTTTTTGCCCTGTAACCTAAGTAAACAAAAAACTCACAACTAAAATCCCTTAAGAAGTACAGAGCATATACATATGCAAGATTTTGAGTTTTACGATTATGTTCAGATTTATTATCCTTCTATTTGTTACCTACTTCACATGTTCTATTTCATATTAATCTGACTACAGTCCTTTAGATACTTGTTGAACAATGATACTGAAATTAATCCTTATCTACCACAATTTGGCTTGCTTCCACAGGAAAAGAGGTAACAGTATTTCAGCATAGAGCCTTTTAAAGGATTATGTTTCTAATTATTTAAAAAAATAAATAAAATTTTGATGTAAAAGGGGAGCCTAAGGAAATACATAAAACAACAATTCAGTTTTTACCTTCACATCAATGCACAAGAAGTACCAAATCTTACTTTAAAGGAGAAAGGAGGAGGGAATAGAATCCAACACAACTGATAAATTAAACTTCTTGACTTAAAACTTTTGTTAAGTGAATGATTAAACAATAAATCATTATACAATGAATATGTGTTGTGGGTGTGATGAGGGGGTGTAAGTGAAGGACAACTGAAGTACTTCAGTGGAAAACAAGAGTAAAAATAGCTGTATTCCATCATTTCTCCCAATCACAGTGATTTGATATCAGATAAAAAACATACAGTAGCTCCTCTTCTGTAATAGTCACTATATGCACAAAGACTTATATTTCAGGACACATGGGATTAGATTTTCATGTTTGTCCTCTTATTGATAGAAGAAACAACTAATTCCCACAAAGTCATAAAAAAAAAAATACAGCTGGTTAACATTTGCAGTATGAGGGCTGAGAACAAACTACTTAAAATTGTTTAACCATTACAAACATTACCAAATACTGACTATAGGGATTCTGATGAAATAAAAAGAATTGTCAAGCTCAGCATCACATGATCATTTTGATATGCTACAGAAGTCTCATTGAGTTCAACAGCTTAAATCTTAATTTTCTGTAATAATTTAAAGGAAAAGCCTTTAGGCTTGATCAGCCCTCAAATGCTTTTGTACTTCACTCTCATCAGTTTTAAAGGAGCTGCTCAGGTATGTCTAATGGAAGATTTGGGCATTCAGTGCTATATATTCAGATCGATTAAAATAGCAACAAGCTATTTTATATAGCTATAAACAAAGAGTATACATCCGAAATAGATCAGAAGAGATTAGTGAATATGCTACTGTTAATCATGGAAAACTTCTGCAAGCATGTTAATAAACTTAACACTCTACTGAACATACTTAAAAAAAACCAGCAGGCTGTTTTGGCATTTCAGTCTATAGCACTTCAAGAATATACTTTTAATTTTACAGCTTTTTGAATATGTTATAGACCAATAGATTTCCCACTCTAATTTTATAACCTTGCTATAATAAATCTAGAGTATTTTTCCAGGCACCATTCAGTCCCAAGCCAGTTGCAATAATGCACTTCTCAGAAACATGTAAAATCAGACATGATTCTATACATCTAAATGTAGTACATCTCTCTTTATCTTGTAGATGTTTGAAACATTTCAAAGAATTTCTTTTTCCACTTAGCAGAGTTGATTATTAAGGAGGTTAGGACAAGGAATGAACAGTGGAGATGGATAGTTTTGTGCTGCCTTTAGTCAGCTGAAGGGGAAATTGTCACTTTTGTAATTAGGTCTCCTGATACATGAAGGGTTGACTAGAGGAGGTGACCTTGAGTTACTATTTATGACTAAAGTACTATGTATATTTACAGTTCTTTAATTATAATTTCATTTTGTGCTTAAACCTTGAGATAAGGACACATGTAACTCTCCTGAGTTCATGGTATACTTAGTCCAAAGATGACTTTCACCCTGTTTTATTTATCTTACGTCTTGGGTGTAGAACCTCTATAATTCCCTTGAAAGGAAATATATATATATATATAAGACTACAGTTTTACAGCTGGAAAGAATCAGATATATCAGGACCGATATGACATATTTTCTATGCTTACACTTCATCGTCTCTTTTTTATTTTTATTTTTTAAGGAAAATAAAAAGCCACCCTAGTTAAAAGCTTAGAATACAGTGATGTGAAAAATCCCTCAGAATACCGTAATGATGTATTTACTTTCCGCACATCTGCTCAAATTCCAAGTCACGATGAAGAACCTATAAAAATTTGAAGTCAGTGGGAGAGAGACATTCATAAGTGTTAAAGCACTGCTGAATCAGTATTTTCACTACAGATATTTTATGGATAAGAAAGCATAGTAGTTATAGTTGCAATTTCCCAATTGGGAAGCGGGAATGTATGGGCAACAAATAGAACCAAGAGGGGAGCTCAGGCCTGTTTCCTGTAGCTTGTTATCTTCATGCTTTGCTCAAACCTCACAAAGAATGGAGGGTGAACCTGGCCTTTGCTGATATCAATTGAAAAGTTTGTCATTTACTTGAAAGGTTTAGAATTACTTATTATCTTTCTATTCTTTTTTGGTTTTAAAAGAATCTTTCCAGTTAGGAAGCAAAACCTTTGTTTTGTCTGAAGATGGCCCTAAGCAGTAAGTCAAAGAGAGGAGATCCATAGTACTCATTAATTTATTGGATCTGTTGAGCTTGAAACCAATATATAAAACTTTAAAGTGGTCATTACTTTTGACTTCTGTAGCTACCAGGAAGTAAGAAGTTTCTCTAAGGAAGAAGAAAAGATGGCTTTCAATGAGAAGAAAAAATAATGGAAAAAAGTGTGTAGAAGAAGAAAAATAAAATCCTTTTCTTCTTTCCTCAGGATCGAATATTTTTAACTATGCTATGTTGCAATTAACAATACTTTCCAACTTTTCTGATATTTTCCTGTAGTCTGGTAGAAGTCCTATTTTTTCTACGTCGTCAGTAATTTTTCATGAACAATTAAATTCATTATAAATATTTAAATATTGAAAATAAAACATATATCATATTAGAACTGGCTGGTTATGAGCCAGCAGTGTGACAAGGTGGCTAAGAAGGCCAAGGAAATCCTGACCTGTGCAAAAAATAATGTGGCTAGCAGGACAAGGGAAGTGCACTCAGCACTGGTCACACCCTGAGTATTGTAATGCTTGCAGTTCTGGGCCCCTCAACTCAAAAAAAAAAACTCTTGAGAGCTTGTCCAGAAAAGGATTTAAAGAGTGAATCCTATGAGGAGCAGCTGAGAGAGCTACGTCTGTTAAGCCTGGAGAGCAGGGCTCCAGGACTCAGGGCAGACCTTATTGCTCTCTACAACTCCCTGAAAGGAAGGTGTAGCCAGGTAGGGGTTGGCCTCTTCTCCCAGGCAACCAGACATGGGACAACAGGACATGGTCTTAGGCTTTACCAGAGGAGGTTCAAGCTGGACATCAGAAAGAATTTCTTCATTGAGAGGGTGGTTAAGCATTGGAATGGGCTGTACAGGGAAGTGGTGGAATCACCATCCATGAAAGTACTCAAGAAACAGCAGGATGTGGTACTTAGTGCCATGGACTATTTGGCATGATGTTGTTCAGTTTAACATCAGACTCCATAATTCTGGAGATTTTTTTCTAACCTGAATGATTCTATTAATCTAAAAAAAGGTCAGTATTTTTAGATTAAATCCCAGATCTTATTCTTTCTTTGTTTTCTAAGCAAACCTTCAACTGATATCACCGAATGCACTTTTCTCCATTGAGGAATGTATCTCTACATCAACCCAAATCTACATCGAGTTTGCATACTACCTCAGACTATGAAGTTTTCTTCTGACCTGTGACACTGGACAGACAAACTGATGCAGGGCATTGTCCCTTTACCTCAGGTATGTGTGATGAACTAGAAGAACCCATGGAGCTTGGAGAATTGGTTCCCATAGGAATGACTTTTGCCATCTTTTTTTATCATGTCTGACAACTTTGGTTTCAGAGAGTTTCTTTAGACACAGGACAGAAGAGATGAGTATGTGCTGTGCAAATACACAGTCAGAAATATTCTAATAGAAGATTCACTTGCCCTTGGTATAATTCTTATCATGAAATAGAAAACACATGTTTAAGGTATCTTTCCCCACACTCAATGTTAACAAGAATCCCAAAATCTGATCAGAAATTCCTTTTGGTAAGCAATAAAAACAATGATTTTTAAATATATATATAATATATGCATATCATTATAACATTTAAACTGTGACATTACAATTCTGCTATATTAAATTACATCACAAGTAGAAAGCAAATGAATGATTCAAGATCAAGCACACAAGTAAGCTGCTAAAGATTTGCAAGGGGCAATGATGAAATTATCAACCTAATTCTTCCTAATACCAGCCTCACAAATTTATTTTAAATCTGTGCAGGAGTTGTATGCAAAATACATAAAAATGTGAGAACTATGGTGGGATTAATGACTCCTTTTTCTGCAGAGAGCGCACATTCTTCAAAAGAACCAGGCTGACACACTGGAGTAGGAAGAAGTATCTCTTAAATTGTTTGAGTTGCCATAAAGGGTAATAAATGCTGAATGAGGCACACCCACACATAGATCACTTTTTTGTTTAAAATATTATTTTTCTCTGGAATTTTGTATCTGCTGTTAAAGTAATGGATTCTTCATTTGAACAAAGCTGTCAGATCATTAAATATCACTACTCAGAGATAGCCAGGACAAAATACATTGTTGCCTTATCTGAATGGTAAAACAATTTGATACATGTGAAACTATTCTTTGCCACTGATCTACAAATGAGAAAACTATGGAATACAATTTTGTGAGATAAGGAATGAAGAATAACGCCTTAAACCGTACTCGGCAAATACTTTTATGTAAGCTAAATAGCTTTGTTGCCAAGTTTACTCCTCATATCCTCATCCCCTAATATTCATTGCTACACAAATGTCTCTAAACCAATTAATTGTTTCCAAACAAAAATCTGTGTATAATTCTGAGCAGAGCTTCATCCAGGGATCATTTGTAAATACGACCATATCTGATTTGCTTTCTTTGCCCTTCACAGTGCTCTAACACACTTTCCAAAGGTAGGCTGCCTGCAAACACTCCTGCCTGCCCTCAGGACTCTTCTAAGGACAGGGCAACCTCATGCTTCTTTTTGTGCTTTAAAATTCTCACTCTGAGGACTGCAGTATACTGTATTTCCAACACCCTCACTGGAGAAAGAACACAAAAAAATGACTGCTTTGTCTTAGGGTGACATAGGCATTAGGGAGAGACAGAACTGTGTGCTATGTAGCATGGCTAGGGCAAGTCTGGTCTGGGAGGTAGCCGTGAGTGATGCCCTGCACATGAGCCATTCTGCACTGCTTGGCATGGGATCAGCCCCTTGGGGTGTGTGCAGGTGCAGCCAACTGCTAGAAATGAATCCAAGGTGAAAGCAGCGCTACAAAGTGTGGCAGCTGAAACAAGATTTCTGCTACCTGCCCTATTTGTAATAATACCATGAAAGTCTTCCATCTCCTTGAAATTCTGGAGACTTTCTGTTTAGATGTAAATATTCATGCTATACTCATCAATATCACTTATAGCCAACATCTCAGCAGGAACGGAACGGAACGGAACGGAAAGGAAAGGAAAGGAAAGGAAAGGAAAGGAAAGGAAAGGAAAGGAAAGGAAAGGCAAGGAAAGGAAAGGAAAGG
>JBBMKD010000001.1:62184557-62218847 GCA_037834095.1 Argya squamiceps
AAAGGAAAGGAAAGGAAAGGAAAGGAAAGGAAAGGAAAGGAAAGGAAAGGAAAGGAAAGGAAAGGAAAGGAAAATCACATAAAGAAACTAAGTCTACTATATTGTTCTGCAGCTGAGATTTCTAAGACACCTTGAAGTAATTCCACCACATTCTACATTTGAATGGTACATGAGGAGAGTAAGCACATACATGCACACAGACAGAAGGTGTAAACTTACCTATCTCATCCTCAAAGTACCTATAAAGCTACCAGATGAGGGGGGTATGACATATAATCAGGCCTGGTTTCTCCCAAGCCATACACTTTTAGGAACAGTGAAAGACTCATAACTAAAGGAGTGCTAAAACTCCTTTAGCACAATTTTATACCCTCAAAAAAAGACACAAATTTATACCCTCAGAAACAGCCCAGGTAGAAATTATATACCCTGACTTACCATAAGTGTAGGTATACAATTGGATGCATAGTTGGCTGTAATGGAAGAGTATCAGAACAGATATAAAAAGATGAAAGCATACTGAGTGTAAGTGTCTGATAACAAACTGAATCTGCAAACAAAAACTGCCTGGTATTTTGTAGTATGAACATCCCAGCTAGACCTTTCCGTTGCTGTTCCTTGACATGTCTATGCCATCTATGGGATAGCTTTCTCTTCATGTCTCAGTGTAGACCATGGCAAAGATCACAAAACAATTTTCCAAGTCAAAATAAATAGAACCTCAAGTTCTACTTGGTTTTTTGCCTCTCCCACCAAAAAGGACTGCACTATGTGGTATACCCCAAGGACACATTTCTTATGGTACCAGCACCCCCAGGACAGTGACCACATTCAGCATTAACAGAAGCACTTTTACTGCTCCACTTTGGGCAGGGAAGCTGCATGTCCTCACTGTGAGTCCATTGCCCAGTATCTGCAATGCTGTTTCTCACAGATAATGAGTTGGACAGAACAAACTACAGGACTACAAGGATCGATAACAAAATGAAACACAACAACTAGAAAATAAACCATATGGAGGAACACTAAATGATCTAGTGCATCTACCAAACTGAAAACGCTAGGGACATGATCAGTCTCTTCAAGTACCTCCAGGGTAATACTATATAAAAGAAAGAAGGGATTTATTTAGTCTAGAAAATTGTAAGGATGGGTCATTGGCCAGAAGCAAAGAACAGAAAAGTGGTGGAAGTAAATAAGAAAAGGGTATTAACTTAAAGATCAATTTGTTGCAGAAATAAGCTCCTTAAGGGCATTTGGTCAAGGCACTATCACTGGAGATGCTATTGCAAAGGCTAGATAAATCATTACTTGCAATGATGTGACATGGTTCTGCAAGGGGCCAAGGAGCTGCCCAGTCTGATATTTTTTAGCATTATTACCACACAAATAATATCATAGATGCAACTCACTTGCCCCTAGGTTTCATAATTTGTTTGTAAAGCAGATCTAAGAGAACAACAGAGATGGGAGAGACACTATTAATTTCCATTTCCAGCTGCTTATGTTTTTAACATCTCAAGAATTAACTTGTATTTTTAGCATGTCATTGAAATATTGTTGAGAGTCCAACCAGCTTGTTATGCACAAGAATTGAACTATTTATCAACACCAGTTAGAGGATAACCACAAATTTCATTGTTTTCAGGTAATTATTTTGGAGCATGTCTATTTCTTATGAAGCTCCTATCTTTGGAAAAAAAGAAATTTTTTTAATGCTTCTGAGAAGTGGCAAAGAATGACTATAGAAATATAAACTGTTAAAGAACAACCATTAAGAAGGAAACAATTTTCCTAATCTGTGGATAAAAATTTGTAGATGAGTCATTACTTCAGCAACAATTTTTTGCATGGAACAAAAAGGAAATCTGAATCCACTAAAGTCCTGATTAACATATGTGAATTTCTTATTTAAAAAAACACAATCACAAAATTCCTTTGACATTAACAAGATCAGTATTTCATTAAATTTAATAAACATCATCTCCCATGAGTGTAGAGATTAAAATGATAGGATTAAATAAACAAAAAACAGATTGTGTAATGCTATGAATTTATGCTCGTAGTAACAACTAAATTTATTGTGTTGAATAGGCTATTAAGCAGATCTAACTGACATTAAGTGTTGTGCATTCTTTTGCAGAAAGTGTAATTTCAAATGCACTTTCTTGGTTACAGTCATGAGGAATGACACGGAAGGGGGATCCAATGAAAGCATCCACATGCCATCCCATTATCACACAACAACAAAGGTAACACAACTGCCTGGACTGTAACTGCGCTGTGTTAGTATGAGAGCAAAGCTCGTTTACAGACTCCAGAACCTGTAAAAGCCAGGTGCCAGCAGCTAATAACTAACAGCACAATGCCATGGGGCTAGCTAGGATCATCGAAGACCATATTTGGAGACTTTTCACAAAGTAAATAGATGAGGATTGCTTTTCTTTCTACAAAACATGTAGGGTTACACTGCCTTCAAAGTAATATTTTCTTCACCACTTCTCTCACAGTGCACTACCAGAATATAGCAAGAACTATTTTTTTGTCCTTTGAAATAATACATTATGATCACTTCTCAGCAACAAGGTCATGTAGGAAGACCCAGAAAACAATTGTCCCCAAAACTTATGCTTAAGTAGTCATTACCCCAAACACTGTTAACTGAAAGAAAATTCAATTTTTTACGCTCTTCGTGAATGCTTGCAAACAAGTGCCATACCCTTTAATTTTGAATCAGGTTTCAATGTTTGTGTCCTGGTTGCAGTTAAGGTAGATTTAATTCCTTCTCAGTGGCTGTTACAGTGCTGTGTTTTGGATTCAGAATGAGAATGGTATTGATAACACATTGATGATTTGGTTTTTGCTAAGTGGTGTTTATCCTAAGGTGTTTATCCTGATACTTACTCCATCATGTGCACAGCTCTCTCTAAAACTGGGGAAATGCAGTATTGAAAATATTATTCACAGTTCTGAGCAACTTGGACAGATGTACAACAAAGAGATTACAGCACACAAGGACACAAGACAAGAGGGTCTGTAGTCCATCAGCTTTCACATGGGCTTAAAAGTTTGAATGGCATGTTGTGGTTAAATGTAGGGAAGATTCAAATCTCAAAAAATTGTTTTAATTAATTGAAAAAAATATTTTGTTGCAGTGATAGCAGGGCACAGCTGCAGACTGAAATAAACAGTTTGGGTAGGAAAAAAGCATAAAGAGGCTAAGAAGAGGAGGAATATGAATTAGATACGGGAGCAACCAATAATCAGGAACAAGACAGAAGCTTATGGAGTCTTGGAACTGCCAAGACTTTGAAGTCTTGTCTAGATGTATGATCTCATTTGCAAGCTTGGTAAAGAAATCTACTTCAGGTATTTCATAGCTACTATTCCTCTTGTTTCTACTTAGAAGTCCATCACTAAGCTAGCATGATTTTTCCCTCACACACATTTCATATGTTTGGCTTCAGAAGTGCTTATAATGATTAGAACAAATCTGCACGATTCTGTATAGCCTATAATTTATTTCCTGTAATTTAATCAAGAAAGTGTCTCAAATCTTTACAAAACTGATCACAAGATGAGTTGGACAGATTTTTTTCTCACATTTACTGTAAAAATCATAAAGGAATTAATACATACTGCATTTCTTCTCTGGTTTAAATCATGGTGATCCAAGTAGATGTGAACATTTAACCATGAGTTAGTTTTTTCTTGGGAAAAGAAGAAATAAAAGTTGTCCTACTGTTGTGGGTTAACCCTGGTGGGCAGCTAAGCACCACACACCTGCTCACTCACTTCCCCCATCCAGACTTCACTGGGATAGAAAAAAGAAAGGAAAAAATAAAAGAAAAATAGACCCTTTTGTATAAAGATTTTTTTAAAAAATAAATTATTAAGCAAGAGGAATATAGAAGGAATTATTTAATAAGTAGAAGAAGAGAGAAGACAAAAAGAAAAGAAAACAAAAATTATGCAACATCACTCACTCACCATGTCCCAAGGGTAGACAAATATTCAGCTGGGCCTGAGGAAAAAGATGGCTAATCTCATAAAACTTCATTTCTCCCTTTTGGTATGGAGAATCTCTTGGTTAGTTCAGTTGATCTGCACAATTTTTTAAGCTTCCAACCTACTGAGCTCTGGCCAATCTATTCACTGGGGGGAGGTGGGGAAAAGGGAGCAGACTGTAAAGCAGAGATGGCCTTGCAAAAAGTACTTATCAAAAGATAGATTATTAGTGGCTTATCATTACTGTTTTGGTCAGAAATCTCTAACACAGCATCAAATGAGCTGCCATGACAAAAATGAACTCCATCCTGCCAGGTCTAGTGCACATACATAATATCAAACTTTACTATCAGGTAAATTAGCTTTAAGCAGATGATCTTATTGGGTATTTCCTTTCAAAATCAGTACAGCTATGATTTTAAGCAGGGGTATTAAGGCTGTATTTTACAAACTTCCCATCTACTTTCATATTTTAAAAGAGGCTGAATTCAAACTGATGTTATCATTTTTGTGAGGTGCTGTGAGGTGGTGAGGCAAAGAAAAATTCTGGAGACACAGACAAACTGTAACAAGCAAAAATAAGTGTTCAGGTTAAATTTTCTCATATTAATAAATTACTGAAAGAACTGCATTTTAATATTTTACTCTCAGCAATTATCCCTTTCTGATGGCTCTAAACTATACATGGAATGATATAATTATGAGTGCTCTCTGATATTGCACTGCATAAATTATCAACTTAGGTTGATAGCTGTCACACAGAAATAAAGATAAAGCCTATATATTTTAATTAATACATTTATTAAATAAGAATTAACATATTACCAACTAAATTGAAAAGCTAACCTACAGTTATCATAGTTTTAAATGAAAAATTAAATGTATAATCAATTAAAAGCCTAATCCATTAATACAAGGGGAATTTCAGCAACTCTTTTTTTTCCTGAATTTGTAGTTCTTCAATTATAAAAGAATAGGTCAAATTATCTTGCATTTCAATGATGTTCTTGTAAAAGTTACATGAAATTAATGTTCAATTAAAGAAAGATGAAATGAACTTTTAGCTTTGCAGGGCATTTATGCAGCTCCTAAGAGAATAAATTAGGGAGTAAGAGCCAAGGGCTTCATGTCAGTGTAGAAATTGATTACTGCTAAGCAAAAGAGTATTAAGTGATGAATAAACTTAAAAATGTGATTTTTAAACTTTTTATTTTAGTAGAATTCATCAAAGTTACCATCAAAGCTGGCAGAGCTATCTGACTTGCTTGATCTAAGCAGATTTTTTTCATGCACAGTACCATGCACCTTTGCGTGAGCAGCTAAATCAAGCCTTAGATGCTTAGTTACTGTGACTAGGTGGTCACTGACTATAACAGGAGCTTTCACACCTGTCTTAGATGTGGGCACCAAGTTTAAAATACTTTCTGTTTTCTCTGTATGTATATATACCTTTAAGAGTTTCTATTTCTATTTGTATTCTTTGGGTTCAAACTTTATCCTGGGTTCTGCTGGCAGCAGCAAGGTGGGATCAAGAACTGTATGAAAACTCCCCACTCCACGACTGATTTCAGCAGTCCTGCTTTTGGCCATAATTTTAAAGAATGATGACCCTCTAAGCTTGTTCCCTCAGAAACAACAATTTCCTCATTTATATCTAGAATGTTCTTGACTGTCAGGTTTTACATGACAAAGGAACATTAACCACAGTTAAAAGTCGCAGTTTTTAAATGCAATATAAAATTTATGTGCTTCCTAGGAATCACAAAAGTCACAGCGCTAATTATAGTATCAGTGATTGAAAGGATTTAGTCACACAGATATTACTATTTTCTGATAGTTTTCTCTTACAATTACATCAGTCCCAGCTAGTATTTTTTTTTCCAATTTTTTTTCCAATCTAAACACTTCATGTTTAGAAATCTAAAGCACTATGAAACACAATAACTAAAATTAGTAAATGACTTTGAGACAATCCAGGGTGAAATATCTTTATAGCAATAAGAATTAGCAATTATATTGTTGGATAATAATATCAAAGAGCTTGTGAGCTAAATAATGTAAGCATTCATCAAGGAAACTTTCTTTTTAAAGAATATCCACAGCAACAACCTCAGAAAGATACAGTTTTTGAGAAGGTCCAGGGGAAGAATTTCATTTAGATAAGCTTTTCAAAATTTACACATTTATTATGACTATAGTTAGGTAATTTGTTTATTTGAGAGGCCCTAATCACAGTATCTATCAAATTTTTATAAGTAGTCAATAACATTACTTAAAGTGTTTGCTATTTGCATAGAGAAAATAATTCATTGTGTTTACTGTATTCTCTATTTTTGTCTTAGGGATTGGTATCTCAGGCTGAGCTTTTGTGACAACAGAAGAATAAATAGGACAGCAAAGAGCTATATTCATAACCTTTAGATCCCTGAATTTACGCTTTGATGAAACATCATTTGCCAGAGAAGGAATTAAACTTGAAACTGCCTCTTAAGGAAGGGATAGAGAAATCCATTAAGTCTCGGCTGGATTCCTTGGTGTTTCAGGGAATGGCAACAAATTAGCTTTTATTATTTGTGCCTCAAACAATTACAAACCTGGTGATGTTTAGAATAGAACAGAGTTTGTTGAAAATACAAAATGCAAAAGAATAATTTAAAAGAAAATATTTAAGGTAATGTAATGAAAACAATTAAAATACACATAGCAATGCTTTAATCTCAAAGCTACTGAGTTCAACATCTATTTCAGAAAGGGCAACTTCATCTCATTTATTGGGAGAGGAGAAATAAAAAAGAAGCACATTGTGCTTTAATTCTCCACTTTGAGAAAAGCAAATGAGTGTTTAACAACTTACTTTTGGCAACAAATTCAAAAAATAGTTAACTAAAAAAATGATTAGCTTTCTTTAACTACTGCCACCCAGATCTTAAATCTTGCATTCATCTTCTTACCCTAGTTTTAAAATGAAGTCATCTGTGTCTTCTGAATTCAAGCTGAGAACATATTTGAATATGTCTTAGAAGGCAGCATCTGCTGGCCTTACTCTTTCCCATTACAGGGTGCCAAATTTATGATCAGAAAGGAATCAAAGAAAATGCACTTTGTGTATGGGAAGAGAAATTTTCACTTTTGCATTAGCTTTAGACTTTTCACCTGTTCTTTTTAATATCTTTCCTATCTAGTTATGAAATAGCAAGAATTAAGCCTCCTTATTCACCTGATCTACACTGCTTGTTTCATCTTTAACTGTCTCCTTTTAAAAATCCACTTTTTTTTAATTGCAGCCATTAACAGACCTGCCTTAATGGCAAAAAAGAATCAGAAAATGGAAATACATAGTGTCATATATTACAGTTTTACAGTGACACAGCACAGCTAACTTCTAGAGATCCCAGGCAAATCACAATCCAAAATTACAAATGTTTGTCAAAATAGTTTCAGCATTTCTTCAACATAAGATTTATTGCATGGTTTAAAGACACAGGAATCAATTACAACTTAAAAATTACAAATAAACTACTATCTATAGTAAGGGGAAATTAACCATTACATATAATAACATGTTAAGCAGCATCCCATGAAAAAGACTAAAAAAATAAAGGGAAATCTAATAATGTAATCATTTAAATCTCACCACTATTAAACTCTACTAGAAGCAGTAATGATGCACTTAGCAATCATTGAAACACCATACTGCATAGGACAACAGCATCAATAAAAATAAAACATATTCAATATCTTTTTTCTTATTTATTGAAAAACTAGAGTGCTGAACATGCATGTAAGAACATGTAGAATACATAACATTTTTTAGGAGTTGTATTTAAAGTATGTGTTCAAGCTCATGTGCTTACTGAAGCATACTCAGTGCCTATAAATATGCATATTATTTAAACTTGAGTTCCACATCTCTGAAACCCAAGATTATCCTGAGGTTCATAACAGAAGTTCTTTCACTCCAGGTTAAATTATAAAATATCTGTATTTTAGTGGGATGACAACTGTAATATTTTAAATGGAAGGGATAACATTTGAGCTGAATATTCAGATAAAATTAAAAAGCATCAGTTGCTCATGAGTTTTAGCTGTGGGCTGGTAATACAGATGTTTTTCTAAAAAAGAGGTAATCTGCTGTTTTCAAAGTTGTTACTTCATAGCTGATAATGCACCAAGCTGTACAAATAGAAACAAACAAATCCCTATGTTCTCCTACAACAGACATTAAAAAAACCTGTCACAATTGCAATAAAGAATCTATTGAATGACTGTGTGGGAGGTTTTACCAAAGCCTGCAATATTCTGAACAAAGGTCTTATCATACACTTGCTTCTGTATCATATTAATTGGTTTCTTATCACATTAGCCAACTCCCCTCTCCCTAATACCCCACAAATGTGAATATTATGTTAAAACATTGATAATACTTTAAGACTTATTAACAACTTTCATGAGATTAGCTTCTTCCTTTTTCACAAGTGCTCAGATCATACACTGTCAAGTACCTTTCATATGTATTAGTTTAAATGAAATCATTAAGGCAAGAGGCAGGCCAATGATATAAAAGTCTCACTGTTTAGGCAACTTCTTGAGTATAAAGGCTTGTATTTTGTTACATGACATCACAGAAAAGATTTCTATTGGCAATATGCACCTCATATGATAGATGATTATGTTTCATATAACAGTCAAATGAAAGGCAGCCTTAGCATTCTCTCTTCACAGTGCAGCCACAATAACAACTTGGGTTCTTGGAATACCTTTGTTGATATGTATGACTGTAGCATCAAGGGGTGATAATGTCCTTAGTTCTTTCCCTGTATTTCCATGTAGTTGCTCTTTGATAACTGACCACCATGGTACCAAAATTAAAGAATGTATTGGAGCTGATGCAATCACTGACAGAGGATAGAAACACAGCTTTATAGCTGCCATTTAGTAATTTGGATAAGAAAAATATTCCAAGTTGAATTAACACAAAGTTAATGTGAAACAATATTTCTGAAAAGAAGCTGTCAAACGTGCTCACACAAACAGATCTCTATGCTTTAAGAAAGTTAAGGGGAAATTGCCAAAGAGGGAGTTCTTGTAACTGAATAGGCAGAATGTATTATGTTGTTCTGTAATGCAAATGGTTCATTTACCTTGTGATCCAGCAGAGCACTGGGAGGGTTACCGTAAGTTAAGCAAAAACAGATGGATATTTGTATGAGAGAGACTTTTTATGTATCTGTGCTCACTGTTTCGCTACTGGGTTTTAACAATATTTTAATAAAACTGTATATAAATATTATAAGCACCTCAATTTGTCTAATAGTATCATAGTATCACAGAATGACAGAATATGCTGAGCTGGAAGGGACCCATCAGGATCATCAAGTTCAGCTCCTGACACTGCACAGGACCAGTGACCCAAGAGTCACAGCATGTGTCTGAGAGTGTTCACCAAATTCTTCTTGAACTCAGATAAGCTTATAACTTAGTTTTATTTTGACTAGGCAGCACAAATATTGATTAAACTATCAGCAAGTTCCCGGTGCTTCATAAGATGCATTCCTTAGTCAACACAAATTTCACAGGAGATGGCATGTGTCCACATAAAAATTATCTGTAGAATACTTACTGCATTGTGTGTACAAAAAATTTATTAGGTTAAACACAAGCTCAGCACAGGTACCCCCTTACCTGTGACTGTATTAATGGGATGATCTGAAGCCCTTTTGATACTTCAGAAATGTCTACTATCTGCTATTATCTGTATTAAAATGCAGGTCAGAAAAGGATAAAACTAACCCAAAGGCCATCTCTGTGGGCTGCAACTTTTTCCCAAAAAAGAGAGAGGTGGAAATATGTAGATACAGACAGGGCTCTTACTAACCCTGAAATGGCTAGCACAGATGAGATACTGCAGAAAGAAGCGATGAGTCAGATATCCACAACTGACATAGTTTACTTTCCTTTGGGAACAAGAGTAGAAAAAATGACAGCTATGATTTTCTAAAGCACAATCTGGTCTCAGCTGTCAACCTCTGAACAGCAAGAATTGCACTTGGTTTTTCTAGAGGCAAAATTTCACAGCAGTATTTCTTTATCAGAAGCTGTAATAGAAGTACAGTGTTGAAGATTGAACTACAGCCTTGAAAACTGTGGCAGTGACCATTATCTAAAGTTTTGGTTCTAAATTTGTTTCCTTTTTTTAGTCAGTTCTGTTAATAGATCTTCTCTGTAGCATTCAGCCCTCTGCATTGTAGCTATAATAGGACAGATAATTCTTAATAGATAATAAATCTCCTATGAATCCCTCCTTTTCAAGTACATAATATTTGCATACGAATGACAGCAGAACTATACCTCAACACATGTTTAAGGCATGACTTACGTTATAGTGTCCCAGATTTTCTATTTATCTAAGTTTAGAGTGTTCTTGCCTCTTCCAGTTAAAATTGGGTTTGATAATTTTTTGGTCTAACATTTATTTTTCTAAGAAAAATGCCTTGAAGTAGGAAATGCAATAGACACTATATTATATTTCTTAGAAGTAACCTGGAAATCAATGGATCAAAAAAAACCCAGTACAAAATCCCCTACCAAACCATCAAATAACCAAAACCAGATAACCAAAACCAAAAATGCCAAGAAATCAAATCAAATCAAAATAAAATAAGCAATTTCCCAATATATATTTATTGAGATGTATTTAGAAAAGAGTTGAGATGGAGACTGAAATTATCTGATCATGAAAAATAAACATCTGACCTACTCTTTCTACTGTGATATGAGAACCTTTTTCTTGATTAGAAATATAACTTTTATTTCTAAGAACAGATAAACAGCTGTGGAAACTTATATGTATGCCTACATAAGAATACATAAGAATTACCTATGTATTTTGTGCTTGTATATATGGATTCATAAATACTTATGTGCACATACTTCATTAATACCGGTGGGTTATCTTGATATAGTCAAAGAAGAGCATAGTATAAAACTGTTAATATTCTATTCACATATAGGTTCTGTAATGTAACATTCATTAACATGGAAAGCAAGAGGTATAGAATGAACAAAAATTTAACTGACTTTATTTTTAATAGAGCTTGTATACACACAAATTCATCAAGAAACTCAGAGTAATAGTTAAAATAGTAAGTAATTAAATGGTGTAGTTTTAGATTTAGAAACATTTTCAAGAGCTACATGTATTCCTCTGATTAAATATATATACATATATATATATATATATATATATATTTTAAAGGTACTCTCTTTTCCTAAACATGTTCTCTGAATTCCTGCTGTCAGCATCACACCTTGCTCAAGGATAATACACTTGCCTACGCCAATCATTTTCTCTTGTTAGTCTAACCTCTCTGTAAAGTACCAGCAACAGCTTTTGGTCCCACTACCATATTTCTAAGGGGGCTGAGTCTCTCCATCTGTTTTCAGACAAATACTCAAAACATTCGACCATAGCCACAACGTGGGTGGAATTAGTCTTACCTACTTGACACAAAACCACAGTGTTGGCAACAAACTAATCAGTTTAAGTTTCCTTCAGAATCTATGGAGAGAAATAGATGCTGTTACCATGGAATTTATTTGATCTGTTAGATATCTGCTTCAGGATAAGATGAATTATCCTAGAACTTCCTTTCTCTTCTGTAGCCTGTAATCAGAATCTAGATAGGCAGCTCATACATAGATGCTGCCTGTAAGATAAATACCATTCCTTTTTCCTCTCTGTGTCCCTACTCCATTTTTTGGCATATTGATTTACATAAAGGGGAGAATTTAGAGTGTTCACTCCTGATAAAGAACAAAGATCCTGTTCAAGTGCCTATTTAATAAAAAAGTTCAAAGAGGGACAGCCACAATGAGACTGAGAGAAACAACCCAAAAGAGTCAATAAATGGATTTGTTTTACTTACTCCAAAGAGCCAGCTGCAAGTGCCTGCTTTGCCACATTCATGTCAGTTTTGAAAAACAATTTATTTCCCATTCTCTGAAACTAAAGTAGTCCTCAGAAAAATGGCTATTATGTGGTAAATAGGTCTTGCTTTTTCTCTTGAAGCGTTTCAGAAGTCTTAGTTTTATTAAATGCAGACCACAAAACATAGAAAGTCTTAAAAGACTTCACAGAATAGAAATATCATTTCCCATTGTGCTGGCTTTGGCTTGGACAGAGTTAATTTTCTTCACAGTAGATGGTATGGGACTATGTTTTGAATTTGTGCTGAAAACAGGGTCGATAACACACGGAGTGTGTTACCAGTGAGCAGTGCTTACACTGAGGCAAGGCTTTCCACTCCATCAGTGAGGAGACCAGGGGTGCACAAGGAGTTGGGAGGGGTGACAGCCTGGACAGCTGACCCCAATGGGCCAAAGGAACATTCTAGATTATATGGCATTCATGCTCAGCATATAACACTGAAAGGAGGAGAAAGAAGAAGGAAGCAGGGGCATTGACGTCTCCTCTCTTTCCAAGGAACTGTTGTGGCGGATGGACCCCTGATTTCCTGGAGAGGGCTGAATAGCTTCCTCCCCATGGGAAGTGGTGAATTAATTCCTTGTTTTGCTTTGCTTGTGCATGTGACTTTTTCTTTATTATTTATTGAAGTGTCTTCATCTCAACTCACAAATTTTCTTACTTCTACTCTTTCAAATCTCCCCTCCACCCCACTGTGGGGATCCAGTGGCTCTGTGGGGCTCAGTTACTGGTAGGGATAAAACCAAAATACCCGTTCAAACCAAAGTTCAAATCAGATTTTGATAAAACAGCAGTGTGTCTCATGATAAAGCTCAACAACTATTGAGCTCCATCTTTTCCATTCAGAAAGTAAATGTATCTTAAATTTTAATAACTCCTTCAGCCAAACCTGCAGTGATGGAATCATGCCAAGGTTCTGGTTTGTCCCTTTGAGCAAGATGGAAGTCAAAGCATTGGAGCTAACTATATAAATGAGAAAAGATAAATGTATTAACTGATATTTAAGGTGACTTTGACTGCCAAGAAACAACATTAGAAGATTCTCACTCTGGCTTTGCTTTGGCTTGGTGTCAAATGTGAATACAGAGCCAAGCCAGCCACAGGTGTTGAACTGTAATTTAACTTTAACTTTCATTATACTCCTCATCACATTGTGGCCAAAACAGTAGACCTGCCAAGTCTTCAGCTGGAACCAAAAAAGCTTTTAATTGGCCACCAAGGGTGAAGACAGTAAGAAAGAAGTCCTGTTTTATTTCCCATTGGGAAACTGAAAGTCTGATATTATAAAGTACAATGATGAGGTATTGAGTTCTTCCACGCTTTTGGCTTCCAGCATACCAGTACCTACTTTCATGTTCCAAATCACTACACTAGTAAAATGTTTCCTTCATTTTTTATTTATACGATATCTAGAAAAATAACTATGCTTAGACAGTCAGTACTAATCCAGTCACACACACACAAAATAAAACCAGAAAGCATACCTAAAACCAACCCTTCTGTCACCATGGCCTTAATATATTCCTATACTAAAAATGATCCATTCCCTGTCATTCCTGACAGCTTTCCACCCTAGCCTGTTATTAATCTTCCAATCTGTTCTACCAATGTGGTCTGTTTTTTTAAAAGTCACTGGGCCAGTACCAGACAAGAACAAGTGGTTCATCACCAAATCACTCAGTCATTTGGGAGGAGCCTCAAGTGCAAGATTCATTCACCAGGGTTAGTCTTCAAAAAGCAGATTGAACATACTGTCCATGGTGCTTTTATAATGAAAGAAAATAAAAGGCCACTTTGAAATTTACATTAATAACACCATTTTAAGATGGAGTTAAATCATTCATTGTCTGAAGGTACCTAAACTCACTGCACACAGAAATAGCCTGGAAGAACAACTTGACTGAGAGAAATAATTGCTAATTATCTATGTATTTAATTGTGAGTTCACTGGGAACTGTCTAATTTTCATTCTTCCACTAAATGCAGAAAAGTAAAATAACACTTATTTACTGATTAAAAAAGTAAAAATAACTTTTTTTCTACCAAAGGAGAACAAAATTATTGCAATAACAGTTATTTTCAGTATAGGTTCCTCATTCATTCTTTCCTCACTCTAAGTTTGTGACATTTTCTGCTTTTTAAAACCTCTCTTTCTAGTGTTTTTGAATATGAACCACAAGAAAATTGGGTTTCTACAGTTTTGATATACAAGTATTGTGTTTTTCATGGTATTGATCAACTTATATTAGATATAAGGAAGTTGTTTTACAATAAGTGTGGAACACTAACACAGGTCGCCCACGGAGGTGGTGGGTGTCCCATCTCTGGAAACATTCAAGTTTAAAGACATCCCAGCTCATTACAATGGGTTGAACTAGGTCACATTTATTGGCCCCTTCAAGACCAAAACATTCTATGGTTTTGTGAGTGTTGTCTGCTATAAACATAAATTTGTGAAGTGGAAAATTTCTCAAGTCTAGAAATACCAAATGCTGATCAATTTGCATGTTTTAAGAGACATGGAACACTTGGAGAATGGTGGTTTCTCTTCTGCTGTCACATTCTTGCTATAAAAAACAAATGCTGTTTGTTCAAATAGCAGGAGTTTGAATTCAGATTCTATTGCCTCCTCTCTAATCTCTGTAAAATACATAGATTTCAATGTTTATTAGAAACTGTGGATATTGTCTCTGTATGAAAAACAGAAGCCTTTTTTCTAACTTGAGTATATTTTGGCAAGAATAGCTATATACCTGTCAAAACACTAACCTATGTACAACAGTCTTACTACTTTTTCCTTCCAGCATCAGGTTTTAAACCATCATTTGACTATCCTTGAAACAGACAGTCAATTTTCTCATGTCAGTTTTTCTTGCGGCTCCTTACCATCCAGAAAACTACCTTTATTTATGTCCAATTCTTGGATGCTCATATTGCAATCTGCTAGTACCTGAATTTTGGACAGCGGGTTGTACTTGTCTCATAACTATATACTCTTGTTCTCTAACAGACTAGGAATTAATATTTACCCTTACTAAACCTTTCAGCCTAAACCAGAAAATTTAACATAAGCTTTCCAGACCTCCATCCACCCTTGAATGGGAAGATTAATAATAATTCCTTTTGATCAGAATTGCTCTGTTGGCCAGCAATGGTTTCCATGGTAATCAGGTGGTAGACAGAGCTGAAGCAGATTTCGTCAGTTGTAAAACAGCATTAGAATTATCCTACACTTCTTATTATATCATAGTAGGACTGACTTTTGCATATCATAGCTCAGAGGCATAAAAAGAAGATAGTTTTAACTATTGGAAGGTTTCCTTAACTATTGGAAGGTTTCCAGAAAAAAAGAAATTTCCACAACCTCTTTTAATAGCTGGGGCTCTTGGGGATGTTTTGGGGTGGCGGGTTTGGGTTTTGGTAAGGTTTGTTTTTCTTTGGTTGGTTGGTTTTTATGTTTATTTGTATTCTGGTAAGAATGTTGTGAATTACAAGATTTTTTACAAAAGGACTGAAATATGATGAACAATAATTAAGATGAACCTGCTGTATAACATCGAGACTTTTAGTCATTGTTTCATGTGCTAATGGGAACAACTAAACTGCTGCAGGTCTCAAATTTCATGTCAGAAAAGATCATACAACTTCAAAACCAGTAGGCTTAAATGTGAGGATTGGTAATTCAGCAGCAAGGACAAATACATTTTCCAATCCATGCTGTAAACATTTCTGTTGTTATTATTATTTCCTTACTGATTTTCTTTAAAGAAAATGTCCTTGGAAAAATTCAGTATGACATTTTTTATTCCATCTGGTTCCCCTGGTATGGCAGTAGTCAGTGTATGATAAGCTAAGCATGCCAAATGAATGCTTAATCCTTATTTTAGTGGCAAACCCAAAAGTTGGTTGATGCCTACTTAGAATATGAATTAAACTTGAAAAAAAGGCAGCTGAAAATTAGTATACATGCTTACATCTACCACATCACAGCTTAATTGAAAGGATGTTGGTACATTTACAGTAAGTACTCTCAGAAGTTCTAGATGGACTTAGGAGTGAAAGAAGGGGGAAAAGAGCTCATTACACAGGGTTTATTTTGCAAGCAAGAAAGACATGGAATAAGGCTGGATGGAGGGAAAGAATGCATTTTTATGAGTCTCTAGGATGACTAATTTGCAGCTTTGGCTCAAATTTGAATTTTCAGCCTACAGGCCATTGTGTACACACCTGACTGCAAGAATTTTTATTACATGAACAACTATAACTGTACATAACCAAAACCACACATCCATCTTTAAAACTATGACCCTTGCACTTAGGCGTGTAGTCAATGACAGGAAATTACAAAAGGGAATGATAACATAACTTTTCCATCTAGTAATGATGGTAGACATTGCCGTGAAAGGACAGAAGAAAGACATCAAAATATTGCAAATCTGTAATTTTTCATGTTTGATATTACAAAAAGTTTAAGACTACTAAAATTTGTGCAATAAATTATGGAGCATGCAAGAATATAGTTAGAAGTCAGCTTCCTAAAAATACTATTAAACATTATTTTAGTTCATGGAGCATAAATGCTCAGTGAATGCACACTACGAACATGATCTGCAGCCAGGAGATAGCAGGTGATGGGCAGAGGTTTGAGCTGCAGAGCTGCAGGCAGATGCTGGCATGTGGGAGGTCCTGCAACCAGATTCCTCGAGTCCCAGACTTGTGGCTGCAGGGCTGCCAGATTGTCACTGCTGTCTGTTCTTGGAGAAATGAGCCCCAAATCCTTGGCTTAAATGCTCTTCAGCTATTCACTTGTAAGTAAGAATTCTTGGAGCATCAGCAAACTTCTGCTGCAGAGACAAGACTCCAAGCCTGGAAATCTTCCAAATGTCATCTGAGACCTAAATCTCCAGCGTGGTGCATCCAAAAGCTATGAGCAGTTAAAGAACCATTCTGATGATTATGGGGAACCAAGCATGGCTACCTTCATTTTCCAGGTCTTATTTTGCCTGGAGATGAAGTTGTTATTTACCATTAGTGTTATTAGTTCAATGCCCAAGAGATACAGTCAAATTTTAGGACCTAAATGTGCCTGATAAAATATAAACATGGACTTAAAAAAAAAAAAATCTTGTGAAAATAAGGCTTTAGGACACGGCTTTGAAAACAGTTAAAAAGGAACACTATGAAAAAAATAATGAGATAAAACAGAAGAAAAATGAAATTGAACACTTAGGAGTACTAAAGGGTATAAAGACTGGTAAGAGGACTACAACTTTTCAACTTCTGACAGATCATTAGTTTGTATGTGATTCAATTCATTAAAAAAATCCAAAAGAAACATCACTGCTGACTGATGGCTATTCAATTGCTTATGAAAATTGATCCTATGATCTCAGTACACTTCCTGTTAGACAGATATATGCATTACAATTGACATTCTTCTTGATGGTATCAAGAACTCTATTCACAGAGTTGAAGTGGAGAAAACATTTAAAGAGAGTTTTGATTTCTTACAAAAAGCAGTTTGTTTGGATGGCTTTTTCAATATAAATCTTTGAATAATCTTTCAGTATATATTCTTTGTAGCTAATCTCAGATCGACATAAGTCATTACCTTAGCAGAAATATGGTGCTCAGCAGTGTTTCAAGAAATATATGTAAAGGATGGGATTCTGCATTTAAATCACTTTCATTATAAAAAACTTACTTTTTTTGGATGTGCCACTTTTGCATTAGGTAAACAGCTCTTCCAGTATTTACAGAATTTCACAAATGCCTTTATCCTTATAACATATGATTTTGAAATCAGCCCCTGACTACCAAATAGTAATTACAGAAAAATTTTCATCATGAGCACTCTCATCAAATTTGTTATTATTCCTAACACAATTGCAGATTGTTGAAACCCTAAGTGTCTTTTTTAAATCAGGGCATACCTAAAGTAAAGTAATTTGTATAAGGTAAACTGACAAGACTGTAAGGGGGGACCACTGTGTACTAGACTTTAATAAAGGACACAAAGCTTAGCAAAAAACAGTCATATGCTTATCACTTCATTTGTTTAAGAGGGAGGACACAGAGCAAGCAGCAAAGGAAATGAGTTCCAGATTTGCCTCGTAATTTGCAAATGCTGGGTAATTAACAAATTAAGTTTAATGTTGCAAGGGAAAGCACAGAAGAAGGACAAAAGTGCAACATAATTAGAATCACATTAGAGTGAAAAGACTGAAGACCTGATCCTGCATGTATTGAAGGCAATAGCAAAACTCCATTATTTTTGACTCAGGCAAGATTAAATCCCTTAAAAAACTGACATGTTTCCAAAATGCCTAAACAACTTATTCTAGCAGCAGCAAAAGGAAACAGATTGTTCAGACATTGAAAATAGAACACAACTAATAGCACCAGGAGGAAACTCAATCATATATTTATTAGTGTGAGATACAATGTTCCATAAGCTATGCAAAAATCTTCAAGGACCTCTAAACAGGAATATTTTAGATGTGAGGTAAATCCAGATTTATACTTTCTTCCTATCCATTTAACAACAGCTGAAGTGTAATAGAAATATCCTCGGGAAATTTGAAAGATATGTTTCCATGTGAGATTTATCTGACTAAATCTACAACTAAGACAGAGTTCTTTTTATACACAGTAAAAAGAACTATTATTTTTAGAATATGATCTCTTTTTGTTACCAGGTAGCTGTTCATAATAAATCAGTTGACTCATATCCTAGAAAAGCCCACTTCTTTTCTGTAACTAAAGAGGTAATCTAGGCAACAAGGTGAAGCTAGGTGAGATGAGTCTCACAAGATGACTAGCTGGAAATGGGGGGAGAGGGAAACTGCATCATGTTGTTTAGAGTAGGACCACTAATCTTTCATTGGGGTGGTTAATCACTACTGAAAATCTTTGAGTGGCGGCAAAAGACTTTAATTAATATAAGCCTCTATCACGACCTGTCTCATATGTATCATGGACTGAGACTTGACAAGTGATCCTTCTATACTCACACAGAAAATGTTGGGGAGCAAAGGCCTCTTGCACATCTGTGCTCTCTTTGCAGAAGAACATTCCTTCTCACAATTTAGCCTTCAAGAGAGCAGCCTCAGATTTACCACTTGCCCCTTTGTGGACAAGTTGTGCCTGACCAACCTGTCTCCTACAATGAGAGAACTGGTTTTATGCATGGAAGGAGAGCAGTGGATGTGAAAAAGTCAACATACGTTGACTTTAGCAAGGCATGTCTGGCAGTCTCACACTGTACTCTTACAGTCAAATTCATGATCTGTGAATGGGATAAGTGCACAATTAAGTAGGAGAAAAATAGGCTGGACTGTTGGTGGCCTTAAAGAGCAGTGATTGGCAGTCAAAAAGCCAACTTTTAATACTACTGGGGAAAATATTGTCCAGTGACTCTTAAAAACTTGGAGGATGAGGGAGAGGACACTTTTAACATATTTGCAGATGATACAAAATTGAGAGGAACAGATGATATGCTTCAGGGCAGGACTGTTATTTGGAGGAACCTGGACAGGTGTGAGGAACAGGCTGACAGCAACATCACGAAGTTCAGCAACGTGTAAAATCCTGCATCTGGGAGCAAATAACCCCATGCAGTGTTATAGGCTGGCTCCTGGCTGGAGAGAAAGCAGGTTGACAGAAAAGTGTCTGAACATTCTGATGAAAAAAACTGGACATGAATTATGTGCACCCTTGAAGCACAGACAAAAACTGACAACCTGGATGCATTAGCAGAAGTGTACTCTCCAGCTCCAGGAAAGCAATCCATCTCTGTAGTTGTGAGACTACAACTCAAGTTCTGTATCCAGTTTTGGGCTCCCTAGCACACAAATGACACTGGTACACTGAGTGGGCCCAGCAAAGGTCGTCGAGCTGATGAGTTGAGGGGAATGGAACACATGGTGTGAAGGAGAGGCTGTGAGGTCTTTGCAGGCTTAGGAGAAGGCGGCTTAGGGAAAACCTTGTGGGAGGGCACAGAGAAGATGGAGCCAGTCTTCTTCAAGGTACAAGGTGGCTGATCTGGAGTCAATGGATGCAAATTGGAGAATGGGAAATTCTCCAGTGGGCATGGAAATTTTTTTTTTGCCATGATAATGGGAAAACAATGGAAGATATTACTCAAGATTGTGGGGACTCCACACAGATATCGAGACATTTAAAATGCAACAGAGGCTCTCCAGTGTTTTTTTTCCAGCCTGCAAATTTCAGTGTCCTGTGAATATGTCTTGCTCTGGTTAACTACTCTCTTGCTTCTGAAGACAGAGAAAACCATGAAGTTTTTCACTGTTTACTATATCTGGCAGAAGCAGAAGAGCAGAAGTGTACTAGTCAGGTCTGCCCTGGGGTTACAGAGAAAGAGCTATGCAGACAGTTTAAAAATCTCAAATAAAATGAAAAATAAATAAAAATAAAAATATGCATTATGTATGCTGGCCCTCAGCAATGCCAACAAATTCATATTTAGTTCAGATAAGGCCACTTCAAAGAAGTCACTTAAAGAGACTTGATCAAGACTTAAGGAACCAATGGAGTATGGTAGCCAAAGGGAAATCAGTCTGGAAATAGGGCTACGAAGAAAAGGTAGTTATTTGAGGAAGTAGCAAATAGATACATGGCAAGAGCTCCTTGTGGGAGCAGCAGTGTATTAGAAGGCATTAGTTCCTGTGTGATTTTGTTTTAAAGTAGTTATCCACTGCAAATCAGCCAACAGATTTCATCTAGAAGTACAGTAAGGTAACACTGCTTATAGAAAAATATTCAACAATCTTGTCTTGCAGGCTGCCACTGAAGGAGATACATGTTGTTTAGTCTGCCATAGAGGACTATTTTCAGTTTCTGTCATGTATCCAGCTTCCTGTCAGAGGACAGGAGCCTAATATGAGGAAATTAAACCGTGAAGACAATCTCTTTAATGCAGTTCAGAAAGAAAAGTGTGTTCGTATATTAGGGATAAGCTGCATGAGCATCTGTTCCTCTCCATGAAACCTCCTGAGTTTAGTTTACACATAAAAAGGGACACCAGGCATTTGAACAGGAATATGATCTGCTTTTCTAACAACCATAGGGATACCCATGGAGCTCGGTAATTTCAAAAGTAACTGCTTTGTGGTGTTATTAAGTATTCAAAAGGACCACAAAATAGTAAGGCCTGTAAAAGAAGTTTCATAATTCAATCCTTTACACAATGGAACAGTTTCAAGATTAATATAGATCTGTACAACTCTGAGTACAAAGCTATGCTAAGACTTATCTTCCCTGAAATTTTAATCTTGAAGCATCTGTTAACAACCAGATTCGTAGTAATTCACTGCCCTGTTTAATTTTTCCCATTCACATTTTAATTAATATGCTACAAATGAAAAATCCATATACCCTAACATAAAGAGCACCAGAAATCAGTATGATTTTTTTCCTTACCTTTACCACTGCCTTCTGTTGTTGGTAAATCTCAGTGGGCAATTAAGCACCACACAGATGCTCAGTCACTTTCTTCCCATTCCTCAGTGGGAAAAGAGGAAGGGAAGAATAAAAGTATGAAAGTTTAGGTGTCTACATTTTAAAAGCAAACAACAAACAAGAACAAATAAACAAAAACAAAAACTGAAGGAAAAGTAAAGAAGAAAAGTAGAAAGATGAAAACAGAACAAAAGAAGTGATGCAAAGATGACCATTCACCACGTTGCAGTAAGTTCTCAAAAAAAAAAAGCCTAAGGTACTTAACACCTCTTTTACCATTTATTACTAATCATGACATTACATATTATGGATTATATCTGGTTGGTTCAGGTTGTCTGCAGGATTGTGTCAGCTCCCAATTTGTTGCCCAACGAGTTGTGTGACATACAATTTTGTGTCACAGTGAGAATCAGAGAAGGCCCTGTTACTAGTACTTAAGTGTCTTATTAAGTTAAATTTGAGTATTGTTTTGATTATGAATTTAAACCACAGCACCAAATAAACTGCAGTGAAAAAAATTGTACTAGCCAAGTACACCTGGTTTACTGATCTCTTTCCTTCTCTTTCTTTCCCTATCTTTCAAGAACTGCTTCTGCAGAATGCTTTGATTTTGACTCTTTTGTTCTTAGCAATGTAGTGTATATAATGTATATAATAGATGTCATTATATTTCACTTCTGCATGCTAACTTAATATATTTTTCTTTTTTAGACCTACTGAAAGGTGGCTCTTTATGTTCTAAATGTAAGCCTGTAGGAACAAACATTCCTATGCCCAGCGGACAAGTACAGTGCACTCCAGTCTTTCCTGAAACCAGTAGCTCACAAATATCAACAAATACTCAGCTTTAGTGAAACAGGAGCATAAATTGCAAAGCAGTTTGTGAAGAATTGGCCTTCAATCCTCAAAAAAATTCAATAAATAACATTTTTATCTTTGGAAAAGTACTGAATCAATGAAAATGTTGTATTTGTAACTGTTTCTGCAAAAACTCCAGCCTCATGTTAGTATTTTTTAGTTAGATCACTAGAGAAAGTACCAGAGGTCACACAAAGAGTTTTCCTTTCATACAGCTAAGACACCTGAGTAAAATAAAAATGCTTTTTAAAACCAGATATTCAGCTAATAAGAGACAGCTGACTTCCATCACCACATGTTGCAGCAGCCCTCTTGTTAGAGCTGAGACACAGCCTGTCTTATCTGATAGGCAAGTCTGATAGGCGGACACAGCTGAATTCACTGTAGAGGCAGCTTCTGACCAATGTTTTTGTTTGGTTGGTTTTGTTTTTGTGTTGGATTTTTTTGATAGGGAAATTATCAAGCAGGGATGAGAAGCACAGCATCCTTTTTTCCAAGATGAGAGGGAGGAAAAGGGAAGGGAATACTCAAGATGTAACTGAATAACTTCAGCTTGATTTACCACTCATCACCTGAGAATGTCAAATTTGATGATTTTGAACTATCAGCATATCATAAAGAAGAGACAAGTTTGGTTTCTTTTTTTTTCCGACCACAGTGGCTGTGACCTTTTGTGTGAGAAAACCAAGAGTGAGATTCACCTTGCTTAGCTTTATTCACCTAAAATCTGTGTATCTACTATAAAATTCTGCCTCAGATTCACTCTACATCCAGAGGGGTATTTACAGAGGACAATTCTTTAATTTTGAGACAGCTGTCCAAAATAGATTGTATGATTTTCACTCAACTCTAATTTCAAGAGAGGAGAAGACTTTTTCTCTAGTAAGAAGAGCCTGATCCACTACTTATCTAAATGCTGAAAAAAAAAAAAAATACAGTGCATTCACCTTTCACTTTGCAGGGTAAAAATGCACACACTCAGGTAAAGCTTTACAATCTTTAAAAGCTCATTATTGGGGTCAGTACTTTAAGACTTCAAAGTACTTTATTTTCCCACCTAATAACTCACTCCTGAAAAGAAAATCTCACTCTGTAAATACAGAAAATATCATGCTATTCTTAAATGTGTTCTTCTAAGGCTATATCTGGAGCATCTAAAAGTGTTTTTATATCACGTCATTGGGTTAAAAAACCAGTTATACCAAACTATATATGTATATAATTGCTCAGTAGAGAAATGATTTGAGGCATAACTACAAGTGAGTCTTCCCTACCCCAGAGGCTGAGCACAGAGTGATATGAAAAACTTGCAATATTCATGTAACACTCAAGCATATTTGCAGTAAGTAATAGCCAATCATCCAATACAAAATGCTGGATAGGTTAGCAGGTTAGGAGTATATATCCTGCAGAATAATTGACCATAAATAATGTTAAAACTAACTGGTACTAAAAGTAAAATGGTAGTTAATTATATCTTTAAAAAAAATAAAATATTTTACTGAAAGAAATAGTTTTCATTCTTTCAGTGTATTTTGATTTGTGTGAAATCTCCAAGAAAGCCCTACTTCCAAGCTGAACACATGAAATCTTAATGCAAAGGATAGGAAAGAAAATCAAGGAAAGAATAGGGAATTATTTTTCTTTCTCCTGTCACTTTGTCAACACTCATAAGCATATGAACTCATTTTAAAAGCAGTTCAAATCCATGAGGGGTCAGTTCATTGACAGGAAATCAGTAAGTTCAAAAGATAATGCACGTGATGTTTTTTTGTGTCTATCATCCTTCCTGCCACAACATGGTCTTTTAGCTCTATACAATGTGAGAGTCTCAGCACTGGCAGTGCAAGACTGGCTCGTGGCATTCTCATTCCAAGAGAAACAGAGCAGATGTTTCCAGCTACTGCTTCCCAAAATGCACAGAATACCAGCGCACTTAGCCCTTGCTTGTATGCTTAACATTTAGAAAGCAGCAGCTTCTCTTTCACACATAAAAACTCCAAAATGCATGAACAGTGAACTACAAATCATCTTTTGTGCTCAATTTGATCAGCTCCAATCATGCTGTATATACATTTATGCAGTCATGTCAAAAGGAAACTCTACATCTAACCTCCTCACAGCTGCAGTACAGGGAGTATTTCAAATGGACAACCATTTTTACAGACCCACTGGTCTATGTTTATACTACGTTACAGAATTACTTCAATTATAATGGCTCTGCATCTTTGTGACCTGGTTCCCTGAGGCTTAACAGTCACAGGAGGTTAATCTGGTTTTCTGATTTTTGATTTACTCCAAGTTCCAGTAACTTTACTTTTATGCAAGTTTCCTAGAGGCTGTGCAATGGAGTGGATATATGAACAATCTTTCATCCTCTTTAGTTCAAGCAGAAACTCAGAACAAAATAAAATACTAGCTTTTCCAAAGCTCAGTTACTAGAGGAAAAGGCTTGAAGAATCACAAAGTCATTAAAACAAAACAAAATCAGGGGACCCAGAAATTAACAACAACAGCAGCAACAAACAAATTACGTAACTTGGAAATAGGCATAATTTGGCTCTTCTGAGCCACTGGGATTTATCCAGCCTCAGCCTTCCTTCCAAATATTTGCTGAAAGGCACCAAATTAAAAATTCCAACACAAATTTGGAGGTTGGGAGGTGGGGGATATCTCAGTACCATTAACATTGCTACAATCTCAGTGAGGAATGAAATAGCTACTGTACTTTGAGAAAAAACCTCTGGGTAAAAAAGCCTGGAGCTATTTCACTCACACCTTATGAAAAAATAATATTATATGCCATTACACATAGAAGTAGTCCCAACACCTGTCTTGTAGCAAATGCATAAGAGCTTTTTTCTTTTTCTTCTGAAAAGTCTATGAACAAGTAAAATATCCTATTAGTAGTTTGAGACTAAATTTGAATATACAAATACATATATATTTTAAATAATATATATTATTTATAAATTAAATAAACATTATATTAAGTGCCATTTCACATCTCAGAAGCCCATTCAAATGACCATATGGATAACAGTGACTGAAAACATATTTACTTTACACAAACTATAATTCAGCTGAATTGTCTGCAGCCATGGTTTAGCTGACAATAAAATCAGAAGCAAATAAAATGGTCTGTCTAGTACCTTATTAGGTCATCCCTTTAGCTGTATCCAAGGAAGATTATTTTATTCTTGACTATGATAAATGGAAAAGACAAATATAGCTGGTAAATCTTCTGTAAATTGGCCAGCATTTTCAAGACAGCAATTACAATGAGCAAAGTTACTTTTAAGTGTATGTCACTCAAGCTGATGTTGATTTTCCCCATGTGGTGATCACACACTCATCTTCCTATACCTCCACTTTTTGCCTTTCTCATTACTCTTTTGGATTGTTTTTTTCATTTGTCATCAATTCCATAAAAAATGCAATTTTATGCATCATATACTAAGGTATTTTAATAGCATTCTGCAAAACCAAGGAAATTATTAGTATCTTAGACAAATACATTCATGATTCATTGTATTTGTTTCTTCTGCAAGCCTTCTAAATACATTTTTGACAATCCTCTTACCTCAATAATAGTGAAGTAAGCTAGTCCAATTAGTGTCACTGGTATCACTACAATATTAATTTCCATTACCCACTCTTGCATGAGATGATATGGTGATGATACAAAATAGTATTACAGAAAAAGGTGTCACCTAGCTGAAAACCCTGTTAAATATAATAGAACTGCCAGTGAGGAAAGGTTTATTGAATTGCAGTCTTGTAGTTACTTGAATCAAGGGCAAGATTATTTTTTTTAAATATATGATGATGATTTTATTTTCTATATCCTGCTCTATCATAGTTCACTTGCATAGGTTTTGCTTAAAGAAAGGTGGATATCTATGCCAAAATGAGACTCAGGAATATTAGAGATAATCAGAGTAAATTCATTCTAATAGCTGTGAATGTTAACATGCTTTTTTACCACTACGTAGTATCTGAATTCCCACTTACACCGAGATTCATCACAAGGTTAATACCAGACTCTTTTCTTTAAAAAATAATAGTTTAATATTATTTTTTAAATTAATGCAAACATTTGAATGTTATACTTTTCTAAAAGGGCTGATTTAACCTAAGTTTAATATGCAAGCACTATACAGACTTGGGTGGTAATTAAAGACCAAGCAATTAGTGCTAGAAAAAGATATTCAAAAGGCATCAGTGGAAGCCTCTGTAAATAATCATTTGTATGAAAAAAAAATTAGAAACAAAATAACTTTTAAGGTATTGGTTCCCCTTTTACCTTCCTCTCTGTTAATGAGTTTTCATATGTTGCTACAGCTGACTCAAAAATGCATAATTTTACAAATGCATGTGGATTCATTCCTTTGGGATTCAGTGGCAGAGTGGTACAATTTCCCTAGTTGCTGAAATAATTTCCTCTTCCTTGGTTAACAACAGCCTGTTTACTAATTTCCTAGAAACAGACAATGCATTCTGACTCTGATTGATGGTTATTATGAATAACTTTAGCTGAAGGTCCTATTGTTTTGAAGCGCAGTCCTTAGCAGAGGTATAATAATAAGGACTAAGTATGCTAATAAGTCATTTTAACTTGGGCGCATTACAGAAATGGTGTCCTCAAGGCAGAAAGTATCTTGCTGTAAACATGCACCACAAATACTAGTAATGAAATGGATAACAACGTACATTACTTCCTTAATAGATCTTCTTGTCTTTTACATAGTCTTTGATTTTTACAAAAGCAATTTTGACCTACATATTTTAACTAGTTAAGGCCAAACTACAAATATAAGTTGTTAATTTCCCTCCAAAAGTACTTCTCCTATTGTATTACATTAAGAGATTCTGTAACTGAACCTTCACACCATGATATTACTATGGAAGAGTGTCTTATTCTGCTGAAGAATTTGGTGAATGAAAGCTCCATGGGTCATCTGGCTAATTAATCCTATGGTGTCTTTTGTGATCATGAATTTATATGAAAGAATTATATTTTTCCCCTCTGATTAGCATCAGAAGTAAATATACTCTACCTTAAGACAGAATTTAATCAATAGTTGGTTTCCATAGAAATAACAAACCATGAGAATTGTTTGCTAGAGACAAATAATTACCATATGCAAAATTCCATTAAAAACCATGGGCATACTTGGGAAGAGAGGGGAAAAAAAAACCTGTGTATCTTTCAGTTTGACTGAACCAGAGAACACAATGTCAGACTCCCATCCTCCTGTCCTAATAATCTGCTGGCAATGCCTTTGGAAGAACATGTAGGAGGATTACTTTTTATTTAACTGCTGCATTTAACCTTCACAGCTTTTGCTTGCTGTGTTGTCAGTAAACACAGGTCTTAAAGTATATGTGCTGCAGGAAGGATTGTTAAGTGCATTAAGCAACTTTTCCTCAATCTTTGTGCAACTGCAGGTGGAAATGAGGGGATAAACCCCCCATATTTCTTAAGCAGAAAAACAAATTAAAAAAAAAAAAAAAAGAAAAGAGAAATAAAAAAAAAAGAAGAAAAAAAAAAATTGGCTGGAAATTAAAGTCAAGGAGCTCAAAAGTTGCTTGTTTTGATGAAGATTTCTCCAAGTGAACTGCAAGTCTAAATTATTTCTCACACACACACGCATACACACACACACACACACACACTCTCTAAATGCTTATCATTTATCAAACCTCCTGTAAATTTGGTTTATCATTTTTTTGCATGATAGTACCCTCCAGAGTTCTTAACTGAGACCACATTTCCAATTTTTTTGCAGACCTGTGAGGAGACAAGCCGTTGGCTTAAATTACCTTCATACATAAAGCAGACAAAGAATAAGATAGATAGGAGCAGAGATCAAATTAATTGTTCAAAGCCCTATAACATTCAGTGGCAGATTTATGAAGAGAATTCAAGATTTCTTAGTCATAATTCAGAGGCTTTATATTGTGCAACCAGTCCTACTCACTGGAAAAACAACAACAGCAACAACAAAAAACAAACAAACAAACTCATTAGCAAGGACAGAGAGCTCTGTAGCCCTTATTTTACTAAGAATGGGTGTTTTGCTTTAGCAGGCACTGCAGGATCAAGAGAAAGCATTGACTGTTAAGGAAAACTGAAGTGTTCAATAACTTCATTCTTCTGTTCATAAAGAAGCTATAAAGCCGAAGTAAATAGCCATGCATATGAAAAGAAATTGATCATTCTTAAATTTTTGATTGTTGCATTGGTAAAGTCATTGATTTACTGAAAGAAACACAAGTTTGAGTCAGAAAATCAAATGCCTTTGCAACACAGCCTCACAAATGGGTTCACTCAAACACAGAGACCAATAATACCTTTTTCTTCTACTTACAGAATATTGACAACTTCGATTTGCATTGGCTAATATTGTAAAAGGGTTGTGTTTAGTTGCACAGCCACAGAAGCATGAAAATACTTTTATAGCAGTTATTTGCCCTTGGTGAAATTCAGTGAAGGGTTCAGAAGCTTGCATGCTTATGGCATAAATTAATTTGTGCTCATCTGCCAGAGTCACAGAAAGCTGAAAACACACTTTTATGGCATTTATCCATTTTTAAATACCGTTTTGTTGGAAGTCAATAGAATACACAGAAACTTCTTAGATCTTTTCCATTTTGTCTTCATTTAGTACAATTGTTAAAGTATACATTTTCTAGCAAATTTCTGGTTTGTGATGTTTGGCTTCTTAAGGACTATTGTGTTGTGTTTCTTTATGACGCAGAGGAAGACACAGGGATTTCAGAATATCCACCACTCTCAACAGAAGAACATCTTTTAAAAAGTACTGACAAGAAGGAGAATTTTTTTCCCAGTTCTTGCAATGAGCAGGCAGTCCAGAGTGAATACATCATCTCTGACATCTCTCTAACATTCCAGTAAGATTTTACAAAAAACTGATGTTGAAGACAAGTAATTAGGATTCAACTTGTTCTTGAAACTTTACCAGCTCTCTTCCTGTAGATTACCACGTAGAAACTGAAATGGATTTAATGATGGCTTATTCAAAATGTTAATCATGGCATTACAAAGAAGGAACAAGATAATTAAACTCTAATATCACAGGAAGAGAGAATCATTCCTTGTTAGCCTGCTTTACTGCCTCTGAAAAAAAAGATGTAAGCATAAAAATAGGATTATTCATTTTAGATACAGCTATTCATTTTAGATAGACTCTTATTTCTTTGTTTATAAATTCCAATAGAAAGCAAAGTCTTGATTTCAGCAGTTTGGTTACCCTCATGGTGAAGGAAGGTATTAGACAAACGAGTAAATATTTACCTAATTTGAATTGAAAAGCCAGTTGAACAGAATAAAACTGAATCAATATAAAAATATGGCAAAAATTTGCTTCACTCAGGAATATTAATTGAAGATCATTTGCACTGAGTGAACTGTGACTTGCCAGAAGCACAACTCCATTACTGCAGCATATGAGCAGATAATGTGTCCTCTTCCTAACAGTGACAGGGGTTATATGCAATGGTACTGCATTTCTTAGATCAGCTTAGTGAAGAATTCACCTAGAATATACTCTCTTATGTAAATAGTACTCAGTCCAGGATAATAATTGCCAAAAGAAATCTCCAAACTTCCAACAATATCTGAAGAGTCTGTATTTCAGTTGATTAACTTGTAACACCTACTGTCAAAACCCCAAAATTTTATTTAGAACAATATAGTAACAAAATGCGAGACGAAAGCATTTATCTTCAATCCCTGTAACTAATAATTAGTAAGTAGAAGCAGGAGAGCATCCTGATCTTCACACCTTTTTTAACTACAGAATTTTCTCTGAGTTGTACAGACAATGCTGTCAGCATAAATTTAGGGTTTTGCTAGACATTCGGTGTAAAAGTGAATCAGTCTCCTTTAAGTGGCTGCCTACACGATGGCCTAACCTAGGGCAATAGATTCCATCCAGCTGAGCAACACAATAACGCACATGCTCAAAGGGCTCTGCTCCAGGGAAGGTTGTGAGTCACGCCACTAAGTACAGCTGTCAGCAAGTACATAAGAACAGAGAAGAATGGACGAAAAGGCAAATAAAATAATTAATGGTATTCTGCATGACTTGAAGACAAAATACATTACTTTTTCATGAGACCTCCATAAGTGTTCATAATGATGAACTGTGACATGATCAAAAGCTCTGTATTTACAGAAGAAACCCCGCAAAACTCTAGGGTTCAGACATTGTTGTAATTCTGACAGCTACTCTTTTCAGCATAAAAGTGAGGAGTAAGCTCAGTGAAACTAAAGAAAAGATTATCATTCACTTTAATAGAATTAGTACATGCATGCATAGATGGGTATCTAAACAATTTAAATTAATTTACTGTTTCACTATCCAGCAGTATCTGTGTAAGATAATTTTTTCTATTTTTCATGACAATACTATAAAACTCCAATATTCTGGTATTTAGTATTGCAGCAACTAGTAAATATCTTCCTGCTGCATTTCAAATTAAATTCAGTACACACTGAGTGCCAGACTGTGATATCTTCAAATACAAAAAAAATTCATCCAAAAGATGGAATACAAAAGGAATAAAGAAGGTAGAAATGTGCATCTTCTGATGTTATATTTTTTTGACATGTAATGCAGCTGCATTCTGAATTTGATTTTAAATTTTCCTGAAAACCTCTTGGCTACAAAAATATGTATGTTATAGTTTTCAAACAAGTCAGTTAGTCTGAAAAAGAATCTTAATATTAAATTAGATATTGTTTAGAGTTTTTCAATCTAAATTACTTCATTGTTCTGTATTGACTTCTTTTAGTGTGCTTAAATTTTATATTTGTTAAAACTTGGTGAACTATGTACTGTCAGCCTCACACAAAAATTTCAAAGTTTATTTTTTTAGATATTTGTAATGGAGATCCATATACCAAAAGACTCCACAACAAACAGAGAAACAAGCAAGCAAACAAAAAACCCTTAAGCCAAAAGCCAAGAACTAGATATAATAACAAGCAATAAAAACCTATGTTGTCTATGTTGTCTATGAGCCTATAAAAATGAACTGAACATAATATGGAGAAAGAGACAGGGAAAGGTGAATTACAACATGGTAATAAGAATTAATTATAGAACCCAGTTATAAAGCATTTTTTTTCCTAACTGGTAGGAACACCTGAAAGGCTTTACCTACCTGAAGTGATTCTATCTCAGAAGACTAATCTATAGTTTTCCAATACAGATTACCATTCTGAAGTAGTGATGGAAGAGATGATGTCAGGTAGAGTTAGGAAAACAAGCTCAGGAAAAAGAAAAGTTCAGTGCTGATATTAGGCTGAGGTCAAAATGAGAAATTCTCAGAGTAAATTTGTTAACTGAAGTGTTGCCAGCTTAGAAAGGAAAGCCAGCACCCCCTCCTCTTTCAACCCTATTTTTCCCTCTGCACTTCAACCAAAACATAAACCCTCCTGGAAGCTCCTATTCTCATGCCATCATTTCCATCCCATTTAAACTTGTTCTATTGCTAGTGTTACAAACCTCAATATTCAGTTTGCTTGAGTGGTAGCCCTCAGGGCATGTGGGAGCAACATGTAAATGCACTGTTCTTGCATTAGGATCTGCTTTACTGATCAAGTTCAACCCAAAAAAATACAGTAGCTAGAGAGATACAGCTGTCACTTTCACTCAATTACACTCACAGTTAGTGTAATTATTACTGCAATCATTTAATAGGGAGTAATTATGCCAGGGTCCATATTTTTCCATGAGCTATAGTGTGAGGTCTAATGCTTATGTGAACATTTAATATGAAAGCATGCGGTGGTCCAAACTAAATAATGCAGATCTTCAGCTGAGTATAATTCTATCAGCTATAAAAGAATAAAAAACTATATCCAAAGTTTGTCTCAGGGAAGAGATGCTAAACTCCTTACTTTGGTGCTGAAGACGGGACTTAGAAATGCCTTTGTTTGCCCAATACCGAAAGCAGCCACCTTAGATCAACACCTCTCTTTTGGACACTGCAGCTGCCCAAACTAGTGCAGAAGTAGAAGGCCAGGGAATATCCCCTGTTGATTCAGCCCATCCTTACACTTTGAAATCATGAAAGCTTGTGCTCAAAGCCTGTCGTGGAATGTCAGCAATATGACAGGAACTGTGTAGGGTGCCCCAATGCCACTGCTGATGACAAACCAATCAGAACATTAAGTTGCAAATATAATTCCTGGCATTGCCAAATGGGGTCCCACAAGATATTCAGAAGCCTGGCCATTGCACCACATTAATTCACCACCACAGAAAAATGTGAAAGCAGATCAGAGACGATATGGTATTTGCAGCCTTTTGCTCAGCTTTTCTTGCATCAGATTTGGAAGTATTTACCACATTCAGCACAAAAAACAAATAAAGCCATTTCCACAAAGAACGTTTTGATTTTTTTTTTTTTGTTGTGGATTGTAGAGGAAAGATATTATGAAACAGGGCTGAGGTCTGCTATAAATGACATTGCTGTGAGAGTAGGCCTGAAGGAATAATGAAAGGCTCAAATGGGAGAGAAGAAAGTAGTCATGGTCCAGCAGGGGAAGATGAAATTCTGGTTTCAAATGGCTGTCATCACAGGCAGGATAAATGGCTTGACAGAATTTGCTGATCTGTTCAGAATGTTTAACATTTTCGTCATAGCCTCCAGGAGTGTTTATGTGTTCTATAGAAAAATAGTTGACTTCAGAAATCCAGCCCTGGGAGCTGGGAATGGAATAATGTTTTTATGTTTTTTCATCTTTCCAGTTCTTCTGTATTTCTAAATATCTCTACCTATGGATCTTCAAGAGAAAAAGAGAAAATTATTCTAAACTATGTGGATCTTTGTGAATCTTCAGCCTTTTCAGTTTATGAAATAAGGTCCTGACTTGTATTCCTTTTTATTTTTCATTTGAAAAATATTTCAATTGATCATAAAATTACAGCAGAGAAATAAGAAAAGACATTGAGAAAGCCTTTATTAAGAATATACCTATAGCTCTGTAGTTGATGCAATCTTTTGGGAAACATACATTAAAGTTTCATCAAACACTAAAAAGATCTAGGCAAAAGATTCTCATATGTTGAATCTTTTCTCTATTTTGTGCGAAGAGGTTGATCTTGAATCCCAATTTCCAGAACATGCTCATCCATTAATCCAACGAGAAATAGAATACTCTTGCAAAGGTAGGGCATGACACCCATCTCAGTGTTCATTGCAACCCCAATCTAAATAAGAGTCTGGGTTTTTGTTCCTCTCTCCTCTTTCCCAAAGTAAATCCACGCACTTGAACTACTCAATAGAAAATGCCAAGTGAAAAATCAACTACTAATTAAATAAAACCCCCTATATATTTAAGTCCTTGTGAAACACACTATTTAAAATCTGCTCCTTCTTCTTTCTAGGACATACGTAATGCACCAGACATCCAAAGAATATTTATATTCTTGGGGAATAAGAATTCTTTAAGTGAACCATTCTCCCTTTATGGACCTAGCCTTATAACCACTAATATTTCCAACAGCATCTTTCCATGTTTCAGTGTGGTGCTGTAAAGCACATGTATACTTATGATGTGTATTAACATTGGTAAAATTTAGTGATACACGTTTTTAATTCAGAATTAGAAATAAAAGATGATACTTTATTTATTGTTTTTCAGACATTGAGGGTATTAACTAAAACCAGACTTTTGTTAATAATTCCTGAATATTTCCTTCTTGTACATTTTAAACAAAATTAATATTCAACATTTTTTTTTAAAGACAGACAAGCCTTGGCTACTCTATCTAAAGATCAGGTCAGTCCACAGAACTCCCTCCCAGAAGTGTTGTTATGAATAAAGACAGATGAAGTAACAACTTTTTCCCTTCCCTTCCCTTCCCTTCCCTTCCCTTCCCTTCCCTTCCCTTCCCTTCCCTTCCCTTCCCTTCCCTTCC
>JBBMKD010000001.1:62218947-62239098 GCA_037834095.1 Argya squamiceps
CCGGAACTTCCCTTCCCGGAACTTCCCGGAACTTCCCGGAACTTCCCTTCCCGGAACTTCCCTTCCTGGAACTTCCCGGAACTTCCCGGAACTTCCCGGAACTTCCCTTCCCCTTAAAATCTCAGTACTGTTTCCCAAACCACCGTCTGATCACGTCTTGGCAAATTCCTTCTTCACCTATCATTTTCACAAGATTTTTCTTAGGTATTTTACAAAACACAGTAGCAGTAAATTAATTGATTGCACACATCCAAATTAAACAATTCTGGTGCAGAAGTCGGCCTTTTAATTGGCTTAGCAATACTCACTTATTCATTGGACCGAAGTTAGTTCCTTGATGCTTCCTTTTTTCTCATCATAAAATGGAGTCGTCTTAGTTAACTTCCTTGTGGCTCAGGCTGTACTACTTACAAAACATCCATGAGAACTGTGACACTTCCTGGCAGTCTGAGTAGCAGTGTCAAGCAGTGAATGAGCAAGCATTCAGTGCTTAGCCATGCATAGGCATGACCTCATGCAAAGCCCTGGCCTCATGATTGCAGCACGCTGGCTAGGCACTGCAGAGAAACTTGCATTGCTATTTCCCTTTTCAAACTAAATCTCAAAATCTGCCCATCCATGGTCACTTTGCATAATGACAAAGGCTCAGTTAAGTCAGCTTAACTTCAGGTAATGACCTAGCACACAGTAGGTTCATATAGACCTTTATAAAAAAGATAGACTCACAGATGAATGAATCATCCTTTGGAAATGCCTGTTTCCTCACTGAGAAAACCCCAGTAATTGTGACTCTTATTTCAGTGTTTTTAAGAGTATCAAAATTAACTTCAGTGCTTCAGGTAGCTGCCTTAAATCAGATGGGTAAAGCCAGACATCAATTTACACTAGCAGTATGCTAGGGCTCCTGTTAGAGCTGCAAAGGATTAAAGCAAAATACAAAAAAAATGTTCATACTACCTCGTTAGAACTAAGAAATATCTAAGCCACAGACAACAGAATACACAGAACTGAATCATAAGGGAAAGTATTTTAGGGAAGTATGTACTGTACATATTTTAAAAGTAACAGGTTTTAGGGAACAAGTCAATTTCTAACTTAAAGACTTTTTTTGTTTGCAAGTTTTTGCTGCTTTTTTAGCTGTACAAACAAAATAGGATTTCTGTCTTTTTTAAATACCAAAGGGCCATTGTCTATTCCGATATTACGTTGGAAGTAAATCAGAGAATGACACTGAAAATTTCAAATAGAGACAGAAGTTCTAAGATCCAGCAACATATTTGGTGTATACTTAAACCACTATTATAGGTGAAACTTGAATCCAAATGTGGAGGCTTGTTGTTGGGGTCATGGTTTTTTTGGTTTTGTTTTTGTTTTTTGTTTTTGTTTTTGTTGGTTTTTTTTTTTTTTTGGTTGTTTTGTTTGATTGGGTTTTTTTTCAAGTTAGAAGTCCTCATGTAACCCCTAAATATTTAGGGATAGGTTTTTTATTCTCCCTGCTTTTAATTTAAACAAACCCTGGCATAATTGGAGAAGAAAGTAACTGAACATTCTCACGCCGTCTATATTTATTCAGATTTGTGGCTAAAGGTGAAATTCTGTCCTCTGATGTGCATCTCAGGAATGATTTAGTGCCCAGTGACTTGAAAGACCAAAGTCTCTGACTCATTAATTTTGCTCCAACCCAAACTTATTTCCCAAAGGAATTTCTGTCTTCTGATAGATTTGTAGAGAGATTTCTGTCTCCAAATGGCACACAGATGCACTTAACCTTAAATCAGTGACGATATCAAAGTGAAAGATACCATTAAACACTTCAGCCTTTTCCTACATAGAGCAAGTTCAACAATATGTTTCTTGGGTTACCTTCTATGACTAAGAAGAAAAAATATTAATCACAGAAGTCAAGGCACATACATAGATGTTACATGGAGTAATGCACTGGTACTAAAACTGAAGTAGTACAAAGAAAATCTCTGAAAACAGTTTTATTGCTTTCTTTTCTTAGTGCTTTTATTTTGTGGGAAACATATATTCCAAAGTAACTATAAACAAGGCAGTTTCAAAACTGTTATGAAATATGCTGGCAATAAAGCAAAATGAATATATGAGAAACCTGAATATTCTGAAAATAAATACTCTGAAACAACTGTTCTTCAACACTGATAAGCACTTGATTTCCCAATCCCTTATTTTAGGGAACATTCAGGAGAGCAGCATACTTTCTTTTAACCTAGAGACATAGGTCTACTTATCAGGAAATAGGAGCAAATAGCTCAGGATTCCTCCTAGAAAAAAACTCAGGATTTGACTGGAGCATGTAGCCTAACCTATAAAATGGCATTCAATGTTGCATTGCATCTCAACATTGAAGCAGCCTAAGAGACAGATTTTTCCTCAGTGTGGGAGTGGAAACTTGGGTCTATGTTTCCAGTAAGTTTCCACATTTCCTTGTGTAGAATTCATAAGCTTTTTTGCAGTTTACACTAGAAAAAAAAGTACTCAAATATTTTGCTGCCACTGCTGATATCTGCTAAAAAATCACTAACACTCTCTCATGAAGACTTCACAAGTAAATTCATTAATACTTCTGGATTCCAAAGCAGAAGGCTAGAAGTCCACAAAACAAGGTATTTCAGAAGATAATAACTCCAAGTTAATTCTCTAAATTATTTCTGTGCAGAAAATATGTAACTGTAGAGTAAAAGAAATTGAACCACTATTAAACTGCAGAGCTTTTTGCCACCATGCAGGTGTTTATATATTGCAAATCTTTACTGTATTAAAGTTAACAGGAATGTAAACAGACTTCCTGAATTTCTCTCAGACACAGTGAATTTTCGATAAACAGTCTGTCAAAATATTCCACAGAGAACTCCTCTATTTGATTTTTAGGTAGCTGTGAAAGCACTTATTTTTCAAGATTTGCTCTGCTACAACTTGAAGAGATGGGCTCTCCATCTCTCAGTTTTCTATATTTTATAGCATTGTTAGCATAACTTCAATTATGTTTGCTTTGATCTTAATGCAAGAGCCAGAATCCTGACAACTAGTAAGGACGTCTTACTTCATGTATATTGATAAATAATTCACTATGAAGTCACTCATAGCTCATTTATCAGTATATCTCACCTTTATTTGGGTTGAAGGGAAATTTTAAAATCATCAAGGAGAAACTTTGAGCAAACAACAGTTTAATTTTTTTTAATCATAAAAAAATTAAAAGAAAAGAAAAATTAATATATGTAGGCTTTACAACAGTGAAAGTGAAGAGAATGGACTAGCATCAGTCTTAAAGCTATAGTCTGCCCTTGAGCAGATCCATGGGAAAGGACATTCTGTAAGAAGGATCTGCAACGTCAAATTATGTTCTTTCTCTTGTGTCCCAGTTTATCAATATTTGGCATGTGCGGAGTCTATTAAACACAAGGTATTCTCTGTATATCATAGACCAGGGAAGTGATTGTCCTTCTCTACTCAGTGTGGAGGCCTGTGGGCCTGCTAGGGTCTGTGCCTTGGAAGAATGTTCCCTAGACTTCAACCTCTCCTCTGGACCCTCTGTTTAACTGACAGGCTGTCAGTCAACCCCAGTGCCACACCCCCCATTGGCTGTTACTCCCCCAGTTGACCTCATATGGTCAGGTTTCTAGCAGTTTCTCTGCTCTTTGTAATCCTATTGGTTTGTACCCCTCTCTGTTTACCCTTGTGTTTTCCTATTGGTCATTGTACTCCCTTCTCCCACCCACACCCCTTGGTGATCGGTTGCTACCATTGGCTCCACCCTCTCATGCCCATATATAAGCCTGCACCCTCTAACTGTCATTGTCTTTGCTTCTGGACTCCTTCCTAGTGTGGCTGGAATAAAACCCACTGGATTTCTAGGCAAAGGCCCTTCTAGGCAAAGTTCCCCCTTGTGGTGTGTGGGTGTGGGATTGTTGAGCATGTGCCCCAACGCCTTCCTTGGGGAGACACTTTTGGGAGGCTGCAGCGAGTCACCACTGACCTACACTGCAACACTTAGCACTGGTGAGGCTGCACTTTTAGTACTGTGTTCACAAAATACTGAGGTGATGGAGCATGTCCAGAGAAGGGCAACAAAGCTGATGAAGGGTCTGAAGAATAAGTCCTGTGAGAAGCAGATGAGGGAGATGGGGTTGTTTAGCCTGGAAGAAAGGAGGCTCAGGGGAGACCTTATAGTTTTCTACAATTACCAGAAAGAAGATTGTCACAGGTAGAGTTCAGCATTTTCTAACCAGGCAACCGACAAGAGGACACAGCTTCAAGATGTGCCACAGAAGATGGAGGCTTGACATCAGGAAGAATTTCTTCACTGAAAGGGTTGTTAAGCATTGGAATGGATTGTCCAGAAAGGTGGCAGAGTCACTGTACCTGGAGGTGTTCAAGAAATGACTGGATGTGGCACTTAGTGCCACAGTCTAGTTGACAATGTGGCAATCAGTCAGAAGTTGGACTTGGTGACATTGGAGGTCATTTCCAGTCTTAATGGTTCTGTGATTCTGTGTGACTGAGAATGGTGCCCATCAGATCAGAGCATGCACAAAGTATAACCTGCAAAATGGAAGGAATCTGATAGACTTGCCCTGATTTTAGTATTCTAACAAAAACATGTATATATATATATTTGCATCTAGAAATCTGTAGGCATCTGGTGATGCTACAACACAGCAGTTTCAAATATACCTCTTTGCAAATTCCTTCGCAAAAAGCCCATCTGAATGTAATCAGGTCAGTCCAAAAAAAGTATGGTGGTAAGACAAATATTTGTGATTTTTAATTCTGCTTTTCACTTTTTCTCCTAAAGAACTAAACTAAAAACTTGCAACCCTTTCCCCCAGAAAAGAAACCAAACCACAAAACAAAAAAAAAATTGCCTGCAGTTTTCCTGTGGAAAAGAGTTTATTTATGTTTTCCTGGAAGAACCTGGAAGTCCAGTTGTCTCTCTGAAGAATTAGATAGGCAGCAAAAGTATCAGTTGTAATTTTTTTATGTACCTCCAAAACACTAGATTTAATTCTCAGATTATTTTAGCCTGTGTTGAGAGAGTAATGATTTTAACTCTCCATTACTCTTGGTTCTCAAATTGTAGAGCTAGAGTAAAGCTATTGTAACAGCTTTTTCAATCTTTTCAAATGTGCACTTGAATTAAGAAGTGCAGTCAAGTTGCTAAATTTAAATTGCCTTGACTCTGAAAATGTCAGTTCAAGCTGAAACAAAATTGTTTTGAAAATTAGTAATTTAATGCAAATTGACTATATTACAGAGTAAGCATATATTTGAGTATGCGTGCCCCATCTAATACTATTCATTATACTCCCTGGGAACCTGTGAAAAATTAATATTCAATACCAGTTTTCCATAGGAAATATTATCAAATATAATATCAAATAAAAGGAGAGGAAAAAAGTGTGTTGTAAACCCACACAACTTGATGGAGTATTTTCTTTCTTGTGTTGTTCCCACATAGCAATAGGAACATAGTACATCTGCTTCCACAGGTACTGTTGCTTTCTCCCTTTGTCAAGAAACCAAGATTTATAAAAGCCCCAAGTAATTTCCAACCTCCAAATTACACTAGATACATAAAGCACATAGATAATTTTAAAGAAATGCATTTAAGTTAATCTGCCTTCTCTGCACAGTCATTGAACTAAAAGAATCACCTTAGGGGCATTTCAGAATAGAAATGGGTACAGTCACTGGGAAAGCTTGTCTTTCTTCACTGTCTGTTCATTAGCACTGATTAAATAAAATAGAAAAGGTCTTCTGGGTGGCAGTTCTTTTGGGACTCATTGATGGTATTCTCAAAAGATCATCTTACCTATGTGATACTAGGCACTCAGCAGCTGACTCACACTGTCATCTTCATCTGCTAAATTCAGTATCCACTTCTGTCAGATTTTGCAAGTACAGTGTAGCATCTGGTCTGACACAAAACTCTGAAGCACAGTCTATTTCTTTAAAATGCTGCATTTTCTCCCATTTCAAATAACTCAAGCAATGGGGCTTCCACCTCCTCTTCCAAAAGACTATTAGCACAGAGTTTTCTCATGCACTATTTTGTATTGTGTATTAATTCACGTATTTTATTATGCTCATTTATAATATGCATTGCTGTAATAATAGGTATTTAGTATTTCTTCCTTTCAACTATAAAATTTTCTCATTGTGAGCATGTAGTTATTAATGTTTTAAGAGAATTCATTATAAGCAGAGTATCTAAAGTGTGTATTTTTTCGCTGTAGTGAAAAAATAGTCAGTACAAAATATTGTAGTGTGTGTTCACTTTTCTGATATCATTTAGCCTTTCCTACATGTTTCTTCAAATATTGGCTTTGCTGAATTAGTATTCTTACTGACACTGTAATTGCCATCATATATAACAATCTCTTTATAAATAAACATGTGGATGAACATTCAAAAACAAGCCACCAAAATAATGTAATGAGGAGCAATTTGCATTTAATAGAATACCACAAAATTGCAGAAAGCAATAACAGAGAGAAATAATTTTTTTTTCCTATTGTATCCAAAATTCTAAACTTCTTCTCTAATGAATCTGGGGCTAATCAGTAACTTACTGCGAGCAAGCTCTGAGCTGAGATAGGGACATACCATGGCAGCAAACCAAACTTGACCACAAATAGTGCTGCCTGGGAAATTATTTTCCCATCAATATTTTCTTTTTAAGTTTTCACAAACTTTCTTATTCTGCAATTGAAGAAACAAAGTTTCTCAAGAGTAGAGAGAGATCTATGTCCATTCTGGAATGAGAAACAATGGGAAAGAAGAGGCTGGCAGGGACTGGAGCTATGCATCCCTCAAGAGGACTATGTTCTAGTTCCTTATACTAATAAGGCGAAGCAAGGACATGAACTATGTGTGCCAGTGAGCGCCAGTTACCAAATATTGCAGGGTAGGTGTTTTCCTCTCTCTTTGCTGAAAAAGATCGATGGATGTGGGAATATTTCTTGGGACAATCTTCACTGGAACTGACATGTTTCTGAACTTTTTGCTGAATTTGAGTTTTCTAACAAAAAACTCCACCTTCTTTCTTGAAAAATCAATTCTTACTGTCCCAGTTGTATACTAGAAAACAGCATCAGTCTTGACAGCAGACCACGCTGGGCCAGAGCTCAGCACATGAACTCTTGCCCCAGTGTAGCTTATCATTACAGAAATGGTACATCTTTATTTCCTATTTGTTTCCAAGCTATTCAGTATTTGTATTCCAGAATATTTTGCTCCCTCCACTTAGCATTTTCCTCCGATTTTTAATCTTTTTTGTCACTTTCCTCCAAACCCCTTCTTAACTTTGTATTCTTGTCACTGGTTGTTGAGCATTTTTAGCTAAATAATAATTAAAAAAAAAAAAAAAAACAACAAAAGAAAAAAGGAAAAAGATAAATGTTTGGTCTTTAAATGTAAGAAGTTAGGCTACTTTCACTCATTTGGGAAAATACTCAAATGTTCTTTAAGTTATTTAGAAACATATCCCAACCAGTTGTATTTATTGAAAAAATGCCTAATGAATTTAAGCCAGTGCCTTACAGCAAACTGGATTCTGTTGACTTATGCAAACAAAAGGTCTGACCTCAAGTCTTTTCTTTAACAGCAAGAACAATAAAGCCAAGAAAGAAAATACTGTATATATATCAGTATATGTCAAATACTGAAAACCTGGAAAGACGCATTTCACTCAGATTTATATAAAATTTCCATTCACTATATCTCCTTAGAAAAAGCCAGCAAATTAAATAATTAGATATATAGTTGTGGTTGAAAACCTATTTTGTTTTAATGAGAACAGCAATATACCTGTTTTCAGCTCAAAGAAACATTGTGCTTTGAAAAAAGCACATTATGTTGTCTCACAATGGAAGTGCTGCAGAAACAACTATTATGAGTATAATAATATAAAGTGAAAATACAACAAAGATCTTTTTACTAGTGTAATTTTATTAACGAATCCTACACATCAGAGGTTGCTGGGCATGATATTCTTTATTTACAGATTCACTAGAAAAGGATCATAACTTAAAACCCAAAAAAGTTTCAAATACATTAAACAGTTCCTCCTACTCATGTGTGAATGAATAAGTATTAATCTCCTTTCAGCTATTATTTTAACCATGAAAATGATAGTATTCTTCAATTAATTTTTGCTGCAATTTTAGAATTTTAGAAGTGGTAAGATAATAGACAACTAATAAAACCAAAGCCATTGCTACCTGCAGTTACATTCCAGTAGAGCCAAGTCTATCAGAACAAGGGTAGACCAAAGACAGGGCCTGCTTCTGCGTGTACTGACATGACATTATATGCAAGCCCAGGAATTCATCATGGCTACAGTTAATACATGTTGAGAAACATTGAACAGAAGATAAGGTAAATTCAGTTGAAACCAGATTTATCTACTAAACCCTCTAAGTATCTGCCTTAGTTTTTCTCCATTTCAACTTCTGTGGGAAAAAAAACCTCACCAATTAAGCAAGAGCCTGAGAAATTTTGTTACTCTAGTTAAAAAATATTTTCTTGTAATGTATTCCCTAGATTGTAATTCCCTGCTTTCGATTTTTTTTTTCTTCCTGATATTTCCCAAGTGTTTCTGGTACTGCTCATGGGATTTGAAGCTCAAATACAGTAAGATTCACACCATTTTGTTCCTCTTGGCCAAATTCTACAGCTGAAACAAGTAGAAGTTGTACTGGAAAGGTAAGGAGCCACCTACTTCTCCATCCACCTCTGTAGCTGGAAGAGGAAACTCACAGGCAAAGATTATCATCTGTCTAGTCCTTCACCTGATACACAGCAACCACTGTGGGACGGTGAAAACACCAGGAGGTCATCTTGGACCATTAAAAAACAACCAAAATTTAGTGAGCAGCTGAATCAGCTTTTTTTTTGGTTGGTTGGGGTTTTTTGGGGGTTTTTTGTTGTTTTGTTTGTTTGTTTGTTTGGTTGGTTGGTTGGTTGGTTTTTTGTGTGTGTGTATCTCCTAAAAGAGATTAAAAACAGTATGAGGCATGATCTTTTTGGTATAATTGCACTGCTGGACACTGTCCTGAAAAATCAATCTTAAACAGCAAAGCTTTGAAAAGATTCATATAGTTGAAACAATGAAAAATCAAAAGACACTGTAAGTTGACAGAACATAAAAAATTTGATTTTGGATCATTTCCAGTTCTCAGTTCCCCAGTCCACACAGATGGAAATACTTTCTGTAAGCAAAATTAGGAGGAAATATGCTGACTGTGTCTTGTTGAGAATTAAATCCCTAACAGTACTTTTTGCTGGAACAGAGGAGAGTTATGCAGTCTGAAAGTAGAAATTACATCTTTCATGACCACCTTTAAAAATGATGATTTCAAAGTACTGTTAAAAAAAACCTCAAAAAACAAAAGCCCAAAAAAAACCTTACAGATCCAGAACAGTAAAAGGCAAAATTTCAGAACTGTCAGCAATGAAGCATTACACAATATTAAATGAAAAGCAAAGAGGACTTTGGTTCTTTACTTTGTTAACTTGTGACAAGGCCCAATTACAGCACAATGTTTGCGCCATTAGCTAAAGAGATTAAAGACAGAAACTAGTATTTCATGGAATGGCTTGATTTGGAGTGTACCTTAAAGATCATTAAGTTTGAATTCTCCTGTGCTACAGGTGGGGTCACCTTCTATCCAATGTGGTCTTGAGTAGTTCCAGGGATCATCCACAGTTTCTCTGGGTAACCTGTTCCAGTGCCTCACCAGCTTCGTAATTTCTTCATAATACCAAATCTAGACATACCCTCTTTCAGTTCAAAGCCATTCCCATTGCCCTATCACTACATTCCCTTGCAAAACCTCTCCCATCTGCCTTGTTGGCTCCCTTTTTAGGTACTGAAAGGTTGCTATAAAGTCTCTCAACATCTTCTCTTGCCCAGCCTGAACAACCCCAGCTCTTCAGCCGGTCCTCACAGGAGAGGTGCTCCAGCCCTCTGATCAGCTTCATGGCCTCCTCTGAACTTGCTCCATGTCCTTCTCGTATTGGGGCCTCCCAGAGCTGGGCATGGTGGAGTCTCATAAGAGCAGAGGAGAGGAGAATCTCTTCCCTTGACCTGCTGGTAATGCCTCTTTTGATGCAGCCCTGATCCACTTCCTGAGCTGCAAGAGCACCTTGCCAGGTCATGTTGGGTGTTTTGTCCACCAACACCCCCAAGTCTTTCTCTGCAGGGCTGCTCCCAACCAATTCTCCACCTGCAGAATGTGTCCTCTGCACTTGGTCATGTTGACCTTCACAAGCTGTGAACATGCTCACCCCTCAAGCCTGCCAGGGCCCCTTTGAACAACATCCCTTCCCTCCAGCATTTCAACAGTACCACATAACTTGGTGTCATTGGCAAAACTGCCAAAGATGTACTTGATCCTACTGTCCACATCAGCAACAAAAATATTAAACTGTTCTGGTCCCAGGTCCACCCCTAAGGAATGCCACTTGTCACTGGTATCCATTTGGACACTGAGCTGTTGACTGCAACTATTTGCCAAATCCTCATCCACTGAGTGGTTCATCTGTCAAAACCATGACTCTCCACTTTAGAGGCAAGGGTGTCATACAAGACAGTGTCAAATGCTTTGTGTACAGTAAAGATAAAGAGATGGCATCTGCTCTTGCCTTATCCACCATGGTTGTAACTTCATCATAGAAGGCCACTAGGTTTCAAGTCAGGCTTGACTTGAGCTTAGTGAAGCTACGTTGGTTGTCATCAACAATTTCCTTTTTTTCTGTGTGCCTTAGCATAGTTTCTAGGAGGATCTACTTCATGATCTTGAGCACTGAGATGAGACTGATTAGGTTGTGGTTCCCTGGGTCTTCAGGGTTTTTTTCCCTTTTTAAAAATGGGAGTTATATTTCCACTTTTCAAGTCAATGAGAACATTATCAGACTGCCACTTCATAATATGATGGATCTCATTAAGTGGCTTGGCCACTTCATCTGCCACTTCTCTCATGACCCTCGGATACATCTGATCAGATCCCATGGACCTTCAGTTTCCTGAGGTGGTGGTCTCAAATGTGATCTCCTACAGTGGGCAGTTTTTAACTCTCTCAGTGTATCCCATTAAAAATTAGTGCATCCTATTAATATCCAGAAAGATGTCATAGTTGTGGAGGATTTCCCACTAATCAAGTTAATCATGGATATATGTTCAGACATCTAACAATGCTCAGAACCCTATTTCCCTGTACTACTGCTTCTTGTGCCTCACACCAGAAGTTATGAAATCAAAGTTTTGTTTACATAACACCTTAAACCCTCCTTTAACCCATCTTTTACATAATCTTCATAGCACTGTTACTCTCATTTCATATTAAAAATTTATTCCAAAACTAAATTACACAGCTGTTTGCTTCCACCACTAAAATTGTTTTGCTGTGTGTTTATTTCATTTAATTGTTGGTTTGTGGTTGTTTGGTTGGTTGGTTGGTTGGTTTTGTTGTTTTGGGGGGTTGTGTGTTTTTGTTTGGTTGGGTTTGTTTGTTTGTTTTGTTTTTAAGGGGGATCTTTTTTTTAATGTTTCTCTCTTATGTAATAATGACAAGTCTTAATGAACATATGCTTCTTCTTACTGTTTGAGAACTCCTTCTAAAGTTAAACTTGAATTGCTTTAATAGAACCCCACCAATAGCACCTGAATAATGGATTTATTAGACTCCCTATGATATAGCCTATAATTTTCTCTATAGGATGTGATAAATGACAAAAGATGAACTCTTCAGAATATTTGGATTATCATTCACTATTCATTTCACATTCTCTCTTATACTAAGTACCTTATAACAGTTACCATCCTTGGAAAATAAAACCTAGCTCTAGTTATTAATATCTTTATTTAAATGCAGATCTTGATTTCCCCTAGAGACAAGATTTAGCATTGAGCTATCAGGAGAAAAGACTTTGAGTCATATATTATCTGCAAAGAAAGGATTTTTCTAGGGTTTGGTGAGTAATCCTTTTTTTCTTTTTCTTTTTTTTTTCCTCTGGTGTGCTGGCAATCTGTAATTGTACGTTTGCCTTTAATACCATATTGTACTTTCAGTCACAGGACCATATGTAAAGCAATTGCTTTTGTATCATGAGTCACTATGCAGATTACAGTCTATAAACGTAACAATAATAGTGATGTTAATAATACTTGATTGTCCTATGGCATTCACTTATCAACATAATTCAGTAAGTTTTAAATGGAGAGATAATTATTCTTGGATTATGGATGGAGAAACTGAGGCATTGAAGGAACATAAAGATTGGATTTCAGTGTTTGCAAACAAGTTTATTAAGTTTTGCTCCTTTATAAATTCTTTATTCCAGGAGACTCCAGCTGTTTAATTGAAACTAAAGTGTTACAAAAGTCTGTAGTGGGTGATGACTCAATGCAGTTTCTTCTCAGTATGCTGTCAGCTGATTAAGAACTGGTACAGAACAAGAGAATCTGTTTTAAATGTCTTGTTCTAGGGCATCTAAAAACTGACCAAATTTTTAACATAGATACAATGAATTCAGCCACTACAGGCACTGAAGTGGACTCCCAGGTATGTTTCCTGACTATGAACTAGATTGTAATAACCACTTCTTTGATCAAATCATAAACTTTAATTTAATCACAGTACATTCCCCCCTCTCCCTGCCTTCTACATGTACAAATAAATGTTACAAAGCAGTAGAGAGAGAGAGAGAAAAAAAGTTGTGATTTAAATGTAAAATCAGAATAACTCTGGAGGATATGCCCTACAAGAGGCTTTGGTGCTCCATTTTAGTACTTTTCTGAAGTCATAAGGACCTTTCTTTGCACAAACAGTTGTTATGTTGCCAAAAAAGAGGTGATTTGCAGAGATTAGGGTTAGTAACTGAAAGAGAAGCACAAAGGAGGAGAATTTGATAAGCCAGTTTAAGAATTATGCTCATTTGATACTGAACAAAGAGTGGAAACCAGATGAAGAGAGTGACAATTTCCCCCTACAGGTTAGGAGATACGGAAATACTCTAGATATTAGGAGATGACAATGAACATGACAAGACAAAGACATGCTTAGAGGTCCAAGTAAAATTCCACATGTGGAAAAGGTCATTTAAAAGGAAATTATTCCAATTTCATTGAAAAGAAGAGAAAATAGGTGATAACGGTTGTTTGACTGGTCTAGCAGGTTAACCATGGCTGCTCACAAACATAAATGACTTAATGAACTGGAAAAAGAGAAAAAAAAAAAATTTCAGGGGCTCATTACTGAGGATAGAGAGAGTGTTCTGCATTAACAGAGAGCTAGTAGGATGATTTGGTTTGGGTCTTTTTTTTCCCATTGGGTAAAATTCAATTATCTTCAATTAGGAATGGCAGCAATGTGCTAGAATTTGTAGTGAATGAAAAGAAATAACCGTTTCCAGATGACTCAGCTAATGATTAAATGAGTTCTATCCCTGAACATGAGAGATGATATTCCAGTTGGGAAAACTTTATCTAGGCTGTTTCTTTTGTCAGCAGAGAAAATCCAGATGATTACTTATTTCAAGACTGCTTTTAAAGGTAGAGAACGGAGATACCTTTCTCCATAGACTACAGAGAAATTCTGTGGAGCAGCTTAGACCAGATGCCTGATTTAAATTACTAAAATATATATTAATCACAAAATAAATGCTGGATTGTTTATGTCTGTCTAGTCACTGTGCAAGAATTTATTGGTGATAGTCCATTTTAGTACATGCGCTATTTATCTATCTGAATTCATAGAACTTGTGGGGAATCAACTGACTCAGCCAGTTAAAATACATAAGGGAGTAACTGCCAAGAAGGGTGTAAAGGAGAAACAAATGAACCACTCATTCAGTGCAAAATCAAGATGTCAAAAATAAAATTAATCAAGGCACCAAGAAGCTTGAACAGAAATACTTTAGCCGCCTATATATGAATGGTAGAAGACTGGATAATAAAAAAGAGAAATTAGAATTGGAATTACTCTTTTATGATCTAGCTAGTATTACTGAGATCTGATGGGAAGATTTGCATGAGTAAAATGTTAAAATCCCCAATACACTGCATTTAGGCAGGATCTAGTGAGAAAAAAAGTAACAAAGTCACTTTCTATCAAAAAAGGGGTATTACCTGCACCTGAGTTCTCTGGTAAATCAGAAGAAAAATATTTTGCATGTTCATAAATTCATGGTCTAAACAAATCAATAAATGAACAACATGAACAAATTGATGTTCAAACAGATCAACAAAATCTTAGACAAGACACTAGCAAGTGTCTTTAATAGACCAACAGCTTAGTCTACAAAAAAACCTGTCTGATTTCTGCTGCAGAAATGGAAAAACTGCATTACAATGTGTGACTTCAACTTGAAAGGCACTGTTATAAGTCTCAAGGTCCTTTTGATTTCTAAAAGTGATTGAAGAAAAAAAATGTACAAAAATGTGTGAAGAATAAAATCAATGTTTCTTCCTAAATGTCTTATGCTTGTTGCAATGACCTCAAACAACCAAGGAATTCTAAAAACACAACACACTCCACTCTAGATGTTGCTTTTTTGAGAACTTCCAGTAGCCTTCCAAAACAAGCAGGATAGGGACATTTGACACGGGCATGTAGTGACAGGACAAGGGGGAATGGCTTTGAACCAAAAGAAGGTAGGTTTAGATGAGATATTAGGAAAAATTCTTCACTGCAAGAGTGAAGATGAGGCACACTGGAACAGGTTGCCCAGAGAAGTTTTGGATAACCCATCCCTGGAAGTGTTCCAAGACCGTGTTGGATGGGGCTTTGAGCAACCTGGTCAGTGGAACATGACCACACCCATGGCATGCAAGATTGAAACTAAATTATCTTTAAGGTCCCCTCCAGCCCAAATCATTCTATAAGTCTATGATTTAATTATATCTGTAACATGTAAACGGGTAAACAAGACTAAGTACAAACAAGTATGGTATGTATTCTCAGCAGGTTTTTGGATGACACCAATGTGGGGGGAGTAATCAATCTGTTGGAGAACGTCTATCATTCAGAAGGATTTCTACAGGTTGTAAGAATGGGAATGTCCATTCATTCTACGAGTGGCTGGGAACTGAAAAATGACAAAGTCACGGATGTGCATGTGCAATGGCAGAACCACCTCTGCTGGTACAGACAGACTGGCTTGGTAGCACTTCTGCTGAACAGGATCTGTAAATCCTGATGGACTGGAGACTTAGTAGATACTTTAAACTTTAGTAGTACTTTAAACCACTTGACTATTTTACTGCAACACTCAAGGACTCGAGTCAAGTACAGAACCCAAGGTTAATGTTAGAATATGGCATCTTGAGCTACAAAATTAAAGCTCAAATAATCACAGCCACAAAGTAAAGAAATATATACATATATTTCACTTAAAAATTAGGTGAATTTCATAATTCAGTAAAAAACATCAATGGAACTTGACACAGAAGTTTAGAAGCCAATTTTTAGGATGTGAACATGTTTTATTAATATTTTTCTTTTCTGGTCTGAAGTACATTGTCAAAATGACATACTGCTAAGATTTAGAAAACCTTGAAGGAAGAAAAAAATGTTTCCTTCTTAACTGAAAGACTAGTATGAAACAGATTTAATAAAAGGAACATGAAACATTCCAGGTGAGGTATGTTTTGAAAGTTAAAATAAAATAAGGAAAAGCAAGGACAAAACTTTACTGATGTGGTGTGTAACACTAATCTACAGATCATTCTCATAGGAAAATTAACCTTTTTTTCTTTTTTAAGCCTTGTAAAAGGAATTCAGAAAAGGATCCCTAAGTCAAATGAAAATACTAAAAACATGATTTATCTTTTTTTATTGGTATTTATCTATGTAAGGCTTTGGTTTTAATTTTCTTTTTTTTTTTTCCCTTAGGGAGTGGTCCTATATTAATGCAATTGCGTACTTTATAACAGTGGGAGTCTACCTAAGAAATGAAATGGCAGTGATTGAACTTGGAAAAAATAGATGCAGAAGGGAAAAAGATAACTCTGAAAGATTGTGAAAATAACGTCTTGAATAGCTGGCACAATGCATATGATGGAACTTACTGGTTTGACCTGGATTGCTTTCCTTTTTCTGAGATGGATAGATTTTATTTATTACTATTTAAATTATTTGCAATGAAATCTTCCTTTCATTTTAATTTCTGAATACTGATAGTGATATTTGTGGATTTTTAGAAAAAACTAATTTAATTGGTAATACAAAAATACTTTTGATTAACTAATTATATTTTGTGTGTATTTCTTTCTGTAGTTTCAGTCAATTTAAAGACAACTTAGGTATTTTATAACATGCAATTTTCTGAGCCTTCCAATTATACTAAGAATTCTTTAATATTAAAACTTTATTAGCTTTATTTATCTGAAGTCTGAATCTGAAGTCTCCATAATATTATTTCATTATGCTACAGAAAAAGCAAAATACTGCCTTATTCTGAGATAGTCCTCACAGAAAAGGTGAGTAATACAAAAAATAGTAGAATAACTTCAGAGCTGGAAAAGGTTACTGTAATTCTTGGCTCCATAGCTGCATGTGTTCTGCCATCTGAGTTGAACAGTACCAGAGAGTAACAGTAATTGTCAGTTGACCTTTTGATTAGACCTTGTCCTATTAAATCTTAAGAGAGTAATCAATTGGTACTAAATAATGAGCAAAACAAGCAAACAAAATTATTTCATTAAATGACCTTTTTAAAAACAGTGTTAGTGCAAGAAAGGTATTTTTTGATTTTAGCTTGGTTGTGACAGAAAAGAAAACCAGAATAATTCCCTCTAAGGGTATCCAACTCAATGAGAACAAAAACCACAATGGTTGTCTAAATCTGGTAAGTCACTGACAATGGCATCTTCATTTTCCTGTGTACCCCTTCCTCTTGCATTACCCTTATCCCTTCTACCCCAATAGCATCTATCAAATGCCAAGGTTAAGTGCAGAGCAGGAGACCAAAGAACTGAATGCAAATCAGGATGTAAAGACACTTTGCATAAGGATGCCTTGTCTTACAGAACCAGCCGTGGAGTGGACTGTGAATAGTGATGCAGATACCAATATCCTTTATGGACAACGTAGAGGGTTTCATTCAAAAGCCCTTAACTCTTGCAAAAATCTCTTTATTATAAAAAAAAAATGCTTACTTAAAATCCATGTAGTCCAGCACCCACTTCATTTGGTTATTTTGTTAGCTATTTTTCTTATAGTATATTCAATTGCCATGGCAATTAATTTTTATGCTGACCTGAGGCTAGCTATTTTTATTTCAGGGTGTTCCATTCACTCGTTCTCCAAGATAGGTACAACTATTTGGCTTTGCTTCACAGTCCCCTAACTCTGAAGCAGAGCTGCTCACCTTTTCAAACAAAAGTCTTTCCCCTCCAGGTACAATAACAAAATAAATTGATGGTACAGCATATACAAACTTATTTCAGCCTTCAGAGGATTGCTTACTGCCTTTCATGTTAAGACACATATAAACACGGTAATTCACTCTGATTTTTTGAATTGCCTCCTGACTATCATTGGGGAGTGATGGCTAGACAGTGCTAAACGAAAGCATCTAAAGCAGGGTGAGAATGACTGCAGTGAGCCTCTAAAGATCGATGAGTTGGCAGGTACTGTTATAAATTACCATCGGATGCCATTCACAGACGATAAGAGCTTCATCCTGCATGACAGCCATTGATCTGATTCAGAACTGAGATGCAACCTCTGATGACACTCCTTGAGGATAAAAGGTTATGCTTCACATTTAGTTATGAATAATAAGGTCATGTTTTAATTAAAGTAGTATCTCAGTGGAATATTAGGGCAGTGAAACCGTACAAATTAGTATGACTTGTATAGCAATTGTTGCTGGAAAACAGCCTAGTACTGAATGTAATAACAAAGAATAAAAATGAAATTACATTAATGAGGCAAATAGCCTGTGCTATTAGGAGGAGTTTAACTAGTCAGATCCCAAAATTAGAAAAAACAATGGTTTTTGAGTTTATGTTTGACACCAAAGCTGGCAAAATGAGAAAATTGACACAAAGGTAAGAAAAACTATACACCTATAATTTGGTTACAGTAATTTCAATACAATTCAATTTAAAAATATTTTGTGCAAAACCTAATATTCAAGCTAAAAACAGGATTGGGATTGACTGCTCGTAGAGATTTTTGAGTCTTCTCTTCTGGGAAACTCAAAGGATTATTCACAAATTTTTTTTGGCACAGTCCCAACAACATTCCTGACCAAGTTTTTTGAAAATAATACTGGCCATACAATGAACATGTGTCCAGAACAGCTATTAAATGGAGCAAATATTATTTGTAAATATTTGTGAAAATCCCATTATATAATATAATAAAATATAACTGATAAATATGTATGCTGCTGATCCAGCAAAATATTGAGGCTTGTGCTTAAGTAAATTATCTAAGCAATACCAACTTTAGAAACTGAATTAAGCAGTGTAGGGTGGGATACAGATTTTATGCAGCCTACTCCATTGTAAACGAATAGCACATATTCTAACTCACACTCCAAAAGGCAATTTCAGTCACCCAGGATTCAGAAATTGACCTCTCATATAGAAAGTGTTGCAAAAGTTGAGTCATGAAGATTTATCAAGAAGGTACAAATGCTACCTTGTGCAATCTGTCAGCATGGCAAACTGTATTTATTTATTTATTTGCTTTGACATACTGCAAAGCGTCTACAACCAAGGCTTTCTTCATACCCACAGCTGTTGCAGCTTATGGTGTCCTCAATCCAATCTAAATGTTCATTTTGCAATTACTCTGCTGTCAAACGATAAGTGAAATATAGAATATATAGGCAGTAAGTACTTAATAGCTTTAAAAATATACTTTCTATCACAGTGTCACCAGTTGCTTGTCAGAATTCATACATTTTAAAATGTTTAGTGCTCAAACTAGCAGAACACATCCAGATCAGAAACCAGGGATAGCGGCTCTGCAGGAGAGCAGCTATGCAAATGCCTTGAAAACATAAATTGCTCTGAAAAGGCTGAAAACACAAAATCAGATTGGGAGGTCAAGAGATTATGGAAACGAGCTGTCTGCCTCCCATGGTGCACGACAGATTTTCATTTCCCTTGCTGTTCCTAGTATAACTGACCAGCCATAAAGCAAAACTCGCTTGCTACAGACACAGCAATGCTTGCTGTGGGGCTCTTAGTAATGCCGGGCACTAAGAGAAATGCAAAACCTCAAGGCAACTATAGGACCAGACCAGTTACTTTGAACTGTCTTTAATAAAACCAAAACTGGGTTTGAAGCTGTTGTGAATTTGTTTATAGATGTTTTACAGTCATAATCTACAGCTTTGCAAGGCAGATATGGAGCTTTCTCATTCTGATGAGAAATAAGTGACACTCCATATGAAAAATGTAAATCTACTGAATATTTATTTTTCTTGTGTTCTGTGTTGTTACTGATATCAGACTATTGCTTAAATTTATAATTTAATACAAAGCATGGACAGAGAATCTTCCTCAGAAGATTCTGTTTCAATAATCATTACCTAAGCTTTTATACCATTTTTTTCCAGCAATTCTTATGCAAACTTAAGCATAATATTTAGCATAATGTGTTTCTGATTTTTCTTGCTTTCTGATGTAATAAGGAAATGCACATTCCTTGCTTAAAGAAAAATAAAAAATGGAATTTAGTATGTTTCAAGACATACCCTGAGTACTGACAGTCATATGCTATAGACTTCTGCACTATGATGAACACAGAGTAACCTTACTTTTAGATCATAGTCTTTTTTCCAAAATCTTACTAGAGAGCAGTACCTTCTAGAATAGAGAAAATATTCAAGGTAATCATGGGTGTACACAGGGATTTGGTAGAAGAACAAAACAGTTACAGCTGAGATAGATACATATATAGGTGTTGACATAATGCAAACATCTAATATATAGCTATTCCATTTACTGGGTGGGAAAATAAAATTGCACTAAAGAGACTAGTTAGGAAAAAAATATGTTTTCTGGCAATACTCCCACTAAAAAGGATTGTTCTTTCTTTCTTTCTTTCTTTCTTTCTTTCTTTCTTTCTTTCTTTCTTTCTTTCTTTCTTTCTTTCTTTCTTT
>JBBMKD010000001.1:62239198-62261357 GCA_037834095.1 Argya squamiceps
TCTTTCTTTCTTTCTTTCTTTCTTTCTTTCTTTCTTTCTTTCTTTCTTTCTTTCTTTCTTCCTTTCTTTCTTTCTTTTCTTTCTTTCTTTCTTTCTTTCTTTCTTTCTTTCTTTCTTTCTTTCTTTCGAAAGATTTACCTGTTTCATACTGGTCTGTCCTTCTTTTGTGCAAAAGTATGAATCAAAACAAGAATTGTGGCCAGTATTCTTCAAATGAAATCAGTAAGAATTACATGAATAGTTTTAAGGAATGAGCTCCCAATCAATACCTGGGTGATATTTGAACTACCAATTTGGTTTTGAAAAATGCTCAAAAAACTCAGTTTCTAAGTAAACATAAATGTATTGCATTAGTGGGGCACAACACCATCCTATCAGTAAAGGCTCTTAAGAAGACAGACAAACATTAAATTAAAAAAAAAAGAATCACATACAGTAGTTCACCTGTCACCTACAAACTCACAGGCTCTGAAATATTAAGAGTTTTATCTGACAAACAACCTGGATTTGATTCCCAAATACTCCATGACAGAAGCTCAAACAACCATTCTCCAGCAATCCAACAAAACATATAAGGAGGAAATGCCAACAGATTTCTATGCTGTTGAAAACACTTACATAGTGTGTGGAAATGTAACAGATATCTGACTAGGAAAGTAAATAAATAAAGGATATAGTAAAACAAAAGCCAGAAATTAAAAATAAAAAGGCTAATAGCATATGCTTTGTCACCTCCAGGCAAAGGAGGCTTGATCATGAATTTCCAGGTGCAACAGCACAGTCCCAGTAAATGACAATATTAATAAAATTTACTGAGAGCAAAAAAGTTTCTGAAGGTACAGAATATTATTTGAAACTCTTCTTGGCTACATCTCAGGAGAAAAACGTGTAGAAACATACTGAAGATCAAAGGTCTAAATAATTATCTTCTTTATTAATTATTTCTGAACTTATATTTTATCAATGTCTCTAAGGTATGTGTCTCAAGGATATATTACCAATATTGTAATACATTCAGTTCAGTGGAAATAGTATTTACCCTTTGGTGATTGATTAATTATTACCACATCAAGAAGCCTCTGTCTTCCTTTATCCTTTTGGCAAAAACAATATTTTTTTTTATTTAGGCACTTATCCTTCAAAGAGGTAAGAACAGAGCATGATCTCAATACATTTATTATGAGGAAAATTGACTTTTAAGTACAAAAATTGACCAACGGAATTTGGTAAGAAATATAAAAAGGAATTATAAATCACATCAATGATAATATTTAAAAGCTCCTTTAGATTTACTTATGTATTCACCTTTATGCTAGAGTTTAAACTAATGCTATGTTAAAGCTTCTCTTGAAATCTAAAGAGAGTGTTATAGACTGAAGACTGCCATCTCCTAAGTTTGTTAAAATGTATTAAAATTAACACTGGTTTTTCATTTCTGCTCCGTTTCCCTTTTAGGTTACATACATTTTCCCTTAGTGTGAAGCACGCAACATCTATTGTATTGACAATCATGTACATTTGGTATGTTAATTAGGAAACCACCTAATCAGTTGATGAGCCAACAAACATTCTTTTACTTCACACATTAGAAATCTTCCCAAAATGAGTATTTTACAGATTTATGTTAAAACCAAAAATTATTTTAAAAGTGTTTTAAAATCTGAAGAGCAATTATTAGGGGATGAGGGAGGGAGACTTGGGGTTTTGGTTGTTTTTTCTCACTGATACCCAACCACTGATTTCAATGTTCTGTGTTTATGACTACCAAGAGTCTGCTAAATGACTAGGACCATATCCAGCAATGCACTTAATATTTAGTTTTGAAATATAAAAGGATACTACTGATCTCAGTAAGCTACAGGAATCAATCTAATAGAAGCAGTCAAAAAAAAAACCTAGCACGTTTTACTTCCATTCATTCATCTTATTAGAAAAGTGAGTGAACTATCCCCTGAAAAATATTAAAGAAGATTGCACATACGCTTCCCCCCCCCCCACCCCAGATGCAAATAACTGTATACGGACAAGATACCATTTATGAAACCAAATGAAGCTAAGCAGGCAGTAAGTGAAAATCTGAAACTGTTCAAAAGTGCATTTCTAAATGAATTTTAAAAACATAATTTTTTGAGTTTTCATTGTTTTAGACAGAAATACTATTTTTAACAACTCACAGCTCATTGCTATTTTATCAAACACAAATAATAATTATTTATGCATTTTTGTGAATCTTCAAAGCACCCTGCAACATTGCAGCTGAATAACTAAAAGACTATATAATTATTTTACCATAACTACTTGTCAGTGTCAGATTTATGCCATGATATTGCACCATCAGGACTCAGTTATGTCTCTTATTTCTATTATAACACAATGAAACATTGCAAAACCATGCACAGCGTTAAAATTACTGTGACTTGTGGTGTCCCTCAGGGGTCTGTACTGGCACAAGTAGAGTTTAACGTCTTCATCAATGACATAGACAGCAGGATTGATTGCACCCTCAGCAAGTTTGCAGAATGACACCAAGCTCTGTGGTGCAGTTGACATGCCTGAAGGATAGGATTTCATCCAGAAGGACTTGGACAAGCTTGAGAAGCAGGCCCATGGGAATTTATGAGGTTCAACAAGGCCAAGTGCAAGGTGTGATACTTTGGTAGGGGCAATTCCAAGCAGAAATACTGGCTCAGCATTGAATGGTTTGAGAGCAGCTCTGTAGAGGAAGACTTGGGGATGTTGGTGGATAAAAAGCAGGACATGACACGGCAATGTTCATTTGCAGCTGAGAAAACATGCTGTATCCTGGACTGCATCCAAAGCAGCATGGGCAGCAGGGCAAGGGAGGGGATTTTGCCCGCCCCTCTCCTCTGCTCTGGTGACAACTCACCTGGAGTGCTGTGCCCAGCTCTGGGTTCCCCAGCACAAGAAAGATATGTACCTGTTGGATCAGGTCTAGATGAGGGCCATGAAGATGATCAGAGAGCTGGAGTACCTCTCCTATGAAGACAGGCTGAGAGAGCTGGGGGAGTTCAGCCTGGGGAAAAGAAAGCTTTGGGAAGACCTCATTGCAGTCTTTCAACATTAGAAAGGGGCTTAAGAGAAAGAAAGATGAGGACAGACTTTTTTTAGTGGTGACTGTTGCAATAGGACAAGGGATAATGTGTTTAAAAGAAGATAGTTTCAGACTGGGAAGTAAGGAAGAAGTCTTTTACAGTGAGGGTGGTGAAACACTGGCGCAGGTTGCCCAGAATGGTGGCAAATGTCCCATATCCTGGAAACATTCAAGGACAGGTTGAAAGGGCTTTGTGAAACCTGATCGTGATGAAAATGTCCCTGGGCTACCATGTCCCTATGATCCTCCTTGCTGTTTCAACTCTGTCAACTCTGTCAAATTTATTGTTGGGGGTTTTTTTGTTTGGTTTTTTTGTTTTTTTGGCCAGAGTGACAGGTCCTTTTTTTTTTTTTTTCACCAACCTTTTTTCTCAATCATGGATGCACACATGCTCAACGAAGGTTCTGCCTAAGGTAGAAGTGACGACAATTGCTTGCCTAGTAGGTTCCACTATGCTAATTGCAGAAGATGCTCAACCATGTTCTGGTCTGACCCTAGTTCTAGAAAGGGCAAGGAAATACCCCAAAGAAAACTTCCTTGGGACTGAGGCAAATGTGAGTAATTCTGACCACAAATGTGGAAGTCCCAAGAGTGGATCACAAGTGTCAGTGCTCATATCTGGCTTGCAGGTGGAAATACTACTGCTCTGAATCATTTATAGTGAACAAGTCATAAACTGCAAACCCAGGAAAATGTGAAGAATGCATTTTTCCATTATCCTCAGGCACTGGCTCTTGGTATGACTTTACATATGCTGCTTGTTATGATGATATTGATTACTAAGTCAACAGAAGCATTCACAAGGGAGTGCAGATCTCTTTACTACTGCTCTGTAATATTAAAATATCATTACTGAGACACCAACTTTTTGTTCTGCTGTAATGTTATTCTCTGATGGTTGCCTGCCTGAGCTGAAATTTGAAACTGTCACCCACAGACTTGTAGAAGTGATTCAACTCCACTTACAAGGAAAGTGAAATTAAATATTAATTTTTGGACTTCATTTCAGGTTCAAACTGACTGAAATTCCTCAAGGCAAAACGTACTTAAGTCACAGAAGATTTTTTTTTTTTTTTTAGTTTTAAAAATTCAGGAAGTCCATTTATCAGGGCTGGACAGTCAAAAAATCCTTTATCTGGAAGTTCTGTACACAGATATCCTTTTCCCTGCTTTGCAGCAGGTTTTTAATTATTATGGCAAGGTGAGGTACTTCCTAACCTGGATTAATTTTAGCACACTGAACATCCAGACTGAACTCTTCAACATGTAGCTGTTCACATCAAATAACAATAAGTGGTGGAAGAGCTTAAGTTTGAACCATCTGAACTTTTTTACATTGGTGAGCATTTCTGCAGGTAGCAGCCTTTGAAATTAAGGCAAGCAATTACAGTAATGACAAAAGCCCAGATAAATCTTTAAATGGATGTAATATCTCAAGACTTAGCTTCCAATCTACAGATTCACTTCAGAGTTTACCCACTCTGGAACAAAAACAGTCTCAGGAAATAAAGATAAAATGCTATAGTCCCCCCTAGACAGGATTTCCTCTGAATACCAAAAGTGATGAAATTCATCAATCCAGAATGTAGAAGAAAAGGATTCTTCATCACAAGGGAAATTCCTTTTTTTTTGGACAGACAAATTAATTGAAAATGGCCCACAGACTTGAAAATTGGTTCCTTTATAGAACTCAATTGAAAAACCTAAATTTAATTTAGAATTTTCTTGTCTTATTCTCGCTGTTCTTGCTCTAACACTGGGAATATAGCATGGAATTCGGTCATTTTAAATGCCATGTTAATAAATTCTACTCAGATATACATTACATTTCAGGATGTGTCCCGAAGCCATATATATATATTCACAGAGCAAAGAGTGAGCCAGATACTGCAGGAACCAACACAGGCAAAGCCATCTAGAGACTTGGTGAGTTCTAAGTTCCACGCAGCAGAACAGAGGAGAGGCAGATGATTTGGAAAGGGTTTAGTTCATGGCTGTTCTCCCATGACTGCTGTCAAATGACACTGAGAAATATATGACAGTGTTTAATATCTTCCCTTCTTTAGCTACTACCATTGTTTATTCAAAATAATATTAATCAAATACAAGTTTTATAGAATCACATAAAAAAAAATGTGACACTAAAAGCAAATATATATGCTTATATATTCATAACTTTTTCTAAAAATTGGAATCATCTCAGATACCCAACTCTGTTTTTAGAAGGGGTTTCCCTTTTAATATTCTTTAGTACATTGTTTCTTCCTCTTTGTATAAGATGCCTTAATGATAAAGACACTTCTGGACATATTTTGTGGGGCTCCTCATTGCTTTAATGATGTAAGGTGGAGTATAAAATAATTGTCATTATGAAGACAGTAGAAGTGGAAACATATTTTTGGAAAAATAAGAAAAATACAGGACAAGTATTCAAGGATAAGGCCAGTACTGGAATGAGAACCACTGCCTATAATGGACAGTTGGTGCCGTTATTCAGTCCTGGCCCCTTTAGCTCTGGACTAAAACTCCAACTTTCAATTAATAAAAGAAAAAAAAAAAAAAAAAAAAAAAGTCAAGCACAGTGCCAGCAAATATCCAGATTCAAGCACAAATTCTTACACTTGTTTTGGAACTTATGATTTTGGCCATGAGAGATGTATTTGAGTAATAAAATGTGGGTTTTCAATTTCTCCTGTTTTGTCAAGAAAACTAAGAAAAGCACTGAAACCTGGCCTAGGAGTCTTTGGGTAACTTTTCCTATATAATGGAATTTTATTTCATTTTTTAGTGATGGATTCAGTATGATTACATGGCATTTAATTTGCCAGTAGAAGTTCAACCCAATGAGACAGCATAGCCAGTAAGACTGTTCTTCTAGATTGCATTCCCATCTTTACAGGAATTTCCAACTCCTATTAAATTAATGTTCTGCTTTGTCTTTGACCCATGTTGCGCACACAACTTCTGCTTTTCTAAGATTTTAAAATTTCAGACAGGCTCATGTGTTTGAATCTATGACACCCATGCTTATCTTCCTTGCAGTATGTCTCTCCCGAGGCTTCTCATCTGCCTGAAAGAAAGTCTTGGCCTCATGCTTTTTCTCCCAGTACAAAATACTGTGCAGGAAAATTACTTCTAGATTAAATTTGGTTTCTGCCTAAGCAGGTGTCAGAACCAAATTATGAAGGGATCAACTCAAATTACTAATTGCAGAAAACATGTTTTATCTCTGCTTCTTTTTGATGAACAGCACAGCTAGAAATACTTAATTATTGTTTAATTATGTTTACTAGAAGTACAGACAAAAGCTATAATATTCCAGGAATGAATTCTGGAAAAGAAACTTTAGTCAATGCTGTCAAGGCTTAAACTTACCTGTCATTAGAGATACGTCCCCCCTCCTTCCCCTTCCATCTCATCACCCCAGTTAATTTATACTCATAACAGGAACAAAGAAATTGAGCGTTGTTCCTCAAGGATCAAAATTCCTACTTAAAAGAAATGGAAACTATTTGAAGAGGATACAAGTACCATTAACATGATTGAATTATTTATCCCTTGGCATCATGAATTGTCCCTGAGTAATGGCTTAGGCTTTGTCCCTAAATCATTAGCGCATTTGCTTAAAATGTACATGTACCTGAAATCCCAACAGAGTTTTCATCTCCAATGTGAAATAATAAAAACAGCAACATCTAGCTATCATATGTCCACTTCACATGCCAAAAAAAAAAAAAAAATTCTCTCATTCTGGGGCTAAGCCTAAAATATCTTAAGATAGGTATTTGAAAAAAAAGATTACTTGCTTATCATGCCACTACTTATAATTTGCCTCCAGTTGATTCAGAGAGATTCAGCACAGGATTGTACTTTACCATGCAAGAAGAGGGGAAAAAATATTACAAAAGGATTTCATAAAGATAAAATGATTCAGAGTTTCTGAATTTCATAAATAATAATTTTGAACCAACATACTTTTTTGAAGTCACGGAATCATCTTCTATTTTCAATCCTTTAGAAACCCCAGAAATAACACCATGTTCAAACACATTGGTGAAGAAAGATGGTACCTTTTATAAACAATTATCAATGTTTTACATAATAAGCATATCTTTATCATATCTACAACAAACCTAAACTAAATTTTGAAGGTTTTGGAAAGTCCTTTACAAAAAAAATAGGGAAAAAAAGAGAGGATCATTTTACCTTGAGGTTTTTATCAATAGAATGGTTGTATTTTATCTCTTGGTATAATTCATGCTTAGAATAAACTTAGAAATACTTCTTCTATAAGGGAAAATTAATATGTGCTGCAGCTATTTTACAAATCTGTAAATTGAAAATTAAATTCATGAACATATGGATTCTCTGCTTTCTCAGATGTGTTACAAAACTGTTATTAGTTTAAAGTGATAATTTACAACTTAAAGAGAGAATCATCTCACTTTGGAACTCTTAAAAGTTACACATGTAAGTGTGAAGTAGTCATGACAATCTCTTTTACAATCACTGAAGAATATCAGAGTACAGAGGTTTTTGTACGTACTTATCTAGCAGATTTGCAGAGTTACGGTGCATATGGTTGAGTATGTCTTCTTCCATGGCTGACATCTGTATTTAAGAAATCTATCTTAATATAGATCAATCTATCTCAAGGTGTATAAAACACAGAGACTGATATGTAATGTAATTTTCTGAAATACCAAATAGAAAATTAGTTGCAAAAAAGTGGAATCTCCTTTGTTTGTACAAAAATGTCACTGTTTTATCTTAAGAGAAAGAACACCATTGAAATCAGTTAAGCTATTGAAACCAGTATTATGGTTTTTTTTAAAAAAAAGTACTAAAAGTGCTAAACAAAGTTTTTAGCAAATGGTAGGAACTGATCTACACAGATCAGAGTTTCACAAGAACTCACAGATGCCTTTTACTAGTCCAGAATCCTTGTCCTTAGATCAGAGTCATACTGACTGTGTTAGGTATAGTTTTTTATAATTCTTTTAGCATTACAATAAATAACATATGAATTCAAAAAAGTACCTAGAAAAAAACCAACAAAACAACCAAAAAAAATACCTGACACACCTCTAGATTCACATTTTTCTACCAGAGATGTGATTTGAGTGGGAAGAAAAACTCTCTCTTTCTTGAGATATAGTGGAATGAACACGCCTAATGAGAACACAACCAAGAGTCAGCTTCTTGCAAAAAAGCAATAGATGGGTGAAGCATCCAGATTTCTCAAACCTCACTAATAAAACATCCTATGCCTAAACAGATTGTTCTGTGGCAGAAATAAGATATCTTACATGTGGGTCTGTCTAAATTCTTTCATACAAACTGCTACTAGATCACAAATGTGTGGGTTGTGACTCTGGTGTTAGAAGGAATGTGGTTTGAGATATTTTGTTTAAAAATTAGTGAAATTGCTTACTCAATCACTTTAAAAGGAACATAGCAGAGCCAAACTCCCCTCAGTGATGCCCAGTGACAGGAAAAGGGACAACAAGCACAAACTTTATCACAGGAAATTCCACCCAGATATGAGGAAAAACTTCTGTACAGGGAAGGTGACAGATTGCTGACACAGGCTGTGGAATCCCTTTCTCTGGAGATATTCAAAATTTGCCTGGACACAATTCTGCTTAACCTGGAGGGAAGCTGGACTAAATTAACCCAACCATTTGCTGATTATATATGATCTTCCAGCTCAGAGACAGTTTTGTATTGGAAGCTAAATATCAGTTAAGCTATCTTTTATGGTCCCCAGAACTCTTACTCTTTTACAAGACTGCAGGTTAAAATAAAGTTGAAATTTATACTAAACAACATTGAATGCATTCCAGTATAATTTACTTTAATAAAAGTCACACTGAAAAAATTACAAAACCTGATTGAATTGTGCACTTAATCTGTCATAAAATTTCATGCATGCAAACAGAATTGAACAAAAAATGCATTTTTATTTTTAAGAAATGAACCAATAAAATTCAAATAGGCATTAAAAGAGTGGTGCATTTCAGTATCTTAATGATCTAAGAAAATTCCTGATATTTAATTGAGGTGTCAAGAACATATCTTCAGCTTCTTAAAGTTCACCAATTCCTCACTTACACACCTCTGCATAATGAGTGTTTAGTACTATGCTTAACACTGCAATTATGGGCACTATTTAGAATCTATGCTGAAAAGAGACAGTTGTACAAAGCAATTTCTGCAATACTACAATTATTATCAGTGTCATTTCAGAGCAGCAATTTGCTTATACCAATTTAACAAAACTTAAATCTCTCAAAAGTATAAAAGTTTGCATATACTAAAAATACACCAGGATTCTTTTCTTTGTATTGAACTTTACTAATGCAAGTGACACTATGCATTGTGTGAAGTGCAGAGTGCAACTAATGTCTAAAGTGTTTTCCCAAAATCAGTAGCTCAGATTGTGGCTTATTAAGTTTTGACTCACACCATGAAGCTACTATTACACAATACACATTAATAACAGAATTATTAATGCTTTGGTGTCTAAAATCTATTATATATACATGACATTCTTACATATGCAGTAAATGGTATAAGTAAGCCTCTCACTAGAAGAACCTCTCTTCTATTCTTCATCTCTCCACATCTCCCTCATCTCTTTTTTTTATTTTAGGTGGTTATATGCACTTTAACTCTTACTGGTATAATAAGGCTTCCTTAAGGCTCAGCCATATGATCAAGCAAATGAGGTTTTACAGACATGGGCTAGTCAACTTATCTGTAACCAGCTGCTTTTTTTTAGCTCACAGAAAATGCAGGTAAACTGATTCATGATAACATGTTCTGGCTGTGGTAGTAGTAATTTCATTTTACATCTAGCTTCCACTGTGCTTTGTGGAAATTTCCAGTGGCTTCTGGAGTAAATGGAATTTTTTTACTGCAGATAGATGAGAATGGAAACACCATGGTAAAATCCTTTGCCTCAGCTGCATGATGTTTATCAATAGGTGCCATAATATATCATTACTTGTGGAACTAAGTATCAAAAGATAACAAAATATGTGGCTAGGAGTAATCTGGTCTAGTGGAAGGTGCCTGTGCCTAGGACAGGGAGGTTAGATCTTAGGTGATCTTTAAGGTCCCTTCAAACCCAAACCCTTCTATGACCCTATGATTCTGTGATTTTGGACCCTGACAGGTGAGTGGCAATATCATTCTTCTCTTAGAGTGTTATGTTCCTCTGTAATTTAACTTGCACAAGAAACCCCAGAAAACCAGATTATAATAACAACTAAAGGAAATATTACTGTAGAAAATGTTCCTACATTGCTTTCCATAAATATACTTCACTCTTAGTCAAAAATTTCATTTCATAAAAATATGTTAATATTTTTTTCCCTTAGTTTTCTCTTCTCTCTCTCTAGCTTGAATTTGACACAAGACAAAATTTCAGGACTTTTTTTTTGTTTTGCTTTGTTTTTGAAAGAGAAATATTATTCTGACAATTTGGACTTTTAAAAATGAGAAACAAATTACACTGTCATGTACCTGAACATTGACAACAGGATGAGTGAACTATTCATGAAATACAAACTACATCTTAATGTAGTGTATATTTTGCTGTCAGCTCAGTTCAGACAACGAAACTGTTTTCAAGAGCAGTCATATCTTTTTGTAATCTCAATAGAAGGGATATACATTGTATTGTCAATTTAGACACCACACATACACCATATATTAGATATAACTACTATACTTCTTGCAGTTTTTACATTTGGGACTTCTTTCAGGGGGAAGAAATTTTAAGGGGACTTTTAATTATCTTTTTAATTTTAGTGACAGATATGAAGATGCGAATCAAATTATATGGGGTACCTTACATCAATGATTGTGTATAACAAGTAAAATGTTCTCCTTTTTTCAATATTGTTGTCCCTAAAGTTTTGTTGAAAACTTAATCTTTATATATGTTACACAGCAACTTAAAAAGCATGAATAATTTTTCTTTGTAGCACTTTTATCTTCAGTGATACCTGTTAAGGTACCTGAATATCTTTTACATAACTTTGTTCTCCAGTAAAATTCCAATGCCCTTGCTCTTTGCTCAAGAGAAAAAAAATGAAGCCTATAAGCTCCAGGCATCAGTCAAAAACAAGACAGTCGGCACTAACTCTAATAGTGAAAACCATGATTTCATAAATCATCCTCTACATGTTGGGGTCATCTTTTAAAAATTTCTGATCAGGCATGGTTCAAGATTTCTCAAACTCTCACTCTTCTTTCTTTAATGAAAAAAATAGGAAAGATGTCAGCATACAAATGATGTGACCCTCTGTAGCTTAAAGGGATGCTGAAAATTAATAGACTATGCTTTGCTTTGTCCTTGAAATTGTAGAAGTCAGGATTTTTACCTCCCCTCCCGCAAAGTTCAATGAAAAAGTTTATCTCAAAGCTCCATAATGAAATAAAAGTATCTAATCTTATGTGGACTTAATTTAATAAACTGCAGATTTAATTTGAAGCTGGTAGTACAGGATACTGTATCCATTACACAACAGGTTATAAATTCCCCAAGTGGATTTTGTTACTGCATATCCCTAAGCAAACCAAGAGCCCTATATTAATGGAATGACATAGTTTTAATTCCATCAACAAGTTTCAATGCATTATCTTACAATTGAGACATTTCTGTAGTTTGAAAAACAAACCCAAAATCACACTAGCAAAATATGAGTCCGTTGTTCTGTCTTTCAAAACTAATATATGAAAAGAAAAAAAAAAAAATAAGCATGGCATTCAATCTCTGCTAATAAAAACCATATTTTTTAGCCTTCACCTCCTGGACTTGTTGCCCCACTGTGCTTCTGTACTTTTGCACTCTCATACAGCCTGACATGACAACAACATTCAAAATTCCATTAAGTTTTTTGCAAGTATCTAATCTACTCTCTCATTAACAAAATAATTATCTCCCAGGTAAAAAACAGACTAACAAATAAAACAAACAAACAAACAGATCCACAAAAGAAACAAACAAAAAAACTCCAAACCAAAGTAAAAACCTGAAACAAAAACAAAACCAAAAGGTAAGACATATTTAAGGCATAAAGATCTATGGGAAGGAAAAAAACATAGTTTTTCTCTGTAGAACCAAAAGTTTATCACACAAACATGACAACTTTAGGAAGCATTGCAAGATTATCTACCTTAGTTAATTGCATCTGCACTAATTTGTAAACAATACCTGGGTTTGATTTTTACTCAAATTAGAGAAGTTTCTATGTTAATATGGGATGGATCATGATCATTTCCTCAGTTTTGCTCTTACAGAAGGGTATAAATGCTTTGGATGCATCTACACTGCTGGCTGAGATGTATCTTTGAAAACAGACGTTGCACAGAGGGCAAAAATGCAAGAACAGATCCATTCTGATCCATTCTGAAATAACATGGATGTGAACTGGGTTCACGTTGGCTGAACTATGTACCACCTCTTATGAAGGAAAAGGTACAGCGCTTGACTGCGATGAAAAGTACCAAGTTGTCGATGCTACATTGAACAAAGATTTTTTTTCTGTGTTAGCATAAATTAAATTCTTGTATTTGACTGAAGCAATACAATCAGCTCAAAATATAAAGAGAAAAAACTGCAGGAGTTGTTCACAGGCAAGAAGGGGCAATATCTCCTGAAAAGACCTGAAAATTATATAGCAAACCTGACTTAAGCAGACCTCACCCTGAGCTGGTGATGTCAACTTCAGAGCACCTTGCTTCTACATTTACATCACTCAGCAGAGCATTGATGCCAGAATATGTGAAATCCACAATTTGAACTGCTGAAATGCTACTTGGTGGTAACCCCGCCTCTAAAGTCTAGGTAGAAGGCTTCTGAGCACATTGCCTCAGGAAGATATTGCTATTAACTTTATTAAAGTGTTTGAGATACTACACTGCAAAGTGAACTTTTCAAATATGAGCAGACCATGTGACTAAGTAGAAAACTTGTTTGACTTTCAGCATTCAATCACTTAGTAAGTGGTGGAAAATAAGAAAAAAAAAATCCGGTAGAAAACTATAATTTATTAAGAATTCATCTTCTACACTGAATAGTCTTTGGGACCCTGTCCCCACTACATAAAACATTTTTTATCTTGAGCTATGAAAGTAAATGTTAAAATTTGAAATAGGTTTATTTCACAGCTTGCTTGAGTAATTTTTGGGGGTTTTTTTTCTATTCAGCCCAGGATCTGTTTGGTTTCTGGGCCAAAAAAACCCGTATTTCCAGCTCATATCTAACTTTTCATCCACCAGCACCCCGAAGTCCTTCTCGTCAGGGCTGTTCTCAATCTCTCCATCCCGCAGCCTCTGTTCATTTTGGGGGTTGCCCCATATCAGATGCAGGAACATGCACTTGGCCTTGGTGAATCTCATGAGGTTCCCATTCCTGGCTATCAGGGTTGACCAAAAAGAAGAAAAATGACTTTTAATCATTTTAATTTAGCTATCTATCTATTTAGTTATCTATTTCTCTAGCTACCACATAAAAGCACTTGTGACTGTAGGCATATGTACACAGAATGCATGTGAAATATATACAAACAGTACACTACATATACATATACATATACACACATGTATATACCTATATATATACATATACACGTGCACACACATATATATATATATTTACTGATTGCTCTGTTTCCATTATTGCAGGGCACATTTACCACTATACATTTGCAGCAAATTCAATTCATTTTGAGTAAAGGTTTTAGAGAAAAGACCTTCATAAGCACTTCATAAAGATAAGCATTACAACTTTACTGATCGTCTAGCTATCCCTATAGCTGAATGATTGCTTCTACATATCATAATCCTATGAATTGTGGAAGAATCATCTTTTGGATTAGTATGAGTACTCCTCAGAATTCACAGTACAGAGCAAATTCATACTCTAGGCAAGTCCTCCAAAGTTCTGTGCAAATTGATTGGTTAATAAGACATGCTGGCAATAAATATTTCAGCACTTCATGCTAAAAGAAAAATATATATATATAATTAGGAAGTAATACATTTGACTCCTTCTTAAAATGAAGTAGTGACATTAGAATTAAAGTTCCAGGCAAAGATACAGTCCATCACTTTCCAATACTGAGAAGACAGACATCTCACCTCACAAGAAAACTATTTTGTTGTGAAAACATTTTGTGTGTCAATACAACAGCACCAATCCAAACCCAGAATAATGTGCTTAAAGTCAGAGACACTTAATATTCCTTTTTTGGGGGATTGGGGGTTTGTTGGTTGGTTGTGGGATTTTGTTGTTTGTTTTGGGTTGTTTATTTGTTGTTTAGGTGTTTTACTGTTGTACTGGTGGGGTTTTCTTTGTTTGTTTTTTATGGTTTCTTGGTTAATCAGGCATATCTAGTGGATTATATCATTTATAATTTTTTAATCCTCTATTCTGTGGGGCTATTGTGGCTGAGATCAATGTAATATATGGCAAAATAGGATGGTTTTAAAAGAAATTAACCAATCTTTGCTAAGGTTAAAAAAATATATATTTTAATATTATGAGAATTCTTTATATGTCATCCTAATGTGATTTGAATCCCCCTGTTTTACAAGGAATTAGTGTATCAAAAAAGATTACATTTCTCTTTCTCCTTTATTACTAACCTAAGGAAGTATATAATAATTCAATTTAATTTATATTTCCCTGAAGAAGTGCAATTCAGTGGATAATAAATGCAGCGCTTCTATGTTAATAACACGTAGCTGGAAACTGTAGAATACATATGGCATGTAGTGGTTACAATTAAGTAGGAAGACCTAAGATAGAGGCATTTACATCAGCAGCTTTGTACTGCTTAGGAGAATAATGGACCCTGAGGCAAAGCTGAGGGACTTATTTATCTGTTATGATTAAAACTATTGATAATTCCCAAAGTGGTAAGTTCAGCTGCTGTTTCAAATTATATTGCTTAAGATATTAATGAGAAAACAGAAACACTGTCTGTGCTATTTAGTTAATACCAGAGGCCATATTTCATTTGCCATTTCTACTTTAGATTATTCTACATTTGAGTTGAGATTAGTCTACATTACTATTGTTGATATAATGTTTTATGAAATGTTCCTCGGCTTAACCCTTTTACTAAGAGAACATAACAGCATTACTGCTGTGCCAGGTCTTTTGTGATACCTGAAGAATATCTTTATTGTGATGATTTTTACATTTTCACTTATTTCTATTTGCCATTATTTGAGTATTAATCTAGAGTTAGAATAAAAAATTTAGTTTAGATTAGAATCACTTCCATATTTAGTATATTGTTTATTTGTAGAAATAGTGAAGTGTTGAGTCCTGTAGAGAAATGCTACCCACAGAGGAGAGTAGTAGAACTGTCTTCCCTGTAATCATTACTCTGAAATGATGCTTGACACTGATCTCCATTCAACACGTCTTTGTTAACGTTGAGAGTTATCCTATCAAGTGGGATTAACAATGAAATATTCCATCTAAGCAGCAACACATTAGAAGAGCAGGGATCACTGGCTCAGTCAGTCACATCAAGATGCAGTCAGAAGCCAAGCAATGAGTTGAAGCTCTGATTATAAATTGAAGTATGAAATGAGTTTATCAAGTTGCAGTGTTTGATAGTGAGAAAGGTTCATCAGACTAACTCTACAGAAGGGGTGCTTGGGACATGAGAGCAGAAAGTATTGGAGTCAAAAAATCTCTTCTGATAAACAATAACCCATAAAAATTTTTAAAAGACAAGCCTAACTAATAAGTTAAAGTCATTACTTTGTCTCTCCCTAAGCATAAGGAGGCTTTAAATTGAAGCCTTTAACCCATCACCTTTTCCATGTTAATTGTTCTAATTTTATATTCAAAAAGACTTTTGACAGATATCCTTTGTTTTTGTCCTGTCTGTGAAGCCCCTTTTTATAGATGGCAAGTAAAGATAATAAAGACTAAAAAAAAAAACCCCAAAAAACCCAAAAAGAAACAAAACAAAACAAAATTTAAAAAAAATAAAGAGAAACCTCCATACTACTACTTTAGGAACATCTGACACCATGAAAAAGAATTAAGAATAATTCATGTTTAATTTAAAATGAGTCTTTGCACAAGGATTCTCATATTTAATAGAGATCATGTGGACTCACCTGCAGACTGAAATAATCCACTGAGTGTCACTTCCCAGTGTTCACAGTACGGGAGAAGCACTCAAATATGTGAACTCTAAAGGCTATCCCACTATTCCCATTACAACTCTGGGGTGTTAGAGTTACAGTACTTAAAAAGGAGGGCTTAGCATATTTTCATACATTTTATAACACATGAAACATGGTTTCATGCATTTAGTCTGACAGCCATGGATAAAACTATAAAATAGTAATGTTTTGGGAACAGTGCAGAGTGGAAGAGAAAAGAATCTAACTGGTCTGATGTCAAGTTTTAAAACAAAACCCAAATGTCTCAGTATTTTCTTTTCTGAACTGGGGCTCGTTACTGAGATTTATCAGAATGAAATTATAAGAAGGTAAACATGGTAGGAGCATAAGAGGCTTGAAAATAATTGGAGACTGTTTGAAGTGAGACAGATCAGATAAGAGCTTTTCTATTTCTACCATCTATAAAGTGCTCAACAGCCAGTTTTTGAGCCACTTGGTCTGATCAAACAGGCCTAGGCAGTCAGATTTTCCTCTCACTCCTAAACTCAACACCTTCCTTCAGACCCAGCAGTCTAAGGGAAAAAACTGTAACATGCAACCCCTCACCAGATTAAACATAGTCATGTGTTTCCTATAGAAAATTCCAGTTACGATGGGAATGAGTTTTCAGACAGAAGCTCTTGGCTTTCACTAAAATAAACATTACAGAAATTTCAACTTTTCCACGGACAACAGATGTTTTTCATCCCATATGAGACTATACATACAATAGTAAATACACTATATAGTACATACTAGACTATATAGTACATACTAGACTATATACTATGAATATAAATATATATAATTATATAAAAATATTTGCATGACTGTGGTGCAGAATATATGTTTCATAAAGACACACAATTTTACTGTCACTTTTTATCATCAAAGAACAGAGAATGACCTTTAACTGTTTTCAGATGAAAAATTTTGAATTTGCAGAAATGGCAGAAAAAAATCGATTATATATTTCACCAGTGGAACCCAAATGTGTTATTTATTTCTCAATGTCAAACACTATTGCAAATAGGAGAGATAGACAATTAATGCAATATAATATCTCTTTACAGAAGTCACAGATTTCTGATAATGTAATAATAATTAAAATTCCATACATATGTTGAAAGTATATGTTATGATTATTCTGTTTTATATCCTTATAGAATATCCCTTCCTTTAATTCTCTTTCCTGTAATAATAGAACTCACAAGAGATAAAATGCTTTTAATTCTGACATGATTGCATGGTAGACCACCTGTTTTAATTTCTCTGGCCAATGTCAGGTATTTTGTTGAGATAGCTGTAGATAGAAGCAATGATTTGCATTTGGATGTCTTTTTAAGACAGAAATACTAACATGTTTAGGCTACACAACTTACTCTTTTTTATTTGACAGATCAGTGGCAGTCCCATTAAAATAAGATATATATTTTTACATTAGCCTGACAAGGGATTACACTAAATAAAATGTTTTTGACTGGCATGAGTTTCCTATTACTCAATTTGTCCTTTGCTGCCAGAACAGGGATATACAAAACTATATAACATGAAAAGTCCTTGTCCTTGGGCTCCTTGACATTACTTGGAGGCCAGCAGTCCTGAAATTCATATGTATTCTTTATTTAGATTTTGCTAGTATGCTGTTTTCTAATCAAAATACTAACATGTAAATGCATATATTTCTCTGAAATAAATACCATCCCAACTGATAGCTCACTAACAGTTTTATATTGATATTTTTGCACATGCACAGAGCTGTTCTTTCAACCACAGATACAACCTAAAAATAGTTGTTATTCAACACAATATGCTATTATTTTCTGTTGTTTTTTATTTCTCTGCCAGATCAGAAAGTAAAGGCTGATGAACTTGGGCTCTTCCATGATAATTTTATTCTAAAAAGGGTGATATTGAACAAGGTCACAGGTGGAACTACTCAATTAGCAGCTCTGCTCTCAGATGGACAGTTCATGGTCTGGTTTCTAATATGATCAACATTAAATCATTTAACACTTCTGTCACCATCGAAAAGATTCAGTTTTTGTCAATCAAACTGAAGAAGAGCCTCATTCCACACAGAAAGAATTATATGGGCCACCAAATAGCCTGTCTTTTTAAAATAAGCCAAAAAGAAATGAAAGGTTCACTCCTGCTCAAGAAAACATACAATATTTGTCCTGATTGGAAATCACACTTGCCACTTCATTGCATGCGTAGTGGTAAGGAGGTATCAGAGTTCCTCATCAGGAAGAGCCAAAAGCTAAAAATGACCTAACCATCCCACAGAATCTTTCAGTCCATAGGTACAAAGTGTTGCTCCTTTATCCCATTGAAGAGAAAAATCAAATTGTGGTTCAGAGAGGGACAAAGTAATAATTCACAATTAAATCTAGACTTTGCACATCTTATTCCTGGTTTTGAATCAGCAGCTCAAGCAGTCCTTCAGTTTCCATGGTGTCAGAGGTTTCTGCCTCACCAAATCAAATGTGTGAAATAATTATGCTTTACATCTAACAACTCAAGTGGGTTCACACAGGCTACCGACTTGTAGACACTGAATGCCTAACTCCTTTGATCGAACTATACTAGCTCATTAAGCAATATTTTCTCTATAATTTTTTGTATGTAAACATTGAACAAAAGGCTAAATATTGTGCCAGAGAAGAACTGAATGCTGCACAGCAGGGTTTGATGATAGCAGCCAATTGCCTCCCCTGCAGTTGGAAGACAGTTTGGATAACTATTCCAAAGATTAATGAGCAATCAGTTCTAAATTAAACCAAGACCTATGTTTAAATCTTTCTCACTCACACCCTTTACAAGTCTAAATTTGAGTAACAAAGTGATAAAATGCAGTATTTGGCTTTGTGTGTTGCAGAACATTATTAGCAGAGTGAAAAATTGCTTCTTTAACATTTCCTTCACATTTTTCAGCTTTTATTTTCCTGAACAATTGGAAAGTAAATGGACCGTGATGAGGTTTGCTGCTTCTGCACCAGGCTATAAACAGAAGCTTCCTGTCACTCATTCCTAGAAACTATACAATCCCATTTTGGAACTGGAAGAGAAGTATTAGACCTGTGAAGCTCATGACTTCTGATGCACCATTTTCATACTGAGCTCAGTTTTTAAAGTCTGATGAGGCATTTGAGTAGTGTGAAACAAATACAATAGTGAACAACATGAAGGAGAGTCATTAGAGGGCTTTGCAGCAGCTCAGGAAATATCACCTTGTTTGTGTCTATGCAGTCTCTGTAACTGCACCTCTCCCTCTCTACCAGTTCACTTTCTAAGTGTAACACTGATACAGTGAACAATATTGATTAGGTTATGCATTGGGTGCACATTCGAACAAGCATGTAACATTTGTTACATATTGTAAGTATCAAGGTAGCTTTTAGAGTACCTTGTCTAAGTCAAGGTGTGTTAAGATAAGAACATAGCCATTTTTGGATAGATGGGAGAACTAACAGAAATCAATTTCTTACACATTTTTCTTCTAATTTCCCAGCTAACCTTTTTTTCTCTTCATCTTCCCTTAATTCCAGCCTAAAAAAAGTAGGAATGAAGCAGGAATTCAAAGACACCTCAGAGACTCTCAAAGAGATCAGACATGCAAAAGCTACTCCCTAAGAGTAGAACACATTAATTTGATGGGTAATTTCCTTCTTGTATGAATTTGCCTCATTTTTCCACTCATGGATTATTATTCATGTATGAATGCAGGAATCAAACATACATACCATCAAACTGGGGTTTTCACCTGTAACTTGTTTTGGGTGAAGAGCAAAAACACAGGAGATAATTTTGCAGATTTAAATCTCCTAAGGTTCTAAACTTATTGAGATTAATTAAGATACAATGAATCAGAGTAAATAAGATTAAGAATGTAATAGGGTTTGGAAAATTCATTTAAAAAATTACTGCAGTCATACTGGGTTTTTTATGCTAAATAGTAAAGGGGGTTAAAGTAGTCTATCTAAAGAAGCTTCCAAAAAAAGGCTTTCTATTAAATGAAAAAACAAAACTAAACAAAAACCTGAAAATTACAACATACTACAACTGTATTACAATACAGCTATCGCAGGTCAACCAGGTGATGGTGGTTAGATGAAATATGATATCTATTGTGGAGTTCAGCTGTTATCTGAAAATACACTCTTGAGCACTGTGAAATAGATAAGAGGAAGCACTTCTGAGGTGTGGAAAATACATGAACTGATTTAACCTACTTAGTATTGACAATGTGTTAATCGTTATACAAAATACAGGAACCTTCAAAAGTCTTGTGTTTTTCCTATCTGGAAAAATCATTTATGACCAACTTCTGATAATTTCCATATAATCATCTAAAAGCTTTTTTTTTTAAGCATACATACATATATTTTATTTAAAACGGCAATCATTATTAAAGTGAAGGTAAAGAGTTGAAATCTCAGTGAAATTAATAACTGTCTGGGTGTGATAGGTGTTGCAAGCTAAATAATAACCCCACTAAGATGTCCAACATTACTAGAAGCATACTAAAAACCTGAGATACTCAATTGAGACTGGGACATTTGTTGCTCACCTAAACTGGGTAATGGACCTCTGAGCTAGAATAATTTATCTGTGTTAATCTTATCAGCATTCCTGGGATACAGCAACTTTATATCTGTGTTCAATTTCCTATCAGGAGGTATCATTTAAGCATAGAGTTGTGCAAAAAATGTCCCAGTTCATCTAGACCCAAGATATACCTTCTTAAGAGTTGCTCTACCAAACTCATCTACTTATATATATATATAAAATTGCAGAAAAAGATAAGACATGCATGCAGTCATCACCAAGGATAAGCCAAGAGATCTTGATACCTTGATTTTGTATGTCAGAATCTCCTGCACCTCTAGTTTCATGTACAGCTTTCTATACATGTCTTGTTTCAGTACATAAATGCTAAACAAGGAGGAGAAAACCTCTCTGTATTACATAGTCTTTTAGTGTTTTCTTGGAAAACACCATATGCTGGAAAGACCACTGCAAATTTTCCTGAAGGTGTTTTCATATAACTCACCACATGAAATATTTATTATTGGTAGCTTAAGTTTTCCTGTCAAAAGTTAATGTAAGAAATTTATTTATCCGTCACTACTTAGTAATATAAACAAGAAATATGAGTCATAAATAGGGAAACAGACAAAAGTAAGTCATTGTTTTTAAAAGCCTCATGTTCTTATTATTTTATCACCATTGTATTAGAGAAATTACTGTTTTATATTCAAACAAATGAAAAGGAATGGAAAATGAAAAAAGAAAATTGTCTGTGATAGAGATTCAGACTTTAATAAGCAACCATGTTGTACAATGGTTATTAATTTCCTTTAGAACCAAGTATGCCCTTTTCTCACACACAGATTTCAGTTTGTAGTTCGATTTTCATTACTTGTTGGTGCTTATTTACTCTGGGTGATTGGTTATTCAAGCATGTCAAGACTATACCATTTTACAAGATTGGTCCCAGCATTACAGTGGGTTTTCAGAAATTTAATCTGTTTCTGTTATATGCCACAATTGAAAGCTCAAGACATCTATTCACTTACTACTCTAACTACCTTGCTGTCCCACTGTAGTTTCCACAAGAACAGCAAGTGCTGTGCTTCTCTAATTGGCACTTCCTTGCCAGCCCTCTGTCCCATTTATCATCTCTGTCCACAAATGGTCAGCTCTGAAGGGCAGATCAGCCACAGGTCTCCAGAGAATTTACAGATGAGACACACAAGGATTAAAAAAAAATAAATAAAAAAAGGAACCAGGGACACTGCTAAAGAAAAGGACAAAAAAGACTGAGCAAACAAGTGA
>JBBMKD010000001.1:62261457-62276970 GCA_037834095.1 Argya squamiceps
GCCTTTTTCTCCCGAAGATCCTATCTCCCAGAGAAATAAACCACTACACTTGATTTGGCGAACGTGAAACCACGACATGAAAAAAAAATAAATAAAAAAAGGAACCAGGGACACTGCTAAAGAAAAGGACAAAAAAGACTGAGCAAACAAGTGAGCTAAGAAGAGATTAGGAGAAGAATGTGTCAGAACAGATTAATTTGAAGAGATGAAGAGCATAAGGCATTATATTAGGAATTTTTATGGAATAGCTGGAGAGACAAGTCAACAAGAAAAGAAAAAAAAAAAGAAAAAAAGAGGAGAGAAAGGAGAGGTGAACAAAATGAGCAAAGCCTTTCAAAGTGTATCAGAATAGCCTTAGAGTAAAACTAAAAGAAACTTGGTAGAAAAAGGAAGGGTGAAGTAAGTGGTAAACATAAAGAAGGAAGGATTTGGTAATAAAATACTAAATGAGGAATTTATGTAGGAATGTAAATTGCTGGTTAAATGCATTGGCTGAAGTACACTTTATCCTGACAGACTAAAACATCACCTTCAAAATGTAATTGCAATGTCACTTGCAGTAAAGACTAAATAAATTATATTCCACTTTATTCAAAGGAGGCTAAGTTCAATTTGCCTACACTGCTGAGAAGCTTGCTCAGAGCCTACGTTTACTTTCCTTTGTAAAGTAAGACCATTCAGCTAATGCTGAATCATACTTTAATGAATGTAATTAATATCCACAGGCTTAAATAGTTATATTTTTACACACAGCTATCCTGAATGTTTATGGCCCAAGAACTTTATTTTTTTTTTTCTAACGTTTATGGCCTGATTGTTGAAAATTATTTTATTTGCCTGAAAATTAAACACTTTGTGAACATTGGCTGAATTTTAGCCTTCAGTTCTCATGGGAGCTTATAAGGAATTTGAAAATATATAGTTAACACAAAGGTTAATCAAAGGTTAATAGTTCTTATGATTGAGCAGAGTGGATAGAATATAGGGACAGTTTAGCAGTGTTTTCAGATGTTAACTCATTTCAGCTGGAAATCTCTGAGGGCTGTAAAGTGACTCTCTTACCTCTGTTTCTCAGATGAAAACAGTCTAGTGACATACTAGGGCATTAGTGTCTAATCAATTTGACATCAGTTAGAGAAAAAGTACAAAAAGCTATATTTAGAAAATCAGAAGTGATCTATACAAAAAGTATTACACAGATTAAACTTCTAAATAGATGCTGAAAATGAGTAATTAACCCTGAAAATAGTTGGCAAATTTCTTAACTTGAAACAGTTGTTACCCTTGTAATTGTAGATATGCTGATATTTTACATAGGATTATAAAAGTCAGAATATGTAGAAAACAAAATAGAGAAAGAAACAAAAATAAATCAGGAAATGTATGTCCATGTATGTCTGTGTTACTGACACATGCAATACATTTAACATTCTTCGAAAAAAAAATCTTAAAAATGTGTAAAATTAAGTGTAAAGGGAAACTTTTCAGAAAAACCAATTAAATTAAGTCATAAATCATAGCATTTTCAAAATCTACAAAAAAAAGGAAAATGGTTAGAAATTGCTCAATCTTGAAAGATCACACAGAACCCAGGTTTAGTATCTTGTTTGCCTGAACAGAGGTGACTCATTTTGCTGCTTCTTTACAAAAGGATATGCTAGAAACATTTCTGGGAGGTGCCGTCAATTTACTCCATATAAACAATTAAAAATTAATGGAAAGAGAAACAAAAAGCTGTATATTTATCTCCTGGGTAGATGCTCTAATCATCAGGCAATAGCAATATTTTCACTCTTGGGTCCTATAAGCATTTGAATAACTTCCCACATTGAGCAGAATGTCTGCAGCAAGATGTACTGAATAAAATCCAAGTCTAAAATCATTAGACTTTAACATTTAGGAACCTGTACTGAAAAATAATAATAAAAAAATCATTTAAAGCTCCTAAGACACTGAATGGATATTGCTCTCTCTTCCTTGTTGAAAGTTTAGCCCCTGAAATTTTGTGTAAAAGGAAGGTCAGAGCATCCTTTCCAGATCAAGATAATCGCAAATAGTTCAAGAAAAGTGGAAACACAAATTTCAGGCATAATAATAATTGAAACAAACATCAGCTACAGAGGAAGCAATCTGAGAAAATACAAAGGAAAGGGAAAATCTTAGTTTCGTCTCTTTAGTTATCCTGCAGCAGACATCGCACTGGTGATAGAAAAAGGTGAATTAGAAGATATTTGGCTAGCTATTCCATTTTACTGTAGCAATAATGTAGCTTGACTAGTTTTATCATGAAGGAATAGAGCATGATTAAGATCAGGCCTCTGACATGACTACACCCTCACAATCAATATCATTGGGTGTTCTCTGTTGCCTCTCCAATGGACACTAACAGTGGATAAACAGTTAGCCATCAGAAAGCTGGCCAAAGATCACAAAGGAGAGGAAACAGATATACTCTGCATCTCACTTTCTCCCTAAACTGCACTGATCTCCAGTGAAGTAATGGGGGAAAATAAACAAACAACATAACTGAGGAAAGACAACTAACCTCCAAAGAAATGGAGGAAGGGTGTGTATTTGGATTTTGTTTTTCTGTTTCTTAAATCCCTTATAGATAGGAGATTTTTTAATTTTTTTTTTTAACATGGGATTTTTATTTACTTCTTATTTCTGAAGAGTGTTATGAGAAAAGTCCGCATAGGTAAAGCTAAATTTATCTTACCAATTATTGAATAGCGAACCTTAGAAAATTATTGTCCAAAACTGGCTTAATAAAAAAACCCCTGTATATTAGTAACAAATATCCAGTATTGTCTCTGATATACATATATTTACTATTATGATTTTTATATAAAATGGAAAATTTAGGCATTTAAATGATTTCTGTATTAGACTAAACTGGGCAAACTCAGAATATCAGCCAAAAAATTGGCATCAAATTTAAGACATCTTGGCAAAGGTTAAGAATAGTTTGAAGACAGCACCTCCAGAAACACTGGTTTAAAGCTGACAAAAAGATTAGGCCAAAAATATTCACAATTACTTGAATTTTTGGATTTTTATTCCTTTCTCTCTTCTCTCCATATCTGCCAAGCAATACCTTACATTTTGCAAATGAAAGCAAAAACATGAGGAAAAAATGGTATTTTAAAAAGGATATTACATTGCTTGGATGACACCATGGATTATGCCTACTATAATCAGATGGGAAAGTCACAGTACTGGTAACTTTGATATCACATAGTCACAACTATTGAACAGTGCTGACTTTTAAAATTATTTTAAGGGATTTTTTTTCCCTGATGCATTTTCTTCAAATCTTACAATGACAATAACCAAGCAAGTTGTTCTACACATGATTGACAATTTGGAGTTTTAAAACTTTTTGCTGTTTTTTTCACTACTAACACAGGAATTAAATTTTTGTCTTTCTGTTCTACTGCACAGGAAAATTTTAAAAGTTATAGGATTAGAAGAAAAGGGTACATTTGCACTTTAATCACTTGTCTGGATTTGCTGCACATAAATCAGACAGTCAAACCCCATCAGCATACCAGAAATTATACTCATAGCCTTTCACTGACAGTACTTAACAATCTTATACATTTCGTGGTTTATGTCACAGAAATTTATGGAATCTGGTTTTAGCAGTCTATTTTTTCCCTTTTCTTTTTGAAATTTGGAGTTATAATAAAGGGAAGAAGAAGAAAAAGGAGCATTAACTTTGTTATTTGCTGGGGGAAAAATAAACAACTTATAAACACAGACAATTACAAAAAATCCTTAAATGAAAAAATACTGTAAAATATTACTGGAGAAAAACAACCAAAACCAAGAAAATGAAGTTATGCACTGAAAATGCCTACATGCCAGCACAGTCACCCACCAATCCTCAATAAAGCCTTCCTGACAAAACTCATTCACAGACCTGGCTAACTTTCAGGAAATATGTGTTTACCTAAAGTTCTGTTGTGTAATTCTATGAATCCTGTACAATTTTTAATCATTCCCAAAGTACTGTAAGTAGGTGTTGGTGAGAGATTTAGTTGGTTGTCCTCTTATACAAATGCTGTAATTACTGGTTACTTCTCAGGGAGAGGAAGTGGGAATGGTCCTAAGGACCAGAAGTTGCCCTTCCTTCTTGGAGTATAAGCCAGTTAAATACTGGAATACACAGGGTTGAACTGTTTTAAAATCTTATAATTTTGCTGCATCATTATAATCAGTACATATATCTTTCTCATTTCTTAATGCTTAAATGGAACTTTTGTGGAATATTGAGTTTATATGTACACACCAATTTTTTTGTGTATCGCAAATGTCATGTGATTGCAAAAAGCCTTCTCGGTGCAATGATCTTTTTTATATTGTGATATTAATTAGAATTACTAAGTTGGTTGAAGAAAATTAAAAAAAAAAAAAAAATGTGTTCCAAAGTAGGACAAATAAACAAACAAACAAATCCTGTTACAAATTATCTTCATTATCTTTGGAAAGCTCATAAATATCTACCACCATAACCTAATATTTATGACTAGTTTCTCATAAAAGGAATACTGAGACACAGACTTGATAGCACAAGTTTAGCAGAGAAGCATCATCCAACATACTTTAAGGTTTAACAGTACTATTTTAGTATTTATTTGTTCTCCTATACAAAAGCAGTAGAGATTCTCCAAACAATCTTTTTTTCATATTTCTGTGTATAAAATACTTCACTCTCTTTAAATAAAATGAATTCCAATAACATTTCACAAGGAGTGTTTGTTATTGTGTTATTGCATGTTGGTAAATTGTGTCTGGGGTCAAATAACTTCTTCAAAATTGTCATTCAATTTTCCTTATAATTCTCTTTTCCTTAGAAAGATTTTAAAAAGAAACAACTAATGACAAAAATAAAGGAATAATCATTACCAACACTGATACATTTGATATGAAAATACAGTGAATATGGTGAGTTCCATAACAACTGAAATTTTTTGAGTGTTCTGTTCTATTTTCATTATATTATTTATCAAATTCTACCATATATAAATCTTCAGCAGCTCATGTTTCTTCATTAAGAAGCCCCTCCATGTTTTTTGTTTTTCAGGGAAAAAAAGTCACATTATTTCATATAATTTTTACAGCATAACTATTTTGAAACCACTATTTAAAAAGCCATTAACCCAGAAGAATGAGTACAAATAACACCTGTCTGAAAATGGCAGTCTACATTTTTCCCCCAGTACACTGAAACTACTCTGCCTGGCAGACAGCTTCTAAGACAGATCACATTTCCCATTGAGAAAAAGGTATCTGCTGTTTTTTACAAGCACATTCTTTAAACAACTCCACCACTTCCACAGTCTGCTGGTGTCTGTAGCTAGGTAGGGATTAAAATCTGCCTGGCAGTCACTCATATTAATTCCACCGAGGAGTGGCAAAGTCAAATGGTACACCACTGCCAAGGCTTGAGTGGCACTGCTTCCACACAGCCAGCTTCCCCAGGGATTGACTGCTACCACAGCAGCAGAGAATCTCTCTGCTAATCTCCTCTAACTGTTGTTGACCTATCTCTGCCTTCCACTCCCAAATATACAATAAATCAAGCGCATTTTACATGAAAAATGAAGTAATTACTCAGTGAATCCAGTGGCTAATTGCACACGGAAGCCTCTGGGAGATGTGGGACAAATCCATGTCAGATTTCGAAAAGCAAAGAAAAAGTAAACCAAGTTAATAACTCCTCCAATACTGACAGACTGAAAGGGATTGAAATGCACCATTTCTTCAAACAAACCAATACCCTGCTTAAGGGAAATGGAAAATTCTAGCTATATAGTTTAACATTACAGCAACAGCAGGAGTGATTTAGAGGAAACGTACCAAAAGCAACCAGTTTCTGAAGAAACATGTCATGGGGCTGCAGGTTTTTATGTCAGATACTATTACACGTTATTTAAAGTAAAATTCTCTTTTTTAATATCCTCCTTTCTTTCCACCTCCTCTGCAACTGTGTACTTCTGAGTCCCATAATACCTCATTCAGTTTAATTCAGTTCACTTGCTCTGTCTCCCCAGCTTCTCTCTCAATTGCTCCTTATCCAGGGAAACCTTCCCTAAACTCCTATTACAAATGCAGCATTCTGGCTGCTTAAATGCCATATACCTGAGCTTGCTGGCTTTCTCAGCTGCATTGTGGAGGGAGAGGAGAAAAGGGACTGGGACAGGGACAAAGCATGTGAAAGATAAATTCCCTTGCTCCCATTTCACTTCCTAGCCAGTCTTTGCTCAAAGCAGATCACAGCAGGTGTGATTAGTTTCACCTGTGCAGCTCTGACCTGAATGAAGCATTTTTTGATGTGTTTGAGCAGAGCATCTCATCATCTGGACAGCAAAAGGAACTGTAAGTGATGAAAACATGTTCAGTGACTTTTTTAGAGATAACAGTAGTGAACTTCTGGTAAGTATCTACTGAGCATATGTGCTTTTTCAACTTGGCTAAATTTGCTTGGATTGTCACAGGATAGCAAAAGAAACTTTCATGACACAAATGCCACTCCTCTGCCAAGTTTCAAGGTCACTTACAATTTAGCTTTGAAAAGCAACACATTTTTCTGCAGCCTAGCTGCTGTAAACAGCTGAACCATTTTGGCGGACTTTTCTCTAGTCATGGTTCTGACACAACTAGCTAGAATGGAAAATTTCAGCCTAAACAGTTACAGAACCTGCCAAGCCTAGAGTGTTTAACGTGAGACATTGTTTCTTAGATGCTCCCGCAGCAGTGACCTCCATCTCACACAGCTACAGGGCTTTGCTGGGATCTTGCCCACAGTTCAAGACACCATCAGCAGGATACAGCTGATCAGCTTATGAGTTCTTTTTAGTACAGGGGAAAAAGGGAAAAAAAAAATGTTCAAAACCAAAAACTTTTCAGTTAGTGGTTTAAAAATACAACATTTAAACAATTGCAGTGACTCTGGGAAATTAAATTTGGATGTCTTTGCTTCTCTTCCCTTTATTGGTAATACTTGTCAGTGGGGGCTACAAGCCTAGTTATGTTAGGGGAGATAATACCATGAGAGAGAAAAACGGGAATTGAAATCTCTTACCTACAGTTTCTTTAGCTACCAGAAATAAAGCACATTTAGACTTGAAAGTTTTGTATTAAAGGTTTTAATTCAGCAGCAGGACTTCAAGATTTGTTAAAAGTAGAGGAGACAGGAGATATTTGCCCAAGAGTTAAAGTGTTTTAATACAGAGAAATATTTATTTAAAAACAAAGAGCAAAAAGCTCTTGGGCATTGTGAGATCTGAGGTAATTGGATTTGATCAGATAAAGAGGAAGGCAATTATCTACATAAAAACAAAAAAAATCCACAGAGAAAAAATAATCTTCCTTTCATGATATCTTAGAAACAATCGGACATCAAACATTACTTTCATGCAGCCATGTTTTATTGTCTTCTTAGGCTCAATCAACATGCATGGATGAACTGGAGATACTCAGAAATTAAAACTTCAGTTGTGCTATCTGTGTTTCCTTAAGTTCTCATCAGAAAGTTTAACTTTGTTAAAGTACTTCCTTATGTAAGCAAAACCAATTTCCTTTTAACACAGCAAAGGACATGTCACTTGTTGGCACATGTCACATGTTGACACATAATGGATGATGCAGGTACTATTACAGTTGTTGCAGCAAAGATGTTAAATGTGGAAAATTTGCACCAGTCAGTACTACGAGGTGAATAGAGAGATGGATACATTCAGTGGACATTTTACCACATATGTGTGTGCTAGAAAGGAGATATTACTTTTTCCTCCTACCTCTTTTTAATAAGTACTTTCTCAACATAGCTCAAATTCAGTTCATTTGGCCTTTCAAATCGAGATTTCTGGCATCATTTCAGAACACCTGAATGTCACTGTGTGCACCTCAAACTTGAGACGACAGGGAAGACAGGAGTAACCTATTCTGATGCATTCATATGCCTCATGGGTAGGAGGAAAAATTATGTTTTACTCTGGTGTTAATTGGTTAGACAGAGGAAGGACACTTAAAAGAAGAAGGTAATGAGTTTTCTCTGAGCTTTGTGCTGACATGGCTGGCACTTCAGTTAGCCTGACTACATATATACGAGCCAGAAACACAGAAACAATACAGAAAGTCAATGTGGCAATATATTAGTGTCACAAACAACTATGTGTGGGATGGGGGGAGGGAATGCTTATATTTCTAAATTGTTCTGAAAAACTTTAATGCTGTACAAAACAGCCCTACTTTTTCCCCAAATACTTCAATTTAAAATTTTTGAGAATGAGTATTTCTTCTTTATTTTACTGTAGGCAGACATCTACACAATTACACATATTTACATGATCAAAGCCTAGCAAGGTCGCATTAAGTCCTAAATATTTTTTGTATTTACATATATTAATTATTTTTCTGAGAAAATATCTTGCCACTAAGAAAATTAAAATCAATGCAGTAAATGTATTATTTAGGAAATACACTAATAATAAATATACTATTCTTAAATGCTACCCCTTTGCAGAGAAAATGCACAAATTGGAATAAGATAAAGACACTAAGAAATTTGTCTGTTTTCAGCAGTGTAGGTGTTCTAAACAGTGTAGGTGTTCTAAACTGTACCTAATGGTGTTTAAGTATAATTTTTTTACATTACCTTTTTGTTAAATTTACAAATATTTTCAATCTTTTTAAAATAATAACCCCGAAAAAGGATATTGCATGTTTTGTGTAGCAAAATGGTATCATCTCAGTGCTGTTCTCTTGCACTGTAATCCAAAAGAATTTATACTGGGTGAAAAATATCAAATATATTTTCTGAAATATTTGAAATATAATCACTGTTTATTTTGCACCATTTATATAGTCATTGTGGAAACTGATTTTCAGAAAAGGTGTTTTGTTTTCTCCTCTCTCACCTTCAGTATTTCCACACTGTGTTTCAGTGTAAAGGAAACACTGATTATCTTTTTAATGTCACGTTTGTTTCTTAAATACTTATTACTATACCAATAATATTTTTTAAGCTGCATAAAGGGCAACGTTAAATCACTACAGAAAAAAACATACTGCTACATATTGAACCAAATATTAAACCTCTGAACCCCTTGAAACTCAGTTTTTGGGTTATCCCTGTTACAATGCTATGCAGTGATAAGACAGTGAGTTTGATGATAAAGTGCTGAATCTGACACACTAAAGATAAATGAGAATTACTGATAGAAAGCTGCTCTACTTTTGCTGCACTCTATGGGAAGGTGAGTTCATTTCCATCTCCCTGTCAGGCACCTGAAAACAACAGGCCTTATGCCTTCTTAATCTCAATGGGCTACCTTCATAAGCTCTTTAGAAGTTATATATGGAAGCTCGAGTAAGCCGATTAGCAATGGTTGTTTGCAATCGGACATCAGCAAACTACATAATAATTCTGCAACATAACTGAGAATACAGAATGAGGATGGTACCAGTTGGAAGATACAGCAATGTTATTTAAGGCACAGAAGGGTCACATAAAACTCAGCAGCCCTGTGCACTTGAAATGCCATCTCTTCCATCCTGAAACAGCCATTCAAAATTTCCTGACTGAGGGCACCTTTGCTGACACTACTCAACCTAAAAAAGCTTCACTGTGTATCACTCTCTAGATAGGTATTTAGTCTATCAAATGTTGGCTTTCTGAAGTTCTACAGCAATGATTGATAGCACTTAGTTATGTCTATTAGGTATAATGTATTGAAAGACTATCTGAATGCCTAACACTAACCAAGGTACATTTTCTATTTTTTTTACTGGATTAATGCATTTAAAAACTGGTGTTTTGTACTGGAACATGGCCTCACTAATATTTGTACTATTACAATAGTGCAGTTGTTATAGCATAGAATCAGCACAGAACCATGGAATGGTTTGGATTGGAGGGGACCTTAAAGGTTGTCTAGTTCCAGTCCTCCCTGCCTTGGGTAGGGACACCCTCCACTGGACCAGGCTGCTCAATGCCCCATACAACCTGATCTTGAACTCTTCCAGTAATGGAGCATCCACAGCTTTGCTGTGCAACCTGTTCCACATTCACAGTAAAAATTTCTTTCTTATAGCTAATCTAAGTCTAATCATTTTCAGTAAAAGACATTACCCCTTGTCCTATCACCATACGCCCTTATCAAAAGTCCCTCTCCAGCTTTCTTGTACGCCCCTGTAATGTACTAGGAGGCTGCAATAAGGAGTGTTCTATTCTCCAGGCTGAACTACACAAACTCTCTCAGCCTATCTTCACAGGAAAGGCGTTTTTGCCCTCTGGTTATCTTTATGGCCATCCTCTGGACTCACTCCAAGAAATCAAGGTTTTTCCTATGCTGAGGACCCGAAAACTGGAAGCAGCACTCCCCAAGTATGGATTAGAGGGGCAGAATCACCTCCTTTGACAAGCTGGCCACACTTCTTTAGATTTAATATCAAAAGAAATGCCTTTCAGGACTTCCAGGTCGCACTGACAGGCGGTGTCAAAATATTCATCCTCCAGCATCCCCAAGTCTTCTCAGGACTACTCTCAAACCTTTCTCTGCCCAGCCTGTATATGTATTTGGGATTGCCCTTAATTTTTTGTGGTTCCTTGTATTTGCCCTTGTTGAACTTTTTGAGGCAGTTAAACCAATGTTGAACAAAATACAATGCCTAATAACATTCTGAAAAGATTTTTAGTCTGCCTTTCAACATTTGAAATTGTATCTGTCGTGTTTGCCCATTTGTCAGTCCTGAATAACAGTGAAAATTGAGAGCACAGAAAAAGAGTTGATTAAAGTAAAAAATAAGGCAGAATAGCATGTATGTTAGCTAAAGTTCTCTGTGATTCTCCTCTGAGATCAGACAACCTTTTGATTTAATTCTTCCTGACAGTTCAGTATAATATAATAATAGACAGAATGTCCTTGGTTATCATCACTTTTGCTTCCTCTCACTGTTTTGTCCTTGTCTACCACAGAGACTCAGCCTGAACCAAACCACTTTTTAGACAAAGCAAATAATCTAGAAAGTGTTTTACCCACAACTTTAGGTGAAAGTAGTATGAAGGGCCCATCTGTGATTTTTGTTGCAATTCTAATTATTGATTGCCTTCCCTTTCTTCATTATACAGCATTGTGGAAGGGGAACTAAGACTTATGGTGCCTGCCAATAGTTTGGTAAGCATACATGCCAACATCTAGGGCTAGATGTCCCCACTACGTAGATCAGAAATGCTCAAGGGTATGTTCAGAAATGCCCATAGCCCAAGTCCCTTAAAATCCTGAGCATGTTAGCACATTTCTGTAGTTGTGCTGGCCAAGGAACCCACAGCCAAGCACAGAAGAGCTCAGGCTGTGCAGTAACACCTAAGTATTACAGAGGTGCTTTCAGATTTTGCCACAGCTGTGTTATAGGAAACAATGTGGTCAGAAATAGTGGATGCTGATTATGAAGTAAGGTTGGTGACATAAAGCCCTCCCTTCACCCTGTACCATACATGGCCAGAGACACTGGCATAGTCACTCTGAGGTAATAAAGGTATCTCAGCATGGGCTTGATGACACTTAATCTTAGGGGAGAAGATGATGGGATGTTTATGATAAGCAAATACTAATACTCAAATCCTAAAAGATGTCTTAATGACATATAGACTAAATCACGATATTTGGGGTGGATTAGGTCAACATATAAAACATATTTGTACAATTGAAGCTACTTCCAATGTTAGAACAGCAAACATTGGCCGCCCTTCCTTAACATATTCATATACACCTGGATATGGAAAAACGAATATCTGTTAAATGATTTCTCTCTTGAATCCTAGATTCAAAAGGAGAAACTGAGCTAGATTTTTGGATGCAGACTTGAACATTGTAATCATAATGTTAGAATTGGTTATGTTTAACCCACAAAAGTTATTCCATATACAGTGCTAAATATTTTCCACAAACGTATTTAAAATAATAAAAATAATAAGCATATTTTGAATATCATATGTATGAGGCTATCACCCTATCCTTAAAACAGTGATACCTTAATATTTCAATTTGCAACAAAGATACTACAAAAATTTCCTTTTTAAATAATAATGATTCTTATCTTTTCATTTGTAAATCTCTATAGTTTTGTTAGCACAGTCATTTTTACCGTGGAAAAACTAGACAATTATGAGTGACATCTCTTTTCCCATAATAAAGATGGGACAAAATACCTCATTTGGCATGACCCAAGATCTAGTCACCCTGTTTCCTTTTCATTCTTTGGCTGTTCATATTAGAGAGACAGATGGCAATGAAATACAGGAAAAAAGGTAGATGAACCATTCTGATTAAGTAGAAAGTGGCTGCAGTCTTTATAAGAATATTCAAATTTTTTTTGCAGTTACTGTTCCACAACTTACTAAAAATATTTCTAGGTCTCCAAGCATATTCTGATTTCTCAAACTGGGAATTGAACTTCTCCTTGGAAAGGCTGAGTATCCTACTCTTCATGGTTCACATGCCTCATTACTTGCCATTTATTCATTGTAATATTACAGAGCTTTTTAAGAGACAACAGAAGTAATCTAGCTTTGAAAAGAGATAGGGATGGATGGAAAATACTTTCTCTTCCTTTTTGTGCACTTAAGGTGTATGAAAAATGTTTTGAGAATGAGAAATTGATTGGCTGCAGTTTTAGCCACCAATAGAAATCTCTTAAGGATATGCACTGAAGATGTTTTTAAGTAGGATGAGATCCAAATCCCTGTGAGACTGCTGATTTTTAAACTAATTCCTTCACTGTTTTTATCCCACTAACTAATGTTTCTACCACTTAGCCATACTGGAATGGTCACAGTAAATGTAGTGGTACAGTGAAGAATGTATGAAACTAGCTCTGTACGTTGCACTGAAAATAATTTTATTTTATTTAAACCAATGATAACTACTACAGAAGGTCGTGCAGCTAAGACCTGCCTAAGCTCTGATTGCAAATGTGTTTCTGTAGCACTGAAAGGTAAGTGCAAGTTGGAAATGATTCAGAGTCCTTTTAAATCTATGACTACAATTTGCATATCCAAAGAACAGTCTAATTATATTCTGTTTCCTACCCAATTCTGTACCGTCACATTAAATCTCGAAAATGTGGATACATACAAAAGAATCTCTATAAAAGCTGATGGATGACCGCCTACTAGAGAAGCAAATCCCTGTTTTAGCTCTTAGTGCAAAAGGATAGCTTTGCATTGCTTACAAATATTGTCCTGTGCCTTTCTGGTCCCATCTGGCTTTCAGCACTGTGAGATAATCACCCATCCATATATTCAACACGGCCAGTTTTCTTTCACTTCAACAACAGCAACTGAATTAGTCTTGTGTCTTTTAAATTATGATAAAAACAGTTAATTAATTACATAGACACTAAACAGACCTATCCAGCCAAAGCCTGACCTGTTATCACTGCCAGTAGAGTATTTTAGTTCAAGTATCCAACTGCTACCCTTTGGATGGAGAATCACTGTGATGTTATCTTTAATTTATCTCACACTTTGCATTTATCTAAAATGTGATAAATAATGAAAACAAAAGGGATTGAAGTTGCTAAAATGATGTTCTTGAAAAGTGCTCAGACTGAACCTTATTAGGATCTTGTTCTCAGACACTGTGAAAGCTTTTCTTCTAATTTTGGTTTTTATAGGAAAAACATAAACCTGGTTGACTTGTATTATAAAATTAAGTGTAACAGTGTGTCTACTAGATAGCAGTCTAGAAATAAAATAGATTTTAAAAATCACAAACACACCCAATTACACACCCAGTTCAGTAGGCCACTTTTCTGGTAATTCTTTCTGAGAACAAAATTGAGATAACACATTTTTATCATGATATTTCATTGAGTGAACCAGTCTTTCAACCTGGATGTAAAAGAGACATATAAACTTTTCTTCTACAATCCTTTTTTTTTTCCCTTTTTTTTTCTTTGATCTAGTGTTTAAAAGGAAATATATATTTACTATATATATTTATATAGGCACACAGTGAATTGGCAATAGCATTTGAGGCTTCTGCTGTTTCATGAATACAAATGAAGGAAAGCAAAGGTTTTTATTTTCTTCACGAATACTGTACATTTACATTAAAAAGCTTTCAATCAGTGAATTAGAGCGTCCCAAAAGATAAACTGTATGAAATCCTATGATGTAAGGATATAGTGGTCTTTATATATATATATATATATATATGTATATATGCGCATGTGTATATATACATATATATATAAGCCATATGTGAGACTGTGGAATATACAGTAACCATAGCAACAATTACGTTGAGTAAGTCAGCTTAAAAACAGTCGAGTGCATTAGATATGCAGGGCATAGAGGGGTTGTTTTATCCGCTTGTTGGATCAGGCCCATAATAGTGCTCTATATTAGCCATCTCCATTATACATAAAAAGTCCCTTAACCTTCCTAAATTAAGCAAGAATCACTTCAGGCTCAAAAAATGATTGCATACTTGAATACAGTTAGGAGTATGCTTTGTTTGTAAAATGCTTTGAAGATAAGCACTAAGCAGAGCTTTTTATCTACACAAGCAGTAAAATAGAGTGTAGGCCTGCACATAGTTGCATCAGAGAAAATTGTGAGTGATTTTGAGGACGAGTGTATGTTCAATGTAACCTATAGAGCTTAATCTAATTCCTGCTATTTTATCACATGAGATTCTACATCTGAACGTCTGCATGAAAATCACGCAAATAATTTTGTGTTCATGAGACTGCATCTGTTAGGTTGTTTCATTGGTTTTTTTTTTAATATGGTTCTTGATGTATTTTGTATGATCAGAACATTACATGAATGGAGGATCAAATATTTTCTTGGTTACAATTAAGCAGATAGTTAATTCAGATTTTGGGCACCCCTGAATTTATTATTAAGATTTTGATTTCCATTTACACAAAGAAATGAAAACATTTCTTTAATATAAATATCTAGGTAGAAGATAAATGTTTGGTAAACTAACTACATCAGGAGAGGCTCCTAAGTTTTCCTATTAAACCCAAAGAAAATCTCTTTGAGCTCTTGGCAGATTAGATACTTCACGCAGAAACGTTGCAGTCAGTTTCTGTGTTTTTTCAGTTGTCATATTTTATGCTCTCAAATTTAATTGTGATGAAGTTCTCCAGCCCTCCTGTATCCCTTAGTAAACACTGTTGGATGAAAATAACCAGTTTTATGTGTTTTTCTTTCAGTTCTGTCATCCAGTTAGCCGTAGGCAGTGTTGTGGAACAGCAGCAGCCAGAGCACTGTTGCAGAGATGGCAGCATACGCAGACTCTGGGGTGCTTCTATGCATCTACCAAGGTAATCTGTTTTCAGGGTTATTGAAATGCACTACAAATTTAAAGGTTTTTTTTTTTGTTTTTTTTTTTTTTTTTTTTTTTTTTTTCAAGACTGACAAAAGATGTAGTAACTAAAACACAAGAGAAGTCTTTCTGTTGTGGTTTTCTAAAAGATGCTCCGATC
>JBBMKD010000001.1:62277070-62312092 GCA_037834095.1 Argya squamiceps
GAAAGGCAATACAAGTTTAAAGGTTTTTTTTTTTTTTTTTTTTTTTTTTTTTTTTTTTTTTTGTAAAGACTGACAAAAGATGTAGTAACTAAAGCACAGGATAATTCTTTCTGTTGTGGTTGCATAAGAGATGCTCAGATCCATTTTTTCCTGTCCTTTCCCACGGTGCCTTCTCTCCCTATGACTTCCATGGCCAGCTGTTTCAAATCATGGGGGGTTTTTTACTAAACCGTGCCTATAATAAAAATCTTCAAATAAAAGATGGACCAGGTATGTCAAAAGCCTGTAACTAAATTCAGGTTGCCCATTAGGAAGCCTTCATGCTCCGTTAGCTGCTAGAAGGTATACGTGATGACTGAGAAAGCAACCTCTGACCCACTGGCTTTTTCATGCTCTAACTAGTAAGTAGGAAACAACAGGGGTTGAGAGGAGCTCTATGAAACAGTGCTCGTCAGAGCGAGACAAATTGGAAAATGGGCTCTTCTGTATTCTGTAATGACAAGAATATTTAATAGGCTGTGTAGGGGGTACATTAAAAAAAGATGTTAGCTAGCCTGAAAGTACACTCCTGGGGTGAAGTCCTAGTCCCTCTTGAAGTCAATTGCAAAAAGTTCCATCAGATTGAATAGGGCCATAATTTCACTCCTGGAGTATACCCAAGTGAAAATGTCTATTTAATTCTACAATAGTTAGGAACTCCAATGCATACTTTTTGATTCCATATGAAACACTAAAAATACCTGTTTAGGTGAAATGGCATATGCCATTAGAGCTCCTGAGGCTTGAAATAAACCAAACCAATTTAATTTTGACTTTCTACTTCACCTCTCTCCAAATGAGAGTCTGCCTTTAGATGCAATGTGGTGAATTAGGTCAGTTGCACTTTTTTATCCCACAATTCAACAGGGTATAGAGGGCCATAAAGTGGATTATTGAAAATTGGCTTGCAAGAGTGCAAAATAAAATTTATCTAAGTCAGCTTTTCCTCACTCTTGGCTCGTAACTCCAACACTAGTAATTTTGATCCCACTGACATTTATAAGAATTGTGACTACAGAAAGACTGAAAGGGTAAAGAAATCATCTAAAGGGTGGGGCATAAAGCTAGGATCTGTGTTCAAGTCCTTTCTTTTCCAGTAATGGCTTGGTGAAGTCACTCTGGACTCAATTTTTAAAGGTGTTAGGTTTCAAGAAATACAGGTGGGCACAAGAATAGATTTACAAAAAGCATTTAGGGTGTCTAATTTTTTTTTTAAACTTCTATGCTGACTTTACAGAATGGGGGATAAGGTAGAGACTCCTAACAGAAATAGCCATAACACAACTTTAATACCTTACACAGGCCACACACACAGAGTGAAATATTTCTGTACAAATAATTCATGAACATCTTAACAGTCAGAAGAAGAGAAAGACAATACCAAACAGGTCCATAATTGTGATATTTTTCTTTAGAGTGAGCAGTAACTTATTAATCAATACTAATTAATTTGTTTTTACACAACATACATAAATGTTGTTAATGTGTATGTATATGTATATGTTTAATACACAGATATGTTTGGTGGTGAAGTAAAAAAATATGAACAAAGGTAGCAAATTTAGCCTGAAAATTACTTTGTTTTCTCATGCAAAAATTATTGCTATTTGATTAGTCTGATGTACCACTTATCACTTGGAAACATTGTACAGGGAAAGGAGGACTGGAAGAAACCTTAGTGTAATTATTATTTTTTCTAAGTGACTCATTATGCTTTACATGTCTGTTTTCTTTAATCGACTAGTGTAAAATTCCTTTTTCACAAACTGCTGAAGAGTTCATTTCATTAATCCTTTAGGAAGAGTTTCTGTCAGATGCTTTAACTAATGGCTCTTAGCCCCTGGATGAGTTTGAAAGGAAAATATTCCTTGGATCAATAATTAAACACTTGAGTTTTGGGGTTACTTTTTAAAAAGGAATTATACATTATTATTCTTGTCAACCTTGCTTGGCATTGACTAGTGACTTAAAAATACTGTTATAAGGCAAATCTTTTATTTGCCACTGGCCATTGCCTTTAAGTTTAAATGTCCTAAACATTCAGCTTTGGAGAACATACCTTCAAAGTGCTCTTTAATCACCACTATATTAACAGCTGTCAGTAACCAGCCATTTCCATGAATGTTTAATGTTGGGATGCCTGTTTTTTTCTAAAGTTTGCATTAACTGTAGGTAAGTAAACAATTGCAGTCCAGACAACCTGTATGAATTTATGAATTAAAGCCATAAAAAACACATTGAAACAGCTTATTTTTTTCTTTTCTTAGTATGACAAAAGCTCATATCTTAATTCTGGTCTGCAAATGAGTCTATCAATTATGGATCCTGAACACTGTTTAAAATTTACTGTTTTAAGATAGATTTTAATGTTCTTACTCATACTGTGTAGAACCTCACTGTGAAGCAGTCTCATTACTGGTTTTAATAGGTCTATTTATTAAGTAGTTTTTCAATATTAGTCAAGATGCAACTATTAAGTATGTATTCATGAAATCTTAATTAGGTATTTTAAGTAAGGAACATCTACACTAGTTTTTTACTTTTGATATGAAGTGCATTTTTGAAGGGAATCTCTTGAATTTCCCATTTACTTCTCTTTGGCTCACAGCACAGAGAATTACTAGAGCACACAAACAGTTTTTCTTGGATTAAATTAAGACACCGGTAATTGGTACTCAGTCCAGGTGATCAAATCAGAGCTACTCTCAAGAGCACATATGCACACCTCAAAACATGTTCAGTGAAGACACAGAGTCCTCAACACCACCTTTTTCATTCTATGCATCTGCTTCTATGGGGCCACTTCACTTATTACCGCAATTTTCCAGTGCATTGTAACCAATAACAGGCATTTAATCTAAAAAAATTAAGATAAAACCAGTCCAAAATAAAATTTATGCAATATGAACATTGTTGTATTTCTCTTGGTTATGGTTTTCCCCCCAAGGACCGCCTGGAACCTGAAGCCTAAAACCTATAGGGCTTGACCCTTCATTCCTTTCTTGACCTGGTAGGCTGAGCCCCAGCTATCTTTCCAGCCACGAGACTAGATAAGGCCCTGGTCTCCCTTATTCTTTCTCTTGCCCCCCGGACACCCTTTGAGAATAAAGCCTGGAAAAGACACGGGGTAAGGGCCTCTTTTGAATCTTTTGTCTTGTCCTTGAAATATTCCTCCCAAGGACTGAGCAGCCTAACAGCCCTGGGGGCTGCAGGGGGGGGGAATATTTCAGAACACTGTACCCTTTGAGAATTTATTTGCATTGACCCACACTCTTTATAAGTTAGAACGTAAAAATATGAACCCAAGTTCTTCATATGCTTAAGGGAGATAGGGTGAAGTAGTGGCAAGTCAATGATATAAGGAAAACACAGCTGATAATTTTCTGTGACTACATTACTCCATTCCCTTTGACACCTGGGTGGCTAATATTACATCTTAAGAGTAATAGCACAAAATAATGTAGAGAAACTGCTAAAGCAAGACCTCAGGCTGGACAGTTCTGAGGTGATCTGGCATAGTATGTTCCAAACTGCTGTCAGGAGCCATAAAACCATAAACATCTCCCAGTTATTATTTCATGACTGATAAACACTTTCTCTCTCAATATCATCTTAAGAGATTGCTATTCTATTTCTATCTACTAATCTTGCAATGCCCAGCCAGTGAGGTTCTGCTTGCAGCTCAGTTTTAATCGCTCACTTAATGTTTATCTCAATCAACAGCTAATTCAACTGCTGGCCTAACTGATGGGGTGGAAAGCTTGTGTGAGAAGGAGGGTGAGAGGAAAGGGAAAAGATGAAAAAGTCAGGGAAAAGTTAAGACTAGCTTCTCAGAGAAAGAAGCAGTGCTTTTAAAGTGTTCCTATCCTTACTTAATATATTGTTCCTATTCCCATCATTCATTTTCACTGTTTATTTATATCACAGTACCCTGTAAAAATAAATAACATTACTATATTTTTATTCTGGCTTATTTTCAGGTCTTCAGGATTTTCTTGTCTTTGAATGTTTATTTGGTTGGGGTCTTTTTCCACCACCTGTTGTGACAAAACTACAAGAGAGAGTAAGGCACTGCAGGAGGAAATTTAATATGAATTCTATTTCACAGCTCTATACAGAAATATGGACAGAGAGATAATGTTTGAGGAACTGTCACAAAGAAAATCCTTATTGTTCACAATGTTAGCTAAAATAAGGAACTCAGCTTATCTCTGCCATTGAAGTAAATCTGAGTTTTATACAATTAGTTCAGTTCTCAGTGGCACTTCATATATGTAACACAAGTAACATTTTACTTTGCTCTTAAGAAAAATAAGTATTCAAATAAGATTATAAAACCATGTGGTGCTTGAGAGAGCAGGGAAGAGATAAATGAAAAATAATTGGTGTTTCAGAAATAAAGGGAAATTTACACTGTTAATATTGTTAGATACACTTTCTTTCCTACAAATCTCATTACTACAAATACAGCAAGCAGCTGCTTTGACCTTGCTTTTATAGATATGTAAATGTAGTTTATATTCAGTATTAGACATTAGACAGGTATTTAGACAATTTATTTTGAGGAAGGACATATAATATTAACAGAACAGTAACAATCAAACAGCATTTTCTTTCTGATGAAAGGAGAAAGAATTATCAACTCTTTGTTTAAAAAAAGAAAAAACAGAGGGAGAAAAGTGCATTAACAAATATCATTAAAGCAATTAATATTTCCAATTCAGTAACTGTGATACTTTTATTTTAGGTAGCTATCACAACAGTTGTTGCAGTTATGACTATTATTCATGTCTGATTTCCAGATGCAGCCAAGGACAGGAAATAGGCCACAGCTTAAAATTTGTCTCAAGTCTGTTCCCTAATTCACCAACAATTTAAATTCCAGACTATAGTTGTAATGTCTTGATATTGACTCAGCTTCCCAGGTTACAGGCAGCAGCAGTCAGAAATCTGCTTGTAGCTACCTCAGCTTGTAATTGGTGATTCAAAGCTGAGTCCATAGCCCAAGTATATAAGTATTCCTGCTTTGCTTCATGCATTGGAGATGGCAGCTAAAAGTATGAATTCCCAGCTGAACCTGATGCCTAGCTGCACTTCCCAGGTAATGCATGCACCCACCTAGGTGAGATGCAGGCTCAAGTGTGAACCAGCACTATTATCTGATCATAAACACTGTAATAGTGCAGCTTTTATTCCAAGTTGGAAAGAGTCACGTTGATTGTCTGAGGACGCATGGTCTGGTTCCTGTGAAGTGAAAGCAAGAAAATCAGAAAACTTTCACAGTGGTGGTGGTAGTTTCAGTTGCTACTTTCCAGTGAAAGGATCACTACATACCTCATCCACTTCACTGTGCAGTAACTGCCCTTTGGATACAGAAGATAGAATAGTAGTCCTGCCCAACCAAAAGTAGATTAGAACATTTACCAGTGCAAAACTTTAACCATACAACTTAATTTACGTTCTTAAAGAAGGCAGGCAGTACCACTTATCATTTCCAAATCTAATTACAGCTTCTGAGGTTGGTTCTGAGATGCTAGCAGTGTAAGAGATTGTATAAAATGGAAAAGAATTATGCACATTCATCAGTTCTTTATTTTGAAGCAATTGGTTGAATATTTTGATGATGTTCAAACTGCTGAGCAAGCTGATCAGTTCAGTGCCAGCATCTCTCTCACTGTAAGGAAGACAATTATTTTGCAATTCTAAAAGGTCAGGTAATTTAAATTAAATACAACTAATTTGCAGGACATGACACACAACAAATATAATGTACCAAGAATTAACATGCAGAATATCACAGAATCTCAGAATGGCTTAGAAAGGACATCTGCAGGTCCTAGTTGGATTGGATAACTAGTCCAATCTTCTCTAAAGCAGACTAACCTACATCAAGTTGCAGAGGATTGTGTCCAAGAGGATTGTGAATATCTCCAGGAAGAAGACTCCACAATGTCACAGGGCAGGCTGTTCTAGTGCTCTATCACCCTCACATGAATGGAGCTTCTTGTATTTAAGTTTGTGCTCATTGGCCCTTGTCCTGTTGCTGGGAAGAATTGAGAGGAGTCTAGCCCCATCCCCTTAAAATATTTGTATGTATTGATGAGATCATCATTAATACATCTACGTCATGTCTTGTGCAGCCTAAATGGTCCCAGCTCTCTCAGTCTTACCCTCATTAGAGAGTTGTCATCCTCTGGACTTGCTCTAGTAGTTCCTTGTCTTTCTTGAATGGGGGAGCCCAGAACTCAACACAGTACTCCAGATGTGGCCTCACCAGGGCTGAAGAGAGGAACAGGATCACCTCCCTGTATATATATATGTACTTTATTAAGAAGTCTGCGCTGGCCAGACTTCTTAATGCATCCCAGGACACCACTGGCCTTCCTTTCAAAGATGATTGGGAGTGGTTTAGCAATATCCTCTGCCATCTCCCTGAGCACTCATGGGTGCATCTCATCAGGGCCCATAGATACGTGAATGTCAAGTTTACCTAAGTGATCTCTAACCCAGTCCTTCTCAATCATAAGAAAGTGTGTCTTTCTTCAGACTTTCTCTCTTGCCTCCAAGATCTGGCTGGTCTTAGCAGTAAAGACCAAATCAAAGAAGGCATTCAGTAAGTCCACCTACCAATCAACTTTTATAATTATGACAGAGTTGGTTTTGATTTGAATAAATGAATAGGACTATCACATAAAGCCACATTTCACATGCTTTTATTAAATGAAAGAAAACCTAAAGTACATATACATCAGTCTTCTTAATGCCTTTTCTTATTGTTGTATTTTCAACTGTAATACAAACTAAAGCTACTTGGATGGCTGCCAGAAGTCCACTCCTCAGTAAATGTCCACTGCTTTTATTATCAGTGAGAATCAAAAAATGGACTGCTCTTAAAATGCTGGTTCTTCTTTCATCAAATCATAGTGCCCCTGGAGACAGAATGCACTATGCCATTTGCTGTAACACTTTAAGGTTACCAATTACTCTTTTGCTAGATATACACACTATAAGGATAAAACCTAAAGCAGACTGAAACAGTTATTTTAATTAGAATAAATGAGTGGTTTAGCCTGCATATCTTTGATCATTGTCATGTTAACAAACTGAATAACAATGAACTCTTCGAACAGCAGGCTCTGCTGGGATTTCTGTAGCACATAATGTCCAACTACTGTTAAAACCTGCTAAGCCAATGCTTTTGTTTCCTTATGAAGTTTCATCACAAAGGTAAATGTTATCCAGTATGTTACACATTAAACACCATCAATGACTATTAAGTCTTTTATAGAGAATTGTCACTGTCAAAGGCTAATCTTCTTTCCTTTTTATCATTATTTTTCTGCCTGACAAAAGGCACTGATAGGGTTTATACAGATACAAGCAATGTCTGCTCACACTCATTAGACTTATCCTACTTGTCTAGGTAAGAGACAAAGGTGTACTTAAATAAAGCTTTCCATCCCAATGACATGTGAGTAGAAATGCAGATATTCTACTCCACATGGTTTGCATTAATTTAGCCCACATTTACGTGCTTACTTTTCTATCTAACTTCAAAGAGACAGAAAAAAGACAGAGGCAAACAGTTATATAAACTCACATCCATTTTAATGCTCCACTACTGCTAGCACATTATTGTGTTTTGAAGATGCTCATATTTTCATAGCAGACATTTCAGTTCGCAAAGATGAACTGTTTGTTCTTTCAATCCCCAAGTACAGCTCATCTCTGCATGTTCTATTTGATTTAGAAAAGCCAAAAACATGTGACAGCAGGACTTCTTATCAAATAAGGCCAGTAGCTTAAAACAGCTTTAATAGCTTAAAAAAACAGAAAAAAGGAAATCCTATCATCCTTCAAAACCCCTATAGGTTTTGCAAAGTGCTGGAAACAAGAGTGACTTGCAGTGAGCAGATGCTGGCATGTGACAGAGTTCACAAAGTAACCAAATATAATAAAACTTTCTAGCTAATGAGTTAAAAAGTACATTCTCCTACATCATTATACAGAATGGTTAAAACATGCCATAATTTGACCTTGCAAGCAGAGTCATCCAGTACTCTAAACTTGCAGAGTGATGTCCTTGACACTGCTTTATCATCATCATCATCATCATCATCATCATCATCATCATCATCATCATCATCATCCATTTACCACTCCCACAAGCTCACTTGTTTTGAGCACTGCACAGCCTCAACATACAGCCAGGCATTGGCACCACCCAGCATTATGAGTACTGTGCACCTTGCTTTCAGTCTCCATTTAACACAATGGGTCCTATGTCCTTAAATGCTCCAACAGCTGACAGAGGAATCTGTGGCCAAACAACTCCACTCCTTATGAACACAGCACAAAATCTTACTGGAAACACAAAAGGAAACAGGAAGGTTTTCTTTTCTCCCTGTACTTCTCTGTTTGCTATTGTTGGCCTACTGACTCAGCACCTATTGTGGTCCTGCAGAGAGGGTTTATAAATCCAGCACAATTTCTGTGTATTTTACCAGTATTTTACTGAGTAAGTAGGTTTTTTTAGTTGTGAGGTTTACAGATGAGACAAAGATTAATGGAGTAAAAAATTCTAAGGACACAATACTTTTATAGAATGATGTGGATCATTTATATCAAAGGCCACATTGAGCAAGTTGTATTTTAACGGAGCAAGTAAAAGCTCATACAGCTGGGAATTACCAATTAACATTGTACTTAAAAAACAGATGCCTAGGAAAGCAGTGGGTTAGAAAAAAGGATTGTGAGGACCCTGAGGGTATTCACAGAATTCACTGTACCTGCCCAGGCTCCCAAGGACCTCCCTGTACCCTGCCCAGGACCCCATGTAAGTCCCCTGGGTCATCAGACTCCAGAGCAGGACAGATCTCCTCCCCACCATCCTGCCCTGGCCTTTCATAGGCACTGCTGAGTTTGTGGGCACATAGCCTGGCCTCAGCCTGTCCCACCCCTATGGATATGCTCCCTGGCTGCCCTGCCCCTACCTGGGCCAATAGGATGAATGCTGCCAGACACTTCCCTGATGGACCCTGTGCAGAGGTCCAACTGCTCCATGCCCAGGGTGCTATTTGGTACCTCAAAAATTATGCAAATAATTTCTCTCAGTGCTATAAGCTGATGAAATATTTTAAACTTGAAAACATTTTAAACTAGTTGAAATGACAAAAACTCAACCAGGCAGGCATGCTTCAGTAAACAGGAGGAAAACACAGGAACAAGGTCAGCGCTTATCTTCATAAATACTAAGTGTGTGACTTGGCCACTATTTGTGAGCATTTGGACATCCAGAGTGAAAGGTTAGGTAGCAAAAAGTTTGTCTTCCAGTCTGAAAAACAGGATCAACTGTCTTGAAAGTGAATTTAGACAAATTCAACCTTGAAAGACTTTATTTTTTCACCTGTGTGGGTGAGTAGTCTCTGGATGACAGGATCATGCTAAGGGCTTGCACCTCATCCCATATGTGTTGACACCATAACTCACCATTGCCACTTAAAGATTCTTGTCTTTTGGAAGAGTATCTTCCAGTCCAGAGGTAAGAAAATATTTATATATTCACCCAAAGTAAAAGTGCAATCCCTGGATTTCTCCTTGATCACTGGAATGTTTTGACTTTCCTCATACACATCAGGTGCTTGCTCATACAATTGGGCAGTTTATGCCCACTGTCTCAAAAAACAGGGGCCTGAAAGTCACTCAGATAAAGCAGTAAGTACTCTAAAGTAATCAAGGGGGATGCTTTGAACATATTTTTTCTTTTTATGTACATGATGATGTGTAGATCTGTTTTAGCTTCATCATGCATATCTGTGTTTAATGCTTTGCTGGTGTTGTGCTTATGGAGTCTTTCTGTAATGGGCTGAGACACAGCCTCATGTGTAGCCCTGGTTCCATGTCTGAGGTGTTTTGGTTTTCTGAAATTCTTTTTCCAGGCAATTTTCTGTAAACAGGAGAAATGTTTTTGTAACTGTATCTGTGTTATTCACTCCTTTTTCTAGAAGGGACTTCTTCTTGATGTCCCTCTGGTCTGACCAATGTGGATGAAGAGCTTTGCCTTTGTTTCACCAATCAAATAGGTCTGTTTAAAATAGTATTAAAGGGAGATACATCCCAAAAATAAAGGAGTCATTTTCAGTCTTCTGAATCTCAGAGTCTGTGTCGTTGTGGTGTAAAACAGCATCACTCATGTTTCTGTCCTTTAAAAGTGAGAATATTGACTTTTCTTTTCTTTCTGGATTTAAATAGCCTATGACCATTAATACAATGACATGGGAAAATAACCAAACATAAAAACTGGGAAGCTGCTGAATTCAAAGGTTCAACTGGTGCAAGTTCTTCACCTTACTATATCTGAAGATACATGAAAACTTGAAAATAGAGGAAAAAATGAAAAACGAGTTTACACAAGATATAAACCTCACTTAATTGAGCCTATTATGGAGAATGATAATGAGAATCACATTGCCTTTGTGATTGAATTATACATTGCAATTGTTATATTTTGCTAAGCATAAGTTACATTCATGTTGTGTTTTCAACGTATTTTGTATCACTCCACTAAATCAGAAATCCCATGTAACATCAATTGTCTTCAAATAAGTAAATTTGATATAAACATTAGCCATTCACACATGCAGTATCTAAAAGAACTTTATCAAAGAGTACTGAACTCTTATGCTTTATTAGTAATAGATGTCTCTTCAGAAACCACCTGCAGCTCTCGATACTGAGACTAAGTCAATTCTAAAGATGGTGTAAATCAAAGTGACTTTAGTTATGAGTGAAATTATGCTAATTTATATTGGCTGGATATCTGATATATGAAATCCACAAGACACAGAACACTAAGCACATACTTCAGTGATTTACAGAATGAGATGATAATGGAATTTATTTATTGCTGAAGTGCCTTCTTGCTATCAGACTTGGAAGAAAAAAATCACGACACATAAAAAGTATGCTTAGCTGATTTCAGACAGATAGACAGAGGTTCCTGTATAGACTGAGCTGAAGATAAATATCTGAATGGCAAATCACATAAGCAGGAGAATACAGCAGAAGGTTAATGGCCACAGGTGCTTGGAAATGATCATTCAGAAGTTCAGTTTGTTTGTGATTCTTTTTCTGGTAACTGAAAATAGTTCTTTTCCTAAAAAAGTTTTGTCTTTCCAAAAGAAAAAAAAAAAAAAAAAAAAAAAAAGGAGGTTCCTTAACCTACATTTTTCATGAAAATAGCAGCCCTTCAAAAGGTGGAACTGATTGCAGTAAAGGACAACTTTATCACAGTTTCTTTAAATGTATGTTACCCTGGAAAGGCAGCAATCTAGTTAAACTATGTTCATGATACTTATCTTTCTCTGCAGCAGTGAAGTGTTCTGTGAGCTTAGAATAGAAATTTCATTGACAGTGTGAAAGCCTATGAAAATCTGACAGGGCATATTCACCCTTACAGCTTTAAGAGAAACACCTTTCTCCCTCCTAAAATGAAACAGAATCAAAGAACTGAATAAATTTTAAAAATGAACATAAAAACTGATGGTTAAGCTCCTCCTGCTCAGAGCAGGAGAAAACAAGATTGACAACAAAATTCTTAATTTCCCCTAAGATTATTAAAAAACATCTGTCAGAGTATCGAAGCACATTTGATATGCTGTGCCAGTTTTGCCAACTTAGACATTTCAGCAAGAAATTCAAATTGACCTGAAACATGTATCAATTTGTCACTTTCATTCTTCCAAATTTAACGCAGCTTATGCTGTTGAAACGCTTGAGGTTATTCATACACGTGATCCCACTGAGGACACAACTAAAAGTTTATGTGCACTTGCACTTCCGAGAGTGATGAAGGAAAAAAAATATAGAGAGAAAAGGATAAGCTCAGAAAATCTGCACTATTGTTTCTCTATAAGGGTAATTAACACATACTCCCAAAGGAACTAGGGAAAGAAGGAAAGAAACTGAAGATTCCCTTTGGGCAGGATAGTAACAGTAGCAGGCATTAAATATGCAAGCAGCCATTAGGCATGATTAAAGATTAATTCTGTGTCATAGACAGGACTTGAGGTCGTTACAGGTCATGGCTCTCATCTTTATTATTTGGCTTACTGTTTTTATTTAATTAGCTTGACTTAATGAATCTTTGGTTATAGATGTCTGGCAACCTAGATTATTGTGCGCCATTTATTAAGTTAAAGGCTCAGCTATATAACTTTCTCTTAGCAGGTAGCTTCCACAGTTTCATCAATAATATTCTGGGCAAAACCAGAGAAGGTTCTACATAAGAGCATGATGTCACAAGTTTATTTACCAAAGTCAGCATTAGAAGTTCTCCTGGAATTGGCGAGATGTGTGAACTCATAATTTGTTGATAGTATTTCAGTGCTGCCTATTACATTAGTTGCATTGGTAAAATTGTCTCAAAGTCAATAAAACATAGTTGTCAAGAGATATCATGTATTGTACTAGCCACACCAGAGTATTTCAAGTTTTTGTGTTCTGCTCACTGTTTGTTAACACAAATTATTCATTTAAACATGGAAGTACTGAGTATGCAAAAAAAAAATCTAAATCACTTTTTTTTATAATCTAAACTTCCTCTCAATTTTTCCATAATAGAGATCTAACTAAGACCTTCAAGCACTTTCTCAATTAAAACAAAAACATTTTATTTTGTATTTGTTTTTATTAAATCTTTGCATTTTGCATTAAAGGCCTATCTTTTCTTCCCTTTAAAAACAAAAAGACTACTTTTTCCTTTGCCTAGAAGTCAATTAAATCACATGGATGACTGAATCTCAGTGCAAGGTGTTTTTTCCCCTCCTGTTTCAATTAACAGGGTAGTTAATCAAACAAATAATAATTAAAAAGAGCATCTGTAAGAATGAAAGAACCGAGAAAAAAGGCTTGTGATACAATGTAGGGGAACAGTAGACTCTCCTTCATCCTCTTCTCAGATCCTCTGTCTTCCATACCATGATGTAAAGAAAATCACCTTGTCCTTAAAAGTACAAAAAATAATCAGAACTTCACAAAAAACATGAGTGAAGAGGGGTTCCCCTTCTCAATGCACCAGAAAACATCAACTTTCACAAGGTAGAAGCTAATAAAGCCATGACATCAAGTTTCCTGTGAATTGAGTGCTTTTAAGACCTATCAAATCCTGGAAAAGAGAACTAAGGTCATTGTGGCCTAGAATAAAATGAAGACAGTTTAGGATTAAATCAGACTTCATGAAATTCAGGGAATTTGCATTAGAATAATTTGCACCAAATCTGGTGCACAAATTAGCCAGATATGCTAGTATACTACTAGGTAGCCTGGCACATAATTTGTAGTTTTGAATCTTTAAGGATAATAAGAATCCATGCTAATCTACCAGTTACATTCAGGATATGCTGAAGGATGAAGCTAAAGGACATGAGAAACAGGTAGAAGATGCTAGTACCAAGCTCAGGTAACTTTTTTTTTAATGGAACAAATTGTACTTCAGTAGCATTTTTGTTACTTTCACGCCTAGCAATTTTCTATCAAAGATGTTTGTCTTAGCACTTTTGAGAAAACAAACATTTGCCTATGGAAAGAAAAAATTCTTTACAATTAAATATTTGGAGATGGCTCAAAAGAACAAAAGGTTTTAGGAGAGAAAAAGGTGAAAATGTGCATCTCGGTCTTAGGCCTGCTATGAAATTGGAAGGCTCCATCCAGCAACTTCTGGCATAGATTTGTTTCAGTATTGGGATAGCCACAATAGGAGAGATATTCTTGGCCATTGGTCCTTGTAATTATGCTATTAAAAAAAACCCTTATACCCAGAAAGAAAGTTAATGATTTAATGGACGCTTTATCCACTGAGCCCCAAATGCAGCCAAGTCAGCTGCAAGTTCTTAACTGTGCATGAAGGATGAAGCTATTCTCTTGATATGAAGATAGCGTCTCTTCAGCACATGCTGATGGCTGGGTAACAGGCAGATTACCTCCTAATTATTTACCTTGATAGTGACCAGAAAGCTTACAGAAGAATAAGTATGAAAATTAAAATTCAGAGGACACCGATTTCAATGGCAGTTATTAGCAACGCAATTAGAGTGGTTGATTACAAATGTGTAAGAATGTATTTGAGACTCTGAATTTGTGCCAGACTCTGAAAAACAAAGGCCTTTAACAGTCTGAACTATAAAGCTGCCAATATAGTATGTTTTGAAAATATGTGAAATGCACATAAGTCTATCCAATGTATCAGATAGAAGAATGATTTAAGGATGATAAATTTTACCCTCTGAACAATGTGACTTTGGGGACTAACTTTGGCAAAACTGCTTAGAAAAAGAAAAGAGTTCAAACAAGCTACTTTTCATGCAATGGCAAATACTTGTGACATGTACAACTAAGTGAATTTTGGTCCAGGAATTAGCTTTTTTCCCCAAGTTTTCACATGCTGAGTCTTAAACATAGTACCTTCCCTTTTCCACGTAGAAGGAAGCAAATATGCCTCAAAGCTCAGAGAGTAGTACTTCAGTTATTAGGTATTTAAACTGAAGACCAGATCAAGGCAAATCAAAATTGAACCTCCCACACTGTTCTGCCTGGGCTTATACTGATAAATTCTATATATCTACCATCTACATAATTTCTTCTATCACCTATTTCCCTTCATCAGTAATGTCCTTGGCTCTATTCCCATCTCTTTTTACTTTTCCAGTTTTGGAAATAAGGACTGTGCATCACTACAGGGAACCTGCATTTAGTTTGGTATTAATAGAGTTTTACTATAAACACATGGTGCACTGAGCAAAAGAGAGAACTGATACTTTGGAAAGTGTTCAAGAGTTATTTAGTTCAATATCCTGTCTCTGACAGAGGAAAATATAAGAAACCTTCAACAGGCAGATCTAAGGTTATTCAATCTAAAAGACAGCGTACTTCAACCTTTAGATTCAAATACTCATTTTAAAAAAAGGCTTATAATTTGTTAAGAGAAGTTAAATATATTGTGAATGTTGCTATTTCTTTTTTTAAAAACCCCCTTAATATATGACCTAAATCATGTCCTGCCTTAATGAGTTCCATAAACCATTAACATGTGCATAAAAAAAAAAAAAAAAAATTTGTAAACTTAAAAGCATTTCTGGATTTCCTAACATTTAATTTCAATTTACTGTCCTTGTTTCCTTCTGTTCAGAGTCATGTAGAGTATGGTGTGTGAAAATAAGTGATACACAACATAAATCAGAAAAAAACTACTATTATAATGTTCCTCATTCCTCTTTTCTTTTGCAGTACTTTTTGTTTCTTTCAACACCACTTTTTTATACACTGCATTATTGCATTACACATCTCTGAATATCTTTTTGTTCTGTAATATTCTTTAAGATCTAGGACAGACAGTGTTGCATAGCATCCAAAAAGAGGTATTTAAACCATTATTGTATTTTTTCTATTCGTTGTTACCCCTTTTTTTAGGCATATCAAAAGATTCTCTTTTTGTTTTAATATATCAATATGTTAAGCTGAAATGCTCCTTAAATTCTAGAAATTACACAAATACAGTTGTAGATTTCTTAAGTTGGGATATCCTACTTAAAAACCCAGAAATTATATTATTGAATTCAATTCTAAGCCATTTTTCCTTACAATTTTAATGTATTGTTTTATGTTTCAGCTGCCTTGGATACCTAATACCCTTCCCCCAATTTTTCTGATTCTGAATGAACATCTCTTTGATGTTAAATAAGTCATCTATAAGTATACCTAACTCATCACCTTCTACATTTTCAGGCTATAAATATGGATATTTAAAATAAAGGTGAAAAGACCAAATACAAAACCTTAATTCAGTGTCATTGCTGCAGTTTTCCCAACAGAAAAAAAGAATAAAACATGATTTTTTTTCTTTGCATCGTTTTATTGAATATTTGACTGTAACAATATTTCACTTCACTATTATCTCTTTTTATATTATAAATAGTATATATTAACTACTTCTTTTAACAACCCATAGGAGAAATAGCAATTGCTTTATTATAAGGGCATTAGCAATTTTCAAATGTGGACCAAATTTATTGATAATGGATTATTGTTGAGATAGCAGAATATTCCTTCAGTTATAATACCACTGTGTCAAAGCATTTGACAAGAAATTAATGGCTTTCAAATATTTGTTAATGCTCGGTTTTTTGGAAAACAATAAGGTTACTGTTTTAGTTTTTTCACCATATGATAAAGAGAAAACCATATGGAAGGAGAACAGTTCAGTAATGGCCATCACAATTCTAATTAGCAAAAATGCGTAGCCCAAGGAAAATGACATAACAGGAAAATACTGAAAATGGTCTCTATTTTAGGCAGTAAACAAATAGGAGAAAAGTCAGTGGTTGTTGGATGATACATTAAGTTATTTATTAAACATTCAGTTTCCAGTGTGTTGTATTGGTGGCTTACCTTGAATATGCATTCCTGAATATAAGCCATAGAAAGACCCAATTTCACATGTCAAGGAGATTTTATTTATGAAGTGCTATAAACGATTTATATGGCTGAATTTTGAGAGGAAAAAAAAAATTTTCCTCCTTTCTATTTTCTCATTTTACATCATGCTTTTCCTAAGGGAATGGCATGAGGGAATGGGAAAATCAGTTGTACATCAAATTGTAGAAACAGACACATTCCTCTAGATTGCTAAAGTTACCAGGCAGTAAGCAAAAATTGTACACAATTTGTCCATCAGAATTTTTCAAAATATAATACAATTCATTAACTCACAAAAATGCTAATCACACCTGGCATTAAAATTTTGTTTCTGTCTTGTTAACAGAACTTTAACAAGACAAATTTCTAGGATAAAAATACTACAACATAAGTAAAAATTTGGTTTCACTGAGAAGAAAAATCTTCTTAGTCCTGTAATTCTATTTTTCCTCATGAATTTTTTGGTGGTTATTTGGTGGTTAATAAGGGAACAACAACAACAAAATAAAGTCTCATAAAAGGATGAATTTACTGTTACAGATAGGAAATATTTCATATAATTTGAAATATAGAGTGATAATAAGTGAACAAGGAATTGGTTCCTTGGAAGAAAATATATCTACATAACTGCATGATCTGTGACACATCAAAAATACAGATTTGCTTATTTAGTAATGAATAAACTCAATTAACTGTATTGCTAATAATAAGGTTTGTATATGTATTTTTTAGGGATACCATGTCATAACTGATATCAATAGAAAGGGAGTAAAAGCACACAACTCACCATTATTTAATGATTCTTTCATATATTTTTACTCGTTATTTGTAATACTTTGACTCTTCCTATTATACTAAGAACACACACTGTCTATTTTAGAATTTGATAATGACTATCATTGCTATATGTACCACAAATACAAATCAGAAAGGATTTCAGCAATCTTTCCTCTATTCACAGAAAACTCTGTATACTTCTTTTTCTGAAGCAGCAGCATTTTTACAGATTCAATTCTCATACTATGATTAAAAATTAAATAAATCTGATAGCATTTCCAGACTGTGTCTGCTCTTTCTACACTTTGGAATTCTTAGCTAGTCAAAACCATTTAATGAAAAAAATTTTGTCTTTGGATTTTCAACAGGGAAGATCCATAGCACTTGTGGAAAGAAAGTAAAAAAGAAAAGAAAAAAATTTAAAAAGAAATACACAATTAAAATTAAATACACAATTAACAATTAAAAAAGAAAAACACACCAACAAATACATATATCCTTCAGTCAGTTTTGGGGTTAGCATTATCCATGAAGAATGAAACTTTCCTTGTAGTTCTTGTATGAAACTAATATTGCCTGGATCTGTTTTATTCATGAGTACCAGATGAGGATCAAAGCATAAAATTTGAGATGGTAGCTCACAGGAGGAATATGTGAGGCCAAGGCAAGTGTAAAGCTATTGCCTATTGATGAGAAAAGCAGAGGTATTACTCACATTCTGAAACCCTTACTTTGTGTTTACATTTGTCCTCAGGTTTTTTATATATACCCTAGAGCTCACGAATATAGACCTAGTACATGAAACTTGATGGGATTCAGAGGATATTAAAAGAGCTTGTAGATATGACTGACTGCAAGACTGAGGATTTGGCTAACAGAAATCTCACGAAGTTCAGCAAAGAGCAGAACTATGTACCTTGGACAGAATAGACCCATGTGCTGAAGCAGCTGGCTCAGTACCAGCCAGCCTGAAAATGGTCTAGGTGCTACAGTGAACAGCAGGTCAAGTAGGATCAAACTGTGGCAAACAAATCCCGCTCAGGACTGCATCAAAAAAACTGTGGTCAGCTGGTAGAGGTAAATTATTATATTAAACACAATGCCACTAAGGCTGTACTTGGAATACATGTTCAATTTTGTGTCTCAGTTCAAGGGAAATGCTGGGAAAATGAAGTACTCAGTGGAAGACAAGCAAGATAGTGAAATACCTGCCTGATGGTGCAAATGAGAGCACTGGGCTTTTTCGGTCTGTTGAAAAGCAGGCTAAGAGGAGAATAAGCCTAAAACTACTTGGACATCTCTAAACACAACTGTCACACTCTTGGCAATGCCAAATTGCAAAACAAGGAGCAACCACTACAAGCTATGACTTGTGATGTCTATTCAGCATTAGGAAAAGCTTTTGTACAGCACTGAATTAAACCACAGAGAAGGTGCAAAATTTTCATCTTTGAAGATTTTCAAGAGTCAGTTATGGAAAACCATGGGTAACCTAATGTTTTTATTGGTCACTATTCAAGAGTCCTACTCCTTGGCTTCATTGGGGAGGTTGGACTACCCAACCTTCTGAGAACTCTTCCAGTCCATAGTTTTGTAATGCAGAAAACATAGATGAAAATGCAAATAATGTCTCCTACAGAATAGTAGGAATAAATACTAAAATAGATGCTGACACTATCTGGCCATGTATGCTGCATTTTAAGTAAAGCAGAGAGTCTGTGTCTTGCATTGTTAAAATAAAAGCCTTTGGCTGGCCTTCTGAGGCACTCTGTCTCAGCCTTACCAACAACCGGGAACAGTTCTCAAGAGATTCTAAACAATAGAATCCTAGGAACAAAACCAGAATCAATTCTGATTTGATCCAAAGTTGACATTAACACAAAAATTACCTTTTTCAGTTATTACACATAAACCAAACTGTTACTCTTTGACAACACAACACATTAGTTTCATGTGTAATTTTCTTAATAATTTTCATTACTCCATGTTATTAATGCAATATTTGCTTAAGCATATTGTTTTGCTGATGTTGCACAAAACAAAAATAAAAGCTCCTATGTTAGAAAAAAAAAAAGGACTCATTATAAAGTGAAAATTTTGGATATTGTTACATGATCTTCTGCATGACAGTAGCCAACTATGGTAATACAATACTTGCACATGAAAGGAAAGTACAAGGTCATATTACCAGATCTGACGCTGAAATTAACACTTTTTGAAGTGATGAAGCTAGATGATTTTTGGAGTTTTGAATCCTTTGGACACAAATTATTTGCTAATCTACTATTACAAATAATATAGCATTATAAATAATGGAGACTGAAAATAAATCAAAAGTAGTTCTAAGACTCACAAGTGGCTGAAAAACCACACAGTTTTTAAGTACACACACACAAGAAGCCTCGATGACATAAAGTGGGGAAAAATCCTCTTTTTTTCCTCCAGAATTAAAATACCTTTACATCACTCAAACATCAACAGACAAGTTTTTGGATGACTGATGTTACATAACAGATGCAGCAAAGTGTTTTAAGGTGTCAGGGTAAGCTAAGGACACAGCTTCCTTCTGCATCTCAAGATCTGTTAGGTACAGGGTGTTTGAGTCAAACACTTAAATGTGAGCAAAATGAGGCTTCTACATGTAAATTATGAGATAAGTAAGGATATACAAACACCCAAATGCATTTATAAAAGTCTTTTCCTCTCTTCATGTATAACACTTGCCTTCACATCTCTTTATGTCAAGTCAGGTGCTATAGTGGTACATGATGAATATAATTTAATGTGACAAGTTACAATGTAGCACATTATTTGGAAAAATTGGTGCAAAAAGGCAGTTGTTATGAAATTTGTTGTTAAAGATATTCTGCTTTGGCTGGTGGTTTCTTTTTCTGTTGGTTTTGTTTTTTTTTTTGGTTTTTTTTTTTTTTGTTCGCTTTTTTTTGGTTTTGGTGGGTTATTTGTTTTTTCTTTTTAATTTGTTTTGAGTTTCTTTTACTTTGTGTGTGGTTTTTTCACTGGTTTTGTTTTGCTCTTGTTTTTTTCAACCCTAGTAAAAGAAAACAGTAAGATGATTTTTTTTATTATTTTTAAAAGCATAATTTATCTCTAATATAAGAGCTAGGGATTTTTCCACATGCACCAAATGTTTAAAAGGTGTAAACAATTAGAGTCATTGAGCAGATATTCCCTCTAATGAGCCAGCAAAAGGAAAACTTGTGCATGTTGGAGTGAAGGTGTTTTCTCCATTTTCCTCATAGCAAAACTCTAGCTAGGATAAAGTATATCTCTGTAATTTCAAAATAAGAAATAAAACCAAATGAAATCTATGTTCAACTACTTGGAACGGATTCAAGTACAGCTCTTGCTGTTTTGATGGCACAATGTGACAGGATGTTCTATTAGTAAAAATATTTCCATAATTAATGCATGACTGCATTATCTCTTGGATAGGTCAAAGATAATAAAGACAGGTTTAAACTGTAGTTTTCCAGATTCTCAGAAGTAGATGACATAATAGACACTGTCATGCATTTCTCTATAGAGTTGAAATGGTGTTCATCTTTATAAATTTCTATATTTCTACCATTTATATATGCGTACATCAAGGGAAGTAATGCAGTATGCAAATACATGGGCCCAGGGGAAAAGATTTACTCATTCTCTAAACAATCTTAAGAACACTACTATGGGAAGACAACTAGTGATAAGACTGAGAAAACTGTAAATTATAGTCCCATTCTAATAGAAGCTATACCAGTATAAAAATTATAGGGTGAAATGCAGTTGTTACTTCCTATATGGAATGCAGCTGGCATGCATGGAATCCATTCCATGGCAGTTCCCCACAAAACATAGCTGCATCTTGAGCATGCTAAGAGGGATGACATGAAGAAAAGAGCAGAGGGAAGACACCATGGCCAGGCTCTGTAGCAGTCCTCACAGGGATGGGAAGTTGAGAGCACTATGTAGTGGATAAAGCTCTTGGCATCTGTTAGCTGAGGGTCAGAGAAGTCTCCCCACTGAACCAGTGACTTGGTTCAGTGACTGGGTGACTTCCCTTGGATGAACTTGGTCTATTAGAATCTCATTGTAATATTAACACACACCTCCACCCCAAAGTTACCCACCCCCACGGTATGACCATCCCTCACTGAACAAGTGCTCCAGATTTTATTGAATAAATCTTTAGGAGCAAAACAAGAGAATTTTACACCAAACGTAATACAAGCATGTACAACTAGAATCACTCAACTTCTACCTAAATGTAAAGAAATAGTATAAAAGTGAGCTAGGGATGGGGAGAAGTTAAGGGAGACTCTATCTTAACTTTTGGGATCAGTCAATTGGCTGAACCTTCTACCACATGAGGATGCCAATAGGTAAGAGCTTTGCATGCACTAAATTATTATCGCAAGTTAGTTTTTGTTGGTAATTTAAGCTTGTCTCTATATTGTTTCAAATTTGTTTTTGCAGTCAGTTACTACCACCAGCAATCTTTGGGCCTTAATCTGTCACGATTTTTTTTTTTTTCAACATGTTTATTAATAAAAGTGTGTTGCTCCCTAGCCTGATTAGTATTAGCACTTGAAGGACACTGTTGTTCAACAGTGGATAACATAGTTGACAAAAGTGGGGAGATCCAGGACAGGGCTCCTTCTTCCTAAACTATAATTAGGTATTCAACTCTGATATGCTGGTGGTGCATTTCCCTAAAAAACTCTCTGATCCAGCAGACTGTCCAGTGGAATCCCCATTACAGGACACTGACAGACTGGTGAGGCACAAGGATCTCACCTTTCCTGGGGCATTGGCAAACTGATCAAACATAAAGGGCTCAAGGCACCCATCCTTTCATCGGACTGTTCTAGTCCCTTGATATCAGTGAAGATACAAGATATTTTTATTACACCAACCTGCTGAGTAAAAAAGTGTGATTTTAGATTTGAACAGCATAACTAAGGAAAAAAAGTCATAAACTGAACACAGTTGAAATTTCTGAAGGAAAATAGCAACTCCCAATACACAGAAAAAAAAGTAATCATTCTGTAAACCAATGCAAGCGAAGGGGATAGAGATTTTCAAGTACTATGAAAGGCTTCTTTCACATCATAGTTTTGCATCAATACAATCCCACTTGTGGAGGGGAAACTACTTATTAATTATTATTTCTATGATAACTGCAAAAACATGAACAGGTCACTCACTATGCATCTTCTAATCTGCCCATCCTATCGCAGTTTAGTATCCATTCAAGCATCACAGGAAGGAAAGTATATTACAGCCATGAATTGTAGGTGGCATTTTGCAAATATCTCTTGCTACCTTCAATTAACAACCAAATAATACAATATGTTTATGTATGCATGTCTCCTTTGGAATTATTTAAATTTCAGTCTTCTGGTATGATCTAAAGCTCTAACAATTTGGATGAGGGAAAAAAAATCAGAAACAATGCATAAAAACCGGTGCTTATCTTGGACTTACTGACTTTCCAAAATTTAATATTTCATATAATTTTCAGAGATGACATTTCTGTAAAGCTGTTTCTTCAAAAATATGCCCAAAATTCAAGGGCAGAAAAACTTGTGTGTTTAATTGTATCAGGGCTTTTTTGAAGCTCATACACTTACACTTTTAGGAAAGCACAGCTGAATTCTGTGAATGCAATACTTTCAAATTCCTGCAAATTTATAACCTCACAAAGGAAAAAAAAGTGAAATTACTGTGTATTTTCAAGTTTTCCCATAACGAAAAACATCCCCAAAATCTAGTTAGAGAATTTCTGGTTTAATATTTTAAAATCCTAATAATTTTAGTTGATTTTTAAATATATTTGGAGAGACCGGTTAGAAAAAAATACAGAAGAAATTATACCTGAGCATGAGCCTGACATTTCATAGCAGAATAATCTTTCTTTATATTTTAGGTCATTCACAAGCTCACTGGAAAGATATCGAATAATGTAGCAGCATGAATGTTTATATCTCTGTGAAAGACACTCACTACTGCCTAACACCCCTGCATTTTCTATTACACGATGTCTAATTAAGCCCCATGATGCCACTCTCAAATCTGACAAAGCAGAGATAATTCTTGACATTTTCAAAAACTTGGCTTATGTTCCCCTTCTTTTTGCAGTGACACAAGCTGGGGCTTCAAACTGATAATGACATTGCAGCAAGTTTCTGGTTTTTTAATCTTTTTCAAACAGTAGTTTACTCAGAAGGAATGGAATCACACAGACCCTTATTTGCCTTTGCAATGTTCAAGCACAAAACCATGGCAGCCAAAAGACAAAATTTTGCCCTTACTTGACTCAGTTCAACTCCCACCAAAATCAATTGAAATTATGTTATACTACCCAGGGAGCGATTGGGTCCATAGCACACAGAGAGAACTGTCACAGCACATATGAGGTGATAGGTCACGTCGCTTCAATTGTCCCTGTCTTCTTTCAGCACTAGACAAACATCAAGAGACAAACACAAAGCAATAAAATAGCAACAGTAATACTCAGTGTCCTGATACTGTCCCTGTCACTGCTGCTCCCCCAGTCCAGCCATAATGCAGAGTTTTCTCTACCACATGTGGTGCCTCACATCTACCTTTCTTGGTCAGCAGCAGGAGGCAGACCAACAATATTTTGAAGCTGCCTTTAATTTAACACTCATCTCTTTAAAATGAAAACTGCTTTTTAGATAGAAGAACAAGGACAAGGATGAAAAGGGTTCTGTATTTGCTTCTGAAATTATGAAAATTAACAGAGAAGAATATGCTTTTCTTTAAAAAAAAAATCTTTTTATTGCTTTGTTTGCATAACTTAAAGGATATAAATTTCCTCTTCTCTGTTCTGGAAATACCACTGTGTTCTTATTTATTTCTCTCTGTTTGCTGTGACACTAGCCAAAGACTACACAAAACCAGTTTCTCCATTAAAAGGAAAAATAAAGAGAACTGATAATGACTTAGATATTTTTTCCACAAATGTCCTATAATGATTAAAAGCTGGCTTGCAGATCTTAGGGAGAAAAATAAAAAAAAAAAAAATCAAATAAAAGTTTCTCTCAAAAGAAAGCTATAAAATCTCATTAATATATAATTTAAGAAGTCACAGTTTGCCATTTCATTTCTCAGTCAAGAAGGACTTAATCTCCTGAAGTTAAGACTAATGCAAAACTCATTAATATTTTCAACTGTAAATTTCTAAGACCTGTGTACCAATAGCAAAATGTTTTGCTTTTTCCACAGTTTTCTTCTAGATATTGCTTTAATACAGTTTTACAAGAAACATCATTTGTTGAGACTATGTCCCAATTCACCCTGCAAACAACAGAAAACAAAAACTAATTATTTTCAACCCCAGCCACTGCCCAACTATATCTTTTGAAGGTAGACACTAAATTGGTGGAAAATTATATCTTACAATGGATTTCATGCTTATCAGAATTTTCCCCTATCTTTCCTTCTATCTATTTGACTAAATCATTTCACATCTTTCAGAAGTCATAAGTTACAAAGAAAAAAAAAGAATTCACCATAGAGAGATTTCATGTGTATAAAGAATATCAGCATTGCAGTGGTGGACTTAGTCATTTGAGCAGCCAAGCTAAAGAACACAGTAACCCAAGTTACTCCTGAGCAAAAGTAAAGTTTCAACAGGCATAATCATCTCTCTTCAAACACAAACTTATAGACTTGAAGATAAGGCTATTTGCAATGAATTTTTTCACATTAATTTATTATTTTAAATATTGTATCACTATGGTTCTATTAAAATCAGGTGCTGGATGGCCATGAAGTAAGAAAAGGCAACTGATTTTATTAAGTCTTGCAAAATTATCTGATCAGCTATAATAAATCATTGGGATTCCTTTTCATTTTTTTTTTACTTTTTACTACTTTTAAGGAGCCATATTTGTACATTTCTCTTCAAAAGAAGAAAAAAGGTAAAAACAAAGGAAAATGTAATAAATTCCTCGATTGAATGCAAATCAGTGAAGTGCTGTTATCTTGGTTTTAGTGTTTCCCCCTTACTTTTATATTGTATGCCTGGCACTTTCGCATTTAAACAGTCAAAGACATTCCCCGCAGGACACACACACTGACACAACACTGTCTTACATCCTTTTGTAAAAAGACTATGTGTACCCTTGATATCAGGTAAGTTCAGCAGTACAACAGCCTGAAATCTTGCCCAGAACAGGGATATTTATTTGCATATATTTGTAGACTCTGTTTAATTCCCTACTGTAGCACAAAGCAAACTACTCTTCTTCACATTACTTCAAACAGACTCCTGGAACTACAGACCTGAAAGTCACCATTCACTAAGGAAAAGGTACACAAGAAGTTTTATAAATATACTAATGTGACATATTCTCTTTTCACCAAAAGTAACAGTAAGGGTTTCTGTGTAAAATGCTGAACATTGGGAAGGGAGACTGCAGTTTAGTTGAGAAATTTAACAGGAAAATTTGCATGGCAGTGAAAGAGGTGAATGCATGATTGATGCATTTCTATTTATGTGTTATTCAGATCAAATAATTGGCAGAAAAGATATTATTTATGTGAAAGAGATTCAAATTAACTATTTTCTTGAATCTTTCTTGACTGAATACTAACAAAGACTATCTTGATTTGACAGCTCATCTGTTCTTAGGTAAAGCTGGATGACAGTTATCCACAAAAGCATTTGATTAGTTTATCATTACCTGTGTCTATGTTTAGCAGATGTTTTTGAAGTACTTTGCCTCAGTACTCAGTGAGACTTGTCACCATATAATGTGAAGTGTGGAACTCTGTTGTTCAAGTTACTCCTAAGTTCTTTCAACATTTTTCAGTAATTTATTTCATCACTGAATGTAAGCTTAGATCATCTGTAATGTACAATATTTGCGTTGGTTTTTAAAATACAGGGAACTCTGGGAATATCTGGAAAAGTAAGTTGCAATAAATGAACATTAGGGAGTAGAGTTGAAGAGGGGGCTGAGAAAATAGTAGTAAACCATTATTTGATAACCTGTTCCTGAAGAAGATGTTAACTCAGATTCTTGTTACTAGATCCCTTGGGGAGATTAGAGTGAAATGACACTAGATAATTGGTGTTTATAAATATTTGCATATAGGTAGGGCTTAATTTAGAACAATTTGTTTGCAATGGAAAAGAGATACGGTCATTTTCTGTAGAAATATAAAAGAGAAAAATTAACAATTAAGAAATAATATAAGAAAAAGAAAGAAAAAGTATAAGAGTAAATAATGGAAAGGCAAAATACCACCACCTCTGAATTCAGTGACAAGACTTGATCGTTGCATCTTTCATGTCCAGTGACAGTTGAAGTGATGGTTGCAATCCATGAAGTTCTGTGGGTTAATACACACTGAGATTCAGGTGGGAATTCCCAGATACTTTCCCAGAGTTTTTACAGTGTCTGATGCAACACTGTGCGGTTCTTCAGGAGTCTTTGATGGTTTATGGCACCTTCTAAGACAACAGCTGCCTCTCAGGTGAGCCTCTCATATAAAGCCAGTTATGCCCCATCAGAAGGTGTGAAAACCCTCAGGCCTGTGAGTGAATGCCCCAATACCTTCACTGGGGGCAGTTTTACAACCCAGCCAGCTCAGAAAGGGAGGAGATTGCATAGTAAAAAACACTATCCCCCCCATAAGATTAGCTGCTTATTGGTCCCTATCCCCACCTGGCCCAAAACCCAGATTATGCTAAAAAAAGGTTAGATTTTCTTGGTCATCCTCTGGTGCTCATGCCCTCTGCACCTGGACTGTTACCTTACACATCATCAGCAAAGCACTCCTTGATTTTGGAAATGGCCATTTGGTTAAGCCATTAACCATTGACATTTCAGTCTCTCACACCATATTTTCAAATGATCCTGATGTGCGTTACTCATATATTAGTCCCAATGGACTGTGACTACCCAGTAATCATAGCATATATTTTGTCACATTGTATCCTAAAACTGAAGGACATTGTGATAATGAAAATATTGCAGTGTGTCACTACAAAAAGTATGTTTGCAAAAAGAAACATTAAGCAGGCAGTAGTAATAGCTTCAAAAGACAGAATAAGCATTACTTCACCAGTTGAATTAGAAAGAGCAGAATGGTTTTGGAATAAGCTCTTACAAATCACTGGTACTTTTATATAGTAATTTAAACCCAGGTGTAGTCCCACAAAGCCACCAACACACTTGGATTTCTGTTCTCTCTGTTTCCTGATGGACAGCTGATGTTTCATTTCCTCTCAATTTATGGAAGGCTAACTTGGAAGAAGTTAATTCAAGATAGAGCTTTTAATTGAAGATTGACTTTGTCAAATTTTGTCTCATTAAAAATTTGGGGCAGGTGAACTAGTTAATCTTGGACATCTGGTAGTGTGTTCAAATACACAAGAAAGTGATTCCCAAGATATCTTGCAAGAAGGAATTAAATTACTTAGCTATTCTGTGAGGTACTGTGTTATGAGGTAACATTCCTTTGTCTAGAAAAGTTAGTGTTCTATCCTATATCTCCTAAATAATGTATGTACAAGTTTTAATCTGAGTGACAGTTCATTTGCGTTAAGCAAAATACTGTTATTATAGAGTTCCTTTATTTCCTTCAAACAAAATTAATATTTGAGGTTTTATATTAGCACTACTAATAAAAAAAAGATATGCAGGTTCATCCTAATGAGAAAAATATACTATTTTTACTAAGGGCAACAATGTACCTATATGAACATAAATAGCATTGGTGCACCTTCTATTATTAGATTTTTATCTACTTGTAAAAAATTACACATTGGACAATATTTTTCTAATCCCAATCATTCAATGCAGACTGGGTGACAATACAATGAAGTTAAAGAGAAATAGCAGAAGAAAAATATGGAGCTTGGCCACAGTACCTCTTTGCTTGCTCAACTTCTGCTAGAAAAGGCCGTTTTAGCAGTTGCTTCTGTTAAGTCCTGGAAACAATTTATTGAATTTGGAACAAATGTATTGCTAGGGAATCATAATGCATTCTTACCAGAGAACTTGAATTAAAATAAAAACAAAATCCTTAAAATAAAAACCAAAAGTAAACCTTCTAATGAAAATGCAGTTTATTTTTTAGTAATTGCAAATATTCTAAACAAAGATAATCCAAGTGTAGAAGCCACAGGGACTGAAATCTTCCTCCTTTTGGACCTCTGCATGGACCATGAAATGTCACCCTCAGACTACTCCCAGTTTATTCCTTCATTGATTCTTGACCTGTCACAACCACCTGGCAGTCCAGAAGGGTCTTTTGAGTCAGACCCAGGGAAAAGACAGTCAAAACACACTACTTAGACACTACCTCGTGTCTAATACGTGTCTAAGGCACTTAACTGTGCTTATTGTTTTTACTGAACAACATCTTTTTTTTTTCTGTTGAGAGAGTCGGAAAATGTCATGATCAGTATTTTCAGTTTGATATACAGATGAAATGGATTAGCATCAATCTAAGTGAAAAGAGATTTAAGCTCATGATATGTTCCTGTTCTATTTTTAATGCAAATTTTCCTTGAGCTATTCTATATTTAGCTTACTTTTAAAATAATTTCTTGATGAGCAATACTCCTAAAATATAAGTGACAAATATGGGTAGATCATCTGCAATACTACTTATGCAAAGTCCAGTGTATTCTTGGCTCTGTGAGGATACATGGACTGAGAACACAAAATAGCTGCACAGGGAAAGAAACATGCACTTCCTAGTCCCTTGCTGTCACTTTGTTATTACATACAGTGAAGCTGCATAAAGGATATAGCTATAAGCTCCAATTTTTAAATGATTTCTTTCTTAATGAAATAGCTCTCAAATTTTGTTTGAGGAGAAAGACAGCCACCTTTACATCTGGGTAATTCCCCTTCACCCTAGCCCCCATTTAACTAATTAAATGTTCTTTAGAATTTGAAATCACTGAGTATAACAAAGCTCCTGAGAATCATAAGCAAAGTCAGGAGGACATCTCAAGCACAGGAATGGCTAGTGTAGGACAGTCTAGGGAGTACATGATGCTTTCAGCATCATTTTGTACTGTACTTTAGGGCTTTAATAGCCCTTCCAGCAATGTTGCACCAACTGCTAATCGATACCAATTATTTTTCTCACCATAGAAACGAGGCTTAGTTAACCCCTTGTGTGCCTTATCCTGAAATAAATAGAGGATATGGGTTTTTTACATGGATGAAGAAAACACCCACTACAGTGAAATTATTTCTGCAACAAAAGTGTTGCTGCATCCAAATGCTGGATGAATTTATAGTCATTCAAGAAATTACTCTGGTCTATCAGTTTAAGGCCACATTCCCAAAGCATTAACCTAAATAAACCACACGTATTGTAATATCATACCAATCCTTACACGGAGCAAAGTGGAAAAGGCTTCTACCCTTCAGCGTCTAACACTGTTTCAGTCACAAGGGTCTTTGCAAAGAAATTTTTGTTGAATAAGCAAGAAACCCTAATGAAACTAATTTAAAAAATATGGTGTTTACATTTTCTTTTTTCTTTTATTAATTATATTTTGTAATTTCATTTAGCTCAAACATGACTCAAAACAGTATGAGAACAGCTATTTTACTGCCAATTTATGTAATTAAAAACATTCTAATTTTGCAAGCAGGTCAGGAGAGTATTTACATTGTAAGAACTTTTTTATCATCAAAACTAGGGGGAAAAAGCCCAAACAAAAAAACTCCACACCCCAAAACAATGTTTTGTGCAACACTTCCTTATGCATCTACACAGTTTATGACAAATAACTACTAAGGTAAATAAATATCTCTTTGGAGTATTTTGTTCGGCTTTATACAAGTTTTTTAACCAGACATCCAAGTAGATTGGTCAAGATTTTTTTTCTGTAACTAGGCAGGCAGACAGTAGAATTAATGAATTATTTAAATACATTAAAGCTCCTAAATATCAGTGTTAAAGTTATTTCCAAGTAGCTAATAAAAAGATAACAAAAGAATAAGAGTATCGGAAGTAAAAAGTACTAGGGAAACATCTATTTGGCAGCCCTAATGTGCTACACATTCTCAGAATCCCTGTGGTAATGGAAATCTAGATTCTCCTGAAGTAAATGCGAATTTCTGCTAGGATTCCAATAATGTTTTATGTTTGTTTGTCTATCTGTAAGTATGCATGAAGTGTTTAATTCTTAACCACCTGGAATGTCCTGCATACATTTATTCAGTATCACCATTAAATGGGGAATAAATTAGAAGACAAAATAGTTTAATTTGATTGAAGAAAAAAAACAAAGAGGGCAATTCTAATATATCTAAGAGATAGAGAAAAAATAGCCGATGCACTCCTGCAATGTGCAGTCTATCAATAGGATAAATAATTGGCTTTATGTTGCTTTGTTTAAGCTACCTAAGCTAATACATCATTTAAGTGGTCATTTCAGAAAGTGAAGCTGTCTACAATCATACAGAATTATGCAATTCTTCAGAACACAGTACAATATTCAGTCACTCTCAGCAACCACATGGACATATCTGAAATCTTATTTTCAAACCAATTGAACCAAAAGCAGAGGAACAGAGGTTCTAACAAGCCACTTCCCTCTGGAGCTGCCATTGTTCTCTGCATAAGCTTGAAGAACTGCTTCCTTCATTAATCTTTGTTGGCTTTCACAACAAACAGGCCCACATTATTACAACTGTCTGTCATATCCACTTACTCCTTGAAGGGTATAAGCTATTGCAATGAGGTATATTTCAAAACCACGTGAAACTTTGTTCCAGGCGTTCTAGAAGAGTTCTCCTAAGGAGCACAATTTTTTTTTTTATATGGTAGAAGGAATATAATCTGTACCCGCCTGATAGGAATGCTTTGCCAAAACTGAAAATTAGGGACTGATGACAAGAGGTGAATCTTGCTTGATATTTCTAGTAAAACTTCCTAAGGATTTTTTCTTTCTTAATGTTTTAATTTCTCCTGCTTTTTTCCAGGTTGTACTAGAAGGAAGACAGAACAAAGGATTTGGAATATTAATGGATTTTTGAAATACAGAAAAATATAATGCTTACAGAGGATGCAATTTCCTTTCATTAGTTGTTCAATCCACTGCAACCAGACCCAGTAACATAAACCATAATTTCTTAGAGGAAAAAGCAAAAAAAGGCCTAACCAAACTGCACAACATCATTTGTCTTTGCTTTCATCATTACAATTGTCCATCACTTAACTAAAGTACAATTTTAATTATGACACTATAGAAAAAAAGAAAAAAAAGAAAAAAAAAAGATGCTATATACTTAAAAATGTGATTCATTACTGTATTTGAGAACACAAAAGTACTTGCAACTATCAACAAATATGGCCAGTTCCTCTTTAAATCCTTACTTGTCTCTAATGGTAAGACAGCCAGCACCTGAGGTTTCCTTTTTGTACACCTTTCCTGTGTTCAAGCTGATGTAGTGACTAATCCTTGTAACTGACTCCATCATGGCATGCAATTTAATTATTCGGTTGTCACTAGTAGCCCCTAAATAAAGTACCAATACTTTTCTTTTTCACCAGTAATAACAAAATCCATGTGGATATTTACAAGAGGGATTTTCTGATTATCTGCATCATTTATTTATTTTATTTAGAAGGGTACTGAGCAGTGCTGAGTAGAGGGGGCAAAAGGAAACAAAGGATTACTTTTCTGAGGAAAAGTTCTTAATCCAAAACTTGAGGCTTGGGTATAAATGGATACAAATTACAGGCTACTCAGTGAAAGTCCTTGCTCTGTTCAGCATATCATTACACATCTATCTGTATCAAGAACCAGACGCTGAGAGGAAATGAAACCCACACCAAAACACAAAAATCTGGTAGGATTTCCTACAATGAAAATGAGTATTTGGAATCAATAGATAATTTAAAAATTATTTCATGCAAGATTTAAAGGCTCAACTTTTTTTCTGAGGATAAAACATAAAATATTGAAAGATCTTTTCCTCTGGAATAAATTAGGTCTTTTTAGGTGGCTAACTGAGTTAAACTCCCCATAGTATTCTCAACATCTTTTGTAAATTGAAATTGTTAGAAAGATTTGGTAACATAGAAGAGGGAATGGGAGAAAATTCCAATGAGACAAAAAGCTTCCATCTGGATTTCATTAAACAGTCATTTTCTCATAATTTACTCCATCATTTTAAGGCATGAAAGTCACTAGATGTATTATTGCATAATGAAAAATCTCAGGGATTATATAAAAAATCTGGTTTTACTCAAGCATTTATTCTCTGGTTGCATGTGCTAATATTTCCTAAGTTAATTATCTGATTAAAAAAAAAAAAAAAAAGCAAAGCAAAACAAAACAAAAGAAAACAAAACAAAAAGCTATTCCCCAATGGTGTTCTGCCTTGGATCTGTCAGAAATTTCACGTGGTTTGTACCCACCACTGACCTAAAAACTAAAATTCTCCAAAATGTAAGTGACCATAATTTTATATACTTTTCTATATAAAAAATAGAATTTGTTATCAACTCACCAAAAAATATGTGGTATGTGATGAAAATCAATCCTTTTCCTTTTAAGGAGTTATGAAAAATAAATTCAAATAACTATCTAAAATTATAATTATTGCTCAGTTTCATAAATGTTTATTAGAACTTTAAGACCACATTTCTAATCGGAATAAAAAGTGTGACAGGCAGGAAGTTTTTTATTTGTTTTCTGTTTTAATTTAGACTAAAAGAAAAATTAGGAGATCACATCTCGTATTGTTAGCCAACATATTATCCTATTACATTAAATTTCTTACGGAAATAAAAGAACATTTAAAAAATTTAAAATAATCTGTACTTCTATGTCTGGTCCTGATAAATGATGTATCAGCTTAAAGCTGCTTGTAAAATCAGAGATATAAGTAAAGTTTTTAGAGAAAATAGCATGGCACTTTGATCATGGGCTACAGTATTGATGTGGGGAGAAGGTTTCCGAAAGAATTCAGGCTGTACTTAGCAGAAGTTATGGTCCGGCAGCAGAGATGATACTGTTGCAATTTATGAATGTTATATATTGCAGCTATTATAGAAGCAGAAGCTTATTACAGTGCTGCAAATCAACAGGTCTCTTCCTCTCTCTGCTGCAGAGTTCAGTATTAGCCTAGGGGTTACCTATGGGGATGCCCAGTTATAAAATAACCCTTCTTTGCAGCCTAACACTGAAGAATTTTAGAATTTTCCTGAAGTATTTAGGAAGAAATATTTGCATTCTAATAAAGGATAGGGAGAAAAAAAATGTTGTTGGTAAGGGGTGAATTGAGCACTTAACACTTGTTTCAGTTTACAGGTCGATTTTAATTTTGTGTTAGGGATTACAGAGAAATCCGTCAATAAGACAGCGGTACAGAAAACATTGAAGGAGGTAGAAAAGCAACTCTAAGTATCTAACGGAAATGTTCCCATGTAAGTTATAAAATTGAAAGCAAAATAAACTTATATTTTGTACAAACAGACTATCTAGATTTTAATACTCTGTGAGGCATCAAACCTCTGTCTGCTTCAAACTTCTAGATTTTACAGAAGAGATAATGCCAGGTAAACAGAATATCTACATAAGATCAGATATTTATTTAATTGCAAAAGTGCAAGTCTTTTCTCAAAAAGTCCAAATATCCATGTCAACCAAAGCACATGGAATTAATATAAACTTTATAATACTTTTTGTGTTACTACAAAATCACCTTCACCAAAGGCAGTTCTCATAAGACAGTCCAATATACAAACACTCACAGGAATATTTCTTTAATAGCTGTATCTCTGTGTCTGTTCTGTATCCTCTGAGTTTTGAGGAGGACTGTGTCCGAGAGCAGACTGAAACCTCTCAGCACCATTAAGCAACCCGTCACTCATATTCCCTTTGTGTGCCCCCCAGCAAGAGGACAGAAGCAGTAATGGTCTCTTCTAAGTCTCTGTGAGTAATTGCTCCCAAATAAATTAACTGCACATTACCAGATTTCTTAAACAAAGTAGGCATTTAGTATCTACATGTGCCCCAAGACAGGGACTGTAGAAGAAAGTAAAAGATGGGATCAAATCAGAGGTCATTAGGATTTATTTTACCAATTAGGCATACATCTTTTGCATTTTTTGCCACACCTCAAGAACACAAACATCTAAACTACCATTCAAGTAGTCTGACAGTTATGGAACACTTACAATCCAGTGACTTAATCAGAATGCATTTGTGTTGTAATTTAGAGAGAAGACAGCAGAAGGAATGATACAAAAACATAAAATATGATACAACTCCAGAAAGGGATCATTTTTGAAAGGGTGATAGTGATAGAGGTGCCTAGCAAGCCAATTTTAAAATCCTGAGAAGAAAAGCACTCAGAGTATGGTGCACAAGCAGTAAATGGTTTATAGAGCAATGGTCATACAAGTGAAGTCTGATAGCCTTCTTGTCAAAAATTAAGAATTTTAAACGAACATAATCCAATGAAATATAGCATAAGCTTTTAAGTGTATTTCCTGAAAACATATTTAAATCTAGAATTCCCTTGAAATGTAAATTTCTTATGAGTTTATTTCATTAAAAAGTCCTATTTTTTTTAAAATTAAATATAAATAGTATATAAATAAAATATAAAACTAAATATAAATAGTAAAATTTCGGAGCCCAGGGCATCCCTTTGGATGACCTGGGACCCGAGGAAGGGAGTTTGAACCCTGGACAGGGGGGTGTGAAGCCAGTCC
>JBBMKD010000001.1:62312192-62363841 GCA_037834095.1 Argya squamiceps
AGGTAGAAATGACCTTTCTAGTATAGGCACTAGACATTGGTACAAAATTGTAAATAATGGACACGTAGTTATCTGTACAAGAGCAGAGCAACGCCCCATTGGGGGGCAGTCGCCTCGTGTCCCAGCCGCTGTCCAGACCTCGGCTGGGTGCGGAGAGAATTCTGAGATATCAAAAAATAAACAACACGAGAAACCTGAAAACAAGGCCTTGAACACTTCACTTTTTTCACATGACGTGGCTCAGGGCTTTTAGAGGGCCAAGGACATTTAACAGCCAGAATCTCGGGTGAGAAACCAAACCCGAGAGGAAAATATATCAGGATCAAACGGTTATTTGCATAGTGACTTATTCCTTCTTCGAAAAGATTGATAATAGCAGATGAAAACCCTGTTTAGATAACATTTTCTTCACAAATTCTGAAAATTTTCTTTGTTCCTTCTCCCAAAAATAATATTAATTTCCATGAAGTATGGTTCTATTCAGTGTAATATCAGATTTCAGAATTTATTAGCATTACCATTGTATTGAAGTAATTGTTAAGACATAGTCAGTTTGCTTAAGGACCATAATAACAATCAAACAATAATGCTGATGACAGTTGAAGAAATAAAACTTAATTCCAAATGTCTATTTTTCTCCAAATACCCCTAACATAGCTTTTCCTTCCTAATAAAAGAAAGAAAAATATTAGTACATGTCATCTCTTTCTAAAACACAGTAAAGTGGAGGTAGGGAACTTAGAGAAATGTACAAGAGGTAAACAAATGCTATGTTTTGAAAGAATTTGAGAAAGAGGGAGAGCAGATTTTATTAAAGTGAATTTATAATTTATATCTGGAGTCACTGTCATGCACTTCCTAGCAAGTTTCATAGCTTCCAAGTAACCAAACTACATGTTCTGATATGCTGCAGGAATAAACCTATTACCAAGGCAACAAAACAATGCAGTGTTTGCAATACTTTGTCTATTAAACTTAAGCATTTGCTTAAAAAAAAATCACATTTACCAACATATTATGAGACTTGTATTTAAAAAAGGATGTTTTCCTTCCTGTTTCCTTGACTCTTGAAATTGGAACTGGCTTCAGTGCACATATAATTATGCTTGTATAAATGAAAACTATTGAGTTGTATGCTCAGGGAAAAATGCAACAACTTAAACACAGTATGAGATTTTTAAAAAGTAAGTGCTTACAGAATATCAATAAATAGAAAGCTTTTCCATTCAAGCAAAAACCACAGCAATATCTGGTTAAACTGAATTGTTTGCATAATTCTCTTAATTATTAGAAAGCCACTAAAAAAATCTTTCGTCCTGATTCTAATATTTTTACTTATATAAAACCAATCTAGTTCATAAATAAAAGCAATTATTTAATAGACAGTATTACCCATATAATTTTTTTGGCCTTCATGACAATTTTTTTCCATTAAAAAGTAGCAGAGATGCTCGCCATCTTTGTTATTTGATGAATGCTTCAGTTGATTATACATTATTACTGCTAATACAAGTGGCAGCAGGTCTGAAATTGTCCTCTACCAATTTCAGTATCATAGAACCTTGCAGGGTAGGTAAAAGCCATGAAAATTTCAGGTAAAACAGAACGTGAAAATGAAAACCAGAAACATTTGAGCAGTTATTAATGTGAATTTATGGACCTAGAAGATGACAGTTTGCTTGGTTTTAATGAAAGTTCATCACAACAGGGTTGGATATGCCTGGCACAGTCCCCTTTACAGTCTTCCTGCTCTGACAGATGTTCCTTGATCTTATTCTGCTAACCAGCCATTTATGAGCTGAAGCTGTTGCTTGTCAAGATGCCTGAAGACAACTTCTCATGAGTCAATCTCAGCAATGGCAATGACACAGTTTTAATTTTAATGACATACATTCTTGATTTCTGAAGTGTGTGACTGATGCTTGTCATTGGTTTCCAAGTTAATGGATAATAGCAGGAATTTTTCTCCTATCAGAAGCTCATGAATTCCTCAGGATTTAAACCTGTGCTTTAGTAGGCAGAGAATGGAGGAGGGAATACAGTTACATTGAACCACTAGTCTTCCCAGCTGAATTAAAATGAAGCTATAGTAATTGCATTGATAGATATTGCATAGGAAAAAAGTGCATATGTAATTGTCTTTTTTTTTACAATAAACTGATTTAACAGAAGGACTCATGTAATCTGTCAAAGTACAGGAAACAGAAGTTCCTAACTTCACTATTTTATTAACACATTGCAACAATCCCTCTTTGCTGGGATTAAAGAACTCCACTTGCCAAACTGAAGGTGAGGATGAGCAGCTGACAGAGAAATAGGAACTGAGAAAGCATGAGCATTTTCCATATTGTTTGCAGAATTGCTAAAAATATATTAATAGAAGAGGTATTACCTTAACTGATCCCCTTTTCTTTTTAGAGGGAAATTGCATTGTTAATCCATACTAATGTTAAGCCATCATAAAACTGTTTTTAAAAAATCAATTAGAATCCGTAACAGAAAATGCATTGGTTTGACAAAAAATGTTATCTGTAGAGTTATATACCCAATCTGCCTGGACAGCTATTTCCAACAAATGATAAAGAACAATAAACAATAAGTATGTAAAAAATGTGCCATTACTTTTTTAAAATTATTAGTTGTAATCAAAATTAAAGTTCCAGTCCTTTTTGATTAACTAGGGGAACAGAAAAGGATTCTTCTTTCAGACAGCTGAGCTGATACATTTAAGTATAGTCCCAGTCCCCTGAGGTCATTATATAAAAACTACTAATGAGACAATCCCTTTTACCAGCCTTGGGTATTTCCACTCCATTCTGCATAGTTGAAACCACACTAAAAGTGTGAAATAATCTGTTTTGTTTTGGAACCATAATTACATATTGACAGGTTAAACTGTAAGACCTAAATCACAAGGATTGAGGTTATTATGTGAGCATTCTCATGGGGCAAACCTAAAGGGACATCAATTACTTTGCCACAGCCTAATTCCTTTTCAATTTTACTGTCCTGAGTGGCATTAAATACTTGGTAAAAAGGAACTACTGAGATTAAAAATGCAAGGCAAATGTAGCATAGTTGTCAGAAAGAGTGGCCACATACCATTAAAATAAAAATTGGTATGCTTTACACCAAAAATGTTCAAGGAAAAACATTTTATTATTAAAAAAATATCTCCTTTTGCTTCTTAATTATTTTTCTTTGGGTGTTTTTTTCCCATCTTAAGTAGCTTTGGTTTTGTTTCGAAATCTTTACCAGAAAGGTTTGCGAAAGATTTTGTTTACTGAACAATTGCCAATGTAAAATTATTGATCAGAGCATTTTCCAATCATCCCCTAGTTCATAAAATGGAGTTTATGAATACATATAGTGAAGAATTCAATTTTTTCAAATAAGCTCATAAGATGGCAAAATTGAAATTTTAGAGGTAATATAAATATAGCATAAATGTTCAGGAATAATTAAATTATTCCATTATGAGACATTATGAACCCACTGTCTATGAGTGGCTTTTTATATTTCAAATTATGCATATCCTGCCTGTGTTTGTATTGCATTTGCTCTTTACCCATATCTATGTTTAATTTAAAGAACATATCTGTAAAAAGAAAACAAATGCGATCTATATTGTACGTATTACCTACACGACGAAAAAAAAATAGCTACCAATATTTTGACTTAAATTTCTAAGCAAAAAAGCCAATGGAAATTATCACATATAACAGATTCATCAAAAGAAAAGAAAATAGAAAAAATATATAGCTAGCTAAGTACCCACAAAGTACAAAAAAAAATTAAAGATTTTCTGAGAAAAAGAGAAAACTTCAGGTGAAACCTGCTGTTACATAAAGACATGCTGAAGTACAGAAATAACTTGGTGAATCTGCATCCAATCATAGGAATATCACAAAAGTGTATTATTATGTATATAATAAAGCACACGTATGTAATATGTTATGTATGTAATGTACTTATGTTTGCATCATTTGTTCTTCAGCAATATTTGATCTTCTGCAACTAAATCTCACTAAAGAGAAAACACTGCAAGCACTGCTGGGATTGGTTTTACTGAGCTCCTATTAAATTTACTTTACAAGCATAAAAGTATATTGCCCATGGTATGAAAATTCAATGCAACTACTTTTTTAAGGTTAACTTTAATTCGTGCTTGAAGGTTAGGGTTTGGCTGTGTGGGAATATGAGATTACTGCACAGATGTTGCACTGGCTTGGGTCTCCCAGCACCCATCAACAAAACACGTCAGGTGCAGTGTGTCATAGCTCATGTCTGCACTTTGATTGCTTGTAGAGCTCCATAGCAACCGAAATAGAAGCAACCTGTTCTAGCAACAGGAGATTGCTTTCATATTTTACTAAGATTGGGTGTTCCGCTTGAGTTGAATACTAGTGGATGACTTACTGGTTTGAAAAAAATAAAAATGTTTACAGAGCAAAAGTTTTGCCTCCTTATAAACTTGGATTTATGAAGTTCAGCAAACTTTCCTAATTCCCACTAAGGTATCTGATTCACAGTCAATAGTCAAAAGATTATATGATTGCATAGTAAATTTACAAGCTTTAGGGATTAAATTTAAGTGAAACAGGAAGAGTGAACATGAACCTAAACCAGAGAAAGGGAACAACAAACAAACAAATAAACCAAATCAAACAAAAACACCAAGTGAAACAAACAAACAAACAAAAAGCCCAAACAACCCCTCCCCCCCCACAACGAAATAGAAAAACAACCCAAAAAGAAACAAAATTACACAACTATAATGTGATGGCATAATAATTCTGACTTTTCCCAAGGGAAACTATGCAAAATCAAGAGGAAAAATGAAAACATTAAGAATTTCCACATGGCATTTTTATATAATTCCTTAATTAGACTGCAGTTGGATGACTAAACCCTCTTCTCTCCCCAGCTGTAAATAGCAAAAGCAGGGTGTTAGATGATTTTGAGTTCTATTTCTGACCTTCTTGGCAGATTTCTACACTGCAAAGCTTACTTTTATCCTAAAAGAGATATTTACAAAGGGAATAGTGAACATCCACTGTTTCTTTCATCCTCACTGCTCCTCTTCACTGTAGTGAAGTCCACAGAGGCGTTTGGAACTGATATAGTTGAAACAGCCAAAAAATGTTTCAATTCTGTTTACCCAAACTATTTAATGTGTGACTACCTAAAAAATCATTGCCTCCCTGCAGATGGAAGGCTAGAGGGGACAGTCATTCCCCAGGCAGTACCTTGATGCTGTAAACATAGGACACTAATGGACTTTTTTTCTAGTCCACTCATGCCTGCTATGCCTCATAACCAGCTGGGTGCCTCCAACTAAGAGCTGCATGACCATATCTTGAAAGTTGAGGAGTGCTTTGCAATTTTCAGCCTATTGTGTTCTTGGTTCTTATTCTTGATTCAAAATCATTCCTCTTCAGTCTGCATACTTGAAAACTTTATTCCTTTATGACTCTCTCCAGTGCACAAAATCTGCCCACCGGTTGTTTTTAGACCAAGACTAATAACTAGGCTTTACCGTACATCCGTCATGAAACTATGGGACTGCTGTCAGTGGGCTGTCCCATCTATGTTCCATGAAGGTGCACTATAATTTTTTTTTTTCACAGTTGCTGCATCTTTTCTGTATTCAGGGAAGACTGCACTTGTTGTCCCCGTTCTTGTTGAAAGGATTTGTTCTTTACTATACACAGAAGGTTCCTTCCATTATTTGCCCTCTCTACTTTGCTGTGCAGATTTCCACATATAGTGAAAAATGGTTACCCAGGAAAATACCCCAGAGGCAGGAATAGGATAGGCTGGTACTTCTTTACTAAAGCTTTTCTTTATACCTTATATCATTATGGCTATAATGTGTCTAGTGGTCAGAACACAGAAGGCACAGGCAGTTTTCTGTGGTAGGACAATACTCCAGCTTCCCAAATATTTCAAGGGAATCACTCACTATTTGTCTACAATGAATTTTGCATTCCTTCCCCAAAGCAATTCTGTGTGCAATCTCCTATACTTTTGGGTGATGCTCCATTTAATAAGTTATTATGTAAAACCAAGCATATCTTATTTTCTTTCTCCAGGATTATTAATGCCTCAGCTACAAATTCAGGTCCATGGAAGCTATTTACATCAAATCTTAGAACTGGATTTTTAATTGTGAATTGTAGCCTCAATGAGAAACCATAATCTGAATCACAAATCAACAATTGAGATTACCGACACACAGAATCTTTGTTCTGACCATTTCTAACTCCTGAACTTAGACTATTTTTCCTCAGTATAACGACTTTTTGAATGCTGTTTTTTTATAGTCAGAGCTACATAAAGAGTGCAGAAACTAATTTTCTAATTTTCTCATTTTCCCGGGATCAGGTACATGCCTTGCCTGTCTCTAAATTCCTCAGCTGGATATCAGCTGTGCTAACTAATGGTTAGGCACATAAAGGAAATTATGATATACAAGATAAGAGAGAGTAACAAAGCTTGGAAGCACTAATGGGTGTCTACATCAAAACCTGGGAAAAACTGGACTGTAAATGGCATAATCATGTACTCTCACATCAAATATAGGAGATATTAATATATATTGTATATATTCCCAAATATAAATTCTCTTTCTTTCTTTCTTCATAAATCAAACAACTAAAATTGATCTTAGTGTAACTGTTCAAAAAGATGTAGTGTCTGATTTCTGTACAGATGCTTTAAACTCTATTTATAAGTGTAACATCTTAATTCAAAACATAAATGATGAAACCTTTAAATTGAGAGTTTCATTTTGCTGTTAATGAGCATGTCCAACTCCAGAGAGCTTCAATACTGTAAATGAGGACAAAATGTATCCCTTAAATAATTAATTGCGAGTCACATTTATAATAAATACTGTAATTTAAAGTTTGTTCTACAGCTATTCCTTGTCAGTCAATATCACACTTGCTTGGAAGAAACAGATATTATGTTATTATTAATAACAATGACTTGATACTGGTATTCTTTACATTGAATCATCACAGTTTAACAAAATCCCATAACAGGCAATAGTTTAAATTGGTTTTAGCAGGCCTTTTTTATTTAAATTCTGAAAAGACAAAGCAAAAATCTCTTGTTCTGATACATAAATACCGCAAATGGGACAATTTATTTTGTGTTTAATGTAAACTTTTGACTGAAGAACAAGTCTTCCATAGGATTTCAGCATGAAGATCTATGGGTTTAAATTAGGCAGAAATGATTTTGAATGATGGCTCCTCTTAACATCAGGGGAGTGCTTACCTCCCTCACTTTACTTTGTACATGGCAGGTCTCCAAAACCCCTACTGTTAAATCTGAATTAAGTAGCCTTAATATGTATGATATTTAACATTTTCAAAAGCTATGCATTAAATCTGTAGCCTAAAACTTCTAGTTAAGGAATGAACCCAACACTTCAGGGTTTTACATGTATTTCTTTATCTTTAATTGCTCTTGCCAAGTAGATGTTTCACAGCAAACTATATAAAAGTTCACATCACCTGAATCTGTTTCTGCAAGATTAGTGGAGTAATATCTTAGTCTGCAACTGATCTTTCTCTTTCACAGTGTTTTAGTCCCTGAACTCTTAGGCTTGTATTAAATATGAAATAGGTTTAATGAGTTTTAATATTTAAAGACATTAAATACCCTGAACAAGATGGTTAAGAATTGTAGAGCAACTTTGTCACTAATAAGAGCTTAGCAAATCCAGTAAAGTACCACATTAGTTTTCTATATGAATGATTATATATATATTTTCTATGTTATCAGTTTCTGACGATGTGTTCATTCCTTGAAGCTGAATTTCTTCTGAACAATGTTAGATGGAATATGAATGAATTAAGTAATTTTTTAAAAATTCAGTTATTCACATTTCTCAACATGAATTTACATTCATTTCTACAGCATTAGTTGGCAAACAAAATTACATGAACTAAATCTTTCAATAACAACTATCAATAAGGTGTTTATTTAAGCAGAGAAGATATCAAGATATGTGTAGTTGCACCTCATCTGTGAAAACTGACAATTTGTGATAATCTGGGTCACAGTCCAGTACTTTACCTCCTTTACCCATAACCTCCCTCAGGTCTGATGTTTTCCCTCTTGACATTAGTAAAGTGTCTGACAGATCTGAAACTGGTACATCAATGCTTTACAATAGCTCATACTTCATCTGGCATACCAGTGTTATGTTTATATAAAACAATATAATATTGTTTCTATTAATATCTCGCTTGTTTTCAAAAACACAATGGAGAAAAATAACGAGACACAATACTTGGTATATATACACACCTATGAAAGCCTTCACAAAGTAAATGGCAATCTCAGAAACTGCACCTAAAATTGTGTCTATAATCTGGTCTAAAGTAACTGCCATTTGTGCAAGTGGACCAAAGACAAAAAAAAAAACAGATTGGAAGAACTTAATATTCTACTTTATATTAAAACTGATGGAGAAGGGAGACAAATCTTCCATCCCATGAATCATTTTAAAGGGATAAAATGTACCTCAGAACACTATAAAGGGGGCCAAAACTACATTTTTAATAGGGTCCAAAGTAGGGATGTTGAATACTAAAAAAATCCAAAAACCAAAAAGCAAATAAAATCTCAGTGTACAGAAACAGCAGGATAAATAAGACCTTGTAATCTGCAGGCCACACTGCAGTGGCAGCTCAAAGGAAACTAAAAGGTCACATTGCTGTCAATTCTCCTATTAATAATCAACTTTTGATTTTAGTAGTGTTGTGGTGGGTTGACCCCGGCTGGTCACCAGGTGCCCACCAAATCACTCTATCACTCCCCCTCCTCAACAGAACAGAGAGAAAATGTACAATGGAAACCTCATGGGTCAAGATAAGGACAGGATGATTACTTACCAATTACTATCACAGGCAAAGGGACTCAACTTATGGAAATTAATTTAATTTACTGATATTTAAATATAGTAGGATAATTACAAGCAAGAACAAATCTAAAGCCACCTTCCTTCCTCCCCTCTCTAATTCTCAGGCTCAGCTTTACTCCCTATTTTCTATACCTCCTCCCCCCCAGTAGTGCAGGGGGTGGGGAATGGGGGCTGCGGTCAGTTCATCACACATTTTCTCTGCCACTCCTTCCTACTCAGGAGAATTACTCCTTACACTCTTTTCCTGCTCCAGTGAGGAATCCCTCCCTTGGATACAGTCCTTCATGAACTTCTCTAGCATGGATCCTTCCCTCAAGTTGCAGTTCTTCAAAAAATGCTCCATCATGAGTCCTTTCCATGGGGTGCAATCTTTCAGGAATTAACTGAAGGGCCCCCCACAGGATCACAGGTCCAGCCTTGAATTTGCTCTAGCAAGGGCTCTCCATAGGCTGCAGCTTCCTAGAGATCTTCCACTTGTTCTGGCACAGGCTGATTTGCAGTATGGATACCTGCTCCAGATGGATCTCTACAGACTGCAGGGGAATCTCTGCTCTTGTGCCTGAAGTCCCTCCTCTCCCTCCCCATTCTCTGATCTGTGGTTCTCTCACCTATCGTCATTTCTCTCCAGGTGCTGCTGCACAGCATTTTTTATCCTTTCTTAAATATTTTCATAGAGGTACTCCTAAATGTTGCTGACTGGCTCAGATTTAGCCAGTGGCAGACCTCTCTTACAGACTGGTGAAACTGGCTTTGCATGACATGGGGGCAGCCTCTGGCATCTTCTCACAGAAGCCATCCCTTCAATCAATCCATGCTCTATGAAACCTTTCCACATAAACCTAATGCAAACAGCTGCAAGGGCATCACATGATAACAAACAATATAGGAAATGGTGAAGATATGGAAGCATAATTCTGTATTAATCTAAAGATCACTGTGAGTAAAATATTAGGGTCCTTCCACAGTACAATTTTTTGTCCCACAGTACAATTCATTGTTCTTCAATACAATTTATTGTACATTACATATTAGAAGATGAATTTACGCTATTTCTCTCAAATAGGATTACAACATAGACCACAGTACCTGCTATTCTCTCTAAGCAATACCTTAAGGGAAACTGGAAAAGCAAAATATTCTTGATGCTGAAGACTATCTTAATACCCATTTTCCATGTAGCTGCTGTCACCCTAACAACATATTTCCAACAGTGAGAACACAGATAGCTTCCTGCAGAGTTTCTAATCGCAGGCCCATTTTGCAGAGCAGCCAGGAGGATGTGCTAGTGTAATGAGAAATCTGGTAACTACTGCCTAGAGATATAACACTTCATGTCTGCTCACTTTTCAAACTCTCTTGGCTTAAAACAGGGATCCTAGCTTGGCTCCTAAATCTTTCCTTCCCTAGATAGCAACACATTATTCTCACACCAAATAGCTTAACTTGCTGGCTGCCTACAGAACCCCTGCGAGCCCCTTTAATTATATACAAAACTAACACACAAGGTCCATAAAACACTTCCAAGTCAGTCAAGACTGCTAACTACTTGGATTTGAAGTGAACATGCTTGTGTTTTGATTAAGTTGGTACTTCTGTTTACATTGCATGTAAAGACAAAATATGCCAAAGATCAGGGAGGACCAGTTGTACACTGGACTTCAAAGTTAGTGTCCCAGATTTGCTTTGTTTAAAAGACAACTTAGGGTTATTTTGGGCAAAAAATTCTAAAGTATGTAAAGAAATGATGCTATTTCAGTAGGATTTTTCCCACAATATATTTTAAAAAGTCTTCTTTTTGCTTGACATAATTTCCCTGTGGCATTGTGCCACCTCCACACATCCATCCATAACTCTTCTCCTGCTTGAAACAATCTTCAACATGCCACTCTTGTTAATGACTGAGATACCCCCTGATGGTGCTTAACATTTAATAGTGCTAGAGCTTCACGTTTGCCCAAACAACCTTTTCCATTTACCTTACCTCAAAGGCGTTCTAATTTTTCTTCAGAGACAGAAATCCTTTAAGCCCATTGTATCCTTAGGCTACAAATTTACTGAGATTTAGGTTTCCAATAAGAGCTCCAAGATGAATGCCACCTTCTCATTTATGAATCAATTTTTGCCCATCGGCTTTTCAGTGTTATTACTTTTTATTTTATTTTAAACTCAAAGGGGAGAACCTCAGGAATACATACATACATACACACACAATGTTGGGACAAGGGGGGAAAGAGGAAAAACTTAAATCAGAAACAAATAAAACACATGGCATTCTCTTCAACATTCTATGTATATAGAAATGTCAAAAAATGTGTAACCTCAGATATAGTAACTTTTTCGTCTTCAGGACTCTTGTTTTGATCATCTGCACTCACCACAAAGGCATGCATGCTATTTCTTTGTGTCATGAACTATGTTTTTATATTACAGTTTTCAGCAGTTAAAAAGAAGTACTTTTCTTACACCACAATTCAACTGATGCTATCATCTGTCTTCAGTGGTTAACACGTGTTTGGTCTCAATGAAGAAAACTCTGTATCTTGGAAAATTCTGTATAGGACTAGCATATGAAAAATCTTTACTTCCCTAAACTAAGTAAAAATCCAGTGCAATTCATTTAGAGCTACATTTCAAACAGGTGAAGCAATAAACTGAATAGTTTAAAACACAGTTACAAGAATCATGATTTTCAAATCACTGACTTGTAAATTCTGATTTATTTTAATCGTGTTTTGACTGAAATGGATGTTGAACTTCATGTAAAGCCCAACACACTAAGCAATTCTAATTGGGGAATTATGTGTCTATGGTTATGTATCAAATCTAGATAAATTAGAATCTCATTTTAACTGTTTGCTGGGAGTCAGATACTATTTTTCTCTATGGTTTAAAATTCAACCCATTTGAGGAATACAATGAAATTCAAAAATCAATCTTCTATCAGAAGTTAGCCGGCCATGGCAGAACTTCCCTAGGCTTCAGAAACATTCCCGGCAAAATAAGAATTGCCATGTGAACCAGGCAACAGGTTTGCCAAATCCTGATGGTATTAGCTAATTCGAATTTTATCTACTTTTATGACATCTGTTATACTACCTTTAGTTACACCATGATATCATAAGCAATTATTTAAAAAGAAGAACAGGTTCATTTGATGGGAAGGGAGGTATTTTCAGAGTTCATAATTTATCTAGAAAGCTAAAAATACAGAACAGAATCTTTCTGTAAATGGGACATTTGGGAATCCACCTCTGAAGATTTTTTTTAAAGAAAGCATCTTCCAGTATAGCTAAACTATGACAGTAATGAAAACAACTGGAGTTCAGTATTATCTACATGAATGCTTAAAGGACACTCCTGATCAATGTGTGACTCAGGCCCAAGTGACTCCACATAACCATTGAGACACTGACCCATGGGATGCATATCAATCAAGACTCTCTTTTAACACCACAGAACCTGACACGCTGACTAATTTGTTTCATTTATGGTTTAATCACTACTAGGGTTTTTTAACTGCTGTATTCTATATCTGAATTTCCCATTGCACAGGCAGGTGAAAGTGATGTAAGCAAATGTGGGCTTACACACCTAATGATTCCTCGTAATCAGATTTAAAAAAAAGCTGAAACATAATCCAAGAAAACCAAAATAAAGCATACCAAAAACCCTCAAGAGTCCTGTTGCTTGGACTTGGAGAACAGGTCTTGCATACTAAACATCAGGAAAAGCCGTTTTCAAAGGTTGTCTGAACTCATGTTAAATAGTTGACTACTCAGCCAAGTGAAAAATAGATCCAAAGGATGAAATAATAAAGCATCAGGAACAAAAGATCCACACACTATTTAGCAGAGAATGAGGCTTTCTATATTGGAAACATAAGCAGAGATTCTTACAGTACTTTGAAAAAATGATTGCAAGCAAAGCCTTGTGAAACATCAATGTATTCTGTGACAGCTGTTTACAGGTTTTTCCTTTTAAGCAGTACACAGTTGTATGTCAGAGCAGTAATTTCAGGAGAAAAAAATAGAGATCTGAATGCTTTTCTAGATACAGGCATGCAATAAAAATACACTCACCTGAAAATAAATGATAATGGTAATTTTAGGTTAAAAAAATGGTTTGTGTACTGCAAATTGAAAGACTCTAACCCCTGAGTTTTCTAAAATGCATTTCTCAGGTTTAGTTATACATTATTTAATACTCAGAATTCATTTTCATAGTTTCTGGATAAGCCATTCAGAACAGCAGTGTATTATAATTGAGAAGGAATGGAAGGAAATAGAACATAATACAAAGCACCTACAATGTCTCCTGCTCCACTAAAAAAAAAACCAAACCAAACCTGTAAGTATGAAAATCCAACATTTTTGGTTATGATAAAGGAAGGAAATGAAATTCTTACAGTACTGTGTTTAAACCAAAGCTAGATTCAATTCAAAAAGTGGTACTGCTTCAGATAGCATTTGGCTTCTTAATATTGGCTTACGACAGTAATGAAAGATTTTATTTATAGTTGCTGTTTTGTAACAACTAAAGGAAAAATATGCTTTAAAAATTAATATGAATATTTCTTATATGCTATATCACGTTTTAAAGCAATCTTCAAAAATTCTGGGAAGCAATGTAAATGAGGTGAGTGATAGCACAGCACAGGCCATTTGGCACCTGTAAGACCTTCTGTTGCAGAAAGTGGATTGGCGAATTTTGTGCTTTTTCTTCCAAGGCTCCCTTTTACTTATATGGAAAGCAAAACCTTATATTACAGAAGTGTTTTATTTGAATGGTATGTTTATAACTCCTGTAAGGAGCTGAAATAGCAAACTGACTTAGAGTCTCTACAGCTCTTTCATGGAAGAAAACGGGAAAACAATCTGTGTGTAATAGTTTCTAGCTTCTTGCTGCTACCTCTCCCTGCTGACCATAATATAGATGAGACACAGCTTATTATCCTAGGCTTTATGACTACAGTAATATTCTCTTGCCACTAAGGAAGCTTGTCTTCCTGGGTGGGAAACACAGAACAGTACTGCTGTTTTAGGAGAAAGCTTGCTGTTCCACGCAGGAAGATTTTGTTCAGAAGCAAAGGCTTGAACAAAACAAGGGGAGAACAGTACTTCTTTCTGAAATCAAACACTTCTGAAAGTTGCCTCAGTGACATGACAGAATCCTCTGAAATGCAAATATATATACATTCAAAACATCATTTGTTTCTCAAAACTTCATTAGGTATAATCAAGAAGAGTTATGACATCTTCTGCCAAAATTCCTCGCATATATCTCTATGGTAATGTCACAGAGTTAGTATCTGACAAATTTCTCTTATAGGTAAGCATGGCCTAAATACACTAGAGAAGATAAGACTAGAGAAGATTCAAGAAGATAAAACAGAAGCTGAGACACTGCAAACCTAAAAAGTAAAAATAATAAGATTGCTTAAAACTTGGCCATAATGTTTTAACTGGGGTCTTCACCAGTCAAAATTAGTATCTATTGAATAATTTTTTTTTTGTAAAATATTTTTTTCTAGTCCAAAGCTGATATCATAGGCAATTGTTTTAAACTACCACTTGTGGTTTGTTGGCCTTGCCTGGCTAGTAAATGCCCAACCAAGCCCTCTCTTGCTGCTTCTCCTCAGCAGAACAGGAGAGAAAATAAGATAAAAACACTTTTAGAGACTGAGATGAGAAGACAGCTTAAGAATTACCATCATGGGCAAAATGGGCATTACTTTGAGAAAATTAAATTTGTTGTCAATTAAAATAGAGCTGGGTGGTGAGAAACAAAGGAAAAAGAAACAAGGGCAACATCTTCCACCCTTTTTTGAGGCTCAACTTCATTCTCTCACTCCTGACTTGTGAATATACTTGCTCTAGTGACTCCTTCTTCAGAGCTGCAGAGTAATCTCTGCTCTGATTCCTTGAACATCTCATTTCCCTCCTTCACTGACCTCGGGGTTTGCAGTGATGTTTCTCCTATTTTTCCACACTTCTTACTGCCAGGCAGTGTTTTTTACTGCAGGTGGTGCTTTTTACCCTTTCTTAGGCATGTTTTCTGCAAGATGCCACCTCCTTGGTGGTGAGGCACAGCCATGCCCTGAGGTGGGTGAACAGGAGAGAGATGGAACCAGCTGCGTCCAGTGTGGGGCAGCCAGAGCTGCTCCTCACAGAAGTCACCCCGCAGCCCCCACTGCCAGTGCCAGGGTACCTGTACCCAATCCTTACCTACATAATCCTGGAAACCCATATCCTACATATATATATATATATAATGAAGAAAAAAAAGGAAGCGAGCAATAAAAATTATTAGGTGAATAAGGTTGAAAAGTATGAGTACTTAGCAAAATACAAGTATGCACTCTTTTTACCTTGCATAGAGCCAGCCTGCATAATGGGGCACAGACTCTTTCTGTATAGTTGAAGAGAATTTTTCATATATTGCTCTAATTGTCAAGATTAAATGGGAAAAATGAAATATTTATCTTTTTAAAATCAAGTTGAAACACTTGAGCCAGAAAGGCTAAAACAAGTTCATGGAACAATCACACAAACAATTTAAGGCCATGATTTATTTAGCAGGTTCAGAGTGATAATGAGCAAAACCGCTAATCAGTGCCCACAGATATTAAATAATAAATTCAGTAGGCTGAAATGGGTATTTGTAGAGCAGCAAACATTAGTCTAATGATTGAATTAATCTTAATGTAGAGAAATTCTTGCATGCCAAATTTGTTTACCACATAACATGATAATGAAGATTAAACTGGTGGGTCTTCTTTACCTTTACAAATTAAGAGTTACTTGGGAAAAGTTGAAAGGACATCAAGTGGCAAAGTTTTGTAAGAGGCACATGAAAAGATTGAGCAAACAAGACACAGCAAGAGATGAGGTATTACACTTTGAATGGCTGAATATAAATTATTGGATTAGTACAGTTTATCAAAGAACCTACTGTGTAAAACAGATCTAGAAATAACCATGGGCTTCATAATTAGCTGATCATTCTGGTGCTTCCCAAACCCACTTTTGTTGGCTAAGGAGGAAAATCTGTGTATGTCTGTGTACACAGGCTGGAAGTTCAGATATCTGTGCTAATTAATGTAGTTGGGTTTTTTGTTTGTTTTCTGATCATCAAACAAATGTGCTTACAATGATAATTAAGGACAATTTTTTTCAAATGTCTTGCCTGAAAAGAACCTTGGATTCTTTTTAGAATAGACAGACAAATAAATAAACAAAAAAAACCTCTCTAACAATGAAAATAATTGCTTTCTTCTCCTTTAATAATATTCAGTATCTATTATGAGGTACAACTGACTGTTACAGTAGAAAGTGATATTTTTAAAGTGCTTGCTGTTTGGCATTTTGATACACAGAAGAATGGCCCAGTTTGACAAAACTTTCATAAGGCGATTATCAGCAAAGCTGATTCTTAACTACAGAAAAAAAAAAGTTTATTTCCAATTATTTATTGGGGGGTAGTTATATCTTGGTTTGTGGAGGGTTTTTTTTTTGTTTTATTTTTTTTTTGTAACTGGTCATCGCTCAGATATTTTAAACTGAGACTTTGCTGAAGTATCATCCAGAGACACACTTGGCTACAAAAATCAACCCTTTTTGACTGTGATGGGCTAATTCAAATGATCAAAGCTGTTGAATACATGCCATCAAAACAAAACTAGTGCTAATGAGGTAGGCACTACAACCAAGTTTAAAGTCAGTTATATGTTCCAGTGAAAAATAGATTTGATTTTTTTTCATCTAAATAATTTAAATAATTTAAATAATTAAATTAAATTGTTATTGGTGAAAGGCCTAGAACATAAGTCCTGTGAGGAGTGGTTGAGGGATCTGGGGCTGCTTAACCTGGAGAGGAGGAGGCTCAGCAGAGACCTTATTACTCTCTACAACAGGAGGCTGTAGCCAGGTGGGGTCAGTCTCTTCTTCCAGGACACCAGAGACAGGATGATGCACCACAGTTTTAAGCTGCACCAGGGGAGATTTAGGCTGGACATTAGGAAGAAGTTCTTCACAGAAAGAGTGACTCTGCATTGGAATGGGCTGATGGTGAAGTCACCATTCCTGAAGGTGTTTAAGAATAGACTGGACACGGCACTCAGTGCCATGGTTTAGTAGATGAGGTGGTTGGACTCTACAGCCTCAAAGGTCTGTTACAACCTAATTGATTTTGTGATTCTATTAAATGATCTAATTATTTAATCTGGCTAAGGTGCAAGATTTGCCAAATTTCCTTTAAAAAAAAAAAACACAACAAAACAGTATTTTGTTATCTTTTTTACATAGACTAAATACACTATTCTATGCCTGACGTGTTAAGGAGATTCAGTTGCATATCACATATTTTAATTTCAGATGCACTGAACTGAATGTATAGGACTTATACACATTTGAGGAAGTAATATTGCATATGATATAATAATGAAAATCAAAAAAACCCACAAAAATCCTATTGCTAGAAGAAATGTGCAATATGCAAATACTTCCTCAATATCTTTCAGAGATCACTGTTAAGTGCTCTTAAGCATTACATCTGGCACCACAGCAGTTTAACACCATTGGCTAGTCTAGACATGCTACTCCAATTTCATAGCCTCAACCTAGTTATAGAGATTTTAATGACCAGGATAGAAAAGTAGAAGACTGCTGTCAGTGAACTGCCAGATTTGTGAGATGCCATAAATCTTGTGGCAGAGTACAACACTGAGTAGGCTGGCTGGCTTGTAATAGGCAAACATTGGACCAGATCAAAAAGGAAGGAGGCTGAATTAAGTAATATGGCACACATCTTTTCCCCCAGTTAAGCACTCATTTTCTCAATTTGGGTTGTTTTCCAGATTGTTCTGGAACTTAACAGTCTTCTGAGGACAGGAGTTCTTTCGTTCAAGTTTGTTCAGTTGACAGAATGATTCATGGACATTTTTGAGCCATAAATAAAAGAGCTTTCTAACTTTTGAGCAGCACAGAGCTGTTCTAAAATGTTTCAATGTACATGGAAGCATTGCCTATAACAATGTCAGTTCCACAGCACTCAGTTTTTTCATTCACAATGCCTATGCTGTCATGCATAATCTATCCAGCTGGCAGTTTACCTGACACCTTCCAAACCATTCTTTTCTCTGCTCCCCCAATAACACTCGTCTAATTTCTCTCCTTTTCTCTCCCTATACTTGTGAAACAGAGTAGGCAATATCAGCAGTCACTTTTGGACGTGACCCACTGAAAAAGGCATTTTATCTTGTCCCCAACCTAAACATACGGAATTCTAAACAAAGGACATGAGATATGAAGAGACATCAACATACAGTGCTACCAGGATTTATTCTTTCAAAGTTAACAAATAAACAAATAAATCACAAGATTTATTTAAAATTCACAAGAGTGAACTAGATTAGAAAGAATAGTAGAATATACCTTTTGTCCAACAAGCAAGCAAGGGAGAAATACACACTTACAAAAGGCCACAGGAAATACTCTTCCAAAAAAGGAAAGACTGTAGACCATAAGTCTCTTTTGTACTAAAATGTCTTCCAAAGGATTAATTTGCTTATTCTTAAATGGCTTTTTAAATGTTACTGTGCACTTATAAGGATTTTTAAAAATTTATTCATGCATGTTCTTGTGGATCACCCTTCAGCCCAAAAGAGAATAAAGCATGTAAAGCAACTTACAGTTTGGATTCCAGTGCTCTTCACTATCTTTTGCTTAATCAGACTCAAATGGCATGACATCTGCCATTTACACGGAGTAGCTCAAAAATGCTGTCTGACTTTTAGGATAGAAACTATTATTTGTTTGTTTTTTTACCAGCAAAGCACTTTGTTTTATTGGAAGGCATAACTCAGAAGCTAGGGACTGAAGTGTGCATAGTGTATAACTGGGGCTAAAAAAATCATAGAATCCTAGAACCATCTAATAGAATATTCTGAGTTGGAAGGAACCCATAAGGACCATTCAAGTCCAACTCCTGTCCCTGCACACGACAACTCCAAGAGTCACACCATGTCCCTGAGAGCATTGTCCAAACGTTTTTTGAACTCTAACAGGCTTGGTGCTGTGACCACTTCCCTGAGGAGCCTGTTCCAGATTTATGCCATTCATTTGAGTCCTGTCATGGTCAAGAGAGTGACAAGATTGGTACCTGCCCATCTGCTTCTGCTCATGAAGTTGTGACTGCAATGACATCTCCCCTCAGTCTCCTCCAGGCTGAACAGACAAAGTGACCTCAGCCACTCCTCATATGAGGAATTTCCCTGTAGACACTTCCCCGTCTTCATGTCCCTAAAGAGACTATTTTAGTTAGGTTTCTCAAAGATGAACTGGGCATGCATCCTATGCCTAACACAGCAGTCCAGATATGCAGAAATAAAGCATGTGAGCATAGCTAGAATTTCTTGAGAATTGAGACCATGAGAGTCCGGTAAGACTGCAGAGGGTATGAACAGTACATAACCACAGATGCATCAGCTTATATTTAATGATGTTCATCTTTAAAATCAGTCATGCTATCTCTTTAAATGTTGAAGGGAAGTTGGGTAGACAAAGGTCAGTATCATTAACTTCTAGATTGTCTGAATATCTCTGTACCCTAGCAGAAAGTGTTATATCTATGCATGCCTGTATGCATAGATATGCATATATTTATCTATTACAGCTGTCACAGTGACCTATATTCATCCATAACATATGTTAGATATTTTCAGTCTTCTGCAAAATGTATAATTAATATGTCTCCAAACAGTGTAGCTGCTCATGCAAGAGCGATTCATATTATTAGGTGCCCATTTACAACTGGAAATATATGACTTCCATTCATAATGAAGTAATAATGTAGGACAAGTATGCATAGTATATCAAAAATTAATAAATAAATATTAAGACCTGGAGTAATGGTACAAAACAACTACCTTATACAATTTCTTTCATTTCTCATGAAAATAAATATATGAACTGTGAAACTATATTTCAAACAACTAATCCATTGTGGTGTGTGCTATTATTTTTAAGTCATTTAGTTTCTTTTCTGAATGATCCAAGGAATTTGCACTTAAATCAGCTGGAAAAGGCAGCAGTGCAGGGAAATTTTTGACTACACTTTTAATTTCACAAACTAACCTACAAATTACTTTAAAATTGCTCGTAACACTACAGTATTACTAACCACCTACACGTTTTTATTGAAAGAGTGTAGCTACAGTCCATTAGTTAATGACTATGCTGTGCTTGCCAGATCACATTCACACTCACAACAACTATAAGTGCCAGAGTTTCAAGGGCCTTGGAATAACACCACCAATTAAAGCCAGCTTCTTTTGTTACATTTTTGCAAAACCAATAAATTCAAAAAAAGAAGAAAAAAACCCCAAAGCACTCAAATTGTATTGGTTTCTCTACTGAAGATAAAATCAATTTTGTATCCTTTTGCTGTGTTACAGTGTAAGTCTTCTGCAATATTGAAATATATGCTTGTATATTTTAAGCACATTTTAAATAACAACAATTTACCATGTTTTTAGTAATAAATTGCTTTCCCTAAATTTGGCAATTGACCACCACTTTTTAACAAAAACATTTTTTTTAATATTCAGTAAAAATTAAACATCAAAACTGTTTAATTCAATTTAAATTACTCCATCACACTCTCTTGTCAGTCATATATATTTTTCCATAAGAAAAAATGAAGGATGTGTAAAGGGATAAACAGCACACCATTCAGCTCTTGGATTATAAAAGATGCAATGATTATAAAATTGAGAAGTTTTTATTTTTTCCCAGTTATTTTAGATGAATGAATCATTTATAACTGACATTTTTACTTGATAATGAGTATGTCTTAATAGTTATCTCCACGATAATATTTAAAAAATGCAGTGATGGAATAGAACAGTTCAGTACAGAAAAGTAAAAGAAACAAGTTACTCAATTTTTCTCAATGAACTTAAATACATTCCTTAGATATTGAAGACAACACACATCTAATCTAAAAGAGTAGTGGAGCATATCACCAAGTGAGAAAAAGAATCCTTCTCCTAAATGGTAGGTACATAGAATTTCATTTCAAGTTTTGTATTGAAAATGACATTTTTGTGTGGTTTTCAGAGTGAAGAACTTAAAAATCACCATAAATATGCTGGGAGTATTTGAGCATAAAGTACTTAGATGATGGTTCAGTAATGCAGATTTGTTTAAAATAATTTGTGAGTTGTTTCATGTAGAAAGAAATATATCTTACTAAATAGTAAGTCTACATTAATTTGCAGGAGTGTACTTCTGACATGAATCTCCTAATCACCTCCGCCTGACATACTTGTGAAGACCTTTTGGAGCACAAGAATAGGATTCCTTTGGAATAGAATGAAACCAGAACTATTCTTCAGTAACTAATGGGCATTCAGCCCATAGACCACAAAAGTCCAGAACAACTGCCACGGAAGCATACACAGTAAACTCTGTTTTCTCAGTACTAGTTGCTTTGCATCCAGATCTGTTCCTACTGTGCTGTGTAATACTTCGTCACAGAGCTACAAACACTGATAAAGGTGTAAAAATTATATATAGGTTATTATATATATATAATATATATAACATCCAAGAAAATGTTTTTCTCACAAAGATGTCCAAATGTTACTAAATATTTTTTTTGTGTTTTGTTGTTGTTGTTGTTGATTTTTGTTCATTTGTTTGTTTTGTTGGGGGTTTTCTGCTTGTTTGGTTTTGGGGTGTGATTTTTGTGCTGAGGTAGCAGGGGGGTTTATATTGAAAAGCTTTTTGCCAAAGCTGCAAAATTTTCAAACTGTCCTGAACAGTTAAAGATTGATTTATGTCTTTATCTATATCTCTGTTTCAAGATGGGAAAAAAAGTTTTTGAATGTTTTGGAAAAGATTTTTTATATATTTTCCTTTCTTGCCGCAGGTAAATATGTCCTAAGTTTAGTTGCTTATGTTGCTACCATGTCTAGATGAATTCTCTGTAGCACACAGGCCTTCACATTGCAATCACAGAATAAAAACATTTAACATGTGATGCACAGTGAAAAACATAAGTACTCTACTATTATTTTCCTTCTCCCTACTTATCTTAACATGTATTTACCTGGATTAGTATGTAAGGGCATAAAGTATTACACTAAGAAATGATTCAACTCTTATTCCTATTTCTAGGAGGCTTACTTCCATGGGCTTTGGACTGGAAATATAATTCCTTATTTTTTCCCATCTACTTAATTCATATTTATTCCCCCTTCTCATCCTGTTGAAGGAAAACAGAAGAAGTGTAGGTGCAAAAACATAAAATATTCCTTGGGAAGGCAAATATTTGAAAGAAAACAGAATATTTCTTACCTATATAATATAATTTTCAAATTTTATTCAGAGAACCTCTTTTCTTATACATTGATTTCTCCTTAAGAAAAAAAAAAAAAAAAAAAAAAAAAAAAAAAGCAAACATAAAATCTGAGAAAAATAAAGAGATAAAACCATATAATAAGCATAATAAAATTAATACCTAGTGTCTGGATAAGTTTAGGTCAAATCTGAAGATGCTTATAGATAAGGTTTTTGTCTTAAGATAACACACTTTTTTCTTCCAAAAGTCTAGATGTCCTTCCCAGAAAGCAGTTTGCCAAGATGTTTTAATTTCAGTTATACCACAAAAAACAAACAAACAAAAAAACCCAAAAGAAAACAAAACAAAAAAAACCCCAAAAAATTGGAAAAAAAAATAGGAAGCTATGCAATTGGTATTTTTATTTCATTAGTCTTGTAAAAAAATGAGGTATGAAATTTAAAAATGCCTTTTTCCTATGAAAAATGTTATGTGCAGATAGATAAGAAAAACTGATAAACCCCCCAAGAGATATGAGTATTCCCTTAGCAACAAGAACATCTGAGATTCATCTCACACAAGAAGTTGGATTTGTGAGAATCAACTAAATTTAGGTGTCTCAGTTTCCCCTATACACAATGCCAATTCAGTCAATACAGTTTGGAAAATTATGCCTCTCACATTAAAGTAGACACATCTACTACACATCATTCAGTTCAGTAACTGACTGGGTCTCTAGTCTCAGTTATCATAACTGAGGTCTCCACTGACTACACCTGGATCTCAGACTAATTCACATCTACCTCCAACTCACATCTGAATGACTCATGGATACATCACGAGGTTACACATACGTCACCTGCACTCACACCTTTTTGAATGAATCTCAACCTAAACCTCACCTCTGTCTACTACCAGCAATACCAGCTTAGAAATATCCTGGGGAACCCAAGGTGGTTGCATGTGGATGTCAAACAGGAAAGGAGGAAGTGCAACTAACAAGAAGTAGTAGGCATTTAACAAAATGCTGAAGTATAACAAATTATCTGAGTCCCATGTATATAAACTCTGGAGCTAAATTTCATCCAAAATGTCTTTGTGTGAATTTGGTATTTAAGCTACTATTACACTCATGAGAATTATGGTTAATGGACTCTAAAGTGAAATTTAGCAAACCTGGTTTAGCTACCTAGTTTAAATGAAAGATTTTGTGCTCAATATATTAAAAACTTAGGATAAAGTTTTAGATTTCTACATGTAAGCATCCAAATTCAGTGTATATAATATTAAGCTGAGTTCATCATTAATTTCTGGAACCAACATGGGTATTACTTGATTAATTTCTACAGCCTTCATTTATAACCTATGTTGGGATAAAGGCATTTCTCTACAAGATTTACTTGATCCACTTCAGAGATCTACCTCAGGAGTTAAACTGGAGAAGAAATGAGTAACCTGGATAGTTCCTATTTGTGTTTGATTTCTATACTGCGTATAGTACTACACCAGATATCCAATCAAAAATTTACACCTTTATACTTCATTTACCTTAGAGAATACAGATTTTTCTTCCCTTTTTTTCTTCATATCTGTATTGCACAGTCTATGCAAGACAAAATTAATTGATATATAGGATTGCAGAATCATAGAATGGTTAAACTTGGAAGGGAAGTCTGGAGACAGTTTAGTCACACCTTCCTGCTCAACTCAGGGAGTTACCATGACTCAGCAAGAGAAATGTCCTGTTTGATTTCCAAAATATCCATGAAGATTCCACCATCTCTCTGGGAAACGTGGTGCAGAGTTCTATTGTTCTGATAGCAATAAATTTTTGCGGTTTTTTTTTTTCCTTATGTTTAAAGAAAATTTCTCTGTATTTCAGTTTGTGTCCAGTCTCCCTTCTTTAATTTGGTATACTACTGAGAAAAGTCTGTCTCTCTCACCACTCTCCTTTCCGCACCACATCAGATATTTTCACACATTAATTAGATCCTTCCTAAGCCTTCCCTTCTCTGGGATGAAGAGTCACAGCTCTCTCAACATCTCCCCATGTGACAGATGCTCTAATACCATAATAATCTTTGTGGCCCTTTTCTGGACTCAGTCCATATTTCCATTTCCCTTCCATACTTGAAAAACCAGCACTGGACTTGGCATTTCAACTGTGTCTCACCAGTGCTGAGTAGAGAGAAAGGATCTTTCCCATCAGCTTGCTGGCAGTACTCTTTCTATTGCAGTTCAGGATACTGATTTATTTTCTCCGAGGGTGTCTTTCCGCCTCATGGCTAGCTTGCTATCCACCAGGACTCCCAGTTCTCTCACTGCAAAGCTGTTTTCTAGTTGTTAGGCTCAAGTCTGTGTGGATGCAATGAGGTTATTCTCCCTGCATTAAGTTATTCCTCTCATTGCAGACATCAACAATTCTAATTCTACTTAAAATTTGTAGCCACTTAAATGCTGAAATTAAAAATGCCATGTTAAATTCGACACTTTATTCTCACAACTATAATCTTTCTTTTTGCCGACTTCCATTGGTAATAGGAGTTGCACTGCTAAGACTCCATTAGTAAAAGAATACGTAACATTGGAAAATTAATTTAAATATCATAAGGAGTCACAGCTGGCAACAGTAACTTTCACTGAATTTAGGAAACATCAACATCAAAAATATCAAACAAATATTTCTGTCATAATCATACTATCACACCTTTAAAAGGTGAATTGTATCAAATACAGGTGATAGAGCATCTAGAATTCCAATAAAATATTTCTAATATATTTCATGATGATTAAAGATATATGTGTTCGCCTGTGCTTTTGACTTTAATCTCTAATGGAAAGTCTTTAAATAATAGAAAAATCTGTTGCTGTTCTATTGCTAAAAAGTACTGTTAAACAGCATGTTCATGAGGCAGAAAAAAACCCCACTCAGGTCAAAAACAATGACTGATAAAGAGAAAAACTGATGTTAAAACTCTGTAGAGTCTGTTTTAATTTAGATGTGCTTTTTTGGTTTTTTTTTTTTCTTATTCTGAATTTTTTATTCTTTTTTTTTTACTGGACAGACTTTGGACCAGTATTAAAATACAGAGAGGAAAAACATGCTTAAGAACAAAATGCTGCAACATTCAAAATACTACTACGAATTACTCAGTGTGTTTCAGATTCAAGACTTGAGCACTCAATCTAAACTATGGATAGCAAACACCTCTTTTATCAAACAAAAGGCTGATTCAGTTGAAGTCAGTAAGCAATGTAGTACTATTTTCTCTGTCACTGAAGATCATTAAATCAAGAAATCATTCTGTAACACATGCTGTAGACACCAGCAGAAGACACATGGTTTTTTAGGTTATTGGCTAGGATTTCTGATCTATATTATGCAGGATGCTGTACTAGTCAAAATAGTCCTTTGGGCCTCAAAATATCCTTGCACTTCTAGAAGTCACAGATATTACATTGAGAAAGGGTGGTACAGTCACACAGACAAGAGGTAGAGACTGAAAATAAATGCTTTCAGACTGAGAATGCAATACCAGCTTTTATTCTGGTGGGTTAACCTTGGCTGCTTCTTGGGGCTTTAAGAGAAATGGGACAACTTCAAGACTGTTCAAAGCATTATTTATTGCTGCAGTCTCATTGAAGGGTGAGAACGCCTTCACCATACACAGAAAGTCTGTGGTTAGTGGTCACAAGATCATAAGTTACAAGGTCTTTTAAAGGTTAATTAGCCAATAAACTACTGCTACAAAGAATGTTTTTACATTCACAACAATCCCTAATTAATTTGTCTTATATATCTTTGCTGCAGTGCAGACTCTCTTGACCAATTATCTAATGACACACAAACTTAAAGCATTACACCTCAAAGCTTTTTATTACTTTCATAACTACTGCTATATCTTAAACTTTAAACTCTAAAACTTTCTACTACTTGGCTTGATGTGTTTCTATCTAAATTAAAAACTCACAATTTTACTTATGGTCTCTAAACTTGGAAGCATTTTCCAAGGTCTCAGGTCGAACCCTGTACTCTTTTTTTGCATTTGAGCCTGAATGCACAAGATTTTGGGAATTTTCTAGGCCTGGAATTCTCACAGCTGCTCACCAAGGTGCTCACCAAGCTGCTCTATCACTCCCCCTTCTCAGCAAGATGGGAAGAAAATGAGATGAAAAAGCTCATGGGTTGAGATAAGGACAGGGAGATCACTCACCAGTTACCATCACTGGTAGAACTGATTCAGCCTGGGGAAGATTAATTTAATTTATCATCAATAAAAATCCAAGTGGGATTGTGAGTAACAGGAAAAACAAAACTAAAAACACCTTTCCCACTACTCAACTCTTCCTTTTTCCCAGACTCAAATTCATTTTTTCAGACCCTCCTCTTCTGACTCCTCCCCACCTTGCCCCTGCCACTAAGTGGTGTTAAGGAATATGAAATGGGGGTTGCAGTCAGTCTGTAAAATTTTGTGCTTGCTGCTCCTTCTTCATACTCCTACCCTGGCAAACATAGGATCCTTTCCAAGCAACACATGGGTTCCTTCCACGGGGTGTGAGCCTTCAAGATCAGACTGCTCCAGAGTGGCTTTCCCAGGGGCCACAGTTCCTGCTCCTGCATGTGCTCTCCATGGACTGAAACTTTCTTCAGGGAATATCTACCTGTCCCGGGGCGGGTCCTCCACGGGATGCTGGGGGCACCACCTTCTCCACAAGCTGAGAAGGAATCTGGTGTCCGAAGCATGCCCTCTACCTCCTTCTTCATGGACTTTAGTGCCTGCAGGTGTATTTCTCCCACATTTTTCTTGCTCCATCCCCCCAGCTGCTGTGCATCTTTGGGCAGCAATGCATCTGTTTTAGAGCAACTGGGAACTGGCTCTGTCAAATATGGGGGGCAGCCCCTCGTGTCTTCTGGAAGAGGTACCCTCTGCAGCCCCCCTCCCCACAACCTTGCCATGTAAACCCATATAAAACATGCAATCAAACACCAGTGGAAATAAATCACTGGACTATTTTATCACTGGAATATTTTAAAACATCAGTTTGATTTAAGGAAAGTTATGTTAAACACTATTCATTGTGCTATGGTAGAGGTTTGACTGGATTGCTTTGAAACTTAAAAAAGTCAGTGTATGTCTGCAGTAGATCTGAGCTTGCTGTGATAAGTAGAAAAGCCTTGTGAGTAGAAAATACTTACAGAAGAAAAATAGCTCTTAATTCCTTAAGTCCCTTGTTTTAATCTGGCAAAAGCATCCGTGGTTTTAAACTGTCCTTGGAATCATCAGTGATGGCAGCCAAAGGCACCAGCTTTCATCTCACGTGCAAGCTTCCCCTGCCTTTAATTCACCCCTTAAACCCTTCTCATAGTCCCCCTGCCCCATGTAGCCTTTCCCTCTCGCTGCTGAGGACCTGCAAGTGCTCTTCTCAGGCAGTAGCAGCTAGGAAGTTTTGGAAAGTTAGCTGTTCCTCTTGGAGAAGCAATAGGACAAGTTCCCCTCCTACTGCTCATTCGATGGTTATGGCCTCCTGATTTACACTCCAATTAGCTTTAGTGTGTGGAGGAAAAGAGAGTAGAATAGGAACAGATGTAGCACAGTGGCTTTTCTAAACAAAGACAATTTTTAAATCCTCACTGCAATGAGGCGTCAAAGAGATGTAAAGAGATAGCAATCTTCTTATGCCTCTCAGATTTTATTTATCATTATATAGAAGTAAGTGCATGGGCTAAGATTGAATTCAGAGTTCAGGCTATTTTATAGCTCTTCTGTAGGCCACCAACCTGACTCCAGTTTTTCTTACTCCTGCTTGCCTGTAGCTAAATGTGACAGTGTTAGATTCCGTGTGAGGTATGAACTTGTGTGTAATGAAATGGAGGATATGACTCAAATGCAAATGTTCTTTCCTATTTTAGTTCTTATAGTCTCATATTATGAAAACACAAGAATAACTATGGACAGCAAATTATCTAGATCTAGGCATTAATACAGTAGGATTTCTTCCTATACCTTAGGATGTTTAGCTATGGACTACTCCAGTATTGCCAAAAAGGAAACCTTGGAGGGGCAGCAAAATGAAAGACAGGATTAAGCAGAGGGTGCACCCGCAAGGTTAAACCATCATCACCCACTGGATGTAATGATAGTGACACTGTAAAACCAAAGCTCTTTGCAGGAGAGGCTTATCTTCTCCACATGGGACACTATCATATGACCAAGTGTAATGCAAGGCAGTCTTGCCATTACTCTGAACTTTAATCATAATTAAGCCACTGCCATGGAGATATTCCTACTTATTACTGGAATTAGGATACCATTTAACACCCCTGATATTACTTGACTAAACTGCCATAGTATTAGGTTTATTAAAAAGTGTGAAGTCAGGTATTTATCAGCCAAATTTAACCACACAGTTTTTATTGTACTGGAAATAAAAAAAGCTGTCCACAAACATTATTATTGAAAGACAGCATTATAACATCATTTCCAAGAATATGGAATTGCTTTGGAAGTAACAGAGGACGTAATAGAATATTCTATTTAATTTTATTAAATAAAGACATGATCTTAAAACTGGTGGGTGTGTTACAATTTTTGCTACAGCTCCATGTTTTTATAAAGCTATTACTTTCTTGATATATATTAATACTACTTATTAATGAGATGTAGAAATTAGGCAAGCATTTACTTAGCTTCGTAAACATGTATCAGAAGACATAAATATTATATTTCTGTCTGGTTTTAAACCATTGGAATTTTTGCACAGATTCATCCACAGTGTGTAGTAGGCTTTCTCCCTAGAGCAGTTCTAACACTCCACCAAATATATGCTATTCCTCTTTATCTCTTTGAAGAAAAATGAATCACATCCACAGCTTGCAGCTATCAAAATGTGATTTATCAAGCATTTTCATGAAAATGCATTTTTCCCCTTCTTTACACTAGGAGGCACATTTTTACCTCATACAGTTCTATTGCACAGCTCTGCTGTATGCAACTCTTAGCTACATTAACAATTCCAGTCTAAATTTAAGTCCCTGACAACCTTTATTAAACTACAGTGAGACAAGAATTCTTCACTAATAAGGTGGGTTGTTTTTCCACACTGATGAAAACCATGCTTATAGTAATGAAAAATAACACTCTGCACTGACTGCTTGAGAACAAAAGAACAGGATTTTTTTGAGCAATACCTGAAGAAATAATTCACATTAAAATACATCAGAGAGCTGTACGGGTTTAATGCAACTTATGATAAAGGTGTTTGTGTTAAAAGTACATTTCCTGATACACACATTTAAAACCATTAGAAAGTGGGAATTTTGGTAATGAAAGATGTTTTAAAGTAGTATAAGTAAATTCAAATTTACATTGACCTTTTTTTTTTACATCTTAAAGAAACTGGAATGATTTCTAAATTCTTATCTGACATGCTAAAAGATAAAGAACTTGTGTCAGATGACAGATCTTTGGAATATATTCCTTTTTATAGGAATCAAGTGTATCAAGCTGCAAATGTGACGAAAGTGAACTATAAGGAATTGCAATTGACAGGTTAACATCAAACTCCTGTGATCATTGATAATACTGATCAATTAACAATAGGGAAATGGAAAATATATCTTAGCACAATGAATACAACCCTCAAAATAAAAGACCTAAATAAGGAAGACAGATTTCAGTGATGCAAATCAAATTGTTTTGCAGAACCAACTTGGTTTGTAGAACCAAACTTGGTGTACTGTACCAGAACCAAACCAAACACATCATTATAAAATACTTCATATTCCTATCTTGTTGCCCTTCTCTCACAGACACAATGACAGCGTGTGGCTGACAATGCTGATGTTTGGCTTCTCTCTTCATTTCAGTTTCACCCGGTGTGAGAGATTTCTGTTTTCAGATTAGCTAGATGAATGTACTCTCACTGTGTGTGTTTATTTCATTAAATCATGTAATTGTAGTCCTTGTGTCTCCATAGAAGCTAATGAGTGCAAGTAAATATGGCAATAAGGTTTGTCATAGTTTTGTGTAACAAATTAGCAAGACTTTTAGCACATTTCCCACCCCTCCCCTGCCCAATTTCAGGTTTTGAAGACCTGAGCCTTGGTCACTCTTCAAATATAATTAAAATAGCAAAATTATATTGAGAAACAATGGTTGTATTTTTATTCATGTAACTTTGCAGTGTACAGTAATAACCCACACAATTCACTGAGCATTAAAGTCATTAACCAAAATTGCTCTCAGCATGAGGCAAGGACTTTACTATCAAGATTAACATCACATTCTCATGAGCTGAATCAAACTTTTACTTAGAATGAACTTTCATAAAAGTACAGTAGAACAAATCTATATTTCTAGAGTAGAGGTCATCTGCAAACATTCCCAAAAACACTGTTCTTTCTCTTCAGCTGAAGCATTTAGAATAAAAATATTGTTATGCAATTATCACCCAAGACTGGTAGCATACATGTACATGATAATACCACAATTCTCCACTAGGGCTTTCTTCCTTACTTTATAGTTGTATATTTTAACTTAGCATGTTCCAAATACTTTCATAACCACCAATCCCTTAAACAGCCACAGAAATGAAACTACCTCTACGGGCAAATACAACCAGGGAACATTTCACTGCAATAGGACTAGAAATTCAGCTTAGGAGTGTCAAGGTATACAATGTTTGAATGCTACTACACTGGCTATTTTAACTATGAACACATGTAAATACCCACAAAGTAATTTTGCCCAATACCAGATAACATTTTTTTCTTCTGAAAATTGCCATAGGATCTTCAATAAATATAAAATGCTTTAAACCTTATTTCACTTCTCATTTAAAAACTTGTGCCTACAGTAGCAAATTAACTTTTGATACAGTGCTTAGGCAATAGCTTGATACTGAATACAATATAGAAGTTAAATCCATCTAATGATGAGCATGACTTTCATCCTGGCCTGGATTTTTCTAGGAAAAATTTCTGGCACAGTACTGACAATATAATTCCTTTCTTACTTTGTGAGATTTGATCAGATACAGAGTATAATGTTTCAATGTCTGGTAAAAAGCAAAAAACCCTAAATTTCAATACTTTACTAATCGCTAGTACAGCTTGATAGTTAGATTTTCATAAATTTGACACAAATTTAGCATCCCTAAGGCTAAATTAGGTGTAAACACAAACATATTAAAACTTTTCATATAGCTTTTAAGAACATTTACTCATTCTGACTAATCTTCTAATAGTGTCTATATCAGGCATGAATAGATGATCATGATTAATTTATTATGTTTGCACAATGTGCTTAACACAAAGTTTCCAAAACTTCACTTTTAATAACTTGCTATGAAGTTTACTAAGCCCTTTTGTTCTAGCTCTCCTGGTGGACTTTTATGTTGCATTTTGAAGAGAGGTACAATTTAGAGTCTGTGAAACCAATGTGACAGTGCCAACATGCAATGCTGCCTTAAAAACTCCTCTCTGATGTTGTTAAATCTTCCACAAGTCTCATACATGGTCAGGAATTAACTGGATAATTCCACTTAAGCTCCTTGCTTGCTTAAGCAGACATACATTCTTGCTCCAAAGTCAATCCATTCATAGTTGCTATTCTTTTTTAACATTCTTTGTATTTCTAAAGATTAAGGGTTTAACATCATAGTTCCAAAAACATTTCTGCTTTGGTAAAGAAAATAAAATGCAGGTGTCATATCCAGTGGGGAGAAAAAATAATTAAAAAAAAAAAATAGGAAAAGGTAAATAGAGGAAAAGAAACCAGAATGCAACTCTTAGACAGTAAAACATTTCAAACTGTTTCTTTGTAGAGTTTCATCCAACACAACCTCTTGGTCTTCCCATATATATGAGAAAAATATTTCCAAAGTCAATATTCCACAGTTCATGTTGTCATCTGCCATGATGTAAATGCCATCATTCAGATCCAGCTCTGCCCAAATGAGGAGATGGACCTTAATATTGTTCATCAGATCCCAAGTCCACCTTCTCTCCTGGTTTGTACAGGCCCAGTGACAACTTAATCATCTATACAAAAAGGGAGAAATGCCAAAGACAGAAACTAATTCTTATTTCTATACTCCTGGGATGCAAGAGGACTCAGGTTCAATTACCTTCCAAGTGCACAGATAAGACTTTTAACCTTTGTCTCCACATTCTAGACAAAACACAAGAAGCTTAAAAGCAGTGCTACTTCCCCCTCTCTGTTTCCAGTATGTCTAAGCCTCCATATTCCACATTCGAATGCCCAAATACCAGTCACAGTATTGGTTAAGCTCTTGCTTCAATTTTTAGTGCTCTCACAAAAACACAGCAATAATGTAAATGTATTATAGAGGAGGAAAGAAGAGAAAGGCAGAAGTTCCCAAATCAAATAGTTCATTTTTAATATTTGTATGAAAATCTGTATCTGACAGTTCCAATACATCATGCATTCAAGGTTAATAAAGACCCTGTGATTCTTAATGTTAGAAGGGGGAATTGCAAAGGTGCTTTCAGTTCTTCACTGATTTACTGGTTACTTTGTTAGTCTAAAAGACAGTGCAACCTCCATGTCTTTGAACTTTCAATTGATATTTAGAATGACTTTCCTAAAGCAAAATCTAAAGCTACACATCTACAGCACTATCAGCAAACATCAGGCAAAATTTTGCTACTTTGTAGAACATCCTTCTCCCCAGCTGTTATTACTTACTGTGCAATTGGTATGAAGCCATTTATTCTACTGGATAAACTTTTCTTTTCCACAGGCAAATTACAACATGAGGCACTTCAGGCAAACTACATTTTTCCAAACAATCCTTATGAGCTAATATGATCAAATATTCATGTACGTGCTTAAAAAACCCTCTAACATTGCAAAGCTCAAAGGGATGAAAAAGAGACTAACCGAATTAGCAAAGCAACTTAAATAAGCAGAGCAGTGATGGTGACTCACCCGAGTTGGGGTCAGAATTGCCATCAGCTTCAGTCCTCTTGTCCGGTGAAGCCTGGTCGTAGAATTCGTCCTGCGGCTGAACCAGAGGGAGAGGGTGTGAGATCAGGGTTCCACCACCCACTGGCTCGTGGTCTCCCAGACCACTGTCACTGCAGCTTTCCTGGGAGCCATCGGGGAGGTGAAATGTAACACGGCGCTGGGACTACAAAGAAGAGCACAGGACACACTGATTAGTGCTCTTCTTTTCAGTTCTCTTGATTATAATTTTTTTTTTAAACTTTTGACATACAAATAGATCCCTGGCAATGCTTATGAAGCAATTGCTATTCTCATCTTTGCTTGTTTGTTTGTGTTTTTGGTTTTTTTTTAAATTTGCTTTTAGATGGGAAATTGGCATATGGGAGAGCCAAATTTCAGAGGTCTATACATGCACATCAATGAAATAAACTTCTTATAAGAAATTGATCAGTGAGAAATTAGGTATATTTTTCATAATTTTTCAAAACATCATCTATTAAAAACCTCTCCCTGAGAGCAGAAACCATTGCAAAATATGTTATGAAAAGCAAATGACATCAGAAAATTCAATAATTGTATCTTTCTGAGGTTAAAATATGTATTATCAGTATTCCAAATGGAAGAAAAAGACACCCACCAAGCTAAACAAAGACATAAAAATGGTTGTCATCTTTCCAAAATATGAATAAATAGCTATCTATAAGTATTTTTAACTGATAGCAGTCATGCATCTAAAATGGATAATTAGGATTGATAATATATGTGCATATATATTCACAGTGGTCAGCAAAGAATCACAAAATGTAGTGGCAGAATAAATAATTATCAATTTGATAAGAGAAATAAAAATAAAATAGCACAGAATTTGTACAAAAAAACACAGGGATTGAGAGGAAGAATTACATATTTTACTGAACTTTTTAAAAAAGAAACTGTAGCCATCTCAAAAGAAAAAGCAGTACACCCTTCAGTGTACACTTAGATTAGTTAACCATTATTGATTTTGAACCTCTCTCATCTGGAGAAATAATCTGACTTTTGAATTGTGGCCACAGAACGATACAGTGATTCCCCAGAGCTTCAGAGCTGATAGCACCGCTGCAAATTGTTTAGCAACCATGACTGTTGGATTCATGGAAGGAATATTGCAGGTCTTCATGGATCAAAATAATGCATCTTTGAAAGATTGGAAACAACTAGTTTAAGAGTATCTCAAGAGAGTGGCTAAATTAGGTTAGGCATATCTTCCCACAAAAAAAAAGACAACAAAAAACTGGCAGCTTCAGTGGTTTGGTTTGTTAGATTGATTTAGGATAAAGTAGAGATGCACAAAGTTTGTCTTAAGGATAGAAACTGTTTATTTTACTGGTTATTTCTTATCAATATAAGTAATCTGAAATTTATGGGATATATTTAAGCTAATGATTCAAGATTTCTACAGAGCCAGAATAGAAAGAAACATTAGGAAAATACTACCGTAAGTATCTTCCACTAGTCCTGTATTCATCTTGAAACTGCATCAGACCCCAACTTTCCTTTTTTTCCCCCTCCTCCTCTTAATTTTTCTTTTAATGAGAAAAAACTCAAGTTAATAGTACTAACTGTATGTTTGCTTATTAAAGACTATTTGTTAATGGTAATTGCTACCATTTTATATGATGATCAATATAATCTACCAGGTTTCTTTTTATTCATCTCCCTTGGGTGGATATAGTTGATTAAGTCAACTTTAGATTACTGTGTTATTCAGTACAGAAATAAATGCAATACTATTTGCTCTTGGCTGTGATTTTATAATTAGTATTTTGCTTTTAAGTTCCTTTTCTAGCTTTAGGATTAGAATCCAGCTGTAGAAAACCAAACAGATCCTCTGAGTCATTGAATGTATTCATTACATCAATAGAGAACCTAGCTCTATAAATGTCACTAAGAAAAACTTTAGCTCACACTTTGTTACATTTTTTTAGAACTTCTTTGTTCTGGAACTACCACTCTGAACAATTTTTAATTGCTATCCTGTTCTTCCCCTTCAATATGAGCATAATAGAAATGTAGCTAATTACACAACTTAAAATCTTCTCTTTCTGCAACTACTTTCAGAAAGATAAATTTGGAGATCTGTTTTTCCAAACAAAGAATTTACATCACTAAAGTAATGCCAGAAAGTGGCAAACTGTGGTGGTGCATCCCCCTACTCCCACCCCCTCCGTAGGTCACACTATGATCTGAGGAAAGGAGATTGTGTTCATTTGTTTTAAACCTAAAAGAGTCTATAGGAAGACATGATGGCTGAGAAAATTAAGCCCTAAAATAGGGGAGGAGATGACAAATTAAGTTTTAGGATCTGCAAAATAATAAAATCCCTATAACTAGTTAACCAATTAAATAAACAGAAAAATACATAATTACAAAAATGTCCTATTTCATGAGTTATAAAATAAAAGTACTGATCTTGGGTGACAAAAATTCCTCATAGTAGCCAACTCTATACTGACAGTGACAGGGACCAGTTAGCCAGTAAAATGACACAGGGCTAACACTTATACTGGCAACTTCTTAGCTGATAATACTATTAATTTTAAAATCCATGCTTTGAATGATGGGAGAAGAGTATCTTGTCTTGCCTTTCTGAGCCACTGTAGCAGGGTGATCTGCTTTGGAATGTGGTCAACTCAAATAATGCCCTATTTTGCTAGCTATCAGTGGTGGGCTGAGAGGTTTTGTCATGTGCTGGTTTTAGCATTGAATTATGCTAAAAGCAGTCTGGCTCACCAACTCCAAACTAAGAGCCTGATGGTGAAGCAAAGATTTGATAGACAAGCTGCTAAGGAGACCTGGAGATATGACTGCAATCACTATACACTGCAGAAGTCCAGTCCACTTCTACATGGTTGGGTTCCTCTCACATACTCCTTGGAGTATATGATGTTTTCACCCTTGCAATGGGGAAACCCCTTCAAAGATACTCCCTGAGGCTCAGTGAAAGAGATCTGCCCATAAGCATTGGGGTGGTGTTATATCAAACTTAATAATGGTTTCTTTTTTGCTAGCTGTATGTATATAGCTTTGATATAGTGCACTATACCTATACTACACACTGCTAGTAGTTTTAGCTTTTACGTGCTGTAGTAAACAAATCTGATTAAGATCTTTTGTCTAATTATTTGTCATCTAAATAATAAATTAATTCATCTTTATGTAAATTTATCTGATTTGTCATCATTAATCCTGCGGGACAAAATTACTGTAACCATTGACTAAGTCTGGGGTTAAGACTGGATGCAGTGACACCTAAATCCCTCTCTGAAAGCAAAGGGGGCCTTTCTGAACCCTGTGACTAAACAGCAGGGCTTCTCTAATAAACTTTCTCTGAAGTTCCCATTGTCACCCACAACAGCTGCCCACTAAGGAATCCACTTAGTGGATCCTAATCATTGCAAAGGGTTATAAAAAAATCTAAGGTTCATGTAAACAGTGATCCAGTTCCAGAGAGGATGTATGGACAAAATGCAGTCCATAAAGAAACTTTAGGTTAAGTTGTGCCATCAAAACAATGACAGGAACAAGCCTTCTGCAAAAAAAGACTCAAAGCAAACGTTTAAGCTTAAGCATATCAATAATTGCAAAGAAAGTCTGTCCTCAATGTACTGAGAGCTTAAGTGTTAAGTAATGTTATATGTGGCCACTGCCTCCACTGCCTGTTCCAGAACCCTCCTGCCTGGCTGCTGGAGCCCAGCCTGGGATCTCTGCGCTAGGAATGCCATTGAAGTACCAAGACTGGGCCTGTAATGCAGATACACACATGGGCACCAATCTGGCCACAGCTGTGGCTGCACACACAGCCTCAGACAGGACTCTGGCCCTTGCAGGCCCCCATTCAGGACTCACCCCAGACACAGGCACACAGGGACATGTCCCCTCCTCCTCTTGAGTTGTCAGAGGCAGAAAATCACAAGTGCAGCACACACACCACACTCTCCAGGTTCACCAACACAAAACATTCACAGCTCTTCCTAGCACCAGCACAGACTCTCTACCTCCCCAGCACCCCTGCCCAGATCCCAGTCCCCCTTACCAACCCCAAGGTCCCCAGCTCACCAGCTGGTCTCACAGGGTGCTTGCTCCCCACATTCAGCACTCACACACTAGTCCCACTGGCAGGCCACACTCATGGGTCCCCCCCAAACAACAGCACTGCCCTGCTGCCTGCAAGATACCCCCACCCACACCTAGGGCCTCCCACTCCTGGCTGGTCCAGCTTGGGGTTTGCCAGTGAATCCACACCAACACACCATGCACAGCTGGCTTGGGCAAGGTACACGGACTCTCCCCCAGAAGCATGCATCACAGGATGGTCCAGACACAGCACTGAGCCCCTCACTGATTGTTCACTGAATTTCTTGTCACCATGACAGTAGAGACAGGGACTCTTCTTTCAGAAAAAAATCCAACATGCATAGACTATGCTCATGTTTATCTACTCCCTTGTGCAACAAAATCCAGTTTTGAATTTTTTTTTACCTAAAGACAGAATCAAGTTATTTTGAGTAATGAGGTTTATAGTTGGTACAACACTGGGACAAATGATAACAAGTAATTAAAATTTTAATTACAGTACAACATACGTGGGATTATATACAGCATGAGGTAAGGTTATGGTTCAGGTCTGAACACTTGGACAAAATTCATATCTAAAATCTGTGACATATTCAATCACAAACAAGCATTTGGTGGGGGAGAATAGGGGTCTTCTTCAGGCCCTAAAAAAATTTAATCCTTATTTTTAATCAGGAAATATCATCTCATTGTTATGTGAAACCCGAAAGTGAAAGGAGAATTCAGTCAAAGCAATTTAATTTTACCTGTGTCAAAGTAATTTCAATTTAAAATTCAGAACAATTTGACTGAATGGGGTTTTTGAACCTGGACTGTGTTTAAAATTCAGGAAAACAATCAGGAATCATTCTCCTTTAATCACCTATCGCAGCAGATTCTATGAAGCTCATCTAGGGGAAGCATGACTTTACACCCACAAGAGAAACACCATCTCAGATGGTGATAATGGATAGCAAACTCCTGTGCTGGACAGTTCAAGCATAATAGCAACACTTTTTTTTTCCTGTTTTCAGGCCAGGTGGTCAGCCAGCCTAAACTTTTTTAACATGGTAACAACCAAATTATAGCAAATCAAAGACACATGAAAGTGGTCTGGCTCCTTTTTTTCCTGCTACAACAAAGTCAAATAGGTACCTAGTACTTTCTAACAACTGTAATTTGTGAAATTACAGAATATAAGTAATAGCTGTGGTACTTGAAAATGCCAATAAAAATAGCAACACAAACGCTGGTGTAGAGATGAGGAATGGATGACAGAGGATGGGGACATTCTAATCTTACTGATCAAGTACAAAAAAATAGAACTTGTGTTTGACACAGCATATTGCATTTTTCTTCATTACTATACTTTATTTGGAGACACTAAAAACACTTAAAATATATATGTGTGCTGCAGCTTGTCGTATTTCCTTCCACATACTCTCCCATTCTATTTTTCTCATTTCTTCCTAATATGAGGAATTCAATGGTGCCCAATGACAGACCAGGTAACCATGGGCACAAACTAAAACACTGGAGGTTCTGAACATCAATAAACTTTTTTTTTTTTTTTTTTTTTTTTTTACTGGGAGGGTAACTGAGCACTGGCACAAGTGGTACAGCTATGCTGTGTAATCTCCCTCCTTGGGGATATTCAAAAGCCATCTGGTCACAGCTCTGGACAAGCCGCTGTAATTATCCTCTGCTTGATCAGGGGGTTGACTAGACACCCTCCAGAGGCTGTCCAACTTCAGTCATTTTGTGCTTCTGTGATTCTGTCATCTCTAACTGAAAATAAAAGAAAATCTGGAAGTATTTGAAACAATTTCATATTTTCCCAGAGCTGAAGACATAATTTTGTACTGAAGTACATTATTTTTGACAATCTTAGCTATGTAAAGTGTATTCCCATACAACAATTTCTAATTTCATTCCATCCACATCTATGGCTTTGGAAAAGTTGCATAGAGCATTATATTTACAATATTGAAGTCCTCACTTAACCAAAAGAATTGGTAGAAATTGTACCTCATCATGGATTTCTAGAGAAGGTACTCCAATACTAGTGAGCTTAAGGCACTACTTATGAGACTAAGCTTTTTTGCTGCTCCCCAATTTTCCCAGACACACTCATACAGGGGTAGAAAGTGGGCTGCAAAAAAAGTGAGGCGTTGTCCTGACCTGAGTGCTAAAAGCCTGAAGTACAGGAAAAATCATGCCATTTGTTGTCGAGTGTTTGAAATGTCCTGTGGCAGGTGAGTCATGAGCTGTGTTGGAAACAGAACTTTAATTTAAGAAAGTGTAAGAATTAGGTTTCAAAATTGTTCTGTTTTTTCCAATGTACACTAGCTCCTAAAATGCATTTTATTTCCAAATATGTACTTGAATCATAGAGCAAGTTACAGAAATCAGCATTAAGAGGAGATTTTACTTCTTTTTTATTCCAAAAACCAGATCTCCAAGCTTTGTACAACTATTGTACTGCTTTTGCTAATCAGGGATCCCAGAAATAATTATACTATTGTTCCATTGCTGAATGTCTCACAGGGACAAATTTGGCTACAGATCCTATCCATTGTTATAAACCAAGCTGTAATTAAAAAAACATTTCTACACTGGGTAGTTAGAAATAGAACCCGCTGAATTTTAACCAGCTGAGTTGCATTTTGAGTTTACAAATTAGGTACTTTAAACTTCTTCACTCAATATAGTTGTGAATTAAAAGCCTTGGTTCCTCTCCTTGATTTTTACACACAGGAAGAAGATACTAAAACATCCAGTTCACAGTAAGTAAATTTAAACTTTACAAAATGGGATGTAGATCTGAATACCAGAATATAAATGCAAGCATGACATGTTTTTAATTGTCATTGAAATATTTTTTTTAGATATGGAAATTTTGCATCAACAAAAACTATTTCCCTTCCTTTTCTGAACTATTATGGCATATTTTGTGTTAAGATGACAAAGAAATATTATGAAGGAAAAACAACTTCAAATAAAACATTCTGGGAATATTTTTCTTATGGAAAGATTGTTGATATGGAGTTTTAAAAGTGAAAATTTAAAAAATAATGTACCTTTATTATGGGAAATAAACAGAAGAATCTATACATGACATAACTTACTGAAACTTCACTCATGAATAAAGAAGTCAGAGGAGAAGCATATTAAAAAACAATCAAGTGTAAACAGTAGACAAATACCCTAAAAAGCCCGTGGGCTTGATGATTAAATAATGATTAAATTATGATTATGGAGAAGATATTGTTTGTGCACAAGTTGAAGAAGACGCTGTAAAGACACAAGAAAAATCTGTGGTTAATTCCAAATGTCTTTGTGGAAGATGTCTGTCTCATAAAGTTTGCTCCTTCCAGGATCAAAACAAAGATTCCTAGTTCATGTACCACAACATGGATTTTTTTCCTTCTTTTTTTTTTTTTTTTTATGAGATCAAGCCTGTAAATGGAGGACGAGTCACAAAAACAGATTAGTAACAGCTCTTCAGCAAAACATATCTATGTTTGTATTTGTTCCACAAAAAGAACTGGCAAGGTCTTTGAATTAACATATGGTTGCTGTATTACTTTGTTTTATAAATAAACAATGATTTGTTATTTTTTGCAGTTATGATTGACTTAGTGAAAGGCCCCTAAAATACACAACCTACATTCTCCTCCAGTTTGAAAATGTGAATCAAGGACTGTTGTAGCGTATCTCACAAGAAGGCCACAAAGTACCTCAAACAGAGCTTTGTACAGCTCAGCTCACTGATACACACCTTCTTCTTTTGTGTTTCACTTAAATTTGTAAGAAAAATGTAAATCTGAGATAAAATCAATCTACTTTCTTTGACTGATTCTTAGATAAAAAACACTCTTGCTTTTCCCTGATAATCCTGGCTCACGTCTGTGTTATGAACAAATTGTGCAGTAAATTGCTGCAATTTGCTAAGAGAAATAGGGGTATTTTTTCTTGGCTGCTTCTAAACTAAACTTCCTCATGCAGTCCCCACGGAAGTCCTTATTCAAGGATTCTGCTTGCATCATAAGATAATCCATTCTCCATGCTCATCTTGATATCTTCCCCACAGAACCAAGATAATGGAGATAGATAGGGTTTTGGCCAACCTTTCAAGCTAAACTAAGAATGAAAAAAATAAAAAGCAATTGATACAAACTCTTCATGCTACTTCTTCATACCATGCTACCCGTATAAATAGGTGAAGTGCCTCAGTATATACTTCTTTTTCCCCTTAAGGTAATAACAATGTTGGTATTGATTTCAGAATGTAAGTTGGTGTTATACCAGACAATAATTTGATATCTTCTGCTCATTTTCTCAGTACTAAAATTTCACAGGGATCTGTAAATTACACTGCAATGTATTAAAAGGAAACATAAATATAATTACCTATTATATCTGTCTTCCTACTTGTCCTTCTGTAAGACTGCTCAGACCTGGCCTTTTCATAAAGGTGAAAAATATTAATTACAGTCTGATGCTTGACTGGGTAGGAAATGACAGCATGATGGTCCCAAGCACATTTAAACATGGAGAACAAAGACCTTATCTGGCTGGAGAGTTGTGTTAATTTTTCAGAGACAGTGAAAAAAGAAAAACCTGCAGTCAAATCCTGTGGTTTCCATTATCTTTTGAGACAATATCACATTTTTCCCGTATTTCTGTAGTGATGTTCCTCTATTTTATTTCATGAAACTATAGTCTTGATTTCATAAATTCTTCCTGGGTATTTTGGGTGTTTTTGTTTGTTCATTTGTTTGTTTTGGGTGAGGGTATTTATTTATTTATTTAGTTATTTAGTTATTTAGTTATTTTGGTTGGTCGGTTGGTTTTTTTTGGTTTTTGTTTTGTTTATAATTGGACATTCAAAAGACTGACAAATCTTTAAACACAGGACTATTGTATCTTTTAAATTTTGTCTTCCTAATAACCACCTAAAATACAAATAGTCCTTTTCTTAATAAGCATTGCCATCTAACTAAAATCATCTTGACTACAAGATAAATTTGACGGAACAGGAAAGCTTAGTGTTACAATTTAATGTATTCTAAATCAGAGCATTACCTTGTTCAGGTTTGGAATCTGGTAAAACACTAATAGATTTTGAACATTTTAAATATGAACCCCCATCCTCCTGAATTAATAGTCTGAGACTCAAAAAATCAGTTCTAAGCCTACGATCATGAAAATTAATATCTCAGATGCATGCAGGAAAGGAAGGCGTAGAGAAAAGATGGAAACTTCTGTACAATACAGCATAAAAGAAAACAGTCATGTGTGTTGCTAGTAGAAAACTAAGCTCATGTTCAAAAATATTCACCCAAATGGCTAGACATTAGTAAACCATGTTAGCTTGACACATTTACTACATATTTTTTACCAGAAACTCTGGGAAACTCTGGGAAAAAAAAAGCCTGTTTCATTAAAAATGGAACAAATTTGTATATATCCATTAAAAATTAAAAATTAATGGAGGAGGAAAGGCAGATTTAATGAACATTCATGCCATCCTAAAAGATATATAATTGTAAAATAACAGTAACATCCCTATTTGGAATGCCTGTACTCAGTCATTGACTATAGATGACAAGGTAAACTTAGGGCACGTATTAGAAGATGTAACAGATGAATTCCTTTGACAACTGTGTTGTTATAACCCTTGACATTAGAGAGACATGAAGTTCAGAGATTCCAAATTTAAATGCCCCAAATTAACCTACCTAGAACTTGCACTATCTTCATATCTATTTAGCCACCTAACTTTAGATATTCAATACTTAAAATTTTAGCTGTACTGAATAAATAGATCTCACTGACAAAAAGATACTAGACAGACTTACTCAAATATAAACAATTTAGTTGCTATAGAATTGCATTGTATGCGAGCTTTAATAATTTGAAGACTTCAGTGATCTTAAATTTATTTATCTAGTTTGATTTTGGTGATGAGGTACTCCTAGCATGACAGATAATGCACATTATAAGTGCACTCAATTGAAGAAGCATTTCAGAAGCACTGTACCAATTACAATAATAACTAGTATAACTTCTCGACACTCTGAGAAGCTTTACATTAGTAAAAACATGTGTTGATCAATAATGCATATGAAGGACTAAACGTAGAAACAGCTGTTGCTGAGATTTAACAAGTTAAATTATAATAATATATTTACACTGATTTACATTCTGTAAAACTCATCCAGATTCCGTAATGTGAACAGGGTAATAAAGCTTCAGGGATTTACTTTTACCTATAAATCACATTTTTAAATGTGAGAAGAAACAATTGAGAGTATTTCCTGTCTCAGGACTGTACATTTTAAGCAGGCTGCTTATAAAAGTAACCCTATTATTGACATATATGAAAAAATTGACTACTATATTTGCATTTACATGTATAATGTTAACATAAATTATGTTTATAGTATTTAATGAGTTACAGAAATGTTCCATCAACTAAGGCTTATTAATTATATTGAGTAAACTGATACATGTACTATGATTTCAACAATCATTACTGACACTGCATCTTACTGTTGAAGCCTACAATTACTGTGTTTTAGAAGTACTGTGTATTTAAGGTTTCATCGCTGTCAGTAACTACAGCAGATATGCAGAGTTCTGCAGTGCCAGGAAGCAGGAAACTTTACAGTGATCTTCAGCAAAAAGATAGATGTGATAAAAACCCCTTTAGTATTCTGTTCCATTTGCATTCTTTAGTATCACACATAACCTTGGAAATCAAGCAGGCCATGGATCTTGTGTGAAGGTAGCAATCTTGTCTGGGGTGATGCAGCCCTTGCTCTATATTAGAATTAATCTTGTGATTTGAATGCTTTAATTTTAATAATGCATGTAAAAGGAAGAAAACCATACTTCATCCTCAAATTTAACAACAACTGACCAGTGTAGGAAGTTTGTACAAAAGAGCTTTAAAGGCACCGTCCTAAACTGAAGAAAAAAAGGGGGTGGGGGAAAAGGAAAATCTGTAGGCCTTTAAATGATTACACTTTAAACTAACCAGTGCTCATAGTGACATCATGATGGGAATCTTCAGTTTTATTTGAGTTTGAGGAAACTCAATTAAGAAGATTATATGAATCCTCAATAAAACAAGGATTAGCAAACGCAGAAAAAAAGGAAAATTCTTATAAAAACCCTAAGGATATCTTGTATTAGCATGGGGACAGGAGGAGGGAAAGGAAGGAGGCTCTCAACTTAGGGGTGTTGTTGGAGAATAGTAAATTAGGACATCACTTCCTGAAGTAGTAGTGCTGGGTATCGGTATCTGTCACTGTCACCTCACTGGGTTACAATTGATTCTGAGTCAGCAGACGTGTCTTCTCCTACAAGCACAGAAAGCAGAAGCAGCAGCAGCACTGCTCTTTGAGGACAAGAACGTTTGCATGCTATGATTCTAGAAAGCAGCGGTACATCTATTAACACAAGGAACACTAGAACTGTCACATTAGATAAATGGATCCACATTGGAAAAACCGAGAGTGGCCATGATTGTCAAGCTAGATGGCTAAGCTAGAGCATCCTGGGAGAGATGCAATTTCTAGCATATTTTAATTTCAAAACTAATATTATTATCCCAATTGATTGCACAAACAATAAGCTAATTAAAACACTTCTGTTAACACATCTGCATCTTTAACAAAAAAAAGAACTAGACAATAATGTATTTCCACCATAAAAACATGTTTTCCTACTTGGGACAGGAGGTCCTTAAAAACTGCTTTCCTATCAACAGTTTTCTGAATCTATTTTTAGGGTTTTTTGATTGTGGGTTTGTTTTTGTTTTTTGTTTGTTTTTTTTTCATTTTGAACTCCCAAACATTTGCAGTTTTCATCTTGCATATGCGAACATGTGATACAGAAAATGAAAATTAAAATAAAATCCCCAACTTTTCAGTTAGGATTCTCCAGGGAATAACACATATTAAAAATGCTGATCATTAACTTCTCTTCCAGCACATATAACATACATGTATATCTGCATTGCAATATCGTATAAAGCGAAAGCTTGAAAAACTAAATCCACAGAGAATTCTAGTATTTTCTGTGGCTGAATGTTTTATTGTTTTTTTCATGTTACTTTGATAATGGGTCTTTCATTTCTGTGCCAGGTTAACTGTTGGGGCAAGTCTCTGCTACATAAAATTATAATCTCAAATAAAACACGAAATCACAAATACACCTATGAAGATGTTTCCACACAGACATTTCTATTTAAAAAAAAAAAAAAAAGGTACCAGCACCTTAGCCAGAAAGAGAGCTGAAACCTTAAAGCCTCATTAACAAATAGGATGTAAAAGGAAAGAAGAAAAAAATGACTTGCATGAAAATCAGCTATGTGACAGTGGTATTGCTGTACTGTCAAAACAGCAGATACTCTCAGTGGTATCTTACTGTGAGAAAAAAACAGTTAGGATTTCTTTTCTGCTGGCCTCAAGCAGAAGTCAAATGAGACCTGACAAGAATCACTATTATTATTAGTCTACATCTAATTTTTAGTATTTTCCACAAATTACATGTGGCATGCTCTTGACACATTAAAAGTTATATGGAAAATAAGAACTCTGACTGTCATTTGGATAGTTTCAGGTAATGCTGCCAATGCCATGTTACCTTTAGAATAAGCAGAAAATGTTTGATAGTCCACATTATATTCTGATGTTGTATAATAACCTACTTCGTGCTGCCTGAGATTAATGTTAGTAAAGTAAAAATCACAATGATGAACATCTTTCAGCAGCCTGAAAGGATAACTTTGCAGAAGCCTCTGAAGTTACATCAATTGATGCTAATAGCCACCTACTTTTACTTGGCTTCTGTTGGAAAAACCTTCACTAAGTCACATTCAGAAAACTACAGAAGTTTATACAATCTTAGCCTGTGACTTCTCCATTTTCTGACTACAAAACTGGAAAAAGCAGGAATTTGGACACTTACTTTGAACACAAAACAATTTAGTGATCGGTGCATATATTTCTCTAATGTGCATACTAGCGAATTTCTCATTTCGTAGAATTTGTAGGATGCCATTACGTTTGATCCCAGTGACAATGATGGATTGGAAAATTGATGTATTTATTTGTGCACTTTCCACCTAGCACACATGACCTTGTTAATTAATACAAATAGCCAAGGACTGCTGACTTTTGAGCTCAACATTTACTAACATTTCAAGGGTAATTTTTAACTGTTTTGCAAACTCTAGTGTTTAATTAGGCAAACCGACAAGCACAAAACTTCTGTCTCACATTTTATTTTGTGCAACAATACTAATTTAAATAAAAGCATGAAAATCACAGAGCCACAAAGAAATGAAATTGCACTTCACAAAAAAATTGTAAAGGTATATGTTCATGCCCTATATGTCCTCATTTTCCAGAGAATATAGGTTGTGTCTAAACCTAAATCAGTTGTTGACAGATGTTGCTGTTATCTCATGATAAATTTTACATTAATAGCTATCTACTGAACAGACAGGACACACTTCTGAGGAAGAATTTAACACTAGAAAAATTATTAAATAAATTACTTCTATATATGGGCAAATTGAACTGACTTGTTTTAATATCAATTTCTCACATATAGTAGCTCAGGGTCCTTTCTGATATGATCCTTTCTATGACAGATGGATGAAAATGCATGGTGGCACTTTGAGATTTAAGGTGTTATCAAACTGTAGAATAAATCACAGAGCTCAATGCCTGTGGAAGCCACCTTATCTCAGTCTTCACAGGTTGACAAGGCATGTAAAGAATACATCCAAACCCCCTAGTTTGATCTCTATTGTTGACAGATCACAGATATGGAAGTCTGAGATATTTCCAGAGGAACTGCAAATAGCACGATAACCAGTCAAAAATGGCAGAGAAGCACACCTATTTTTTCAAAAAATGTGAAAGTGGAAAGGTATTTATTTTCTTTAGAGAGGGTGAATGGAGGAAGATGTCATTACATTACAGTTGCTAGTAATATTAAAAAAATCAATGAAAAGAGCAGGCAAAACAACTCTTTGAAATTCTCTGAAATGGAGACTTTAATACTTCTTCACACAATTTTGAATTTCCTTAGTAGAAGGAATAAATGTGGGCCTAACTTAGAAGTGGCTAAAGTCATTGGAAAGTTTTCTACTGATCTCAATGACATTAGGATTATCAGCATTTTTGCTAATACTAAATTTAATAAAATTCCAAGTTTTTTCCTGTCATCTAACTGTTATTGTTATGGTTGTTTCCGACTTTATCAATCTTTTAAATCTAAATTGCATTACTCACAGATATTATCTTTTGTACTAGAGACACTCATTATATGTATTCTACTTTTTTTGCCCTGTGGTGTTGGATTTTCTTTTCTAATGTGTGCTAATAAGTATTCCTTGGATATAAAAAAATTAAATCTGATTATGGCTTCTTAAACAAGCTTTAAGTATATTAAATAATCACTTTGGTTTGACATGAAGTGTTTTGCGTGTCACTGTTTTGTCTGTGCGTGCAAGTTCCTGTGCCCAAACTTCCTAGAATCAATTAAATATAGTCAATTAATAGCTTATCTCTCTAGTTTCTAAATGGAGATCAAATTCTTATGTGTGATTAATGAACTATATATGAAGCCTGCCCTTAACTTCTGCATTACACAATGTCCAAAAAAAAAAAGTAGTAAAAAATTATGTGACAGTCAAAGCAAGATCGACATTTCAGTATGAAATGACAGGCATGCTTCATTAAAGGCCAAATCCTGCGGTTATTCCTGGGAAGGTAATGGAGGCCTTGCACTGCAATAAGGAATGCTGATTTCATTGACAGGTAATTACTCTGTTAATGCCTCCATTATGCAAAGACAGACCAGCCAAACTGCTAAAGTGTCAAGCATCCATCATTGTTGGTCAGACCAAACCTCCCATACATGCAGGTTATAGGACAGCCAAGTCCCTCTTGGCACAGGTGTATTCACTTTGGTCCTTGAAACACCACATGCACTGCACTCAGGCAGGGTAATAACAGCTGAAACCATGTCTTGGAGGAAAAGAGCAGCTAAGGCACTTAGATCAGTCTTTTTGGTATCAGATATTTCTCTGCAAGAGTTCCTGGGATTAGGGAAAAAAGCAGGTATGACTACATTTGGATAGCTGTCTATCACAAAATTATCCTTTTCCACGGGAATAGTTTCAGGTAATATTAATTGTAACTATTTTTATTGAAAGGAATGCAATCAAAATTACAAAATTCATTTTACATCACATGCAAGAAAAAGCCTAATATATATATATATATTAGAGAAACGTCTTCTGTACACTTCATAAAAGACCAGAGGGTATGAGCTTTTCTCTGTAGGGGCAAGGTGATTTATCATTATTTCTTAGAAAATTTCATAGTTTAAAATCTCTATAATTGAAATTAGAAGCCCTCTGGAATAATATATTTTGAGCAGCAGTCTTTATAAGAAGAGTAGAAGCATCAAAAATAATCCAAAATCAAGCTGTACATGGTTAACTTCATAATGAGGAAGCCAAATGTTTCCCACACTAGGAAAAAAATGATATGGTACATGCCCTGGATTAACAGATGGAAGAAAAAGAAAGACAGATGTGTTCTAATTTCTTGGGTAGGGTTTTTTTTTCCTTTAGTCTTTTTTTTCCACAAGATGATGATCAGGCGTAGATGAAACTGCTTCCTCAATAACACTGGCTACAGATATTCACCAGAGCAATAATGCCAAATATCCTTTAGGACTTTGCCCACTAGCATAATCTTGAATGATATTCAGTAACAAGCAAAATGAGTAACAGCTGGCACTTTCCTTAGAAATGGCAAAACACCAACCAGGTCCAGTTTGTGCAGCCCTGGTAGAGAGGACCATCTGGAATGCTAGCCTGAATCTTAACAATTAAAATCAGGGGCCAGGTCAGACAAGTGGCATCTTAAAGAATTCATGATACTGAGTTTCTAAGCTAAACTGAAAATGACAGAGAAGCCAACATGTGAGGGAATATAAGTAGTCATTCTCACCCAGGGGATGGAGGTTGATCGTGTGCTTAAAGTACACGAGCTAGAAGACAGACTCTGTGACACATTTCATGTGCAATAAAATGTAAATCACTATAATCAATAGAAAGTTTCCAATTAAACTCAGAACAAGGTACTTGGGGTCTATCTTCCAGGTACTGAGTACCTCCTGATGCTGGCCAGCCGCTGTCAGCTGCCAGTGACATGAAACACTTAACATTTGTGCTTATTGGTAAGTGGGAAAGATCACTGCCCTTTTTTTTTCTCAGCTAGGCATGATGTTTTTGAAAGCTAACATGATATTTGCAAATGAATTCAAGATGCTCAGATGGCAAATGCTATCCAGAGAATAAATACTTTGTTATTTTATAATCTGAAGTAAAAGAAACATGCTTATAATTTCAATTCACCTGATAATAAAAGGCTTAACACTGGGAAGGGGAAGGATGGAAGAGAGAACAGAAGAGTAGCACTGTGACAGGAAATCCTTGAATAACATAGGAAAGAATGCTCTTCCCTTACAAAATTTACAATCTGATTGAAGACTGGATGAAGTAAAGACAACAAGAGAGCCATGGGGAAATAACATAGGTAGCAGTAACAGTTCCACATGATTACTGTGGTTAGCGATGTGTCCTGCTTGATGGATCTAAATTATTATTCTTTCTAGTTCTTTCTGGGGATGTACTTTCCTTCTGGAAAAAAAAAAAAGAAAAAAAAAGGAGAGAAGAAAAAGCAGCAGATATTTCTTTGCCCCTTTTGCTATGTTCATAATGTATTGTTATTTTCTTTATCTCTTAATTGCAATTTTAGAAGTATGAATTTTACTTTAAGATATTCATTGTCATGCTTTGATTTTTAAAACAGTAACAAATAAGAATTATATTTATTCTTCCCCATTGCCCATGCCCCCCACATCAAACCCTAGCCATTTCCTTGTAAAATCCAATAGTCAACTACCTGCAAACAGTGAGGGCATCTTTAAGAAAATATAGGAAGACCCTTATCAAGTAACAGCAAGAACAGTATATATGTGATAGAATTAAATTTGCCCAGGGATAACAGGTGACAAGAAAAACTTCTTTATGCATAGCAGAGATAGAAGGAAAAGTATTGAAATGTGAGCCCTCTGCAGAAGAAAATGGGAGACTTGGTTACCTGGGATATGGAGAAGGCTGAGGTACATAACAACGTTTTTGTCTTGGTCTTCTCCAACAAGTGCCCCAGACACAGCATCCAAGGCACAGAAGAAAAAGGGAGGGACTGAGAATGAAAAACTGACTGCAGTAGGAAATTATCAGATTCAAGGCCATCTAAGGAATCCGAAGGTACTCAAATCCTTGGAACATATCTGTGAGTCCTGAGAAAACTGGCAAGTGAAGTGGCTCTGAACCACTATCTATCATATTTCAGAAGTCATGGGAGTGTAGTGAAGTTTGTTCCCACGAGCTGGAAAAGGGGAAACATAAGCTCAACTTTTAAAAGAGGGAAATAACAAAGACCTGGTGAACTACAGGCCAGTTAGTCTCATCTCGTTGCCTGGCAAGATCATGGAGCAGATCTTACTGGAAATTATGCTAAGGCACATGGAAAAGAAGGAGGCAATTGGTCCCAGACAACATGGCTTCACTAAGGGCAAATCATGCCTGCAAAACTTGTTGGCTTTCTACAATGTGATTACAGCCTTTGTGGATAAGGGAAGAGCACCTGGACTTGTGCAAAGCATTTGACCCTATCCTGCATAACATCCTGATCTTTCAACTGGAGAGGCATGGATTTGACAGATAGACCATTGAGTGGATAAGGAATTTGGCTGCATTCAAACATTTTTAGTCAACAGCTTGATGTCCAAGTGGATACCAGTGACAACTGGCATTCCTCTGGGATCTCTTTTGAGGCTGGTGTTGTTTAACATCTTTTTCAGCAAAGTGGACACTCCACAGATCTCTTGTTGCAGTGAGTCCAGAAGAGAGATGATCAAAGGGTTGGAATACATCTCCTATGAAGGCAGGCTGAGAAAGTTGGGCTGTTCAGCCTTGAGAAGAAAAGGCTTCAGGGTGACCTTATATCACCTTACAATACCAAAATTGGGCTTACAGGAGAGCTGGAGAAGGACTTTTATAGGGGCATGTAGTGATAGGACAAGGGAGAAAGGATTTAAACTGAAAAGGGTTAGATTAGATACAAGGAAGGTGTAGTGGTGTGTTTTTGGTTTTATCAGTTTTATGTATGTATTTGTTCCTTGTTTTATATTGTTT
>JBBMKD010000001.1:62363941-62420124 GCA_037834095.1 Argya squamiceps
TTTGGTTTTATCAGTTTTATGTATGTATTTGTTCCTTGTTTTATATTGTTTTTTATAAGTTGTAATGGTTTGTCCCACGTCGCCCATGTTTAACCCTTCTTGGTTTTACCCCAACCCTCGTTATGTGTCAGTCATAAGTTATACAGCCCCTGGGTCTTGTCTATCACCTTGAAGCCTCTCCCAAAAGTCTAGAATGTTCCAGTGAGGGCATCAAGTGATTGGACAAGATTTTGGCTGTCTCCCCGCCTGAGTTACAGATTTGTTATAATATGTGTCATTTACCTGCAGAGCCATGCCCACATGATCTGTGATTTGTCCTCAGTTAAACCCATCCCCAAGTTCCTCCCCCGGATATAAGATGTAACTTTCAGGTACCCTGCCTCTTTTTCTGCTTAGGGCTCTTACTGGTGAGGCGTCTCTCCTGAGGCAGACACCCTGAGTGGATGACTAAAGCCAGTGGTTGAACCCTGAGCAGACTGTCTTCTTCTTTCCTGCTGTCATCGCTTCACTTCTGTGGGCAAACCAGAACCCACGGGATAGACAAGGTTCATTCAGCTACTGAGCCGTGCCCCTTTTTGCCGTGGTGCCAGGGCTGGCTGAGGCAAAGAGACAGTGACACCGCAGCAGGAAGGAATTCTTTACTGTGAGGGTAATAAGGCACTAGAACTGGTTGTCCAGAGAAGATGTAGATGATCCATCCCTGGAATTGTTCAAAGACATGTTGGATGGTGCTTTGAACAACCTTGTCTGGGTGGAAGATGTGCCTGCCCTAGCAGAGGGGATAGAAATTAGTCTAAGGTCCCTTCCAACCCAAACCATTCTACAGTTCTATGACACTATGATATTTTGTTTAAACACTTCTATCAAATGGTTGTGAAAATACATAAGTGTAAGGTTTTGTATCATTGCAGAAGTTATTTTCTAATCTTAGTTGTTGTCATTATTCTGTGAGCATCTATTCAGCTCACTCACTCAGTTTTCCTTCATTGCTACTAAAAAGATACTTTTAATTAATTGTTTCAAATATACGAAGATCATTAACTAAAGTGGCATGATAACATACAAGAGTAATCCAAGTGAAACCACAGAACTATTTATTTCTGGAAAAGTATGAGTAAATCTACACACTACATGATACATTTATCTCTGATAATATCCAAATAGCGCTTGTATAAATAATGGTGTGACACACCTTCAATGCAGCAACTGAAAAACTGCTTTTCCTAATCCTGTTTTCTGTCTAAACTTTAACACAACACATATGTGCTTTGTGCCAGGCTCCAGATTAAATACTTCAAACAGTACCAACAAGAATTTTCACTGGTATCTAGCACAAAAACCCTCTATGTTTACTTGTGATTGTTTTTAATTTCATGTTGAGATGATTAATCAGAGTAAATGTCTATTTTCTGCTGTTTTAACTTCAAGAAATGATCTCTTCTGGTTTATCCTATTATAAGGATCGTTACAAAAATGGGAAACAATTAACACTGGGTTTAATGCGTGAATGCCATAGAGCTGAAGTAATTGCACTCAAGGTCTGCTAACTTTTTAATCAGGCATCTGGTTGCAAGCTGCTCACGATTGATTCTGAGGGAAGAGCTAACACAATCTAAGCGGCAAAAGCAGGTGTGCCAAAAAAGCAGACATGTTGGCGAGACCAATGAAAGCTCTAGAGGTTAAAAGAAGCAAAAACTAGTGGAAAATTCTTCTTAAAACACCTTTGCTTGGGATCCAGTCATAACTCAGTGAAATTAAATGAGACAAATGAGCATAGAGAGAATTTTTTAGCAAAATAATTAAGAAATATGAACAGCAGAACCACAAAAGATCAGCCTTGAGAAGACTTGCCAGTCAGAATATTAGTGAGCAGAATTAATTAGACTGGGGAGTTAAAATTTTCACATGCATTTTGCCACATAAAATAAACAAGAAATACCATAAGTTTCTGGAATTGCAATTAGGATATTTAGATTCTCAGCATTTTGCCATGTTTTGGAGAAATGAGCAGATCTGGTTTTATTTGTTAAAAATGTGGTTTTTTCCTTTATCTAATCAGTCTATCTTCCATGATTAAGAGAGTCCTGAATCCAAAAGTGCTTACACAGCATAGCACTGGGTGCACTTATAAATTACAGGTGTTGATGGAGATTATAGCTACATTCACGCATGTCTATAGCATTACAATTATATCAGACGCAAATGCAAGAATATAATCTATATGAAAATAGCATGCTTGCCTCTATTTTCAAATGAAAATATCCCTCCCTGGTTCATATACAATACTACAACACTAAACTCCTTTCAGGACTGGCCTCAAGAAAAATTTGTTGAGGTATATATGTTTGCATATCATCTTCAGGATTGGTGGGTTGGTGGTTTTTTGTTTTTTTTTTTTTTAATCAATATTCTTAACTGAATTACATTTGCACCTAATTTTAATGGTTTTGGAACCCTTCCATACGAAATACATAGTTTATATAACCTTATATAACAGTTCTGCATAAAGATTTTGAGCAAACTCCCTGAAATATCTAGATTAGAAATAGGAAACTATAATGATAGTTTCTGGCCCTTATTAATGGAAATCAGGAAAGAATCTCACTTATAAACCAGTAAGCACCACCCATGTTAGGAAAAAAAAAAACCAAAACCAACACAGATAATAGGTAGGTTTAGAAGCTTTATTTCACAGACAACTCTGAAAATCTGCTACAAATAACATTCTTAAGAGACTGTCAAAAACCAGGATTGAGCTGAAACCTAGACATTTCTAAAAAGTATTTTGCAAAATCCTAATCCTTCTGCCTAGTAACAATTTCCCTGCAAATTCCAGAAATATGTTTCCTATCTTTTTTAGTCACACTTTGGTGAAGAAATAATTACGCTGCCATCATCCAGGCTTTGCTCTTTCTAAGACAAAGCAGGCAATGATGACTTAGAACCAGACTAACATGTTATATTAAAAAAGGGGCATCTAAGCATTATTCTAAAACCATTTGCTGTTTGGGGTTTTAGTGTTTTTGTCGGGGTTTTTGTCTGTTTGTTTGTTTCTTGGGTTTTTTTTGTTTTTTGTTGGTTTGTTGGTTTTTGTTTTGTTCTATTTATTTATTTATTTATTTATTTCATTTTCCTGTTAAGTAAATCCTACCAAGTACAAGATGTATTAATTAACTTAGAACCTCACAGTATACGGACGCCCACATCAAACTGCATGGATCCAGCAGCGTCACTTCAATTTCTTTTAGAGCTGGTTCAGTACAGATGCAGTAGGATATCAAAAGCTTTAATCATTCCCTATTTGCTTAAATCAAAAGCATCATCTCTTCTCAAATTGTTTACCAACACTTGAAATCAGCAAGTTGCAGCAGCTTAGGCATCAGCAGAGCAAAACAGCAAGGACAGCTTCTAACTAAGGCAGTTGACACGAGATGTCTAAAAGTTTTTCTCTCTTCCTGTGCATGAGTGGCAACGGTTTTGCAAAGCAATACCCAGTTCAATGGCCACTATCTTGCCTTGTGACAAACATGGAAGAATAGTCATATATTCGTGAATCTGCCAACACTTCAATGACAGTTTTCTCTTTTTCACTTTCTTTCTAATAGTTATCACTCAGTCACTCTACTGTCTGTCATCTGCAGGTGAGGGTTTTAGAGAAATGAAAAGCAGTGGTCTGGCAGAGGGCCACTCACACGCTCTCACAAAGAGACCCTTAATCATAAGGGACTTTCACATCTCTCTGATCTAGGAGCAATTCAGGATATATGCCAGGAGGAAGAAGAACAAAGACACCAGCATTTGAAAATTCCCTCAGTGCCTCTTATAACACTGCTGAGATGGCTTTTGCCAGATTAAACAGACATGTTCCTTTAGACCCTAAATATTGCTCTGAAACTAATTCCCCAAGCATTGTCCAGAGTTTAACAGGGTTTGGGATACCAACAATCAAACTTTGAAGTAATTCTTCAAATTCCAGTGGAGTTGGCTGCAGAGACATCTAGAATACCCAGGTCTTTCCAGGCCAAGGAGAGAGAGGCAGCTTGATTTTTCCGCTATTGTTGTCTTTAAAGGACTTGGACAAAGCAATTCCAACACAACAGCTTATTTCTAAAGTGCTTTAAAGTAAAGGCTGGGTGTGGGGGTTAGGGAACTAGCTGGTATTTTCTAATGTTGCCTACATTCAGCACAGCATTCTGACTCTGAAGGAGAACTCTACAGGAGCTGCAATACATTAGTGAAGCTTGACAGGGTAAAGATCTTCCTTCATTTGCCATTTTGTTTTGAAGCGACAAGAAACTACAGTTTTCAAGATGAGGATTCTGTCTGATATCCACATGAAGCATCATTGTTATACAATCCCCCAAGTGATGTCAATAACACAAACCTTAACTGTGTACAGGCAGAAAAAAATAAATCTTTTAAAATTATTCGAAGAAAAATATTTGTAAAGTGGCTGATGGTTTAGTTTTTTACATGCCAGTACTTGCCTTCATAATTCTTCTGAGACATACTCAAATGTTAAAAGAGCCCATTCGCCTATCTGTGTTCATTCAGTTGAACACTCAGCAGGATCACTTTCTTGTGATGTTTCTAGTACTTGGGTTAATTTCATTACACTCTGTGAGATATTCATCATAAAGAAATATCAGGACATCAAAATGCAATGTAATACTTAAATTCCAGTTCACTTCCATGGGTGACCTAAATTAATGTCAACCTGAAAATTTGCTCTGAGTTACAAGTGAATACATTTACTCTTTCCAAGCTCTTATCAGCTTCTGCAGAATCTAAGGTCTTTAAAAATTTCTGAAAAAAATTGTCTCAAAACTGTAAACAGAATGAAGGCAATGTGGTGCTAGCTTTCTAAATCAGCAGACAGACAGCTGGAGTGCCACTGCTATAACCCAAAGATTTGACAGGCTACGGCAGAGTTAAAACTGACAAGAGCCTTTTGTCATATTTTCCTGCTGCTATTCAAAATTCTCTGAGCAGCAGGAGACTGACGAGGAGGTTAATTTTGCTCTGCAGCAGTTTAGACTATGAAAGTCTGAAGAAAGTAAACACTATAGAACAGCTTCATTCCTATCAATTGCTGATTTGGGGGAGATGAGTTAGCAAGGCAGATATGTTTTCAACCAGATTTCATAATGTCTTTAAATGTGGTGCTTTGGTATCTTGGTTTGGTTTTGTTCGGTTTGTTTGGGGTTCTTTTTAACTTATAATTTATTTATTGAATTCTCTTTTAACAACTAAAATCCAGGAAATCAAGCCTGAATGTAATGTTTAATGCATTTCATTGTTCAAGAATTCAGTCATTGATGGCAAAGGAACACTTTCTTCTGTATTTTGGAGCCAGATATAAAAGGCAAATTTAGGTCCCCAAGGGGACATGAGCTAGACCACTGAAAAGAAAGGCATGTGCACTGACCAACAGAGAGAGAACTGAAACTGGATAGAAAGAGGAGGACTGAAGCCAGGGAAGGAGTTTGAACCTCGTAGTTAGGAAAGAAGAATGAAATGAAAGGCCACACAAAGATCGTGGGTAAGACCAAGTGGGTGTGACAAGCCCAGGGAAAAAGTAAGGATAGATATTGATTCTTACTTACCAATGGGGAAAGAGGAAGGTGGTGAAAGGAAGCAAATGTTACAAAGAATTGAAAGAAAAGCCTTTAGCTGGCCTGAGCAGTTTGGACTAGAAAATGGATGGAAAACACAAGGAGAAATCCACAAGGAAAATGTCTCAGAGATAATCCTCCCTGATTCAATGGCAATAGGACAGAACTCTCCTGGGAATAAGGAAAACTTCAGTAGCAAGTAGTATTCTAGTGATCAGGAGTGGATCGTTCATTCCAAATCTAGGTATTAAAAGGTATTTATTAAAGGTTTAAATAATATTTCTGGAAAAGCTGTATGATAAATCCTACTCAATAAGATTTTATCCCTACTTTTACTGTACTGAATGTATATGGCATGAAGGAAGTTGTTGCATTTTCTACAAGCAACCAATTAGGATGAAAAAAATAGATTCCTTTTCAAGCCAATGGGGAGAAATGGGCATACACCAAGGATACCATGTTAAAAACATCATCCTTAAGGTGGGATGAATTCCTTTCTGTCCTAGCCACTTACTTTACACTGACTAAAACCAATGTCTGCATGACCTCGTCTAAGTAAGATGAAATGTTATTGAAGCCAGGTAATTTCTCCTTTAGTTTCTACTCTGTATTTCCTGAATGGCTAATTTAGGGTCTAATATTTGAGATCATGCATACAACAGTGACTTATATGCCACTTCAAAGCCACAAAGGGTACTAACATCGTTATGCTTCTTCACTGGAGTGCAGAAACTGTGTGTTAATATTTGCAAAGCATTCAGAAAAAGTATTGATAAATGTCATAGCAAATTCCATGAGAAAACTAATACCTCTGTCTTCAAAACAGGATATGAACACCGCAACAAATAACAGCAACAGATAGTGAAGGAGGAGGAAGGCAAATACTGAGTTTAGCTCATTAACTCAGACCGAAGATTTTGTGCACTGAATAGAATCAAGATTCTCGGGGAATAATGATTGATATATGATTAGGTAATTAAATACTTGTGTTGCAATTCCTACACACAGGTGGGCTGTACTGAGTTTGCAGTAAGCAACACTAATAATGGCTTCTGGGTGCTAGATTCTGAAACTTCATAATAATGACTAAATATAATTTGTTCTTAGTGGATATACCATGGCAACTTGCAAACAGAGAGAAAGGACACCTTGCTAAGACAGTCCTCCTTGGGGGAAGAACATCAAAGTAACTAAAAACAAACTCTAGGTTTTTTATACAACTTTTTTTTTTCATTAATCTTTGCCAAGTTTTTTTAAATCTTTTGGAACTATGGTTCAGGTTTATTTCCTGTTTGCTTCATTTATATTCTCTTGATCTTAGCCTAGGAGTTCTGATTGTTCCTATTTGTTATGAATTAAATCAAAATGACATTTTACAAAGACAGTCACGTTTCTGTTTTTCAGTCTGTTAAAACCATCACCAGAACATAGTATTTTTGACCATACTTCCATTAAAATAAATGTATAGTTTTTTGACGTTTCCTCATATTTTTCAACCCTCACTGTTTAGTTTCTATTTATAAGTCTCATGGATTGCAGACTGAAATACTTCCACAAAGGCAAACTTGGCTCAATTTGTATGCTAGTCTAACTGGCAAGAAACAACAGTGTTCAGGACTGACTCTCTCCTCTCTTTAGAGAAAAAGCTGAGGTGAAAAGTGAACCAATGCGCACAGTCATTGAGAAATCTGGAAGCGCTGTCATTGGAAGTGATAATATGGCTTGCTTAGTGAGGATTTGCTTTGAATGCACAGCTTCAAAATTATTTACTAATTAAAAATGTTTTACCACGGAGAAACCCTTTGAGATTTGCCTCTTGTTTCCTAGGGTGCAGGAGCGTGAAATCATGGATGAATGAGCTATAGCACCATAATTTGCTTCTGTCAGTTTAAATGAAAAGGTCTGAAATGAACTGGTGAAATTAGTTCTCAACATTTTTACCCACCAGTAAATGCAATTTACTTTTATGATAACCTGTAACCACATACCCACCTTTCACAAACTTCTAATCTCACAGCAGACAGCAGATTTGTGTGGCCTATATGCTATTCCATGCCCTCTTTAGACTGGGGAAGTGAAGATATCAATTGGCATTAAATTGCCAACACTTAGCATTGAGAAGACGTTGCTTGCATCTAAGGTCGAAATTCACCTATGCACAGAGAGAGCTCCTACTCTCCAATTTGTCTCCTCACATACACAAAGTAAACTGGGGCTGTTTTATTCTGATGTGTACTGTGCTGAAACAAATAGCAGCCAGAAAGAAAGACCTTAACTATCGGGGTGGAAGAAAGAAAGGACACTTGCTAGCAATAATAGATATACATGTGCCTAAAGAGGACTAGTGTGACTCTTACTAATAGAAGAATAAAGTCACTCAGCTGTGAAATGACTCATAATTAGGAAGACCTCATTCAAAACCCAGTTACAGCAAGATACTAGATAAGCAAATCAAAATCATCACTTCAGTTCTTTAAAGACAGATAGCATGCAGTATCCATCTGTTAAGTGATACCACCTGTTCTATCAACTCATTACATCGTCTGGAGTATTAAGCAGGAAAGTCAATTAAGTCAATTCATGTGCAAGAGGACCTTCATGGAAGGTGAGCAATTGTTCTCTGCTACCCCCTATCTCATCCCAGGAAGGAAGAAACAGGATAACTCCAAATGACTTCCATCTGTCCCCTGTCATAGCCCATCTCCACTTCTTGATTAATAATGTAGGAGGCACTGAAAAAATACACAGTCTATATAAAAATTGGGTTGTCTTTTATTATCAATACAAGGTTATTATTAACCATTGATACCCAGAAAGAAATTTAATGAAGTTTTTCATTGTGTTCCTCTGACGGAAGGTTAAAGTTTATGTGCTCAAGCCCATCATCACCTTAAAATGCTCAGCTTACCAGCACACGTCATTTCAGCTAAAGCCTAATATTAAGTTGCACTTATGACCTGTGGTTGCCAATGTATGCACATTTGCACAAAATAACGTGTGGTTGCCATATACCCTTGTTTACACAAAATTCAAATTTTAGCATACAAAGAATCTAGACTCCATGATTCAGGTTCTGCTTTTAAAGCTTAAAATTATTATCTTCTTGTTGATTTAATCCTTTCCCTGCAGCAAGGAATCATAAGAAGAAAACATAATATGCTGTCTTGGCATAAAATGTCAAAGGGCTGTTAGTAAATGTAAAATCAGAATATTCTTCAGGAAGATTCTGACATTTCTCTCACAACTTAGAGAATATCTCAGTGAGGTTTAATTCTTATAAATGTGAGGTGGGATTGGAGATAAAGGTCACACACAACCCAAAATCTCTTCAGTGAGGACACACTTAAGTGGCATAATGCTGACATAAAAAGTGAATCCCAGCTGCACAGTTGAGAAGTGATTTTTGTATCCTGACACCTGCTAAATACAAAGAATTAAAAAAAAAAAAAAATCCCATCTCATCACCAAAAAAGCTGACAAGGAAATCACTCTTCCAGGAACTAAAAGGCAGTGTGCCAGGCCATGCAACCTCTGCAAGAATGACTTATTGTATTGATGGTGTTTGATTAGGGAGGGTTGCAGTTACCTTAGTTAGCTTGACATTTTTAAATTTAAATCTTTAAATCTTCTGATTTATTTTTAGTAAAGCTAAAAAGAAAAAGAAGATTTAATCTGTCCTTCAATGACATTCATTCTCTTTAGCTGGATAAGATTTCTCTCTATATAGGCATAATATTTCCCTATCTGCACTCTGTTACACCTACATAATAACAGAAGTCAACATTTACTTTAATGTGTAGGTAAAAATGTGGTTTAGTCCCCTTCAATTTTCATGTGCAATTTTATGTAGATTATTTTCTTTTTCTTTTGGCTAGTGACAAATAGGAATTGTGACAAATTGAATGGGAAGGAAAAACACCTAAAAACAAATAAACAACAACAACAACAACCACTATAAAAGCTCAAAAAAAAGAAAAAACCAAGAAAAATCCCACATCTAAAGACTACCAAGCCCCCACCTTTCATTGTAACGTCGTTCCTTTAACAGAATATTTGTAACACACCCATATGTTTATTACAAGAGCTATTTTGTATCATCTAGGCCAATTTCATGTTATGGTTACAATTATCAATCTCTAATACAACCAGAAATTCATTAGCACCTCCAACCAAATTTCAGCTGACCTGCAGGGTCACCATGAAATTAGAAACAATGCAGGTCATCATCTACAAATAAACAGGGAAGGAGGAAGCTGGAAAACGATGTTCTAAAGATCAGGTTATGCACAAATTATGGGTAAGATGAAGAGAAACATACTATAGAATTTGCTCAGATGGTCAGAACATGCTGCAAATAACATCAAGGCTGTGGATTCAAACCTTTATGGCCCATTCGCTTGAGTTAGACTCAATGAACCTTGTGGGTCCCTTCCAACCCAGAATATTCTGTACTTCTGCCAGAAATTTTTGTCAGTCAACCATATGTTGTTGAAATCCCATCAAAATCCCAGTTTTGCCAGTTGTGAATTTATTCCATGAAGCTGCTTTTATATTTTTAGTTTCTTTCTGAGACTAAGAGATTTGCAGTCTCGCAGTCGATATGGGTGTTCAGTGTAAGTTTTATGTTCCTTTGATGCCTTGGGAGGCTACCTGGAACAGAAGCTAGAAAGTGTTAAAGGAATAAAGTAGGGATTTATCAAAAGGTCTTCAAAGGATACACCTTGGGCAGTACAAGAGCCTGGCCAAGGCTACATCCAAGATGAACAATGGGTCACACATTTTCACACTTTTATAAGTTTTGGTTCATTTACATATTGGGGTTAATTGTCCAATTACAGCTTCAGGTTATAAAGTCCCATCCTCCCAGACTGCTCTCCTCAATTCGCTGTTGTTTACACTTTTTGTGCCTGAAGCTGCAAGAGTGTCCTTGGTTCTGGGGCTGGAAAAGGATTGTTTTCTCTAACTAAACTGTGAGGAGAACTTGCTAACTCTTTATATGAAGTTCACAGTTATATACTAAAGCAGTATAGAATCTGGAAAATAATGAAAGTTAAAGCATCACCTGAAGGACAGAATCATAAAACCATTGAATGATTTAGGCTGGAAAGGATCTTCAAGATCATCGAGTCCAAACATAAATGTAACACTGCCAAGTTTGCTGCTAAACCATGTCCCAAAGTGCCACAACTGCACATCTTTTAACATCTCCAGGAATGGTGACTCCATGACAGCCCATACTAAGCATTCCAGTAAAGGCATTTTTCCTAATAGTTAATCTAAAGGTCCCCTGGTGCCATTTGGGACCATTTTGTCTTCTCCTGTCACTTATTACCTGGGAAAAAGACTGACTCCCACCTCACTACAGCCTCCTTCCAGGTAGTCATAGAGCAATAATGTCTTCCCTGAGCCTTCTTTTCTCCAGGCTAAACAACCCCAGTTCCCTCAGACCCTTTCCTCAAATCTGTTGCTTCTCTGTGGAAACCCTGTTTATGTATCTACCTGTAGTATTAACCTGATATTTACACTAGATACTTACTTGTCTTTGATTACATAAGTGTGTATTGGATTTTTGGCCTTAAATAATTTTATTTTGGCTAGCACAACAAAACTTATTTGTTATGTGCCTCTTTAGAAAGTTATAGCCTCTATCTGAGGAATTCTGTGCATTTAGAATTTGTGCTTGTATGTAGGAACTGACCTATAAGGAAACTAATGTGCTTTTGTAATTTTTTGATTGTTTTCTCATTTTTGTTGTGATAATAAAATAATGCTGTTTTAAGTAATGTTTCTAGGTTCCTTTCTCTAGGTCTTCATATCCAGATTTTGCCTAAATTTTATGGATTCTTCTTGTCCGACAGATTAGGAAAGCCATTTCTCATCTATATCTATGCCATCTATGCCATATCTCTATCCATCTTCTTTCCTTATACCTTGATTACAGCAATATCTCTTCCTCACACTTCATAAAATGTGGTCCTGCTCCATTCATTTCCATGTTTTAATCACAATACTTAAGAATCTGAGTTCAAAAGAGAAAAAAAAAAAAGAGAGAAAAAAGAATAATCTTATGCACAAAACTCATCTTCCCTAAATGCCTGTCTTTGTATCTTTATAAGGTATTAGGCCCTTCTCACTGCACAAGGGCAGCAGAGCCAGCAGTGCAGCATCCTACATCACAAGACCTACTTGCTGAGTAAATCTTCCAAGCAATAGCAAGAACAGTCATGCTGCTCAGTGAAGGAGAGGGCAGGGGGAAAGGATGATAACAGCTGGAGTGAAATGCAATGCTGTTGCCTCTGCACACATTTCAGGAGATAGATATGGTTGTCAGGTATCTTTATTTTGTCTGTACACAGCTGAGAGTGGCAGTTTTTTCCTGTCTGGAATATGTATACAAAAAGCAGGTCTATTTCCACACAAAAACTATTCCACCTGTGATGCATTTTCTAATTAGCTTCTATTCTGCAGTAGTTTTCCAGTGGAGCCTGAACTGCCAGCCTGCTGTGACTGAAACATACCCATAATCAAGGACATGCAACCCTTTTCTCAAGCAGCATTTTTCACTGGTACATACAGGATGCGGGATAGTACCAAAATGGATTCAGAGCCTTTTAAAAACCCACATATATTGTGTTTTTCAGAAATTTCTCAGCTCAGTGTCCATAATGAACTCAGACTCACTGAGTTTTTTTTCAAGAGAATCCGCTAGCTAAACCAAAGCTAAAAGACTCTGAAAAAGAATCAATGTCCTCTGTACATTGCAATTTTTGGTTCCTTTGATAAGAAACTGAGCTTTTCATCTAGGTGAACCCCATTCTTAAAATACTAAGCATTTAACATACTTCCTTTAAGTATGAGCTTACTTTCCAACAAATCTCTTTTTTCACAAAACATGCCAGCTATAAAATGAAGTGCAGCTATTTCAGATTCTTTCACTGCTGCTCTTCTCTGGCATACAGGGGCAGGTTGAATCTCTTCATAGTACTGGGATGTTCACAGTCAGTCCTGTTCTCAGGCTGCAGTCAAGCAGAAGGTTTTGTTCAGCATTTATCACTGTGATCTGTGACACTGGCTTTAGCTTTATCATATTTCAGAAGTCTTCATAGTTTCATATGGTTTAAGGTGAGAGGGGTTTATTAGATCATCTGCTCTGACTTCCCATATATCATAAACCATTAAGCTTCAACCCCAAGCTCTTAAATTAAGCCCAAAGACTTTAGTTAGCACTTTGGTGATCAGAAGACTAAGCTTTTTGCCAAAGGCAGACAGAAAATGAGAAAAACAGATGCTACTAATCCAAACTCCTCTGCAATGGAGGACAGTTGATTAAGTGAGATAAGTGATTTATACACACCTCTGGTGTTAAGGCATTTACTGTACGAACTAAAAATTGTGAAACATGAATTTAATACTGTGCTCTGCTTTCTGACTTCAGATAAGCCTCTTCCCCTTTCTTTGCCACAGGTTCTATTTTCTCAAATAGTTGTAATTAAAATCTCCTTTCTCAAAGCTTGCTATTACAATGTTCTTGAGATAGAGTTATTAAATACTTATATAAGCCTCTTGTCTTTTGGTAAGTAATGCCTAGCTAGGAAAAGTCTGAGTAGCACACTCCTCCAGTATAGCATCCCTGTTTCTTAACTCAAATCTTCTGCTGGCTTCCAGGGCTACAAGGCAGTAAGGGCACACAGTCCTCTGGTCTGCACCCTGCCTTTCCTGTCTGCAAATGATGCAATTCGCTGAAAAATGAGGTGGTTCATTCATTCACTCTAAATTAAAACCCCATAGGAAGGGGAAGAAAAATGCAAAAAGAAGATTGTTATTGGATTACTGATTTATAAGAGCAATTCAAGGTTACCAGCACAATTTCACCTTCTAGCAATCCATGCTGAAGAAAAAAAGCTGGCACAAACTCAAAGTGCTGTTCTGCATACACCTTTGTTACAAAATGGCAGTCTACTTCTACAACTAACTTTTAAAAATGTATATTAAACATATTTTCTACTGGAACAGTGAAACAGATCACAGAGTGTTGCAATTTTGCTGAAATTTTGTTTTAAAGAAGCAAAAAGCTGATGATGATGACTGTCTTTAATCCTTTCTTCTGAAATTACTATTCATAGAATTGAAAGAGATCTACTAGGTTAGCAAATCCCAAACCATGCTGTCACAGGCAGACATGAACTGTCATCCTGTTCATTTTCTATTTATATTATTCTGTGTATTACAGTACAAAATAGAATTTAAATAAAAATGATTAAACTGAAATTATTTTTTTTAAATCCCTTCATATGAATTTTCAGATTTAGTTCCAATTCAGAGGGAAAAGACATTTCAAAAGCCTGAGATCATTCATGAGGAGGAAAAAAAAAAAAAAAAGCCTTCAAAAACCCTAATAAAAAGGCTTCTTATAAATGGCAGCCTTCTTGTAACATTTTTTGCACTGCTCCAAAAATTCTTTCAAGTAAATCTGACAGGGCAGCAAACAGGAAAAAGAATTGGTAACAAATAGTAAGTGCAGCTCCCACTGTTCATCTGAGAAGAGAAACCAGCAGAGAAAGTGTGTAAGTCTGGTACGGACACTGCAATAAAAGCACAAAAGCCAACTCAGCAGGGTAGGTACCATCTCCATTCATGTCGAGGTTAGTTCCATGCAGAAATCCTTGCAGAGGATTCTGACACAGGGAGTCAGAACATACTCCCTTTCTCTATGTCCACACTGTGCATCTCACAGTTTCTGCATGCCACATTTTAGACTACAAGCTGTTCTTTTACGCTAAATTGCAACTCCACCATACAGACCTGTGCAAAAAACTCACTGAATTTAGTATCAACCAAACTTGCTTTTAAGCCACAGGGGGTAGCATGTTTAATGGATGCCAAAGCTTCTAAGATGTGGCATTCAAAGCACTCACATTTGCAGGAAACATACAGCACTTTTTTTTTCTTTCTTTCCTTTTTTTTTCTTTCTTCATTTTATCTTTCTATTTGTACCATCATGCAACATTACTGAGATAAGTATTGTGAAAGAAATGGGTAATGAATGAAGGGTAATGTGTGCAGGTGTAAAATCTACTTTGTTTTTTGGTGCATGACCATTTTGGTATGAATAGAATGGTTTATGTCTTTCTCTTTGCAAGGAATTATGAATTCTGTCATTTAGGAATGTAACTCTTGATTAAAAGGAAAAAGTGAAGCATAACTTAAATATATAGAAACAGCTTAGACAACATTGCTTTTGGATTAGATTTGAATTTTACTATGAAAAGAGGAGTAATTATCCAATTGTTTGATACAGAAATAAAACACAGAAATTAGTGTATGCCCCTGCAATCACAGAGTCAAATCCTTCTGGTTTGTTTGGGTTTTTTGTTTTTTTCTTTTTTTTAACAGTGTGCTTAAATTCTGAAGCTCCTGGATATCAAAGATAAGAATTATACATCATGAAACGTTTTTGTCAGTGTTAAACTAAACACATCTGAATCTATTTTGCTTCCCAAAGTAGTTTGCAATAAGTAACTTTGTCTTCAATTATATATTCATATGGGAGTCTCATTTTACATTTTATTCATCAACAGAAGAGATAAAAGCAGTTAGAAAATACTTGATAGCAGAACTTTACTGCAATAGTAAATCATATCTCTACTATAAAAGTTTAGAGAAGCATTATGTGAGGTTGTGTTACACTCCAGGATTTTATAGCCTTGAAAAGAATCAGCAATAAATTTGAATAAGGCTGAGAAGGAAAGCAGCTGGAAATGCAAAAGAGAAGTGACACCTTTATACTGTACTTCTAGTTACCATTTATCTGTCTTTTTTTATCTCCAAATCTTGAGATTAGAAATCTCTTTTTGCATAGGTAAAATGTCAATGACAACTTTCTATTCTAACATCTTAGGCAGTCGATGACACTTTGTTTTAAAAACTTTCAAAGAACTTCTGATTATTCTGTTTCCTACTTGGTAGAATGAGAAATGCAGAAGGGGAAATGGTTGTAGATGAAATAGTCTAGACCCATTTCCTTTTGGTATTTAAAACTATTGCAGGTTAAAAGAGTAATGAACACCTTGAGATTGTTTGCTATAAATTCTCTAAATTAATATGGGTTAGTTCAATTAAAATATTTACATATAAAATAGAATGGATATCTTGTATGCATACATGTTTTAGCTGCTGCAAATCCCACCCTTATTATTATTGTAAGAAATACAGAAACTAAAATCTGAGCATAACAAAATGTTTGATATAGATTTCTTGTTTTGTTTTGCAGGGGGTGAGGTACTTGCAACAGCTTTGAGATAATGTTAGTAAATCATTTTAAAATCTAATCCTGATCCAAACTATAGGCTTAATCCCCTTCTCAATAGTTCCTGAGCTAGTATGAAATTAAATAAAGCATTTATATATCTTTGTAGCCAAGGGTCAGTATATGTTTTTGGTGTTTTTTCCTAAATTTCTAATTTCACAGACTTCTGAGATAAAGATGTTCTCACAAATGCATCTGTAGGTATTTGCAGAGAACTACAAAATTCATGGCATAATATAAAGACTTTCCTTTACACTTTAGACTATCCACTGAATCAAGCAACTTTAAAAACTAAATTTTAAAAATCTATCATAAGAAATTTATAGTATTTTTAAAATCATTACAGCAAAAACAACTTTGAATCACTTTTTTCATCATTTTTAGTGAGAAAAAATTCCCCACTCCTTCTGAATGAAAAAATCCCAAGTTTGCAAACATTTTCTACAGTCCTCTTTATTGCACATTTAGGACTTCTATATAAAGCATATCCCACTACTGTTTCTCCTGTAACAATTCTATAATATAAGGAAATTGAAAATGTGGATAGTATTTTTTGTATTTTTCTACTAGGTTTAATATTCAGAACCTTTTGTGGGCCATAATTTGAGACATTTTCACCTCCTTTATAATGAAGTTATATTTTAAGATGTTGACAAGGAAAATAAATTGTCTAAACTGGAAGTGATGAAAAGAAAATAATCTTTTGTCCTTTATGAATTTGAAAATACTGAATGTCAATTGCATGTGGCTTATTCCAAGCAAATTTAAACTTGAATAAATACTAAATGCTGTGCACAAGAAATGAGAACACTTTCCATGCTCAAACAACCCCTAGTGTGCACCTGATACCTTAACAGGTTTATCAGAGATGACATTAATATATGTGATTTCAACATCAGCCATAGTAGAGGGAGGTTGTTCGTAGATAATACTTTCCCAAAAAAAACCCCAAGAGTGTCCTTCAAATCCTTCTTAACCACACATGAAATCATTACAAATTATTAAAGTATATTCTTCAATTTTTTTTTTTTTAAATTCTAATTACATCTAGAAAGCTTTCATTTTCCACTTCTGATAATAATCTGGCCTAAAATATACTTGACAAAATACTCCATAGCTTCACAGCCATTATATCTGTTTCTGCACAGCAGTTGTTTATTTACATGTCTTTTTAAATGTGGATAGACCACACTTCAGAAATTTGCACTAAGATTTCATATTACACAAAATATTAATAAATATCTATATTTGCGTTTCATTATCCAGGGAATGTACTGAAATTAGTTTGGGATTCTTTTAAAAGGGGTGGGTGGGTGTGGGTGTGGGTGTTTCTTTTCATATTTCCACACATGCATAGAATACTACCAAAATAAAATATATAGAAAAGAGTAACAGCCTGCATTATTTAACCCCCAGCTAGAAATATATTTTCAGCTAAATTTGCTTATAATAATGTTGTTTTAAATTATGCTACTCAAAATCATTTACCTTCACCCAGCAGTTCAAAAAACAAGGGATTCAGTAAACTTGAAATGACAAACACAAAAATCTGTTCATGAAGCAAAGTAACATGACATGGCACTCAATCAGTTACTCTAAAGCTTTACTCCCAGCCCCTCGCTTTTGTATTATATAACGTCTCACTATCAAAATGAAACATTATCGTTAATATTTTTGGCAATTTATGAAGTAAAACGATGTGGCTGATGGGAAAATTCCTAGAATAGCCTTGAGAGATATTATCAGGTTAATATAAGGAAAGAAAAAAACCCCATAAAATCTATGCTTTCTTTGCTTTTCTTTTCTTGGAAAATAGTGGCTGTTTTGCCCAGTCTGGTCAGAGATTCTGCAAACAGTCCTTAAGAATTCAGAATTTCAGATTTCTTGCTTCAGTATAGAGATCAATGAATATTTTGAGCAATTAATGAACTACTATAACAAAGTACCACTGTCTCAGGGATGAGTCACACTGCAGAGGGGCTGCTTTCCATTCTTATACCTTTAATGAGGGGCAAAATTCCATATATTTCACCACTGGCAGTGAAACAATATGAAAATCAGCAAACAATAGTCATCAAAATTAATGATGCAATCTTAGCTCATTGTGCAAACCTAGTCCAATGTAAGTGATATGCATTGTCAAAAATTAATGAAAAAAAAAGAAGTCTATGATGTGATTGTATTTAGATACAAATATATCTAAAATGGGTCAGGGTAAGCAGCCTATTGACATGTCTATATCTTTCTGCTTCATCAGACAATTATAAGGTGTCTGATTTTTCAGACAGTTGAATCTATTAAAGTCTAGCTCTCTGCCAACACTGCTCTTGGCATGCATCCACATGATGTAATTTTATAGATAACTGGATTTTTTTGTCTGATTGGTATTTTTAAAAAATCAAATTTACTAATACAGATTTAAAAAAAAAAAGTGAAAATAACCATTTTGTATTGAATGCTCCATTTATAAGTTTGGCATCTCACTGAACCAGTGTTTCAAAAGACTGTAATATGTCAAGAAAAAAATATTTTTCAATTCTGAGAGGAAAAAAGTTTGCACGTTTTCAATCTTCAGTTTTTAATAGCAAGTCCTGAATGTTCTCAATTAGTTTATGCATTTTTGTGACCACCTGTCTGCTGTTAATATCAAAACAGATTCAGGTCCTCTGAGTGTTCAGAAGTCTTAGCTGTGACACTGCAAAGTTTTAACCCTTTCAGCAAGTGAGTGAGGAACACCTGTACATGGATCTCTAGTGAAGTGGCTTCTTAATAAAAAAAAACAGAAGAAAAAGCCCCAAACAACTGAAAGATAGGATGGCATGGTAACACAGGTCTCTGGCCTTCTTACAATGAACTTGGTGGCGGGTTTGACTACACAGAACTGCAATGTGAGGAGCTGAAGTTAGCGCTTTTTTTAATCTGTGGTCTTTGATGATAGGCACAGCTGTCAAAGTTTAGAGAGTGGCATGATCAATGTATTTCAGTCTTGAAATTTAAAATCGGATGTTTAAGTTGAAATTAGACATCCTGGATATCTTACCCTTAACTTTTTATTCAGAAGCAAAAATAGTTACAGAGAGGAAACATCTGTACAGAACAGTAAATCTACTTTATTTCCTTTGGCCACAGAAAGATGAGTGTTCTAAGATGTGGGACTTGGATGTTTTAAATAAGGTAGAATAATTTTTTTTTCCTAAGAAGAAAATTCAACTTGATGACCTTTCCAAAACACTTGCTGGCTGAGGATTTGAAGCAGTGGTCTCAGCAGTGAAAAACATATCTGCTGCTTTAGATTAAAAATCACTTATTTCAAATGCATTTAATTCTACATTATATTAATATTAATTTCAATTTAGATTAAATTCTTAATATCTAATGTCTAATGCTTATTTATGAAAACAGAGACATAAAATTGCATGCAGAGCTATAGTATACATACAACGCACTCAGCTAAGAGAATAACCCTTCTGACATGTATATAAAAATAGATGATACATTTTTTTATACTAATCTCACAAAAATATTAACAATTGATGTTTTTAACCCCCCTCCAAAAGGTTCCAACAATCTTCTGGAAGAAAACCAATCAAACACCACTTTGTTGATATCCAGTGTGTGAACCAAATATATGCAGGTAACACCAAGATGGCCACAATCAACTGGTGAAGCTTATTCCATTTTAGCAGGGGCTAAAAGCACTCCACCATCCATGGCTCACATACCAAAATGTTCAATGCCTGTTGAGCAGGCACAATTCTTCCTCAGCATGTGTTTTACAATATCCAAGCTTCTTATCTCCCTCCTCCCTTTACTTCACAGGCCTAGGCCTACGAAGAATGCTTTTTAGGTCTTTTACAGCATTCTGTTATTTTCTACAGAAATTCTACTTCCCAAGAAAGACAGAAAACAATGTGACATTTCCTAGACTGAATATTCTTAGCATCCCCCAGATGCAAGTTCAACTTGAAAAAAAAACAATTCTAAAAACAACCTTTTCTCCTGGCCAGTTTTCCATTTTTAACTCTTTCATCCCCATATTCAGCATTTGTGAATGAAAAGGACTTTTAACTCACAGTCATTGCAATCAATAAAATGAGAACATGTCACAGAAGTTAGCTGAACATGGTCATTTCTGCTTTTTAATACTGTCCTGTGAATATGCCTCATTTGTCTTCTAGAGCTACAGTGTTAAAAGATGATCACAAAAATGCATAGATCAATTGCTGTAACTGGGTTATACAATGCAGTCATTACTTACTGGTAAACCTTCAACACAATCCTGATATTTTGTGTAAAATACAGTTCTGGTGAGCCATTTACTACAGGTACCTTACAATTTTGATTCATTCTATCATGCAACTTGAAGCACGGAAGCGAGACCTAATCTAGAAATCTGTTTAATCCAGTCTATCAACTTGGGCGCCTCAATTAACTGCTAGAAATGAATGCATGAACCTTCAATTTGTTGTAATGGTAACCCAGATTCATCTTATTGCAGGGCTGGATTCATGCAGGAGGATATCATCCATGTGTGATCAAGCATGCAAGTATCTGGGGATCTGGTTTTTAGAGATTTTTCTAGTCTCTGTGGCTAGTGTAAAAATATTAGTCAAAAATTTACCACGTTGTCTTTCAATATCTTTTACGAAAAAACAAAACAAAACAAAACAAACCCCAAAAAATTACACTGAAGCATTATATAAGAGATACCTACAAGAGATGTGGCTTTAGATTATACAAATATACAGCTACGTACATTTTTAAGTAGCCTTGGAGAACCAGTTATGAAGTACTCCTACATACACACGACCTGAGAAGAAAACACTCAGAACATGCACATGCTTTCAGGTGCTGTAGCACTTGAGAAAACTCCTTTATTTTAAGGGGGTTCTTGGCTAAATAAATAACTGCCCTAATTACATTTTATCTGTGGGACACATCCATAAAATGAGACCATCCCATTAATTATAATTTCCTGTTCATTTTAATGACATTTGAAAAGCTTTTGTAGCTCACTAAATGAGCTGCTTGGACTCCTTTTCTGCCTGGTTAGTGACTACCAGCAAGTAACAGCATACAGCAGGGATAGTCTAATTACTGCCAAAACCAAAGGTCACCTAATTCCAGGCAATGCAAATAGACTAATTATATTGTTTCTTAAGGTGTCTTCCAGACATGTGTCAATCAGAAAGAACAGCAAAAAGCAGAATAAGCAGTCCTATACCAGCATAAATTCAACATATTTCTGTTTAGAATAATATAGTAAAATGACACCACATGAAAATGGTTGATAGTGAATTTACTTACTATGCTTTATAAAAAGGAAACCATAGGATATTGAAAAAACCTGAAAACTCTTTCTTTGACCTTTAAGTAATTAGTGTTTCATAATTATGTACATGCAGTCTGTAGTTACTTTTTAAAAATGAAAAATGCCAATAATTTCCTCCCCTTCAACAAGCCACACATTACAGTTATATTCATTTATATTCCAAATAAGGAAACTTCTTATTGAACAAATATTTTTTCATCATTAATCTGGAGGGAAAGAAAACAGAAAAGCACGCACATAAAGTAAACATTATAGAATTCTGTTCTTATGATTGAGTTCTATGTACATTATCTTTAATTTTTTATTTAACACCTATGAAAAAGTTGTGCTCTTAAGGACATACATATCCAAAACAGCAAAGGATATTTCAGTGTGCTCACCACATCACTTCAAACAAAAACTCTCACTAGAGACAAATTATTAGTTTAAGATTATCAGTGTTCCTGATTTGAAAATTCTCTCAGAAACATCTATCCCCAGCAATAAAAAGAGATCAGAGGCAGCACACCATACCAATCCTGTATTATTTTACTATATAGGTAACATGGTCATTACAAGGCTTAAAAAATTAACAAATTATTATGCAAGACTGTTGAACAAGGAATCAAGCCTCTGAATCCTCTATATTATAACCAGCTACTATCCATCACACTAACTGAAAGTACTGCCTATCCTGCCTTTATACGCCTGAGTAACAGACCATCCACTAGCTCCTGTGGATGATCCTGAAAAAGTGTCAGCTCTGAACTACTTCCTTAATTCTCCAGCATGAATTATATCTGAAACAGCACTGATATTTCCTAATGTACTACATGTGTTTCACTTCTACCTCTCAAAGTTACTTAGCAATGCCATCATTACTTAGATATGAGGCTTACAAAGGCTTTGAAGCTGCTGATAGGCAGCATGTATGGGTCCACAGTGCCAGCAAAGCCTGTTACAGAGAGCTGAAAAAGGCAAAACCTGAAATGCTGAGACAGAAGCACAGAACATGAGAAGGTACAGTCCATCTTGTTTTACAGGCTGTCGAAGAGGAAGCTCAAAAGAAACCAAAAACCCACCCACTGCTTCTAGTATTCTCTGATCTGTTGGTGCTTAGGTGACTTTAAACCAAATTATAGAAAAAATGTTACCAGTCAAACCCATAAAACCTGTAAGAATCAGAGGCTGCTTTGGGTTGGGAGGAAGCTTACAGATCACTTTGTTTCGGTCCCCTAGCCATAGGCAGGGACACCTTTCTCTGCTAGAGCAGGTTGATCAGAACTCCAGGGATGGGGCATCCACGACTTTTCTGGGCGACCTGTTCCAATGCCTTAGCACCCTCTCAGTAAAGAATTTCTTTCTAATATCTAATCTAATATCTGGTTTAAACTCTTTCCGCTTAAATTCTGTACCACTTTTGCTCTCACTACTAACTTGTTTGGTCAGTCTACAGCTGTCATTTAAATTTGAGGTTAGGATTTTAGGAATGGGTTGGCTTTAAATCCTACAATCAAGAAAACTTCACTTTTGATAGCAAGCCTATGAAACACTAACAGTTTTTATTTTTTGGCCCACTGGGCAGTCGCAAACTGTTGGCCTAGCACCAGTCTAACCCATACATGCTGTCAGCTTATAGGGCTTTTACCAGCAAGTCAGGCTTGTCACCAGTCATTGTTCGCAAAGGAGTTACACAATACCCCATTGAATACAAGGACAAAGAGGTAATAGGAAAGCAAAATTTAAAAACCTGCAGTTACCCATTATGTGTTGCTTTCTCCCATTCTGAGGACGGAACATTTTAATGACATACATTAAAATGTGTGTGGCATTATGTCCTATGAACTGTCCACCCAAATATTGTAATGGCAGCGCTATCAGTTTGCAGGGCCTGAGTTCATTCTTCATAACTTATGGTGTTGAGTGTCAAATTAGTGTATTTGCATTAGAAGTGCAATTCAACTGATACATGGTTTTCTATGGATGGAGGTAACTGTATCAATTCCAAGTACTGAAAAATAAATTTGCTTTTATCTGCCAATTTTCTATCCTACTTAACAAAATTTTTAGAAGAAGCAGAAGCAGGCTTTCATGTGGTGAAGTGTCCACTACAGTGTTTAAATGAATAATTTACTATCCAAATTGACTGCACCGATCATCTAAATTTAGAGATATCAGACTTTTAACAGATGGTATACTACAGACAGTAACTCTTGGTCAAAAGTGCTTCTAGAATATGCAATTTGCTATGGTAAACTGGTCCATCAAATCAATCTGGCATTTTGCCTCTGGGGAAGGGTAGTATTAAACCCTCTATAGAAAGATGAACTTCTCCCATAATACACTTGGTCACCTGTGCAATGCTATACATTCTTGACTGGAAATAAGAAAAAATTCTGTATGCTTTCAGGTAAGTAGAATTTGTTATGGTATCAGCTGGAAGGTAGCCAATATCCAAATAAATTATATTTTATATTAAGGGTATGACCTTAAGATCCCCTAATCTTATTGACATAAGTGGAAGCTCTCTACACAGTATTTCAAGAGTAGACAACAAATTGGCATGTAGTTTAACAGTTAGGGTATAGAAAGGAAATGAAAAGAAAAGCAAAGTGTGTGTGCTTTCTATTTTAGGTTAATGCAGTTCTAAAGACAGGAAATATTGTGGTTATTTGACTTCCTGTATATTATAGATATTACACTTCAATTATTTCTGCTTCAAATTCAATATTTTTGCTTGACATAGACTGTATCTTTAAAGGAAGAAAATGAATAAAGGTCACATTTTTATTCCCAGTGACAGAAAATCTATCAATTGCATCAGAAAAATAGTTTCCAGGATTAGTTAAAATATCCACCTTATTTTTAGTTCGATTTGGTCTATATTCTGCTTTTAGCCATTACACATCAACGTTTTCCTGCCTACAGACTTAATAGACCAGCACTAACAAATTCTTGTTCTCTGTATAGGTATTTATAGCTTCTAATCAAATATCAGTCTACTTTTCTTTTCTTTCTTCAGACTAATCTCAGCTTTTCATTGCAAAACACATGTTCCAGTCCTTTCAATCATTTTTCGTGCTCCTTTGACATTTTCTGTTTTGTGTTCCTAACTGATGGCACCAGAATAGGACACAATATTCATGAAATAGTCATACTAATGCCAAGAGCTGGGACAATATAATCTGCTAAGTCTTATCCAATATTTGCATAGTCACATCTTTAAAAACTTTTCATTTTTGTGAGCTCACATTCCATTGTTTATCCAGTATTACTCTCTGCAAAGTTTTTTTCACTTTGTGAAATTGACTGCTTTCCTGAAGCAGTAATTTTCTATTTGTGAAGATGGTCCAACTTTCCAGGATTTTACAGCACTCAGTGGAATTCACATCAATTTACCAAGTTTGATCAGAATTAGCTGATTATGTCTTTGTTACCAACCACTTACCAAATTATGTGGCACCAGAAAACTGAACCATTACTGATACAGTAAGTATTATTATTTACTTCTTTAACATGCAAAGTAGCAGAGAAGAAAGAACCAATTTCTCTCAGCACAAATGCCCTCTTTGGCTAATTTTCTTCAAGTTGGCAAGTTTACCTCGTACTTTATTTGGATATCCAAATATGAAGCCATTTGGTCATGCTATTCACACTTGATGTTGGGGAAAGTGATACAAGGTCAGAAAAATCAATAAAAGAAATTAAATAACTGATATCACAACATTACTTTTTACCTCCAGTAAGTTATTACATCAGTAATACAGTAATGTTACAAAGAGCTCAACAAGATCATCCAGAATGATATTAAGCCCTGCTTGATGCCAAGCAAAAATATAGTTAAATAAGACCTGATACTTCTTAATCAGCTTAGTGGATTTGCAAATTCCCTATGAACATTCCAGGTACTGTATGCACCATTAAATCAAAATAAAATATGCAATGGTTTGCAAACCTAAACTATACAGTCTCAAAATTTCAATTTAGCTGCAGTGATAGCAGGAATCTGCTACATGTTTTTTAACTTGTCCTTTTCTGGACAGTTTAGTAAAAGGGTATCCCACTTCCCTTGTTTACTTTGACAGTCTATTCTTAACAGGAAGAAAATACAAAGAATTGCTGGGATAGAGCTAACTCTGATTTATGTTTCCAGCTTTGTAAGATTTCTTTCCCCCCTTTGCCCGGATTTAGTACCTATTGTTTTCCTCTCTTGTAATGAACACTTGGCTGCAATAGTTGATAACAAACCCTACTAGTTCATAACATACCCTACTGTATTTTGACATTTGAAAACAGTAGCAAAAGCTTTGCTATTCTATGCTAGTTTGAAACAAAATTCATGGAATTATAATCTGCAGCAGAAAAACAAAAAAAACCAAGACACACACACACACACAAAAAACACAAACAAACAAACAAACAAACAAAACCCCCCCCCACACACACAAAAAAATGCAACCCAAATAACCAAACCAAACAAAATAAAAATGCAAACCAAACCAAACAAACAAAAAACAAAACCACCACCCAACACATTATTAACAGAAGTCATACCAGAGATGCAGCAGGCTAGATTCTGCATTCTTTAGCACCTAATTTAAATTGTCATGTCGTGTCAATACACATTGGTAAGAGCTGCCACTCTCTAACTGAGAGACATCTGAGTTTCATGTGATGTAAAATGGCTTCACAAATAGTACAGCCATGGGTTGATTGAGTTTATAAAGCATACCAAGTTCTCACGACAGCTAGGTGCTCAGAAAATTGGCCATGGTTTGTACATCCTGAGCCACCTAAGCAAATCAAACAAATTTCGGTTGCAGTTTCCAAAAATAAAACAGATAGATTAAATTAAATATATGGCAACAATAAAGTGATAGAAAGGGGGGAAAATATTTGCATTTAAAAGGAAGGGTTGATCTAAGACCAGAATCTGAATATACTAGTTAGTATTGTTCATATAGGATGTTATTACGGGATCTTAAAATATAATGCTTGAAACTGAATACTTTTAAGTTCATTGTCTTTGAAAGCAAGGGGAATTGTTTCCAGAAAAAATAGTTGTACTTATAATATACAAAACTTACAAATACACAAGGACTTGCAGAAGACTTTAAGATCAGAAGAACATGTAAGAGCAATTTCCTCTTCTGGATTCCTCCCATTTTATTTGGGATCTCCAAGGGTGTATAAATACATTTCTTGATGCTTTCTCAAAGAGACAATGTCAATAACAATGCCAAGTGACTGGAGTTTTGAATAGAGCTGGCTTCTCTCTAGGTGAAACTGAAGTTTATTGAGCAGTGTTGCTCCCTTTTGAGTGCAATTTTACATGACCTTGTAACACAGAAAATTAGGAGGATAAACTCTTAAGGCATAATTATATTTCTGTGTTATAATATGCTATCATAATTTAGCATTTGCAAACATATCTTTAGCAAGTAGCTATCTGGCTGCTGATATAAACCCTCCATTGGGTCTCACACTAAATCAACCTGGAAATATTCTGTCATAGGAAGGTGCTATTCTGCTTGATATGCTTTGTATCCCTTTATGAGCATTTGACATCTGCTCTCCAAATCTGCTCTGGCTGCCTGTTGTTTTTCAAGTGGAGTTTGAAGTGCTGTTTTTGACCTATAAAGCCCAAAATGACTTGAAGCTTGCTTTTTTGAGAGACTGAGTCACTCCCCATGAGTTAAGATCACTGACATCACTGAAGCACCTTTGAGTGAAAGATAGGGAAATAATGACAAGGTATATGAGTGCTCTTTCACTGTAGAATTCACTTTCACACCTATCTGAAGTGATCTAAATTTGTTAATCTTTAAAGCATACCAAGTCCCACCCATCTATTCAGACATGTAGGAGCAATTGCTGTCATGAGGACTGAAAAAGGGGAAGGGAAGGCTTTCTGTGTACTTAGTTCTGTGGCCAGGGAATGACTGTTGCCTACTGACTAATGTTCCTGCCCATTGTAAATGGCATTTTAATTTGTCAAGACCACCAATAGGTCAAAAAAGATATCTGAAGGTGTTCTAAAGACGACATACAGCCTTTTAACACCCTACATACAGAGATGGGAGAATTGGAAATAGCTCCATGCATGAAAGTGAGCCTAACAATCCACCCCCATCCCACAAAAACAGAACACCCCAAACAACAAAGACAAATTTCAAAAAAAACCCCCCAAAACAAACAAACAAACAAAAACCCCAAAACACAAACCTACATTCACTTGCTAGTAATTAAAGTAGGAAATAAAGTGAGGAAGTGACAAATGTTATCCTGAATGACCCTACAAAGTAATTACAATTACTACATTATTAAAAGTCAGGACATATATTCACTTATAGCTTAACTCCTTTCATTTTTATAACTGAAAGACATACAACAAATGCTGGCTTGAAACCTGCTTCGCATTCATACCGTCTGTCCTGCCCAAGTACTTCCATTAGCGGTATCACTTTTACCCCCCAGAAAAAAGTAAAAAACCAAAAAAAAACTAACCCAAACCAAAACCCCCTGTCATCTGTAGGTGACTAGAAAAGACTCCTGCAGCCCTCTAGTGTTGTCAGACTACAGACCCTAGGTATAAATGCTAATTTTTGCCCCATACTCCTAAGGAAACCATTCAGACTTTGCCGCTGCTGGACACAAAAGTTACATCACTGAAATCACACCGCTGGCAAGTGGGAGTTATACTATTCTCATGGTCACGTCACACAAGGGACACGGTACCAAAAGCTCAGGACTGGCCTATGCAAATAAAAGCATATTTGCAGAAAGGAATAGGAGAAAAAAATTAATATCAAACATTCAGGTTAATTTGCTGTGTACATATTTAAAGAGCTAACTGGAGAGTTCACTATGCCTGCTTGCAGGCCCTCAGCAGAGCTGACGCCTCGTTTCTCCTTTTGCTCCCTCCCTGCTTCTTTCCCTGTGAGTTCCCGTTGACAGAGCCTACGGCTATACTCTCAGAAATCATAGAAAACCTGACAGCGCCAAAATTTCAACCGCGAAAAGGTGTTTTAAGGTGTTGCCTTTCAAACCTAATTTTTCCAGACAGCTGTGTCGCGCTGGCAGCGCGGCTCCCGGCTGCCCACGGGCTGCAGATGGAGCTGTTGACAAAACAGTTCAGCGCGCTGGAGGAGCGCGCCTGGCGCGGGGCGCACGGAGCGACAGCCCGCTCCTGCAGCTGCCCCGCTCCGGCAGGACCTGCACTGCTCTTGTTAATATTGCCGTGGCGTTTGTTGCTATTGCTTCAAAGGGTCTCTGCACCGCTGAAAGGGTGTTGTGCCAAACCTCCTAACCTCAGAAAGCCAGCGCAAGTCTCCCTAGCTAACCTTCAAGATGTCCTTAAGCTATGAACATAAAAGAACATTAACAAATCTGGGCTAAGGTTATTTTAAATGGGCTAAAAATTCAAATCAGAAATGCATGAGGTACACAGACAGAGAGAGAGCTACAAAAAAAGCATCCATGCTTCTGGTATCAGCATTAACTCCTTTCAGAAAACAACCTTTGCGTTCAAAAAGCCCCAAACATAGTTGGTTTCTACACAAGGATGTGCTACACATTCCCATAAAAATTGTATTTATGAAGTAAATGTTTGTGCATCAGAACATGAAATGTGCAAGTGGTATTGATAGGAAAGGTGTAACAGGATCAAATTCACACTGTTTAACTGTGTATTGCCACTTATTGCAGCTGTACACATAGCACTGTGAAGACTGACTGCTATAGCACAACAGTTTATTTTGCACTTGAAATTTCTGATAAATATTGCCTGGAGATCTCTGCAGGGAACTAACAGAATCCCAGCTGTTATATTTACTGGCAAGGAAGTTAATTCAACCTTCCTTTGGACAATTCAAATTAAAGCACTGGGTCATAATTATGCATCAAGCAAGAATGATGACACAGATGATCTTTGTGTTCTCATGCAATTGAAAAAAGCTATGTTGTAATTAGCGTTGCAAGCATGATAAAGTGTTGCTGCAGCTTTGAAACTCCTCATACTTTACTTTGAGCAGATAAGTGCAAATAATAAGTAATTGCCTAATCTGAATCAAAGGGTTGAATTAAAATTCACAAAACTGGAGATTAGGCTGGATTTTTTTATTTAGTTAGTTACAATGCTGAAAATATGCAAATTATATTCCCATTTACTGTAAGGGTTTTTTTCAGTATATGTGAGAAAGTATGGTCTATTAAAATTCCTGTCTACTACTTAATTTAAAACTTATGAAACCAAATTTCAAACTCATTCTGCTGCAAGATGCGTATGTCAGAGTGGCACTGCCCCTTTATGATTGTTTTTTAAATTACACTCAAGTATATGATACGCATTCTTCAAACACTCTGAGCATAAGCATCATCCCCAAAAGCTAAAATTATATCACACACTGCCTATGACTTAGTGACTCAGTACAGAAAGCATACAAAAAAGGTAAATTTATGGAAATTATTTTACTTGAAAATATAGAAGAGTTAATGTCCAATAGTAAACATAGTAATCATGTATTCCTGTCTTTCATGCATTTATTCTCTAGCTCCTAAATTATATTACTGTACACGCTTGTTTTCTTGCTTGTCGTTTTTGTTCTTTTTTTTTAAACTGGATGAAAAATGTTGGTCTTTGCATAGCATTAGCATTTAAATAGTTCTTTAACTATTTGGTGTTCAGATCACAGTAATCTCCCTAAGATTCCAGTTTACCAAGTACATTAAAAGGCTCCAATATGTTTACATAATATTGAACTCCTTCCTGCCTATAGAAGTTTTGAATTCATAGAATTATAGAATGGGCTGGGTCAAAAGAGACCCTAAAAGGTTCCTCTTGTTCCAACCCTCCTGCCATTGGCAGGGACACCTTCTACTAGACCAGGCTGCTCAGAGCTCCATCCAGCCTCATCCTGAACACTTTTAGCATCCACAGCTTCTCTGGGCAATCTGTTGCAGTACCTCATCACCCTTAGAGTAAAGGATTTCTTCCTAGTATCTTTATGAGAGGCATGCAACTTACAGGAGGTATTAATAATACTATGTTGCATTCCAGAACTTCTGAACAGGATAAAAAATGGGAAGTTATGAAAAGTTCTGGAACATAGCGTAACATAGCTTAAAAAGAAAACCAAAAATCTACAAAGTACCTTACATTTGTCTTGAAGGATTTTACAAGAAACTTTTAAAACAGGCATCATTCAACGTCTCATTTTTGAAAAATCCAAAGCCAATGGATCTCCAAGAGAAATCTGCTGTGGAAAGGACAATACTTTTACAAAATCCAAGTGTTGACTCTGGACCATGATCTAAATTTTTTAAAAATGCAGTTTGATAAAATCTAGACACTGGAGAAAATGTAAATATGTTTTGAATAGATTTCACATGCAAGTTGAGTAAAAATTTTAGATTCAATATTACTGTAGTCAAATAATACTTGACCAGAGTAGCCTAATTTTAAAATGTGGACATGCTTCTGTTGAATGTCTGCTCTCCTTTCTAAGTTCTTATATTCTTACTCATCACTAATTTCTGACCTCAACAAGTCTACTCATGTATGTTAAGACTATTGTGTTTAACATGGGTGGCTACAGTGAATTCAGCTGTGAAGGTATAATCGTATTGTTTTATTTTAATTAGGAAAAATTTTGACCTAGGTATATTAAACTAAATTACTTGACTGCCAACAATTTATAGGTGTATTTTGGGAGATCATAGCCCTGTAGGACTTGACATTTGTCTCTGTATTTTCATTTATTTTATTAAAAGTACAAGAATTTTTAAAAATGTAATACAAACACTAGTTTTGACAGCTACACTCCATATGATGATCTATAATTAGAAAGTAATTTTTTTAAAACTCTAAGAATCTAAGATAAACCAGAAATTAATATAAGACATTATTAATAGGCATAGGACATATTTGCTGTATAAGTAATGAATATGCCAATGATAACTGATATAGTTTCCTCATAATTACACTAAATACCATGAACCAATAGCACATAAAATAGTTAAGAAGAAGACCCATGAATTTTTGCATAATTCAGAATATATTGGAAAGGCATAATTCGAAAGGAACGTGTATCAAATTGAACACGGAAAAGTCATTTGAGGTGTAAATGATACCTATTAACATGCAATGCTGGTTAAACGTGGGATGAGGATTGACAGAGTTCATAATAAGGATCCAAGGGATATGAGGTAGCTGAGTAAGAAGCAGGTGTTCTCAGAGCCAGGAACTCAAACACACAGGTGTTTGAGAAACACCACACTCCCTTCAGTGATCTCAAGGGCCTCACCTTTATGTGCCACTCAGAATAGCAGCATTCCTACAATTCCTACATTGCACCCCGCTCCCCCCACTCCTTTTCTTAATAGTACTATTTTATGCAAAATTATTGATGAAAGGACACTGGGTATCTTTATTTATACATTTTTCTGCTCTAGAGTGTGTAAAATGGAAAAGAATAAGTTTAACTGTTTTTATAGCAAATGAGAGAACATACAGAATAAATAAAAAACTTGCAATAAGAAGTCAATGAGAAATCTAGTGTCTAAAGTGAATCCTGTTGAATTTGGCATGAATGAAGATTATTAAATTTTTTAAGGAACCAGTGCTAATTATCCTGTGTTCCCATTTACTTATTCAAGCCTGTATTTACGTAGTCATTCTCAACTGACAAAAAGCATGCTATTTATAAATGAATCTTTAGGCAACGAAAAAGAGCATGAGCTTAATAATAAAATCCTTTGAATTAGTCAAATCATAAGTACATGAGCAGTGAAGAGAGCCTATAATGTTGAAACTATAACTTAATCTGTGAGAAGAACCATTCAATCTTGTCTTGGGGACAGGGAGAAGGGAGAAATCTGATCTGAATTTTAAATTAAATTCTACAATGGCAAACTACCTATTCACAATAATTTTGTTTGTATTTTGCATCTACCGTTTTTTCTCATGTTTATTAGAATAACAACAGAAAAATTAAACAAAACAAGATGACAAATTTCATAGCTGTTCTAACCCTATCAATTTTAAGCTCATATAAGCTCTGGTAAAGCCATGTATCAGCTGCTACTGTGCACTGGCTTTTTTTATACAGTTTGACTATGTGATGAAAGAAACTAGTTGACATGCACTTACCGTATTAAGCCCTGGCACCTGCATTGCAGACACTAATCAAAGTGCTCCTTCAGAGGGGTGAAAGAATCGCCATTTGTAACGCAATAATTAGGCTGGGTAGTAGGGCCTGAAAAGTAAATCAATCTCGTCTGCTCTCTAAATCTGACACCATTCTCTGGGCAGATTGTTAACATAATGAGACAGAAGCCTACAAGAGGTCCCATAAAAGACCTATGTCTTTTTTTTCCCCTTCTTTCTTTATACTTGCAATGTTACTAAGAGCATAATTACACACAAACCTTCCCTAAGTCACTGGCATAAAAGCAGCTATTTCTAAGAAGCTCATCAAAAATAAGTTGGCAGAACAGACGGGCTATATAACACAGCAGCAGGCTGACTCAATTTGCCCAACTGGATGAAGATTATTTTAACCTATTCCCTACTAAAATTATCATGATTATGTCTGACAGGGAAAAGTAATAAGTTCCTATAATATGGCAAGAAAATAATTTTGGTGAATTAATCTGATTCTCTCTGTTCATACTGGGCAAAAGAAGAGTAATTCTGCAGAAATCAATACTATTACCAAAATTGGAGGAAAGTGTGAGGAAAGAATTGCATCCAGTGTGACCACTGTGATTTTTAAAAAGGGAAATCAGTAACAAAACAGAAACATTAGTGGTAAAGTTTTTAAAAAAGACATCTTTCCATGTACCGCCTCTCAAATGTCAAGAGTGTTATCCTATTTAATAGACTAAAAGTACTTCCATTTTCCTTAGTAAGAAAGTTGCAACATAGTTGATGTTTTGTAGTACCAAAAGCTTAGGAATCTTTGTTACAGATAACCCATTATGGTGTTTGTAAATACTTATGTCAAAAATTATATAAAATATGTAATGTAAAAATAAAAATCAACTATGCTGCAAGTGGTGGAATGCAGAAAGAAGATATTTGTGTAAAACAATAAAATAAATGGGATGAATCTCTCTTATTTCACAGTCAAACATGTATTAGTCATTATTTTTACTCATATACCATGATTTCATTTAATCCCTTCCTTTTAGAGACTCTAACTGTGCAGCCTGGGTGTAAGCTTTGCACTAAATCTGGAAAACCTCTCAACTGAGACTTGTCAGGTGTGCCTTTTCTGAGCTTTCCTGGACCTGAAGCTCGGTTTTACTTGCTTGAGCTATGACAACAAGTCCTCTAATTAGACAGGTGGCTACAGCTAACCTGTGTTAGTTTTGTGTGTCTTTGTATGGTAGAACCATATTTTTGCATAGATAGCAGTAGCAAGCAATTATTCTACATAGAATGAGATATTTATGACTCTACCATCATGATGATGTAGAGAATTATTGGCCTAGAATGGCAACAGCAGCCTTGAGAATTGTGGATGAGGTGTGTGGCACTGAGGACTTCTAAATTTGACTTATACAATATATTCAATTAAATGGCATGCTTTCTGGTGATTTGGGTTTTTATTTTCATCTGTACATCATGCTGATACTTTAAAATACCCTCAAAATTCAGGATACTCAATGTGACCAACAAAGGCCAATAAAGACCACTCAATAATTACTAAATTCTTTAAATACAAATTTCACGCATATTTCATAAGTACCTATATTCTCAATTAAAAAAAAAATCATCCATCATATTTTTTAAATGTCTAGAAGTTGTATTTCAATGCAAGCTAGCCAGTTTGTCTTCTTTTACAGTTATGTCAGGAGATGACTTCTGTGATCTGCCTGAGTGACCTCAAAATGAGATGAATTGTGGTTGGTAAGCAACTACTTCTTCATATGGATTGGGTCATTTGGCTCATATCTGAATGTCTAAACTCAGGCAGGGAAACTTAACAGCAAAGTAATAAAGAAGCAGTGTAAGGGTAACAGACTGTCTGAAACCTTTTAATATATTTTTGGAAAGTTTATTTATACACAGGATGCATAAAACTTAAACTTTGTAATCAAAATTTCACTTGAAATTTTTCAAATTGACTCATTAATCAAATTGACTCTCTACTGTGCCTGAATTCATTGTTCAAAGAAGGTTTTCAAAATAATCTCTTACTCTGCTTCCACTTCTTTTACAATATTATACCTTCCCATTCTAAAGTGTTTTGTTTTGGTTTATTTTAGTTTAGTTTATTTTGTTTTGTTATGTTGGGGTCTTTCAGCTCAGAAATTCTGCCTTGCAAGAGAGGAAAGAACCTATTCCTGAAATGGCTGCCCAGCACATGAAAGCTGTGAAGAGCACACAGAAGCTGTATGGAGTCATTCAATATGGCAGAGAAAATTGAATTGAAAACGGACTTCAGTCTGAACCCTGAATATGCACTGTTTGGCTAGGGCAATGCAGATTCTTTGCAGCAAAAAACTGATTTGACTATGTTAGATTGAGTTGTTAGAACTACATATGTTGTAGAAAAGACTAAGTTTCTCTATTAAAACACCATTACAAATGTTCATCATTGCTTTAACCAGAAAAGCAAAACATACAGAATTGCTTTTATACCATTTATAAGATTACACAGAACACGCTGTTTTGGTTATATTAAGTAACAGCAGATTTCACAGTCTGTTTAAGCTATTTTATTTATTTATTTTTTACTGGTCAAAATGGAAACCATGTAGGGGGTTTTTTCCATCAAAGACTAAGGGTTTTTCCCCAAGATGTAAAGTTTTGCAATGGACATTCAAAAATTATTTTCATCATCATTTGAAGAAGGCAGCATCTGTATCATATAATGTTACACAGCACTTAAAATTACATTCTAAAACTTGCAGTTTGCAGAACATGCATGTTTTATTGAATACTTCAAATTAATGCAAGGTTGCAAGTTGTACTGATCTTTTCATATGATAGTATGCAGAAAATAAGACCAAAGTGATCAGTATGAACAAGGTATTGACTTTTATAAGAACCCTTCACTGAATTATAAGGAAAAAATGTATTTTAAGTTTATTTTTTAAGAAAGAAAATTAAAACCATTTTAATAAAAACACCATGAACATAAAAACTCCATGAAGAAAATGGCAGCTGTGACTTGCATCCTGACATAGTGTATCCTGCTGACATAGCCATCCTGCCTGGATGGTTGGCATGTAAGGAGCTAGGCACGTCAAGAACCGTCAAAATCCCTTTAGAATTTAAAAGCCCCATAATTAAAGTAAAAATCTCTTTCTCAATATCACTGAAAAACTCTTATCCGCAGAGCTGATCTTTACTGCACTTTTTGTGCTCTTTTGTGTACTGCCTGAAAGCAGTTTATGCTGCGGATGCAAAACACAAGAGGATCTCCCAGCTACTTCCATGACTTAACGTTGATCAGCAACACTCTGGCACCTAACCAGAGCAATCTCAATAATTCTCAGTATATCAGATGAAATTTACTTTTTACTGCCCTAAGTATGACAAGCATTTTGCTCAACCTGCAACAGGGGCAAATCTGTAAGAAAACTAGCTCTAATTTGTTGCCACCATTAAGAGTGAGAGAAGTGAAAACTGCTGTAGGTGAAGTCTGATATCCAGCACAAACACCTCTCCTCTGGTGTGCACACAAATCTTTTGGGAGCTACAGCCAGGCTGCTTTTCAAGGTCCTACAGTTTCAAAAATAGTACAGCTATGGATATTTTGCTGTTCCACTCCTTTCACACCTTCAGTTTCAGAGAGCAACAGGAACAGGAGTTGTTTACAGTATTTTTAATTTTTTTTACTTTTGGTCCCTAGCTGCAATTCTAAGGGGAGTTCAGATAGAGATTTAAGAAAAGAACCAAACTGTGTGTATTCTAACAGTTTAAAAGAGAAAATTGCAAATCTTTTTGACAATCCTGATGTAGTATCTTTGTTTTTTCACAGATAAATTGAGAGAACTGATGCTATAGTAGTTGACTAAAAACATTAATGAGCTGTGTCCATTTTAATTGTTTTAGACTAGCAATTTCCCCTGTAGTTTGAAGGTCTTTGAGAGTGCAAAAAATCCAGTTAGAGGCCAAGTTCTGTCCCTTGACTTCAGACAGTTAATATAGAATAATGTCTCTGACAGTAGCCCAGCTATTAATGATTTACATTTATGTAACTGCAAATAATGATGTTGACAACTTCTTTCAATTAAGCTGAAGAAAAAAAAAAAAAATCCTATCCAATACAGTACCTGGCTAAGTCAATTCAACTTTTTTTCTTTTCTTTCTTTTTTTTTTTTCGGGGGGGGAGGTGTTGGGGTTTTGGTTTTTTTGTTTTTTTTTTTATTATTATTATTATTTTTGGGGTTTTTAAAAAGTTTTTCAAATGAAAACACATCCCTGAAGAAATAAGGACCCTAGAAAACATGACCCTGAATACAGATGTGTCTTATTTTGGGGTCATGCTTTGAATAGTAGCTTTTGGTTACCCAGAAGCTAAGTGACTCTGCAGTTAGTTAACAAGCTATAAAGTGATTGTTTTCAATTGCATTTTGAGATTAAAAAGCGTGTCAGAAGTGCATTGAAGCCTACCAAAAATTGCAAGGCCTTCACAATAGTTTAATGACCTAAAACATCCTGGATACGTTAGGCTAAGGACTACATTTAAGAATTATGTGCAGGTATTAGACATAATCCTCCCAAAAGTTTTGTGTGACAGTCTAAGGTGCTGATTTTGACAAGAGTAGAAAGTGTTACGATGGAAACTCCTGTTCCTACTGACTCCTACTAACATATTATTAATGTCTCATTTGTAAATTTGTAAATTTTCTAGAGGGACAACCTAATTTGAAAGGTGTGACAATCTGAGAAATAATTTTATCTGCTAAAATTGTGTTAGCAAAAGGCCAGTAAGCTACAAGAAGCCAGCAGAAAAGGGTCTGCTACCTGCATTTGCATTTTTTAGCTCAGAGTTCACCTCAAAAAATAAGGAAAGACAAAATAGAAAAAATAAGAAAAGACAAGAACTGTGTACTGTCACAGACATATATTTACTGGGTAAAAAGCAGACCTTCAGAAACACACTCAATATACCTGATAGTTAGCATCACAAAACAGTAATGACATAGTTTAAAGGAGCAAGTGGCACCAAGATCTCCAGAGCTTTATGCCAGCAGTCCCTCCAAGGCAGCAGGCTGTGGGCAGTGCTGCAGTAACCAGCATAGGCCCAGTTATCACTGACTTTTGTGGAAGCTATAGGACTTCATGAAATTAGTCACCTTGGAGATGACTCTCTCACTTTTACATGCTAATGTGCTCCCTTATGTGTTCCCTGTCCTCTGTTCTGCGTTTCAGGAAAACCTTTTATCAGCGACATTGTTTTTAACAGATAAAATAAAGAGAAAATCAAGGCAAAAACTGACCTTCAAAAGAAATTAAATTTTAAAAGAGAAGCAGCTAATAAATTGGAAAACTTTCTAATTGCAAATTAACCCCTGACTCACCCACCTGATTATCACCTTAGCTTTCATACCACTTAATTCTCTGCACAATTGTGAAGAGGAAATAGCCATCACTCTTCCTAGCCAGCATTTGTTTCCATCTCAGAGTACAACAGGAGAATATGGGTCCAGTTACTAAACAGTGATAATAAACCCACCTTAATCGCTTCAATTAGATCATCCATGGGGAATCACTTTACACAGCCTATAGGGATTAACAGGCTCTTCATGAAACACTATGAACAATTACAAGGGATGAGTAACCATCAAGAGCTGGCAGAGGAACAAAGTTGCTATCTATAAGAAATTGTCTCAGTCACTCTTTGTGCTCATCTCTGGGGAGGAATTATTCTTTAACAAACACCCAACCAGGACAAGTCAGAGGCAGATTTCTGTAAAGACATTCTTGAGGATCACGCTAATATTAAGCCCAAAAGTAAATGTAGTCTCATCATACTGGATGTGGCACAAGAGCAGGCATTTAGTATTTTGACACCATTTTGCTCAGCCTGTGTGCCTTGCCCTTTTCAAATTGTGTTCGTCTTGTCTTTGTTGAGAGGTGTTTATCTGGCATAGCAAGAGAGTCAGTGTAAGTACAGGAAATCAAAGGGATTAATGTCCATAGAAAGTAAATACAGTGTAAGTATTTGTTTTAATGGACAAATATTTAAACTGGTTTTGACTTTATTTGATCATTTTTGTGAACATAACATTTTAAAGTTACATCTATTAGTAATGAGAAGACAAGAAAGAAAAGAGTAAACAGTGCTTCCCATGTGGCAATTTCTATATGTGGCTAGGTACATGTATATGAATTTAATGTATACACATATTTATTGAAGACTATGCATGCACAAAGAAGGATGGTATGAAAAAATGTGTGCTAAAATTTCAAATACCCTTGGAACAACAAACTAATTCTAAAATTATTTTCTGGGCATCACATTCAAGTGGGAAGGATGTAATCTCCTGAATACAGAAAACTCTGTCTTAGAGCTAAAACTCTGGCATCTGCCTACTCTAGTGAGACCATACAGGACTCCATATGCTTCAGTGACACTAAGCTTGTAGACTGAAACTTGCCCCCCAACTAAATTTATGGTGGTTGGGTTGAGAAGTTGATTATAATTCCAGAAAATGACAAAGTAGAAGCAGTCTTGTCATAACTTAAGAGGTCACAGTACATTCTGGGATGTGATCAAAAGTGAGACAGAATGTTTTAGGCAGAAGAAAATCCCCAGGGTTTTTTAATTTTGCCATAAGCCTGGATGAGCTGGTTGATTATAGCATTTGACAACTTATATGCCATTTCAGAAAAAGAAGGCATATTCTAAAGCCATGGACTGGTGACAAAAACCTTCTAAGGAGTTCTGGTTGCAAATGATACAAATGCTCTTTAACTACATCTCAGTCACAAGCATTTGACTTAGCACATAAAATAGCTTAGGGAACTTTTCTGTCCACCTTTTTCTGCAACTTGGGACCCTTCCTACATGTCACTTACACTGGACCTCTCTGACAAGCTGAAGCTGCAAACAAACAGTATCTTCCTAAAGAATATTTAATGAAGTAGGAAAATACCGTAAAATGTCTTTCTGATAACATGCCCCTCTTACCACATACTGGAAACAAAGACACCAAGAATGTAAAATAGCATTTAACTTGAAATGTCTTGTATGGCCAGCTGACAAAGACATTTTCCCAAAGGGCAAACACCACCTTTTCAGATATCAGTACGAAAGGAAATGGGCCAAATGAATGAACACCTGCACTCAGTCCTTGCATCAATATACTTGAAAAACCCAAATTATCTGCTAGCTCTCCAGAGGCACACAGAAAAGTTCTAAAAGTGTTCTTCTGGGTTGGGTTGGCAGCAAGAAATGCTTCTGATCATTTCCAAATGATGAGTGACATCCTAAAGAAGAAGAGAATGTAGAAAATGATTGCTTGAGAAAAGCAGAATAAAACCAGCATCTGCTTTACAGTCAGACAGACTTTACAAAGGACAGATAATGCTTCTAAGAATAATAACATTCTTAGCACTCTAATTGGGGAGAAAGCGAGTTTTATCTACTATATGAGCAGGCTTACTAGTATATATCTTTTGCTCTCCCAGACAAGTCTTCACTCCCTCTATCATACCACACTATTTAATTTGCAGCTATTGCCAAGTCAGTGTTTAATCTAAGCAAAGTTGGCAGAATTTCTATAGGAGTGTAACACTCACAGAAATTGCACAAAAAAATGATGATGGTTCATGTTATTCCACAGTGCAACTGAGATGAATCTGATGCTGGTTTTTGAATCCTTGTTCTCTGGAGATTAATGTGGAGAAGAGGAAACATTTTGAACTTAAGAACTATTCCTTTCAATGGCAGTGACTTTGCTCTATGGTCTACATTCTGTAAATTCAGGTTGAAGATACCGTGTTGCTCTGTTTCAGATTTTTATTCTTCAAATTTGTTTGTAATGCCAAGAATTTTTGGAAGGAAAATTTTCAATACTTTACAAGAAATATTTTACAATAAGTAGATGGCTCCTAGCAAATCAGTTAGAAAGTAAGATCTAATACTTAAGATAATATTACATATTATTTAGTGTATTTTATTTAAAGAAAAAAAAAATTCCTCTTGCACAGCAATGTCCAGTTTTCTCAGCAGGGTTTTACAGTTATTGTGGGTTTTCAGTTAGGAGCTGGATTTTTGGTGTTTTTTATTCATTATTGCTAAACAATTGTTCTGGGTTTATCTTTTATTATTATTTTTGGAAATATAACAAAATTAGATTCACTGCATTACTTTGACTCTCTGAAGAATGTCTAATCCTTTCTCAACTTTAAAAAAATAATAATTAAAAAGAAAGAAGACCAAACATGAGCTAACATGACAAGGAGACATTCCTTGCCATGTACAAAATTTGTCTCTCAGACATGTGTTGTCCATATGTAAAGACAACTGCCTTTGCCATGCCCTTCAGTACATAAAGGTTTTACAGAGTTATATCCACTGCTTGCTTCAATCGTCTTCAACTGCATGCTAGATTAAAACAAATAAAATTTGTATATTTAAAGGGTAACATACTATCATCAAAGAGAAAAATGTTACTAAGGAAATGGGAAAACCTTTCCATAAAAAAAGTACAGAAAATATAGAAGGAATAGTAGTTCAAGTAAGTAATTTCAGCTAGGGTTTCTTAGAGCTAGAAGTATGACTGAATTAATTAATAATTCAAAACTAAAGGAAAAAGCGTATTCATGCTCCTCCAAGAATAAAGAACAGTTTAACATTTTTTGAAAATACATAAAAGAAATGTTGAATTTCTTTGATAGGAAAAACCTGTCCAGAAGTATTTGGGATGGATATCAAACATTATTTGTTAAAAACTAACTCTGCAGTGGTTATGTGCAGACCTACAGCAGCATGTGGTACCTGCCACAAACTGCTTATGGGATTTTGACATTTGCTGAGCATTTACACAGAGGAATAATGGAGCATAAGGTTAGGTTGCCCTCATGCTGAGACCACTGCCCATTATGCTGACCAATACTGTCTCTGGCTCTCTTCTGATCTCCCATGGCCTGGACATATTTATTAGCTCTTGTCTTAGACTGTGCAGAGACATTTTAAATGAGTCACAGTAGCAGGTGGCCCTTGTTAATACCTCTTAGGATGTGAGAGCTGCTGGAATGCCTAATCAGAGAGAGGAAACCAGAAGGTGGGACAGGGAAAGGTCCTATGAGGAAACACATGAAAACAACTATATTTGGAAGATAAATGTTTTGGTAATTTGAGTCAACAATAATGGTATAGTCCAAGAAAAGGAAATTCCATACACTAATAGCTTAATATTTTCTATTTGGAGCAGATTAGGGATTAACATAATTTTGTACTATCCTTGTAAATAGGTAACAAAAATCACAGATTACTTTATTGTAATGAAAAAGAAAATTATTATTAGAAAAGTTAAAACTATGGATTGCAAATTCCATTTGATAACTACATCTGGAGTAAAATAAGTCTAAACATTGGCATTAAGTGGAAGCTAAAATCTTTTTTAGTTCTGATGATGAAAAATATTTTCCAACAGAGGCAAATTGACAATGTGTTTTCCAATGCAAGCTTAGACTCCAGTAACAAAAGCACAGCAGAATATAAAGGAAATGTTCTCTTTTCTATTCTAGCTTACTGGAAGTGGAGATCAGTGGCATTATCATCCTTTTCTTGAAAGGAACTACAGAGGACAGGAACAGACACGCCAGTAGAAGAGGTGCATAAAGTCTACATACAATTTAAAACCACTAAAACAAAAGGAATGGAGAAATTGTCATGGAAATGCAGCAAGATGCAGTAGTAGAAATAAAAGGTAAAAGAAAAATAACAGCAAGAAATAAATCACTTGTATTAATTTGTTTCTGGAACAATCTTGCAAGATTAAGGTAGTAAATTAACTGCTTTTGACAAAGCATCTGAACACACACAGTAAGTCACAGCAGGAGGCAGCGTGAATGATACACTTAGATTTTGCAAATGTCTGATTACTCTGGTTTACCCTATACTATCTTGCATTAAAAACACACCAAATTTTTAGTGGGGTTTTTTTGTGTGTGTGGGTTTTGTTTGGTTTCGGTTTTTCTGTTTGTTGTTTGTTTGTTTGTTTTCCAAAAAACTCATATTGGTTAAACAGGGGCACTCTTAGAGTGCTTAAATTAACAAGTCAACCAATTGAGTTTTGTTTTGAAGGAAAGCATACCGTTTTGGGGTTTGAACGTTCTACAAATGATTATGTCCTCTCTACTTTTTTTCACTGACTTAATTAAAAATTAATTCATATATAAAACTATAAATACAAACATCTAAAAATATAAAACTGCACAAGCACATACATATCCTCTTTTGTATCCATGAAAATGGAATGTCTTGACAGCAGAGGGAAATGTGTTTTGGATGTCATTTCCAAAGGATAGAACATCATAACAATGCTTCTTTTTAAAAAATGTATCTCTAAATTTTCAAAGTGCTACAGTGAGTCAGCGATTTGAGATGATCCAATTAAAATTAACTTCTTTTAATCACAGAAGTGGTCACTTACACCATCCAGAACCACTTAAGTTTATGGAGAGTTTTACTGTACAAAAACAATGGCGGGTTGCCAATTGCTGTTCCTGTGAGATATACAGAGGTATACAAAGAAATACTTTTGATGTATTTACAAAATATATAAATATATACAGAGAAAGAATGAATGAGATATAGTATTTGGCTTTTGTTATTGGAAGTACTTATTAAAAAGGCTTTTGGAGTGTGTTTACATTTCCTTTTATATTAATAGGTACATCACCTTTACATGAGCAAGGCAGCGTTCCTGCAAAAGCGAGGATAAAGCACTCGGCCCACAGAAACCAATTACAGTTCCACTACAACAACAAGGAAATGAAAGCCAATTGAAAGCACAGCTAATCCTCATCTTTGAAGGAACGCAGCACCAAAATACTTGTCACACACCAATATTTTAATGCTTCTCACTCCTCAAACTGTCCCACTACGCCTCTGTCCTTAACTCTTACACTGTTCTACACACGTCTTATGGGAGAAAAAATAATTAAATATCACACCAAGTCTTGAATTAGAGTTTAGTTGTTTACCACTTTGGGTTATCATACATTAAAATAGGGAAGTCAGACAATATTTGGCATGCAGTTACCTTTTGGAGAGAAAGTAGGTCTTCACATGCTTTCAGCTCTAAAAAATTCATTGAAATTACAAATAAAAAAGTGAGATTAAGTATCTAAAGTAAGAATTTGTAGTCCTGGACACAGCATTCCTGGTGAAAGAACTCAAATGAGCTAAACCATAAAAATACAATAATAGTTTGTGGGAGTTCCCTAAAAGCTAAATATTTCAAATTTGTGGGTTTTTTAAGAGAAAAGTTATCTAGGGACCTCAAGTATTAATCCAAATATAATACTGTCATATTCAAAACTTTTATTTCAAATGAATGTACTGTTCAAATTAAGCATACAAGTCCCTTCTACTTCAGCAGTTATAGTAACCTGGACATACAAATAATGAAAACCATAATCAATTTTTCTATTTTACTTTCAATGTGTTTAAAAATCTTTAGAGTTGTTTTATGTGTCCTCCTGGTCTGAAATGTCTAAAGTTATTACAGAAAGTTGACTGCAATATTTGTTGTTATTGATTATTTCAGGAGTTAGAATAGGCACTTAACTTCTGCTCATGAACAGCTAGATATGTGTGAGATTTGATCCAAACTATGAAAGCAACAGATTTGTTATATCTTTCTATTTGTTTCTTAGTACCCACTTTTCATGATCACTTTTCAGCTCATGAAACAATTGTTTTTTTTTTTAGAATCTCCTTCATGGGTTACAGAACAGGAGCCATGATAAAAAAAACTCTTATTCATGAATTGGAATTTTATCGTTTAACCAATTATAGTTCTGAAATATTAAAGGAAGAATGAAAGTTGAGCTGTCCTAAATGGAAATCCAGAACTAATTTTAACTTCAGACTGTTCTGATCCTTCTTATTTCTCAGGGTCTTACTTATTTTCATTCCCTATTCCATGTTTATCCTCCAAAAGCAATTACTGTGCTTTTAGACTGTTAGTGAAGTATAAAAGAAAATGTTATTATGCCGATTAGCTAGATTAATGCTGGCTTGCTGCAACCTAAAAGCTGGTTTCGATCTGGGGTTCAGATCCCAATAACTGCCTGGAAAAATGCTGGCATGCAGATTAGAAAAAAGTAAGCATCTGCTCATCCTTAGTTTAAATTAATACCTTTTACTATGTAGAGAACATTTGCTTCATTCTTCCTGAGGTTAGTTCCTGTCTTGCTTTAAAACACTGCTGGAGCAGATCTGCCAAATAGCCTGCACTTGCCAAATCATTCTACACTGCACAGAATGGAGAAAGTGTACCACAGGCTGTCTTCTCTTCTTCCCCTTCCCCAAACTCACCACCCTTTGGCAGGCTGTTGTGAGCTAACGTATGCATTTCCTGATCTTCAACCACCCAGACCCCATATTGATCTTAACCAATGATATCTTGCTTATTCTAACATTTTAGCAACAGAAATGCTACATATGAGACTGCAAGAAGAAATGCAGATAAAGCTTTGCTTGTGATATATCAAATTCAACCATTATCCAGTTTTCTAAAGTCTGTTGCTTTTATTTTTATAAATGCAATGCATCACATTTTATTGTAATGCTTACTTGTGTACTACTAGCTCGTTTTTTGTCATTTATTTTAAACTATGAGGTTTATCAGAGTGCTGTTGACTCCAAACTAACGAGCATTAACCTTTCGCTAAAGTGGTTTTAGAGACACAGCTCTCAAGCTTGCTTCCTTGAGATAACTCAAACACAGTTATTGTTAGCTTTGTTCTTACATTGACAATTTCACACGGTTAGGGGGAAAGAAAAATCATTGTTCATCTTATTCCTGTCACTGTTAGCAAAAGCCAAAAGACACTGGAATAAAAAGCATCTAAGTGGAGCCTTTTAAAAATGCCCAGTGTTCTTGAAAGTCAGTAGTGACAAGCAGGGATCTCAGTAAGCCAATTCAGATTTCTGTTAGACTCCAATCACTAGAACTTGGCACATCTGCACTTGTGCTTCACTTGTCTCAGTTAAGTGCCTCATATTAAGTGACATGAATTCGGGCCCCAAGTGTCCTCTTTCTGTTTTGCAAGTGGACTAACTCACACCTTCTTAAAACACTGTGCATGTGTATGGATTACTTACTTAGCCATAATACTTATTCAGGAGATAATATACTAGCTATTTTCAAGAAGAAATTAAAGCTTCCCACAGAGAATTCTTCTATGCACAATGTTATTTAAAATCTATTGTTTCTTCTTGTATATCAAGGGAAATATTTTCTCAGTAATAATGGAAGAGAACACTTTTCATTTTATTTCTGAAGATCAAGCATGATTTTAGAAAGGTTAGCTAGGAAAGGGAAAATACCTTGATTGTTTTCTATGTCTCACCCTATTGTTTTTTCAATTCATCTGGTTGTCCATCTGAAATAACTTGCACAAAGGATGAATTAAAAAAAGCAGCCCACAAAACTTGGAGAACAGTCTGCATTCAAATGCAATTTATACTTTACAAGACTATGTTTGGTCAGTGCCTTATATTTCATAGTCTTGCAACGTGGAGATATTTTAAGATTTTAAGAAACAAAGGTTTCCTATACCATTGACAATTAAAGCATTTCTGAGATTATATCACTGTTGAGTTAATACCAGGTCTAATCATGTTATTACTTTCATTCTAATCTTGACCAAGTCAGTTTTGAAAAGGTGAATGCTTTCAAGACGTACCATTATAAATGTCAACTGTGTACAAGTCACTCGTTTTAAATATACATGATCAGGGTAGCCTTCCTTTCAGAGGCACAGTCAAGGCCAAGGACACGTATTTTCTTTTGTCTTTGAAATAAGTAACAGACAGTAAATTCTTCTTTCACTCTTAGGTTAATAAACAATCCTTTCTTATGACAGATCTTTTATTTTACACTTTTTCGTGATGTGCAAAATGAAAGGAAAAATAGTACAACGCAATTGAGTAACACAATGTTATGAAATGTTCAAACTGAAAATTTCTTTCTGTGAAAGATAATAGGTAAGAGGACTACAATTGTCAAAGTCCATTCTGGTTAAGGAATAGAAATTATGCCATTATTATTTTTTCTTATATTGTCATAGTACTACTGTTTTGGTTTTTTTAAATATTTTTGAAGGGATGTGGGGGAGGGGATGGGCGGGTATGGATATATTCTGTGTGACTATTTTTACAGAGACTTTAAAGAGAATGCACATTTCTATAATTTCTTTAAAATATGACCAGGCAAATATGGATATTGTTCTATATACTGGTTAATAAATAGTTCCATGTAGTCGTCACAGAACTTGCAATTACAAATATTCATTGACTATTATTGAAACTGCAATTACTTCAATATTTCTTCCAGCAATGTCCAGAACAATTACTTACAGGGATCAGACTTTGATTCTTTGCATACACAGAGATAACTATCTAAACCACAAAAAAACCCCCACATATGATTGAAAAACCTGCCTTCTCTCTCTCCTAAATTTCCATCTTTGATTAACAAGTAATGTGCTAGCCTAAGAATTCAACAGGACTGAATTCTCAATTCATACTCCTAATGCACTGGGAAACACATTGTCTTTGTTTCAACCTCATCTTCAAATCTTCCATCAAATGGACTCTGCTCCTCCAAGGAGATTTCACAGAAATGCTCAGTCAGGACTTTCTCAATACTTGAGCTCATTATGCATGGTACTATTTTTTTCTATGGACAGTTGGGTCATAATGGCAAGGTTTTTGTTAGCAGGGAGCTATCTCATTTCAGACAAATCCAGTTATCTCCAAACAGAACCATGGCAGGGCACCAGCTGAGCCAAGTTGGTGGTGCCTGGGGGAAGCATGTTCATGAAAGAGCAACATACTGGACAACAGAATAGTGAGAGGGGGAAGGAGTTTGAAAATTGTATGAATACCAAGGTGAGAAAAGAAGAAAGAGGTGAGAGGTGGTCCAGGCAATAGAGTAGACATTCCACCGCAGCCAGCAGAAATGCCTACAAAGCTGCAGGTTTATCCTAAAGGAACTGCAGCCCATGAGAAGGACCCTTGCTGGAAGAGAGGAGAACTGTGAAGAGGAAGGAGGGGCAGCGAGGAGCCACTAGGGACTGAACACAGCCCCCAATTCCCCATTCTCCTGTGCTCCTTGTGGGGTGGTGGTAAGGACCCTAGACTGAAGTTGGGCATGGGGTAAAGAGGAGAAAAATGTTGGTTAAATACTTGGTTTTGTTCCTTACTACCTGAATATACTTTAGTTTGCAAGAAAATTAATAGTCCCCACATCAGTAACCAGTAAGAAACCTCCCTGTCTTTATTTTGGCCTACCAGCATTTTCAGATGATTATCTCACCCACTCCCACAGAAGGAATAGTGACTGAGTGGGTGAGATAATGGGTGACTGAGTGGGTGGGATTTCATTCCCTAGGCAAGGCAATCCCACCACAGCACCAAAGTTAAATGTAGGTGTACCACTCATATGACACTATAGCTAATCTTCTAAAACAAGGCATGACTCAGCCCCTTGGCAATGCCTTTCATTGTGTTCTAAGTTCCAAATTTGCAGGATAAATCTATTCTGTAAAATCTGTTTACATTTAGCATTAAAACACACCTAAAGCTGTATGAACACAGGTAATTGAACACAAAATTAACTCCAGAAGGTTTAAGTATTGTACTTTCAGTCAATTGTTTCCACAAATAGGTGCATTGGTACTGTACATAATAGGATCAAGAAGAGACCTGTGTATCCAAAAAGCTATTTCTTTCTACCGGCTGGTAACACTCAATACTTCATACAAAATGCAGCTCAACCTTGTATTGCTCTTAATTAAAAAACAGTGTGCAACACCATATCACCTGTGGAGTTTGTGTTTTAAGATTTCCTTCACCTTCAAACCAGTGGTTTTTTCAAGTTTGCCTTAGCAAAAATTATGAATATTTTCTACAGTGATAAATATTTTTTAATTCAAAGTATTCAAAGTTCTGTGTGGCAAAGGCTCTGGAATGCAGTATTTATACTTCATAAAATGGAAAACTGACATGAAAGACCTGAATACTTTTGTGACCAAATCAGTCAGAAAACATATTCCCAATCTAAGAATATGATTTCCAAGAACACTAGCTACATATAAAACAAACAACAACAATAAAAAACACCAAAAACCCAACAACCCAAGAAAACCCAAAAAATAACACTCCAAATGTACTGACGTGGAAAAGAGAAGAATACAAAATTTCCTTTGAAACGCTGAACATGAGCTAATGTGGTGAGCCTCCTACAGATACTTTAGGACAGAAAATAAAATACTGCATGGCCCCTCCCCTAGGTATTCTTAAATAATTTTGTGAATTGCTCCTGTAACTGAATTGGGAAATTATGCTGACTTCTACTAGAGAGCACTTGATAAATACTTTAAGTATGAACAACTGTATATGCAGCAGGGGATGTATTAAGGCTAATTGCCAACAAAGCATTTCAGCCTTCCCCATCTAAAATTAGTCATCTGTGTATAATACTTATATAGGCTCCCTTTTTATCCAGTCCAAAGGCTTCTTCCAGACAATTCCCACTGCTCTCAGGCACCTCTATTTGAAATGCATTAATTACTTGGTGTCAATGTCTTTCCACTGACCACAGGAGGAGCTAAATTTCCTGTTTATAATTTGACAATTCTTAAGACAACTGAGTTGGGTGAGATAGCTCCTACCCAGGCTAATCAGAGGCAAACAACTTCCAGCAAAATAGTATCTTCTCTTTGCCAGAGGAAAACTAGCGCAAGGTCAACTTTGTAATGTATAGGGATTGGTTAGGTTTCTTTTTCCTTGCTTTTGTTGCCTCCGTTTTCCTTTTACAATGCTCCCTTCCTCTTAAATAAGCTTTGATTTAAACCACCTCACAAAACTCATTCCACAGCCCTCCAAAGCAAGGGAAAAAAAAAAAAAAAAAAACCTCAGCACCAGCATCAAGCTTGGAAGGTTTACTAGAATTTTAAATACTAACCTTTTTGAAAAATTGTTAGGCTGTAGGCAGTGGTGCAAACTCCAAGACAAGGAACGTCGCAGTTTACCTTATTTGACTTCTTTTTTTTTGATTTGTTTTGGACCTTTAGAAGGGATCTTCTGGTTAATGGGTACATTCTGAGACAGCTGGTTAGACTTCTTCATTACTTAATCATGTTAACACTGGAGGGAATGCACATGATCAGAGTGCCATAAGTGGTGAAAAGGAGACACCCACTCACTTCTTTTGTGGCAGAGTATAAATAATGCTGTTTTTAAATGTAAAGAGTGTAAACACTGAATATAAAATTTGAAACTTGGAAAAAAGCTCTCCCATTTATCAGACTATTGCATATTACCCCATTTCATAGGAAAAAAGAAAAATTTCACCAAAGCAATGAGGGATTGCACTGAAAATGTGAAAATTATCAATAAAACACCAGGGTGTTAAGATATAGTGTAAACTATCCTAAAGAAATTTTCACCCAGTATCTTTGCCCAGGAATTAGTTTTAATTAATACAAATAGAGTAATGAGGGAAAAGTATACATTTTGGAAAAGATACTGCACTGTCAATATATTTCTCCTGTTTGCTGAAGTTTTTTATTATGTGTAACTGTGAAAAAAGTTGTCTATAGAAGAGTAACTCTAGAAGAATCCTAAGTAGAATGCATGTACACTGCAAAGGCATTTGATTATGCATTAAATTCTGCAATAGGTATCAAAAGCTATCTCATCAATGACACCTTCTCAAAAGGTAACACTCAGTCCTCTGTGATGTTGTACCTTGAGTAATCATTTGTAGTCCTGCGCATATGTTGTAAGTCACTCTTAAATCAGATTATCCTCTGAGGTAAAACAGCAGTTAAATAAGGCAGCAAGCATCATCACAGCTCCTGTGAAGTCAAGAGCACTGAGACAATGTGTGTGAGCAGACCTGCTACTGAGACCACTTCAGCCCCAGGTATGCCTGACATGGCAGAGCACAGAGTCTGATGGAGATCAAACACAGGAGCCTGGCAAGCACCAGAACCTTACAGAAAGCCTGTTCCAATAGAACACCTTAACTGAACCTTACAATAGAAACCAACACTGGACCAGTGGATGGTTTTGAAGAACAGCAAGTTTGACATTTGTTCATGAACAGCCAAACACAGCATCAAGTGTGAGAATCAACATCTGCCTATCATGATTCATGACATCTCCAGCATCTACAGCTTTATACTGTCTTCAAAAGTCTTTACAGAAGTGAATGGGAAGAGTTTTGTCCCAAATGACCAAATTACTTTTTTTTTTTAATATAAAACTGCATTTTACAATGTAACAATGAATAACTGATCCTTCATGAGTATCTGAGTTGTGTATAATATATATTTAAACAACCTAACTTAAAATGAATCAGACTTAAATCTAGTTCATAAATGATACAGAGCTTTTGATAGCTAGAGATATTTGTCTTTTCAGAAAAAAGAAAAAAGTATGAGTCGCTTAACATTTATTTACTTTTCAGACTAAAGTATAAATAATTTAGTGATGATAAGACTTCATTTGAACAACATGCAATTTGATAATGTGTTCCTAAGTAAACACTGTATATTATGCTAAGGCAGGTAGTTTGCAAACTATATTTGTCATACTCACTTTTTTTACCTGTTTGAGTTTCCTCTTACACTAGTAAAGCTTTTAACAATTAAAATATGTTTTTGGGTTGTCTTTTGTAGGGTATTTACAATGAGAAAATCTCTTTTTGATCTTCCTGAAACTCCACTGAGTAATAGTCATAAATAAATTATGGCAAAATAAGAAAATGTAATAAAGACAGCTATAGATAGTGCCTAGATCAATATAAACATTACAGTGTACTTTCACAACCTTTTTTAGCTCAAAGGAAACCCTTGCTACTCACACAGAAAATCACTGAGCTTCCACTCCACCAACATCTTCTTATTAAGAAATTGTCATGCAGTGCAATGAGAAGAATTTTTTTAGAACTTCAAAGGAAAATCATACAGAATTGTTCTGCCATGCTCATACATCTTAAGACAACATTTTTCACTTTAAAAATATAATGAGGATTTAAATGCCATTATGTCAAAGATGCAAAGAGGAAAACAGAAAAGAAGAAAATATTTTTCTGCACCTCTTACTGAGGAAAATTAAATAACTAGTTAGGATTTTTTTTTTAAATCAAACTGGTTGTTTGTTACTCTGTCTCAAACCACCCACTTTCTTTTAAAATATTTTCAGTCCAAGGTAGTAAAATCTTCGTAAAATCTCCTAAAATTGTTGTGAAAAGCCTTCTCCAATATCTAGGAAAAAAGATCTAGCTGGTTTTTTTATTTATCCCTGGAGTAAGTTAATTTCTATCTCTTTATAAGCACTTAATAATGTATTTTCTCTCAGCTTTTAAAATTATATATTTCTATTTTCCATACATATTGGATCCTTACAGGATGTGGAAATTCGCTAGCTCAGCAAATGAAACTACCATGCTTAAAACTATCTATTGAAATTACATACAAGAGGCTTACACAACTCACATCAAATACAAGCAGTGAAAACTTTCTAGTGTTCCCCAGACTTGGGATAATTATTTGTGTCTGTTTGTATTTCTGCAATTGCTTTGCATAAGTAACAGTTGAAAACATGATTTCGAGCTTTTTAGATTCCACAAAGGAGCCAACACCACCAGAAAACATTCAGCTAAATACCCAGGCAAAAAAAAAAAAATCAACCAGAAAATAATATAAAATTAAATAGAAGTAGATATCTCTTTTTCATAAAGAAAAAATTCTCAAAATTATAAGATAGTAGAAAATAACAATAGACTATAAGAAATATGGAGTAGAGATTTTATTTTCCATGCTTTTGAAAAAACAGAACATCTCAAAAATGTAATCTACCAGGAAAATAACGTGAAAAGTAGAAATAGGTGTGATGAGAAGAACAAATCCGTTTCAAAAGTCAGCCACCTAATCTTGTTCTGTCAACAGCAGATGGATTCATACCAATCTCCCTGCATTTCTAGGACTCAATTTTGTTTATTTTACCAGGTTCTACATCAAGCAGTCAAGCTGCTTTAAGACATGCCTCAGTATGGAAAAGCTTCTAATCTCATAGTTGTTCTGACAGTTGGAGGCTGAGAGGAACAAAGTGTATGGGTTCCCTCTAAAACAAGGTCGGAGATTAACATCCAAAGTTTTGAGTGATAAAACATCTCTGTTACTATATTTCCTCATGGTTTCTTGAGTATTTTTCTGGAATATTTGTAAAGTTGTAAAATAAAAGAAATGCTGAATAAAAGAAATGCTGAGAGCAAAGGTAAATGGCAAATGGTTTCCATGTAAAAGTTCAACACCTGCTTGTGTTTTATACAGAAATACATAATCCCTATCACGGAGCAATCTTAGTGAAAATACTTTGTTGATTAATATGAATCAATTCCTCACCTACATCACCAAAATTATAATTTACTCTTATCAGCCACTGAAAGGACTAAGATACTGTAATTGTTTAAGTGTACTGGATTCTTAAAACACTAAAAGCTGATTTTCTTTCAAGAATTCTTTGCAGTCTGAATCACCAAAGATTTTGATGTACATATGTATTACTATTTTTTCTTTTTATTTTGTGTTTGTCTGTGCTCTTTAGTAGACTCTTATAATCCTGATAGTTTGTGTCCAGAGCCCAGCAGGAGTGTGAGGAAAAAGCTCAAGTATTTTTGATGCAGACAAGAAATTACACTTACAACCTTTGATTGCAGTAAAAGAAGAAAATGGCTTAGTAAATATCTTTAACTCCTAAGGAAAAAGAAAAAAAAAAACAACCAACCAAATCCAAAAACATGCCACAGCAGATACTGAGTTATTTTAAAATGTAAGAGAACAAGATTCCAATTTTTAATGTGGAGAAGTAGGGAGGCAAGAGAACCTCACTAATATACATCTAGTTTTTCATTTTGCTTCAGATGACTTGTAATTAAGGGTTTTGGAGGATTTTTTTAATATTTGCAAGTGCCAAATACTAATGATGCATTTATTGTAAGTAACTGTTTATCCCTGTAATCATGAATTCATATCCTATCTCCACTGTGAATAATATGTTAAGATTTTTTGACAAAACAAGATTATTTCTCATTGTCAGGAAGAAAGTAGAGAATTTCCTCAGAGATCACAGGGATTTTATTCACAAGGACAGTATCTGTATAAATTGCAAAAGTCACACCTTTGTGTGTCCTATATTTTTTACTTAGGTCAAGACTGTCTAACCCATCTCCAAGAAAACCAACACTATTTACACTTTCCAGTCTCACATATATCAGAAACCACAGAGCTTCTAACCTTGCATAAAGATTAGTCAATAGAGAGGTGAACACTGTGGTGCAGTAAAGCTCCTGCTAACCTTGTGTTGGTGCACTTCTCAGAGCAATATTGTATCAAAGGCATGTCTTTTGTTTTGATTCCCTAAGCCTTTACAAGGCACTCTCGGTTTAGATGTTTTGCTATTCATAACTGAAGTTAAACTCCATTAAATATCTGTAATAGAATGAGGATGGTTCATGATGTCTGCTTCAGATGGTACTTCTGTTATGGGCAGCATCCCCATTTGATGAAAAAAAGAAAACATTTGTATCTGGCAAATTGAATCAGCATTACTGTATCTTCCCTTGCAATTTCAGGCTCCTTTTATGGAGTTTATTTTCCCGCCAAAACTATTAATGCTTTATTGCCAAGTACTCAGATTTTTCCAATACTGGAATTTTATTTGGGTTTACCAACTTCTTTGTTTAAAAATAATGGAACATCTTAATATCCTTTTGTCCTTTTATCCCAAATATTTTAAGTAGTCCTCTGCCTTAGTTCCTGGTCATCTACAGAGAATTTTTTGATCCCATTTTCAAAAAAGAAAAGGAAACAAACAAATAAACAAAAAAAGAGGAAGAATCATCTCTACACTCTTCTTTTTTTCCCATGTACTACAAAATGAATCCATTTTTATCCATCATACATTGGACAGACATTACCATGTATGACTTAAGAAGCTCAATATTAGTTAACTAGCATTTTCTTGTGTAAGTTGTATGACACTTTCCATGAGAATGTGTGCCAAATTTATATAAACGTTTAGCAGAATGATACAAGAAATAGCAACAGGCCTTTAACTTAATGGTCTGTCAATACTGGCAAGGTGGGGATGATGCAGAAATAGGATGAACGTTTTTTGAGGAACCATAATTTCTTAATGTTTAAAAGATACCCTGAGTTCAGGAGAAAAAGATTTATTTTTACCTCTGTCTCTGTTTTAAAAATATTGAATTCCATGTTTTTGTTTAAAAGAAATTTAAAAATCATGAATTGCAAGTTGTTTAGAGGCATTTTCCAGCCTCCCTATGTTAGAATCAGAAAGGGTGTGGAGATTTTTGCAAAAAGACCACAAACAATCTGAAAGAGGATGCACAAATTTCTTTTCCTTTAAAAATTGCAAAAAAGAGATGCATGTAAAAATCCAATTCTGTGATATAAAAAAAATGAATATTCAGAGCCTGCTGAGTGCAAAAATAAATCACTCAATAAGGTTAAAAGAACAGTGAATTCTGGGAAACTGATAGAATACAAGCTAGAGCACAGATAATCATTAGGCAATGAGAAAGATCTGGCAAGATTTCTGTAACAAAATTAACGCTGATAACTCTGCATCATCAGTTTATGAGTACAAGTGGGATTCAGGATAAAAAAAGAACCATGTCCTGTTTAAGTACTGACAGAATATAATCCCATATGTTGAAAAGGACACTATTAATAGGCCAATCTTTTCTGTGAGAGGGAGAAATACAGTCTAACTTACATAAACTGCAAAGACATTAAATTTGGAGGTTAAAATTTTGCACACCGTTAAAGCGTTAGAGGAATTGAACTTAATTATTTTTAAGGAAGAAATGCTTAAGATAAAACGTAATTCCTTAAAAACAGTCAACAAATGGTCAAAATTGTGTTTTCTGACTCTCTATTCTCTTTCCAGCAACTGTGGTGCAGCTCCTTCCTTTCACACAATCTCATTACTTTTGTAAAGTTTGTTCTCTGTGATCACCCAGCCACCTGGGACAGTTTTCCCTCCATGTCTTGACAAATCTCCTTTATCTAGTTTCTTGCTGTTCAGACATAATCTACCTCTCTAAAAGAAGAAACAAAAAATTTTATGCTACATTTGGAACGATTGAAGTTTTTACCTGTACAACTTTATACCTCTGTCAACCAACTGAAAGAAATAGGCATTTATACTATTTACTAATCACTTACAAACTCGCATACAGCACAGCAGCAATTTCACTACTTGATTTAAAACCCTAGAATAGCTCCCTTAAAACCAAATCAAAACAGACATGCCACATTAATGTAAAATATTATTTGACTGGGAAAAATGCAAACATCAGTAAAAGGATGTCAGCATAACATAAAATCCCATTACAAAATTAATAAGTTATCAGTTCCAAAATTTGTAACCTGCATATTGTAGCAGCGCAAATTTTAGGTTTCGAATTTGTATTGTATTTTGTTATTTGTCTATAATGGTATGTTCCTCTCACCCCCCCCATTCCTGTCCCCGATGTACCTGGTTCATCCTGATGTAGCCCCACCCCCTTTCCTTCCCCATTGGGTCAGAGTGTTTCCCCACCCAGCCCCCGAGTGGGGAAAAGAGGAGACACAGGCCCAGTCCCGCTCTCTCTCCACTGTCTCTCCATGCTGAGAAGAGGCTCTGGCAAAGCCTCTTCCACATGGGCT
>JBBMKD010000001.1:62420224-62473722 GCA_037834095.1 Argya squamiceps
CTCATCCACGCTTCCAGCCAGCTAAGCTGAGGAACCCACAAACTGTTGTTGTGGTCTAGGGGATTGCTGCTAGCTGGCCATAGCAGCCCCCCCACAACAGCATATGACTGTCAGTCCATTACCAAACCAATATTTACATTCTTTACTTCCATTTCCAGCCCTTTAACCTCCCAATCTCCAAGCCAGGTCCTAAGAATGCCCTCCTCACCTCCCTACTTAAACTAATTCTTTCTGATTCAGCCAATGGCTGATCTAATACCCGCTATATATGAACCGTATTTCTTCATGCAGCATTTTTCCTAGGAATCATTTTAAGGATGGACAAGATAATAGGAGCTGTCCTGCTGCTGGTACACATTTCTCAACCTAGGTGTACCATTTAGTTCAAGTCCAACTGAACTGTCCACACTATTAAATCAGCTCTGTCCATGAGGAATTTCATGAGAATTCTGCTGCTAAACATCATTATTTTCTTGTTTTGCTTTTCAAGGTTCAGATAAAATTTAAATTGCATGGTGAAATTGTTTTCCTAGCTACTCATTTCAAAAACCCAAACATTTATCTTCATGTATACATAACTATCATGTGTTCAGGGAAAAAAAATAAATACAAGAAACCAGATCTAAATATCTCTCCTACCTCTAAGAAAAAACCCAGCATTTAAAAGATAACAGAAGGCATATTACTAGTACCTGCTTTTTTGGATTTTTAAAAAAATGTAAATTTCATTACAATAGAAAACAATAGTTTATATATTTGCCCAAAACAATTCTTAAGAATAGTAATTTTCACAGATAATTTATTTATTTTTAAAAATACTAAAACCCACTTTTCTCTAACAAAGAATACCCTATATATTTTAGTTAATTCAGAGAACTGAAACCAATCCTGTGGAGATGCAGAGGATGTAATAATGGACAAAAAAGCCTATTACAAAGATCAGATCATCATATTTTCTATCCCATTTTCCCTCACAGAAAGACCTAAACTTGTTTCTATCCCAGCTGATATCAGTCTAATTTCAAAAACTGTTATCAGTGAAGTTTTCAAAACCTTCCTCAAATCTCTAACCCAGTCCTTAGGCATCCTCACTGTTACAAGATATTTCCTAACATCTAACCTAAATCTCCCTTGCTGATTTTAGGCTTTATTTGTTATGTCCACATAAGTTTGGTATTGTCTAGTTTGAACAACCACTGTTCCTTACAACTTTCCTCATGGATTTTATTTTCTTTAGACAACTGATCATTCTTGTAGGTCACCTGTAGTGAACGCTTTTCAACTTTTTCACATCTTTCTGCTCTGGATTGTCACAAATTGAGCCTCATCCTTTCAATTATCTAGTAATAGAAATCAAATGTATGTTCTGTCAACCCAATCTTTGTACAGAAAACCTACAATGGCCAGCATTCCCATCAAAGGTTAGATTAGAAAAAGAAAATGCACTTCTCTGTGTACCACAATCTGCGTTATTATTGCAGATTGACACAAAGGACAACTCACAAGGGTTCAGGTCTCGATCACATTGAGTATGGTGTAGCAGCAACACTTCTTTATTGAAGAGCAACTATCAGTAAGAGGCTCCAATACAGGCTTTTTTTTTTTTTTTCACAAAGAAGAAAATACTTTATGTTTCTCAAAATTAACTGATAGAGAAACCTTGGCACACAGATACTTTTATATATATGTCTGTGTATATATATATATGTGTGTGTGTCTGTATATATATCTCTATATGTACACATTTAATCTTATTCAGGCTTTCTAGACAGCCTAACTTAAGACTATGATTCAACTTCACACTAAGAAGAGGCAGAATTTATAGGAAAAAACAAATCAAAATCTCGGATGCTTTATGGTACATTGTTAGTGCATACATGTTTACATGTACTACACAGGTGCAGTCTGGGGGAGATGTGCAGGTGCATTTTTCAACCAAAGGTATCATTGCAGTTGGTATGTGCTCTATGCATGAGACTGAACACACAGTGTTGGTCTACTTCCCCAGTTAGATCTAGCAGACTGTGGTGCTGTTGTAACAGGGAATGAAGCACAAACAAGTATTTTGCAAGGTTGTGTAGGTCTTATCCCACCCACTACTGAGTGAATGAATTGAAAGTTCAGTTGAGTATGTCAACAGAAGTCATCCCTTTGACTGCAGTTCTGACACACCAGTAAAGGGATGAATAATTCTAGGCATTTGTTATCAGGTCGGGGAGGTGCATCTTCACATACGAAAATGGGTCATTTCAATATATTAATTAGTCCTCCCCAGGAGTTAAATTATCTAAATACAGATAAATTGCATTTCTTGCTCTATCTGTAAATACAGCTAACTTAGAAGCAGAGGTACACTGGAGATTCTGTCATGTTCACAGTTTCTTTCAGTCCAACTAAGCAGTGGAATGTTGACATTGATGTTCATCCCAAATTTGTCTCTGTGTCTTATTTAAGAAGAAATCTTTGCAGTTTACCCAGTCTCCAGAGCTGTAACAAATTGTCAATATTTTTGCAGATACATTTGCCAATCTCCACAATCAGCCCACTGGACTGGAAATATGCACTTCATTTATATGATTTCCCATTCTTTATGCTCCAGTATTTTCCTGTATTTTAATTATAGCAGACATTTCTACATAGTTTTACAGCTATAAAAGTTTTTTTTAGTTTCAAAGCTTTTTGCCCGTATAGCAATTAAAGGTGAAGCAGGATCTGAACACATTTTCTCCACATTATATGAAGAAATCCTGCCTGTGAGATACTGAATTACTTCACAAGTCTCCCTATGAGTACAAAAAGTGAGAAATTTTCTATGTTGATGTGTGGGTGCAAAAGAGTGTTAAAAGTATGACTTTCTGAAGGCATCAGCCTTAATGAACTTAAACATAGCTATATATGTGTGTATATATCTATTCACATCTATAGAAATGCCTATACATATATAGATGGATGTATATATTTATGCACTTACATATCCCATTATAAAAGCCCAAGAATTCAAAACCCCAGAATATTGCAATGCACTTTAGCATATCTCAAAACAAAGACTGCTGTTATAAGGGTACAATGCTTCCTATTTAAAGGGAGTTATATTTTAGTAGTGTTTTGATTGGGTTTTTTGTGTTTGTTTTTTTGGTTTTTTGTTTGGGGGTTTTTTGACTACCTGACAATTCTGCTGTACTATTTTACAGCAGGCAGAGCAATACTGAAGTTTGGGAAAAAATAGTAAAAAACACCTAGAGAATTATATCTCACAAATGCACATATGTGTAATAAATATATATGTGTGTTTGTTCCAATAATCAAGGAATAATTCTTGATAGTCCTTGGTACTCAATCATTTGTTATTTTTGTTTTCAGAACATCACGGTATTTCACAGACACAAGAACCTTCACATGGATCCAAACTTACAATGGAGAGAGATACATCAGGAGTTAAAGCAGTTTTTTACCACAAGATTTTGTACTTTTTTTTTTTTTTTCCTTCCTTCACAGCTAGAAGAAAACTGTGGAACCATCACCTTGATTAAAATGCAGAGAACATAAGTACCTATTTTATTTTCTTGTTTCAGTTTGCTCCATAGCAATAGGTTATTTACAGCACATTTTTGTCATTATTTCTAGCTGTATACTGTGACAGAAAGAATCATGCTCCTGGTCCCCACAACGCCCTTCTAAAACACCTATATATGCACCACGCTTGGCCTTTCCTAAACCTCCTCCTTTTAAATGAGCTTGGGAAAAGTTGTTTCTGAAACAGCAATTCAGCTCATTTTCTGGGCTTAGAGGAATACAGTTAACTGATTTATTGCCCTGTGGATGTTGTAATTGTTGCAAAACACGATGTATTCCCAGAACAGTGATATAAGTATGTCACTTGGAAAATATGCCTCCCAGAATTCCACTGAAGTTAATGAAGCATCATTAAATAGTTGCAGTTCTTGAGCGTGTTGCACATCCCAGCATGCAAAGAGTTATTGACAAACTTTGAGATGTCAGGAGACAGTATTTGTAGAATCATAAGCTAAATTGAGTAATAGTTGCTGAAGGAATGTTTTAACAATATCCTAAGTTTCCGTTCTTTAACATACACTGTAACTTTGAGAGTCTGTAATGGAAAATAATAAATGGTTGGGCTGCCTGCATGCATGCAAGTAACTTAAGCTATTAGAAATTATCAGGAAAAATTGCCCCTCCTCACCCTCCCCCCAAAAAGAAGTTAGGAATACTGGCACAACTAAGGATACTGCTTTCAAAAGGTTCCCTTGCTAACAAACAAGGAAAAAAAAAGAAAAAAAAACCCAAAAAACAAAACCCCTAATCCTTCTCTAATACTCATTTAAAATATTTTCTCAAAGTAGATAAACTCAAGAAAAAACAGGTTTTTCTTATTAGCATTGGTAATTTGTCAAATTAAATTTAAAAAATAGGACAAAAATTTTCAAGACCATGTAGCAAACATTTTCAGTATTCTCTAAAATTCAGATTTAGATGATAACATAAAACACCAGGCTTAAAATATTATGAATAGCTCTTATTTGAGGATCATATTGAAAATTAAGCCACAAGAAATACATTTTCAAAAGCTGGTACAATTAATGAGTTGAAAAGCACGCTCAAATTTGGGACTTTAATTTTTACCATATGTTAAATGTTATACTGCAATCTTTCATGAAGACTAAGGCCATGCTTTAACCAGAGCTCATCAGTTGTCCAAGTTCCACTTAGTCTTTTGTAATGTGCTTTGACAATGATCAAGTCAGCAGAATCCTAAAGGAAAATCACAATCAGGGAGATGCACAGGATCATAAACTTGATCACACACTGACAGAATTAGGAAGTAGAGCAAGATTACTTTCAGAAAGGAAATCTAACTTCTTCACCATGAAAATGTTATCCTGGACATCTAATTTTGACTTAGCCATCTGAATTAAGCACCTCTTCTAAGTACAGCTACAATATGCACATTACAACATAGGCTTTACAACAGGTTGGTGTGACAGAGATTATTGGCCCTTGTTATATGAAAAACTATCTTTCAATGGTCCATTGGTTACTGATGCTGTGGGTAATACAAGTAATGAAGAAATAAACAATATTTATAACCTTAACTTTCTGAATCAGTTTATTAAAGCAGTGCATAAATGGAGCATACTCAAGTTTTCATGTCAACAGGCCAACATTGCATTATATGTCACTTTTTTGTCTACAAGGTGCTTACCAGTCTCCATCTGGCTGGTATTCTAAGAAATATTGGAATCATAATAGTCTTTACTTATGCCAGACAAATGGCTGGGAACTTATTGATTGAGAATTTATTTCATATAATGAACTGTCAATCAAAGTGCAAGCAGGTATTATATTATGGTTACTAAGTACGTCATTAACATTTCATATCATTTATGGTTTTTAAACTACTAGAACAGTACACAAAACACCTTAAATGGCTATAGAAACAGCAAAAAATAGGCATGAGAAATGCTAGCAATAGCAAGTGTTGCTGGCAAGTAAATATTGGAGGCAGATCACATATACATCAGAAACATGTTGCTAAGTGTTTATATTCACTTTTCTATTAAGTGTATTGAGGATAGCCAGAATTCTTGGGTTTCTCTTCAAAGAATGTAAAAAACTATTTAAATTTCTAGAATATTTTCCATATACTAATGTTCTGCACTGTTCACTTCCTGCCACTATTTAAGAAAGAAGGGGGGAAATTAATAAAATGCTGCCTTTTAACCAGCCTTCAGATAACTAGTCAAACAGACACCATCCACCTGAAAAATGCAAAATTTTGTGGATCCTGTATTGATCAGATCATAATACCTCACAAAGTTTAATTGCAATTCATAAACTGAAATGACAAATAAAAAACAAATATTGGCATAACCAAATATTCCCAGTCTTACATACTATCAAAAGCAGAAGACAGAACTGTTTGTTCCATGTAGCCTGGTCATATTCCCCTGAAATTGTGAAGAGAACACTCACTTCACCAATATTCTACTGTCAGTGAAGAGTACAGATGCTATTTATATAAGAAATTAACAGCATCTTTTTTAAGAAAAAACAACACCAACAAGAAGTAATAGAATAACTAGAACAACAATAATAATAATAGCAGCCACCACATCACAGCTTCTAATTATTTAGGAAAAAAGTTGCAACCTTCCAAGCTATACAAAACCATGTGAAAATAGCAATAAAAAATTCTAGCAAGTTAGAGAAATATCTCTTTTGGTCTTAAGTAATCTTTGCACAAATTATTTTAAAACCTCTACAGTGAAATAAAACCAAAATAAATTCACAACCCTAACACCATCACAATTTCATTCCTATGATAGGTACATTTAGATTACAATGGTAAGTATGAATCCAAAATACCAACAGGAAACTAGGTACCTATGAAGGAAGTTCTCAGAAGAACTTGGAAATTAGAAATCTTGAGGATTTTTGTGTTATTAAGTTTCACAAATTCTAAAAGTATTCTACAGAGTGATTTTCTGGAGAAACTTTACACTGTACAAACCTATTTAATACTAAAAATTTGTATTTTGATAATTTGGATGAGGGGAAAGCAAATCATTCCACAAATAAAACCTGTTGTGAGCCTGATGGGGTTATTAATTATCTTGAACAAGAAGAGTGCTATTGTTCAGCTACACCCTCTCTGCTGCCATTTATTTCATTTAGAAGGCACTCATATACCAGGGTGATGGATGGCAACCTACAGTAAATAGATTTGGAATAGATTTAATGCTTGCCTTCCCAGTCAAAATTCTAAGACTTTGTGAAATGGAAAGGGGTTTGGTCCTTTATTCCTTTCCTTTCAATTGGCTATTCACTGGCTAGCTGACAGCAAAAGGAAGTAACCATCCATCATCTTCAATAGGGAGCAAAGCAAGTAAAAGAAAATCTTAATAACGTTCTGCCAAAAACAGTAGGGAAAAGGCAGTGTAATTTTGAGATGCAAAAATGATGCACAGATCCTTGATTTTTATCACACTGAGTATCATCATAGAGAGCTATTCACATCTGTTACAACAGAGAACTACACAGTTTTTAATTTACTCTTCAGTCTTGCTAGTTTGAATACTTCAACAGAGAACTACACAATTTTTAATTTACTCTTCAGTCTTGCTAGTTTGAATACTTCTGCATCATTTTCCAAAATAAAATTAAGGCATTGAACTCTGACCAGGAAAAAACCATTTACATAGTAAAACTTTATTGACTGAGAGCATATGAATCTTATTAATTTGACTTTAGAATTCAGACAAGAAAGAATAACAGGTGTCCAGCACCTCAGCACAATGCTAATGATTTCTTGCATTGATAATAGCAACAATAATAGCAATGAAACATGCCTGATTTCAGCAGCTGTTGGAAGCAGCGGGGTTGCTTCTGTCAGAATAAAGAGAGACTCCCACCTCCCCAGATAAATGCATTCAAATCAAACAGTGCATACCAACAGTCGTCAGTACGCTGCTCTTGTGTTAACAGCGATTAATCACATCGCTGATTGGTTCTCAACTATCTTCACTTCCAGCCTCGCTGTGGAAAGGATCACTGAGCAGCTCATTAAAAGAGCCGTACATGAGCTGCAGGAGGGAAGGATGGTGATCCCTGAAGAATTGTTATAATCAGTGTGAGGCCTTTTCAGCACTTTATATAGTCTTAACTGAGGTCAGGTGTCAGTGATTGCCCACACCTCTCCTGAGGCCGATACCACTTTGCGCCCTGCTACTGACAATACTGTCCAAGTAGCACAATTCCATTTTATTGGTGGAACATTTGTGGGAACTACAGCATAGGGAAAAAAAGACCATTGACTCTGTGCACTTAATAAGTGGTAAGTACTGGAGTTCAGGAATACAGAAAAATGGATAGGATATGGGCAGATAGTTATCCAGCTGTACCAACTGGGTAATTTGTCACAGGTACATTATTATTTAACCCATCTTTTGCAGTCTGTTATTTTAACCTTCTACTAGCTAGATACCCATTTTAAATTGCTCGTCCCATCCACCTTTATAGACAAGGGAGAAAGATCCTCCAGAGAATAATGCAAACTTCAGAAAATAGACCCCTGGGCAGCATGATTCCCTCCCTTGAGATTTTTATTTTCCTCCACTGACCATAGACAGCCCTGGATGAATAGTTTTGATCTAGCACCAAACTTTTAGATGGACAACTTTTGTGAGAGACAACAAATTTCTCTGAACGTGAATTATGATTTTAGTCACTAAATTACTTCAAATTTCTGACCCATCTATATCTATTGTTGGTTCTCAGCCTGTAGGTCAGGTTGTCAGAAATGTTTGCAATACCACTGGCAACCATTAGACCAACTGACCTCGTATGTCCAGTGTAACACTGGCCTTAAAGAGACCTTCAAGGATCACTGGTGTCTCCTCTCAGATGAATTTATATTAGGCTTTGTCAAAATCCTGTATTGATTTAATTAATTTATTATTCAGCATTCCTCAAAATCACCTCCTTCCCTCCTTTCTGCTTCCTGACCTGACACAGGTGTTGATAGCTCTTAAAATCAGACCTCTCTGAGCTCATCCACTGCTGTAAGAAACCAGTCCTTTGAAAATTGAAAAAACCCCTAATCTACGTACAAAATACTGTGGAGGTCACCTCATTAAAGTTTTCCTCTAAGTTATTGAACAGTAACAAACCAAAGAGTTTTAAAGGCATCTGTTACTTAGCCACACATCCTTGTGGATTTTGGTCTCTCTAACTCCTGACAGCTGCTTAAGTCATTACCATACTCTCATCAATATAATCAGTACCCTAAGGCTGCCCTACCTCTCAAATTCACAATCTGCAGTGCTGCTCACTTCAGTGCTTTGGGGCATATTAGCAACTCAAGCTTTTTCTGCTTTGATGTGCATGTTCTGTACCACTGACCTCAAAATATGCAGGTCTAATGAATTAGCTTTAATAGTTTTCTTACTCACTTAAATGTTTTTGTTTTAATTGGCTATACTACTACGTGTCTTGATCTACACTGAAAAGTTCACAGCATATATGCTAATGGTGCCTTTCTAATTACTGCATAATGAACAAAGGTCTGTCTGAGCAATTTCAGAGGTTAGACTTCATAATTAAGAACCCCATTTTAATAAAAATCAAAAATTTTGCACACTTAATAGAAATAATATGCACCACAAACCAATATTTTTTAAATATCAGGGGGTTTAAAAATATTTGTATAAATTCTTTTAGTTACACAAAATTAGTATTTTTTTTCATTTCCTTTTAATCTACCTGCCAGCAGCCAAAACCTCAGCTTTATCACATTGTCCCTGAAGTGCACTTAAATTGCATGGATCACTGCTCTGGGGCTGGACTTGATTTTTCTTTTCACTTACTTAAGGGAGCACTGATAACTGAGGGGCAGAGTCATGTCAGCTACTGGCAAATTTGACATCCTTTTCTGTATGGAGAAGCAGCCAATGATTTATTTCAGAAAACAACAACGCTTTTTCAAACTAAATTCTATTATTTCTCTAAGACTTCCAGATGCATGGATATCAGTAAATATATTCTTTCTAATGCAGACAGTAAGTGTAGCAGCTGGTTTTATTTCATCCCTTGTGCCCACCTGCTTTGTGCATCAATGGCATTGGCTAAAACAGTTTTTCATCACTACTAGTCTTCTAGACATGAGATCATGACAACACAATGAAAGTATAAGGATAGGGTAGGTGAAAAGGATGGAAGGTCCTGAAGTAATCTCTAAACACTGTGGATTACGTATAAACAAGGTCCAATATCAGTTATTTCCATTAAAACACCAGTTTTCTCCTTCTTTTGTGTTCTTTATGTTATGTTCGGTTAGACAAATATTCATATACCTATGTTGCACATATTATCTATAGTTAAGCCACCTGATGTTAGGATAGCTAATATGGTTAAATGACTTTAACACCTACCAGAATACATGAAGCCCAGTCACAAAAAGTGTTGGGCATTTCACTACAATTTCAACTTAAATATTTAGGTACAAATTTACAGCAATGGCACCTTATATCTCACTTGTAATCCCAAAAGCTAGCCACAACAACATTCAGTTTTCCTGCCACAGTTCCATCTGGCCTTAAGCAATTTATTTGGTTGTTTCTTTTTGTGTTTATTAAATATTTCCCTTGGAAACTAAAAAGTTACTTTAGTTGCAGAGTGTGCAACTAAATACACATTAGCAGTAAAATCAGGTAACATAGAGCTTCTGATAAAATTAACAATGTGGTACCAATAGTTCAGGCATACTAAATGGTTTTTGACTGCCAGAAAGCTGCATCTTATGTGGATCAGTTAAAACCTGCCTGTATCCACACCCATGAACATTTTTGTTTGAATCAGGAGCGAGTTTTAGAAATGAAGATACAGATGGTGTTTGCTGACTGAGACTGAGCTTACAATGTGCAGAGGCTTGACACTGCACAAACTGCTTTACACAAACTGCTTCTGGTGAATGGTAGAAGGAATTCCTGTATTCCAGGACATCCAGCACAGGACTGGACCCAGCAAAATTCTAAAAATTCATAAAGTTTAAATATCAAGACCTTGGCATCAGTTGTTTCACTCTAAGGTGGTAGTGGAAGACAAGTCACACGTGTCTCTTGCCTGCTTATCATACTAGCAAGAGAAAGAAAACAACATCAGTGATTCTAACATTCTTAGACTGCAAATTTCATGTTTTTTCTTCCCATATTGTTCTACAGCAAAAGATCTGAAGGGCTTAGAGTTGAAAAACGTCGGTCACAGCTCTACACAAAAGTTGAAGAGCTGAAACAATCCTTCAGACTTCCACTTTTTAAGCAATATCCAGAGGTCAGGAAGAAGGCTGTATATATTCCTTGTTCTCTTTAGTATCCTAAACACTGCCACTTTCTCTTTGTGAACAACATCTGACAAAGCATCTCTGCAAAGTTTAATGTCTAAAGGGATGCAATGAAATCTGACAGAATGATAAATGATTTTCATAGTTCTTAATTATTAATAGAAGAAATAGATGTCTTAGCAGCCAGGCATGTGCTAACCCAGTATTTTTATATATTTTTCCTCCTAGAACCACAAAATTATGACTATTTCAGCACTACATTACCACCAATTACTGTAGAAAATATATCACAACCTCATCTCTCTACAATTATTATCCATTCTCATTTATGTAGCCTGTGTAATTTCATTAAAAAGCATGTTTGTGGAGATGAGGGGTTATTATTTTTATTGCTGTCCTAATGAATACTGCTTTCTTCCATGAATTTTACTATATATGCATAAAGAATACTAACTGATTATTGAGTAATCCTTAAATGGTATGGTGAGTTCTGAACTGACGTTCATTTCGCCACCTGCAAAATTAATACAAAAATAAACAGCTAAGTGATGCAGATTTTAAAACAGAATTGAGCATCACAGGAAGAAAGTATTTTGGTCAGTGAAATATGTATTGAATAGAGTTTCATTGATTGGTTAAATTCCACAGTTAGGAAGAACATATATGATCACTTTTTTTCCCAGAAGTGAATCACCACTCCTGTGGGTAAACTGATTTTTTGATGGAATACAGCAAGGGACTATCACTGAGACACAACAGAGGAAAGGACACCGCCAGATAAACCAATGCAGCTTTCCATCATACAGAGCTGACATAGGAGTGGAGGGGTAAGTGAAATTCCCAACAGTCTTCACATAATATTCCATTTACTAGGTAGTTTTTGTGACTACTAAATGCAGCTTCTATTCCTGACGGTAAATTCTCGTTATACAAAAAAGATTTTTTCACAGGTGAAAGTGAGAAGGAAGATAAGACTTTATATCCAACTTCCTCATATATGCATGTGCTTAGGATTACCTCAATTTCAATTTTGCGAGATTGGACCAAAGATAATTGTGCCTTAACATGAAAAAAAAAAAAAGGCTTTAGAACAATGTCTTCACTCTCTCACTTGGTACATATTTACATTTAATTTTCATGTTTAAAGGACTTGTATTCCAATCTCCAAACTGATCTTTAATGCAAACTGAGGGTAAAGATCATCATCTTCATTAAAGAGCATCAACCAGCAATCAAACAAATAAGAACATTTCAAAGTAGATTTCCCACCCTGCACGGTTCCAGTGAAGGAAATAATAAAGTGAAATATGAAAAATAAAACTGTTCTTCAAGAAGAAGGGATCTAATTAAAAGGAAGACCTAACAACTTCATGGATTAATTGGGAACCAACTGAGATAATTAGACCTCTGGGAATCAGATTACACCCATCATAAACGTCTTTTTTCACAACTACAGGTTAAGTGCTTAAAGCTTTAATTGGGGGCAGCACTAAGAGGAAAGTGGAACTTGCACAGAAGAATTAATATTTGGACAAGCAATATCCTGAAGTATTTTGGCATTGTTAAAACACATTATTATTTTTCCCCAAGTGCATGGGATTCTGGATCCAAGTGGACAATTGTGGTTGTTAGAATTTGTACCAATCAAAAAATGCTCACACCATTATACTTTGACCTATAAACCACATGTAGCTACTCTGTACATTAGTAGTTCAAATACAGTCTCACCCTCTGAGATTAGTTTAAATGAGGTGTTATTTTAACATATTGTTTCTGCAGTCAAACCATGTCTTTCAAGAGAAATATACTCTGAGAACAATAAATTTGGAAAAAAAATTAAAGAATGGGTAAACTGCTTCAAAGAAGAACTGCCTCTCAGAATTGCCTCCAAGCACTAATTTCAATTAAACCATTTGAAACTGAAACAATTTAATACCATAATACAAAAGTCATGGAAACTTTGGCATCCAGCTGATGAATTGTGTATCCATTAAACAACTTGGAAAGCACAGTGGGAAAGTTTATTAATACAATACAAAAACTTGTCAGAGTCATTGCTGTAATCCCCCTTTAGGGGTAGGAAAATACCTGCAGAAGAAAGAAATTCTGCATTTTCCAAAAGCTATATATATTCCTTCCCTAATGATAACATTCAAGATAAGGACAAATTCTTTTCAATTATCAATTTTATTTACTTGCAAAACAACATATTTCAACACTAACTCACCATCTTTATTTACACTAACTCACCATCTTTATTTTTTGAGATTAAAATAAAATGATGAGAAGGTTGAATTCTTTAACTGTTTTAAAAAACCATGGAGTACGCGTAGGATTGAATTTACTGGGATGTGATTTTGATGTGAAACAAGTTATATCACCCAAAAAATCCAAAAAGTTACCAGCGTGATTAATCACTTATAAAAGTCTAATCTGGAAAAGTTTGAAGAATGTTTTTGTGGTATCTACTTCAGTGAGTTTAAAACGTGCTGCAAGGTGCTTCTCTAAATGTGTATGGTATAACCTGTGGCTAACTTTTCAATGTACTCTTCCAATTTTTTCAGGAGGTCTCAAGCCATTCACATCCACTTCTCTTTTGCAGTCTTTTTCAAGCTGTCTAGCTCCTGCTGCTGTGCTCTACCTGCATATTCAACCTGTAGTTATTCATTTAAGGATGATGAGTTTCCCGATGTCTAAGAACCACCTTACAAGCCTGATCCAGTTACCTCAGATAACAGGTACCGCAGGGAATTCCACCCCCTACTGTCTGTTTGAGACAGCATTTAGATGTGCCTTGGTTCTTGTCTGTTTTACTCTACTTCCTCTCTGTTGCTGCTACAGCTCAGGATCCTCCCTTTTCTTCATTTTAAACTCCATCTGGTAATATGAATCTATGAGATAGATGAATCAGGGGAGGAAGAAATTGTCCAGACCAATAACATTCCAACATCATATCCTACAGATGGGCAGATTCTTGGTTTCTCTAGTTCTCTGATGAATCTTTTGGTGTCTAACCATGCCTACACTTTGCTCTTTGGGCTGGTACACTGCAACTTTTCTTGTTCAAGATTTTTCCCTAGCTCCAAGAAGTCTCTCATTTCATCTTACTCAAACTTACTTAATGGAGTGATACACTAATTGTCATAACTACAGCTGTCAGTTTTACTCAATGAAATTGTGTGATAAGTTTAGTGTAACACCATGGCTTTGGAAGATCACAATAAACACATTGTTAGTAAGTGTCATCTAATTTGTAACTTGGTGTGAGAAATAAACATACAATAATAAAGTAAATCTCTTAGCAACCTTATCAAATACCATATCATCTTGATCACTCAAAACACAAGCAAAAAATCTCAAAAAATAAAAATAAAATATTTATAAGTGCATTGCATTCAACGCCAAGATTGCCAATTGGTTCTAACTATTTCTATATGCCTTCTGGATTCAGGCACTAATGAACCAATAGCTATCAGCTTGACTTTTGCTGAAATACTGTTACATTAATGAGTTTGGATCAGCTGCTCAAACATTTTGGCTGAAAAAGATGTCTGGTCAGGAAATATATTGGGGGAGGCAAACATAAATGTTAAGCTTTAGTCCCTTAAATTTGTTGATTGCAAACACAACGCCCAAAACCTTTTTACCACATTCAGCTTGATTTGATACTGCACTGCATAAATAAGACTGTATATAAAAATGCCTTGTTTATCTTTCATACAAAAATAATGAGAGAAGTTCTTCTCTTTATTATAGAATTTATAACCCAAATGACATCCTATGTTACACTGGTGTAAACCACTGGTGAATTTGTCACTATCATATTGAAGTCAGCATTATTCAAATCTAAAAGTTATTCCCTCAGTCGTGTTATGCCTCTACATTATCCTGTCTGAGACTGACACAAACTCCAGTGGGGTCATATCCCTAGAATTAACATTCTGGTGTGAAAAGGCAACAGGGATTTACATATGACATTGCTTAAATTAATTCTTTCTGTTGTCTTCGGTACAGTACTTCCCTGGAGCACCTTTAGTCATTCAATCCACACGGAATGAGAAAGCTTTCTGCTGTTAGCCTATTAAAGAAACCAGAATATGAGTCACCAGGCATGTACCGTGACTTTAAGGAAAATCTCTTCAAATAGTGATAATTATTAGACTATACCTGAATGAATTGCCCTTTGCACCTGTGAGAATGGAAAGATGATACACCCAAAGCCGATGGCTCAGCACTATGTAGACCAAAAAATGTGTTTGAAGAAGGAGAGGAAAACCATGTCTATCATCTTTTCACCTGAATATTACTAAACTGTGCCTCGGAGGAGAAAAAAAAAAAAAGGTGCATTCAAGCATTCAAGCCAATTTAACTGGATAACCTGAAAGTGAAATTTCAAACACAGTATTTTAAAAATATTTTAGTGACATTTCTCCTCTATAGGAAGCAATTGCATTTTTCTAGTTTAAGTCAGACACCAGCATATGGGATTTATTCAGCTCCTGGGTTGTATCATAAATTCCTTGAGGGAATTCAGAATTCACCAAATGACGTATTGTTATTATCACCAAAACTGATCCGTATTCAACAAAACAGCACTCAGTGGGAAGCAATTCTGCAGTGTATAATTATAGTTGTCATTTCCCATCCCAAGATTAAACATGTTTTGACTTTTCAACTTCAACAACAACAAAAAACCCCACCTCTCTCCACCTAAGAAGAACACCTTAGGAAAGACCTAAGAAGATTAGTTTTAATATTTAAACAATTATTTATTTTGGTTATTTGAATAAACCCCACTTACATTATTCTTTCATTGGAACATCTGGATTTTTCTTCCTTTCTAGTATTACTCTGGGATCTGAGGTTTTGCTTTTTTATTTGGTTGGGTTTTGTTTTGGTTTTCTTTTGTTTTTGTTTTTGATGATATGACAGTGCTACCAAATATATTTATTAGCTGCATCTACATTATAATTAATGTCCTGTTTCTCTGTTAATTACTATAACTACCTTGAAAAAAGAAAAAAACACCTACTCCTCCTTTCTTATTTTTTTTTCTTTTTAGCAGTATAAAACAGTATGTAGATCTAGTTTATGGGTTATGGCATTTGATGCAGTATTGTTGGAATCTTTAGCTAGCTAAAATCCTCCGTATTTCTCACCTAAAAACCTAAGGTCATGTTCTATTTTAAGTTGCATGTGTGTAACTTCGAAAAAAAAAAAAATCTCACTTTACAGACTTTGGAAGTTCTTGCAGTTAGCCAGCCCTATACTGATGTCAGAATGAAGGGCAACAGACTTAACTTATAGCTAAGGAAATTTAGATGCGTTTTCATATACAATAGATTATATTCTTTACTGGTGTGACAGGATTAGAGGGTCTTGCAGGAGACATTGAACATGCAGTGATGAATCCTATTTTGTTGCTATATTATATCTCCTGTAATTTAGGAAACATTGATGATCATGCCATACAACACCAATGAACACGACATACATCCTTGAGAAAACATTGTCTTGCATACCCTTGGAATAATCTGCAGCCTAGACATATTTATGCAGTGCTGAGGAAATAGGTGCTTGGCATTGCACCAGTAAAATGTGACCTAGTACATTTGTGTGGTGCTGTGGTGCCATCTGATTTATTTTCTTGCATTACTATCAGCTCACAGATGCATATACCAGAACCTAGTTCATTATTTTATTTATATAATAGCTCAGTGTGGAAGGAATTCTGCTGCATCTTTCATGACATCAAAATGTTGATGTGCATTTCTGTGCTAGGGGAAGATGTGTGATAACAATTGTCCTGAGGATACAAAAAAATCCACAAGACAAAGATTCCCATTCTGTCTCTTAAACTCCCTTCTTCCTTTCTTTACCATATGCCCATGAGATTTGTGAGAAGAGAATTCACTGCTTGTTCATGTCTTCTCATGTGAAATTTTAAGCAACCTACTCTGCTGAGTGGATGTTTGTTGTTTCTTTTTGTTTTTCTAAAGAAGAGATGTTCCTTAAAACCTTTTGAAGGTACAGATTTGTGCACATAAAACTTTTAGCAATGGCAGTTAGATTTAAATAGAAACATGAGAGACAGTATCCCTGGCTACAAAATATGGATGTAAATCAAATAGTCAGAAGCAGTTATCCCACTGACCTAGTTTGTAGGTAAGGAACGCTGCATCTGTTCCTCCATTTTTCTAATAGTATGCAACTGAAAACTGAGTACCATAGCAATGAAAAAAAAAACCATATATGGACTCTCAGAAAAATTGTATGCGTCTGCAGAAGAGTAAGAAGAGAACATCAAGTTGCTATTTGATTGAATTCACCTTGTGTTAACACATACTTGGAATGACAGTAATTCTAGATTTCCTTCCTGCTTTTAACTTCAGATTTGAACTCTGCAGCCTTTCTAATTGGTCTTGCTTGTCAAACTTAATTTGTTCTGATTTTATTTTAAACAATTATTAAATACAAATGAAAACACTAAAAGCTATTTTGCTCCATTAGCCTTGTGCATTCCACTCTGGTATTCAGACCCTACATCAACAACTGCTGCAGCAATACTGTTTCTTTCAGGATAAAGACAAAACATGGCCTACATCCAACTTTTAATCAGCTGTACAGATGGGTTTATTTCACAAATGCACTAGGCTGCACAGATGGAAGTTCCTGAATGCCTGACAAGGTGTTAAAATGGTTTCTGAGACTACAAAGGAATAAAAGAAAGCAGCACTGGAAATTATAATTAGTAGGGATTCTATCTCTTAAGGGCTTATTAGTTCAGAACTTAAATTTTGTCCGTTGTGTGTGGGAAATGGTTTACTGAAGGGAACACCTATCAGATTAGCTATGATAACTGTTTTCTATCCCTTAAGAATACACACAGCCTTACAAATATCCAACTTAACTGTTATACCTGATATAATACTCCCTGACTCCCTGAAACAAGCCAAAAACATGACATAACATTTTTCACTAGCCAAAAGCAGAACAAATGGAGTAGCTTTTTGTGCTCATTGGCATACTGAGCTGCAGTTAAAAAAAAAAAAAAAAAAGAGAGAGAGAGACAACATCAACAGCAACACAAAACAAATCGAAGAAAAAAAAAAACAAAAAACCAACCAAACCAACCAACCAACCAAAACCTCAAACAAAACAAAAACCACACAAATTAACCAAAACCTGCAGATATCAGTGGAGGAAAATAGCTTCATATGTGCTTGGTGGTATTATACTTTTGAGCAGTGTTATTGAAAACTCATATATTTTATGCTTAAAAAAGTTTTCTGAATTATCATACTTGACTGAATAGGTTACAGCCTTCATCACCTCGTGGAATACTATTCCAATTTACTGTCATGATGCCAAATTTTTAAGCTGTTTTGGAAATAACACAATAATAAAAGAGGTCATGAATAGCTATGATCATTACAGAGTTCCGTGCTCTTGTTCACAAGAGTGGAGGGCTGCAGAGACAAGTCTATCTTTATGCTAAGGCCAACATTTTTTCCATCTTTAATGTGATATGTTTTGGGTCAATCAGGGAAGAAATAAGTGTTTCTTAATATCTTCATATAAACTGAGTTGGGGACACTTGCATATGGATGAATCAGGAACAGACTGTCCTAATGCACTGGAAGCTACACTGTAACTTTATGCAGAGCTTTGTGCTGAATATTTTATTCATAATACACTCTTGGGAAGGTCTCTGATCTTTCAGTACTATGAATAAGAAATGTCTATTGTCCCTAATACTAGTTTGTCTTCCATGCTAAAGACAGTTCAGTGATGAGCAGAGTACATAAACATGGGCATGTGACACCATACAGACAGTAGATACCTTTCAATGGATCAGATTCAGGTAAGAAAAAAAAATGTTTTGCTAAATCTCAAAATATACAGTGACCAAGAAAGGAATAAGTGTTCATTTTAAAATGTAGCTTGGAATAGAAGAAAAAACAGCATTTAGAAGTGGACAATATATTCAAAAGAACCATGATGTGTACTAGCATAGTGGAATAAACATAAAACAAACAAAATAGGTGACACGGAGAAAAAATCATCATTTGGAGAAGATATAGAAAACTGTGGAAGCCAACTTCATTCTAATTGTAAGCAAAGTAATACTGTAGGAATTTCATCTGTAGGAATTTAGATACAAAAAAATAAGGTAGACGAGCAAGAAGAAAATAATGTAACATTCTGCCAAATGAAAATTATTCTTTTTGATAAGATTTCTTTATGTACGTATGAATAAATATTTTTTCTTTATGTATGTATAAATAAATCATAGTTATTGACATTAAACAAATAAATAAATATCCCTAATTACTAATTGCTTAAATGTAAAAGTAAACACAGATTTGTTATCAAGCAAATTTCTTTCTATTGGTATCCATCAGGTCACAAATCCTGGCACTGTGATTTCAGATTTTTATGGATGGGAAAAGAAAAAAAAAGAAAGGATGAAGTTCACACATGAAATAAGGATTAGTGGAAAGTGAATAAACAAAAGAAGTGACTGATTGGGAGGAATTCTCAATCATATTGGAATCTGGGATCAAACTATGTAGTTTAACATGACCAGATGTAAAAAAAAAAAAAAATACATGGGATCGAGTCACGGTGCTTAATGAACAAACAGCATTGCACAGCATGTTTATACAGCTGGGAAAATAGTAATATCTAGGAAGATTTTTGTTACAGAAAATCAGCTGAACATGAGCTCCAAATACAAGACTGTGCGTTGGTTTTGGCTGGGGTAGAGTTCACTTTCTCCACAGTAGCCAGAACTGGGATATGAAGAAATGGTGTTGCTAATTCAGGGCACGCTAGAGAGTTAATTCCTTGTTTTGCTGTGCATGAACACGTTGCTTTGGCTTCAGATGAGACTTTATTTCAACCCACAAGTTTTTTCATTTTCACTCTTGCAATTGTCCATCCTACCAGGTAGGGACGATCAAATGCCTGAATGGGGCTGAGTTGCTGCTGGGGTGTTAAACCCTGACAGACAGCAAATAAGAACACTTAGGTTAGAATTCAAAATACTTATATAGTTGTTGCATATTTCCTTCTTGAATTTTAACCATGCATTAGTTTTTTTATTGCATGTAGGGCTGAACATTACTAGAACATGACACTTGTCTCTACATCAGGAAGAAAATTATTAGTGAGGTAGTCAAGAGAACAATAGAAGACAGCTTCAAGGTTCAAGAACTGTAGCTTTGAGGATCTCAAAAACCCCAAACAATAACCTTTGATTGTATTAAGTATTTTCTGATAGGAGATGTTTTAATCTGGCAGACACAAGTACACCAAGATTAAATGATTACAAAATTCAACATATCAAAATAAAAGCCGTTAACATTATTTAAATAGTAAGTTTAATTATTAAAATAAAATTTTTAACTGTTCTGAGAGATTCACTTTAATTGATTATTTTTAAAGTAAAGATATTTTCTTCTAAAGGCGCATTTAAATTAAGGGGCAATCAACAACAGGAAACCCTCCAGCCTTTGTAATGGAGAATTGCACGTTAGACTATCACATGGCCTCTCCTGTCTCAATAAACAAGAAAAAAAAGTGAAATAATATCATTGACATGTTAGCAATTTTATTTGGTGAAATACTGAACTAGATGAAACCTACACAATGTCTGTGCATACAGCAGGATCTACATTCCTTAAGAGGTAATACTGACTCACAGGTGTCATTCGGTTCTTTAAACAAATTGAAGTTAACATTTTTGTCAATACATGTAATGGCTTAATACTATTCTACAGAGTAATCTAATGAAGTGTAATTAGAGTATTTGTTTCTGAGGTAATTTCAGCATAAACATGTAAATAAGCTATACTCTGTAAAGAATATGAAAATATTAAATAATTTTATAGAAATGCATGACTTCATTAAGGAGTACAAATGGTAGATTAAGTCTTATCACCAAGAGATTCAAGATACAGCACTTCAAGAGAATATATTTTATCTGCATGGGGAATCACATGTAAAATTATACACCATGGAGTTCAGCAAATACTAGGATGGAAGACTGTCAGTGGAAATATCAGCAATTCAGGAGGTTATGTTATACTTCATCAGTATATACCTCTACATTTAAAAGAAAATTACAAGGTGATGATGTGCTCGGTAAGGAATAGTGATAGAGAGTGGAATGTAATGGTAATGTGCCATCACACAAATAAGCAAGAAAACCAAGACACAAATCATTAGGAATTGCTTATAATCTCATTAAATATTTCCCCATGTGAAAAATACTATCCATTAGACTTTGTGACCTTTGCAAACTTCATTTTGAGCAATTAAATTTTGCTTGAGTCATATCTCCAAACTTAGATATGTCTGACAGGACAATCAACTACTTTATAACTACCTAATGCCAAGTAGCTGGGAATTATTTTTAAAATAGTAATATTATTAATAATGTCTAGAAAATTCCCACCCTTAATTAAACATTTCTGCTTCTTACAGAAACATTACAAAGTGTGGTTCAATGTCTTTAGAATTTAGAATGACAGAAGTCAGTGAAATGGAATTCAATTCAAACATAGCATTTATTTAATGTAATTTTAGCTGTCACATCTTAAGTCACCTAATGCAAACTACTTAAATATCCTTAGCTGCTAGCCTTTGGAGAAAATCCACACAGTTCCAGACATAAACCATCATCTAACCTTTTAAAATTTATCCTCAGATCCACTTGTATCACTACCTTGACTACAGAGGAGGCTTAAGTGACTGTATATGATATGAATCTAAGACTCAGTTCTCCAACTTCATATTCTGTGATGTGAGATGGCTGCCTGCGTGCAAAAAGGGGTACCATTAAGGAAACATGTCAGAGAGAATTTTATACTTTAGAGTTTATGCAATTTGTTCAAGTCTTAGAAAATCCTAGACAATATGACTTTTTATGCAGTGAAGGACTTTATGTCACCAGAAGCCTGGATGTTCGGGGAACAAGTACATTCACTGCAAGCTGGGTCTGGGTGAAAAAACCAAACTGGGTGAAACACAGAAGACAGACAGAGAGGCAGTCCAGTGCTCTTTCAGGTCAAATTAAAACCTCACATCTTCCAATGCTGAATTTCCCTCTAGATAGCCATGAAGTACCATGAATGATACAGATGAAAGTCTGCAACTACTGAAAAAGAACTATCATCACAGAATACTTCAAATTTGACATTTATCCAAAAGATATCCATATGCACATCACAGTATTAAAGAGATGATGTCTGAGAAACAAGTCCCCCGTTGCATGTTGTTAACAACGATTATATGACATAAAATGGAAAGTGCTTTTTCATGAGTAATACTATATTTCTGACACTTATTAGCTGGTAAACTACTAAAACATAAACAAACCATCTGAGGATTAGAATAAGAAGAATCATCTATCAAACATATCAACATATTATGCACTTAATGAAGAAACAAGCAAGCAAGTCTAAATTATAACAACTATTCTGAGAAGTGTTTCAGTATTACATGATGATTAAACACAACTGAAACAGTCTTGTGCATAACAGAAATACATCAACAGCAAGGAAAAAGAGAAAAAAAAATCAGGAGTCATTGGTATTAACAATTGCAGTAAAATCATGCAAGTTTCATCCTATCTAAATTTCTGACTGTGAAAATAAACCTGTTTCTTGAATAAGAATTCACTTGAATGTCAGTAAGTGAAATCCAATAAATTACCGTCATCCCTAGAAAAAATAATAATTATTTTTTAAGCATGGTTATCAGAAAAATAGGTTGTTATGGTGGCTGGGTTTAGCACAGTAATTATGTTATTATGAAAGTTACTCAAGAAAAAGAAAACCTGTCTGTACTGAAGCCCCAATCACCAGGATAGAATATAAATATTCTCTACTCTTCCCATAGAAATATTTTGTAAAATAAATAATGCAGCATTCTTAGTTGTGAAAATAAAGCAAGTGAGGCAGCCTAACAGTACAAGCACAGGCTGAGGTGAGAGAAATCTCTGCCTCCAGTACCTACATTCAAGGATATTATCCAGTGTTGTTCAAACAGAAAATGAAGAAAGAAAAAAAATCTTGAAAGAATATCTCCTTTCTATGTGACCATCCAGCAGAAGACAAAGGAGCCATGCTTTCTCTGGTGCTGGCTTCCTCAGGACTGAAATATTTTTTATGTTAAATGTCACTTTCCTGTCATCGACACTGGATGAGAACATAACAATAAAATAAAGTGGTCTTATTATTTATTTTAATGGACAAATGGTCATTCTCTATTATGTTAGGGGTCATTGGTAGGAGATGGAGACAACACAAACTGAATGCCCTCAACAAACGGCGTGTTTTATCATTCTGAATTTCTATTTATAGGGGGTTTGAATTTCCTGGATGTAGATAACTGATTGGTTTGGGTCTTTACACTACCCAGCTCCCTGGCCAATGATAATCTGCATTTAGGGATGAAAGAGACTGGCTGAGGTCTCTGAGTTTGAATCTATCCTATGATTTTTCACCTTGGGACTTGTTTATTGAACTAGGAGAGCCAAGTTGGGTTTCTTATTATAGCCAGATTTATCTGTCCAGCTACAGACTAGCTGTACTGTGACAATTCACTGCATGTGTTGTTCTGCACCTGTCACTGAAATAGCTATACCCTCTAATCACAATTTTGTTCAGTTCCCCCAGCATACATTGCCAAAGTGTGCTGCAATTAGTTACACATAGCGCTGGACACATGGTTTTCACCAGGACTCTGATAACAAATCGTCCAGCTGAAACAAGTCTAAATGTGCAAGAAGACTATTTGCCAAGAAGACGACTATGCTGGCTAAATGAAGAAAAAGAGGGGAATAGGACAAAATGATCTGGCACTAATTCTTTTAGTACACTGTAATGGACATTGTACTTGATGAAAACCAGAAGCAGACTACTCACTATTCAATACATAATAGACTTGTCAAACAAATTACAAGAAAGTTCTTAACTCATGGAGGTGATCCTATCACTTTATGAGAACAAACAGAAGGCACATTTCATTGTATTTTTTACTCATTTCTTTTTTTCTTTTTTTTTTCCAAGTAGGTTCCACTGCATTTTATTTTGGTGAATACCTGATATAGTTTTTATTACTTAACAGCTCCCTTTCATCCATAAACATAAAATGCTGTCTTAAATTTGTAAGCAGAAAAAAAGATAGAAGCCTAATTTCCCTGAGAAAAAAATGTACTTGAGATTCTACCATCTGGTACAGCTTGATTATTGAAACTTTATTTTCATTGGTTACAAAAAATAATACCACTACATTTCAGAAAGTAGATTAAATGCTATTAACTTGAATACCTTTTCAAACAAAATAATCTGTTGAAGTGATAATGGATTTTAAAGTACATATTCTCGTTACATTGTTTTTTACATCATTGTGGCTTCCCTGTCGGCTACCTGAACCTCTAAACCTGACATTGTTAATTACAATTATAATATGTGGTGTATGAATACTCAGTTAACTTCCTACTATATTAATGCAGACCAAAAGGCAATCGAAGAATTCTATCGCCAAACTTAAAGGGAAGTCCAAAAGTACTGCTTGCCATTTCATCCATTTGGAAATGAGCTGCACAAGATTTCCAGAGCAAATCTACCATGTATTCAAGCCTTGAAAGTTAAAGTTTAATTTGAAAGATGATCGGCTAATTCTACAGGCACAAGACAGGCAGTAGAACTCGTCAAAAACTTATTGATGGGAAAGGTCTGAAGCTGTCGTGCTTTCACATGTATACCCCAATTTAGATTTTTAGTTACTTTTACTTGAAAAATTGGCTTCGACTCTCCACATGGCTTGAGGCATAGTTTCAATACTCCTTTTTTTGTGTCAAAAACACCTGTCTTTTTACTTTAGTGCCAGAAGGGCTTAGCATCTTGTCAGTGAAGTTACACAGCCTGCACATTTATAGGTGTCACTCACTTTGCCATCTGTTTTTTAGGATAACAGTCACCACTATCAGCCAGCCCCTTCAGAGGCTCTAACAATCTTTGTGGATTAAGGTTGAGATTTACAGTAAAGAACAGCTAGGGGTATCCCACCTCTTCAACTCATTCTGTGTCCTTTAACCATAATTCTGTGAATACCTCATCCTATATGAATTCATCAGCTACTCCTCATGCAAAATTTTTTATCAGTAGCATCCTACCACTTCTTTTAGTGTTACAGCAAATAACTGTGAAACAAATGTTTGTAATCTCTGCACTCTGCATGCATAAAAACACCAGTTCCTGTACCATGTTCAAACCTACCCCACAAGCAGCGTACCTCTAATCTCAAGAGACAGGAGTAACATCTGCAATAATACTAAATTGCATTTCATTGATAAAGTTGTTAATCAGACAGTTTGACTAGAGAATTATTAATAAATACATATAGTAGGAAAATCCAGGCGTAATTTATCTCTTGGTGACAAAAAGGACATTAATTTGATTCTGGGGTTTAAATTTTCTTTCACAGGAAGTACAATTTGTTAGTCTATAATTCTTATTGAAATAAATAAATAAACAAACAAATAGTGCCATAGAGCATGGCAGTCTGCCTCTGATACACATATGCCTCTGATCTATCATTGCAGCTAGGATTTTTTCTATAGACATACAGGACCAAAGTCAGAAAAGAGAAAAATTCTGATGCAGTGGTGACATCTCAATACTGCTGTGAGAGAATGTATGAGCTAATGGCTCTTAAGTTGGAGAAGTATAAAGAAAAACTTTTTCCTTTGGAATACCATTTAAAGCATGTTCAAATGCTTGCCTTAATCAGCAACTGAATAATCCTAAAATATGAGACAGTTTCAAGTCTTGCAATAGGACCAAATGGAAGAGGTAGTATCAAGCAAGTACCCTTGTGTGAGCTGAAAGTTATATTCTTCCACAAACTATATGACCTTGATGATTTTTTGGCACATAAACACTGTTTTATACTTCCTCTGATGTTAAGATATTAATTAAGAAGTATTTATGTTTCCTATGGCTTGTCCTTGGCCTGGAAGGAGTTCAATAACAAGGGCCAAATGAATGCTACAAAAATATTTCTATGTTAAAATCTTGGCAAGAGCTTTCTAATTGCAGTGTTTTGGTTGTTAAAAACTTAATGTCTTCAGATCTGAAGAAACACAATGAGAACAGATTACAAAGGTAAATTTTCTGAATTAGCTGAATGTCTTCCTGATAGTTATCTGAATGTATAAACCTGTCCAAATTACTTGGAATAACACACACACCCTCCTCTTCTTTTTCTAACTCATGCATCATAATACACCATTCATACCTTATTAGCATCTTCATTACTTTCCTTAGAGCAGGACATGTGTAAGGGTGGACAAAGATCAGTGAGACTGCCCTGAGCAGCTATAAAGTTACAGATGATTTCTCCTCCTTTTCTTTTATGAAGCAGGCAAGCAGATGCAGCTGCTGGGCCACATTTCTCCGTAGCTGAGCTGCCTGTCTGCCAAGCCAGTTAGTTAGAGAGTTTGAAAGCAACAGTAAACATGCTCATGTTGACAAAATGAATTTCTAAGCCAGAATATATTGTATGACTGAGAAAAAAATATTTTGTTCTAAATCTGAGTGCAGACTGGAGCTATTTAACACCACCTTTTAGAAAGTCTAAAGAGATAATTATAGTCTCTCCCCTGTTACATTGCAGTGATTTGTTACATCTTCCTAAATGAAACCTGCTCATTTTTTCAATGGGAATCAGCAGATACGGTCCAGTTTTTCCCTTCTACACTGAATTCATTGGGGTGGGTTCTTCCTCTACTCCTCTTCATGCTAAATTTACTGTGTTAGTTATTTATTGGTGAAGTTATGTCTCTGTCATAAAAGTAGAATATCTTAAAGAGTAATGTAAGCAATCTTGTTAATGTGGCTATACCACAACTCTGCAATTACTGTTGTCTGCATGGAGATAGTTTTTGGTTGTCATTAGATATTAGTTAAGTGGTGGTCTTGGCACTGAGTTGTAGCTGGCCAGTACATTTCCACTAGGCCTAATTTTCTTTCCATTTTTGAATTGAAAAAGAAGCTGCCTGAAATTCCTCTGCCAAGTCAGCTTGTTCATTACATTATGACATTTAGGCTGTGTGGGTGGAGAGGGTTGAGAATGGTACTGCCTTGCCATCCCTGTTAAACATTTAAGTCTCTCACAGAGCAGCACAGCACTGTCGGTGCAGTGCTCTCATTACTGTGGAAATATTACACGTGGCCATTAGTCTTCTCCCTTCAATTAGTGGCAGCCAGTTAAGCTGTGCCCTCAGCCTGCTGTAGCTGTTGGCAGCATTGTCAAGTCAAACCTGTCTCCCACTTGAAAAGTAAACTGGGGAGACCTACTGTTCACCAGCCACACTCTTTGGATGTGAAAAGGGAAACACGACAAGGTTATAGACTTGTTTGAAAATATCATGCAATTAAGTTACAGGTAAGCAAGTGGCACTGGAAGAGTTCAGGAGATCTTCACGCTATGTAGATGACAGTGTTAAAATAATACGTCTGGAGTGTCGTTTGTCAGAGTTCCTCTTGTTTTACCAGTTTTTCTTTTGGGTTAGTTTGTTTTCAGATGTGTGGTAGGAGTTATTCACAATGGGATAGGTTTGAATTAAGGAGCATTGTTATAAGAGTGGTTTTTTTTTTTCCACTGGGCATACCAGAACAGATTTGAAAGGTCAGCTCAAAAAGCAGTTCTGTCTTCTTCTGGAGAAATACAATTCAGATTGGACAAAAAAGAGTATTCTCTAGTATGAGTGATATAGAAAATGCAAAGTTGAAGCTCCTCTGATAAATACTGTGGGGAAAATAGTCTACCAAAATAAATGGGCATAGCCTAACTGATGCTAAACAGAATCTCATTTTCTTGATAAAGAAAGAGATTTGGGTGCTATATCTGTACAAAAGATCCCCTAGGCAGCTGATACTGAGATACGATCAGACAGGATCAAAGTTTTCCTATGTGCTAAATCAACATGAGATTTTAGATATAAAAAACTAAAAAAAAAACTTTTAGCGTGTTCAAAATAATGGCTCAGAACCATGTTTCTATCATTTGAACACAGAATCAAAAAAAATTGAAGCCAGATAACAGTGAAAGCTTAATGCAATCTGTATACTTTGGCTCTGAAAACATGATTTGAATTTTTATTTGTGCTGAAATTATTTTGCAGTTTTTCCACATGAAACCAGAACCTCATGACCGTTAAACACCTAAGTTCTCATAAACTCCATCACTGCTTCCATTGTTCCTTTTTTAAAAAATTCCAACATTCTTTCGATCAGTTGTCTCTAAATAAACTACTCCTATTAATCATAACTGGAATATTGAAATGTATACAAGTTATTAAGATCTATATTTTGTAACAGTTCAGTGAATTAAGTTACCTTTCCAAAATATCTTTACAAAATGAAAATAAACTACATTTCTTTACAGCTTCAAAAACAACAACCCTAGTTTGTCAAATCTGGCAATCTAGTTAAGTGCTCTATCATGAAATACCATTTCCAAATAAGATTTCTTTAGGGTATCATTTCATGTGAAAATATCGTATGCAGTTTTTGCTACTAAAAGTCAGGTAATAGTGTAGTTGAATTGACTAACAAGCAGGGAGCAACATACTGGAGGTAGTCTGCTATCAAAAGACTTCTGCTAAATGACGGATGGCTGGCAAGTTGCAAGGAGCCCACTACTAACATACTTATTAAAAAATAAAGGAAAAAAAAAGGAAAATACTAAACCCCTAACCAACAGAAAGAAAATGTATGTGCAAGATCTGTGTATTAACATATCCATATTGGTCAGTCACCTGTGGGCATTTGACCTACTTCTGTGATGTCCTCCTACAGTGATACAAGCTTTTCTTCTTCTCAGCAGGTAGTAATCTTCCAGAAAGAACTGCTGAGAACTGCAGGTATCTCTACTTGCTGATCTCCCAAATTGTTTTTGGTAATATGGGCATTTCTGCAGTGTGTGTACCTTTCGCTCTCTCTTAATTTTTGATTTTCTCCTGACAATCTAGAAACAATATAGGATAAGAGGAAATAGACTCAAGTTGTGCCAGGGGAAGTTTAGATTAAACAACAGGAAGAAAATTTGTCATGGGAAGAATTGTCAAGCATTGGAACAGGCTGTCCTGTGAACTGGTTGAGTCATCTACCCTGGAGGTATTTAAATGACAAGTAGCTGTGGCACTCAGGTTTAGTGGTGGATTTGGCAGTGCTGGGTTAGTGTTTCGACTCAATGATCTTATAGGGTTTTTCCAACCTAAATATTTCTGTGATTCTCTAAGGTCTGAATGAAGGTCAGCAGCTGCAATGGCAAGGCCCTATGCACCTTTGATATGCAGCATGCTCAACCATTTTTTTTGTATATTTCAAAAACATATTACAGGTCAATAGTAGCTTGAGAGAAGGACCTTTTGAGCTTGATGTTTATGCTACCTTACCTTGGCTATTTCCCACCGAACTACAAGTCAAGAATTTCATATTCTCACAAAGCTCAGGGATTCACTTGCCTATTCCCACTTTCAAATTGTACTAATTTAAGTCTACTATAAGCAGTTGTTCCCAGCTAATTCCCAGCTGCCAATGTACAATTCTATCCATTTTCAGTTCTATAGATGAATAAAAAGAATTATGCTGTTTATTTTAAAACAAAAATAAATATGGTTTATATTCACAGTCTAATAAAGTTCCCCAAAAATTAGGTACATATGTTTCTCTGAAAATGTTCCTGTGTCTTTCTCTCTCTTTTCTGAAGTATCTAATAGAAATTAGATAGGAAAAAATCCTTCTGAATCTGTAACTCAGGTAATAAATAAGAAAGAAAACAAAGAATTCATAATATAACCCAATTGCTTCTAATGATATTTGGGGAGTAGGATTAAGAATATTAGAAAACCCGTGCTCTGTCATGATAATAATTTCATATTGCATGACTGTAGGTTGAACATAAAAGAACAATATAAGATTCAACCTCAAATACTCTTTGGGACTGATTAATACAATTATACACAGATTTGCACTGCAACAAATTCCCATCTAAAGTCAAAATGAAGTTTTCAATCACTCTAGGCTCTGCATATCTTAATACTTCATTGAATATTAATGAATTACTCTTTGTGGCCAATTGCTATGCAAACAATATTTGTGTCAGAATTTAAAATTACTTTTTTTCAAGATGAAATACATGAATATTAACATTTAAAAAGTCCTTCACAATGAAGTGAGTAAATCAATTAAGACATATGTCAGTATTACTAATCTAATGGTTTCATTACTGATTTTTCACAGTTAGGTAACACTATTTTTTCCACACATTTCTAATGATCACAAGAACTCAGGTTCACCTATTCTAGAATTTTACCTCTATTAGCTGCATTTGAATTTGGTTAGGAATCAACACAATTCATATTAGTTACATCATACATGATTCATCATCCTAATTTATCATTTAAAAGCAGATAAAGAAAAGCTGAACATCTTTGCTAACTAAATTTTATATTACCAAGCCTAAGACTGTGCAATAGTAGGTGCAAGTTTCATCATTGCTGCTTCATTTTCCACACAGTTATGACCTTTTTTTTTTAATTGTTAATGTGATGTTTACCATAGTAATTTTGAGGTTGAAAAGCTGATGCCTTTGTACCTCCAATGCAACCTTGGGAGCAAAGATACTGCTATAAAATCTTCTTAATACTGAATAAGCTGCACTGGTTCTAAAAGTGTCATATGAGATTTCAGTTCCCATTGCTTGAATTACAGGATTGTTTAAATATGCTCCTAAAACAGTGTGTCAAACAACAGAGATAACAGAGTAATACTTTAAATACAATTTTGAGTGGGGTGGGGGTTGGGTGGGGCTAATACATCTTAGACTTCTCTGTTGTTCTGTGAGGAAAGCTGGATTAAATACTTGTGTATTGCCAAACCCAGGTAAGGTAAAGAGAGAAAAATTATTTTCTTCTAACTTTCTTTCTGTGAGAATAAGCCATAGTAGAGGCAATTATAAGAAAGAGCAAAAAGCTAAAAACACAAAGAAAGAATATTATCATCAATAACATAAATTACATCCTTTATAATATTTATTTATTCCTACTATATTTGAGATTATTCCAACAGAAAGCTCTCAAATTTCACAAGAGAGTCATCAAGTATAGAAGCTTTTACTAATCTCATGACATACTTACAGTGTTGAGGTTATTTAAGTGAATTATATAGTTTTTCAAATGGGATCAATTCTGATTCCACAGTAAAATCAGGAGTGAATTACTCTACTATGAAGCAAATGGATATAATTATGGTGTCAACCACTCTAGAGGACGGCAACATGCCAGCAGAAGACTGAACAACGATGTGGTGTTTTTTACCTTCTGCCATAATGGCAATTGTTTCCTTATGCTCAGTTTCACCTCTTGCTTTCAAACAGATGTGTGTTCTCCAGTACAAGAAATCATTTTAAAAGCCACCAAATTCAGAAAATGTAATATATATTGCTATCGCTTTGCACTGTTGCTGATGCAGTGGTGAGCTACTGTGAAACACCTACCACATGGAAAAGCATTCATGAGCTGTACTAACCAAGTATCCTTGTCCGAAACAAATTTACGATAACTATCACTCTAATTTCACACCACTGCAACTTCATAATATTCTGAAATAGGAAAGCTTCATCTCCTGACTCTACACAGCCGAGCTATTAGCCATGCATTAGAGGAGGGACTGGAAGTCCCATCAGCAACTTAATGCAGCCACTGTAGCCAGAGCCATGCACTCAATGAAGCAATACTTTTCCTTTTGCTGTCAATCTTCAGTACCAGAGCAGCAGGGTTTTATTTTATCTTTCCTTCTTTCCCATTTCACAAGGGTATTTAAAATTTGATCACAACAATGGTTCAGTTCATATGCATATTACAAACTGCTTTGGGGACTGCTCAGTGCAAAATGGGCGGATAATGTTACAGATTAACTTGACTTTGGAGTGTGAACTGTCAGCTATATCCTTTAGCTAGGGAAAAGATTTTAAACACTACCTGGAAAATTGGGAGGCCTAATCTTTCTGCTGTGCTAGCTTGCAGTATAATCTGAATAACGTGAATATGTTTCTATCTGACTGAGGCAGGCGTGCTGTTAAGTGATTTGAGCGATTTGCCTGGTATAATAACCAGTTTTTTTCTGGCTCTCTGGATGCCAGGAACTTCCTGAAAATCTTTGCCTATGGCTTGACACAGACTGCTGAGTAGCCACAAAACTGTTTGATAAAAGCACCAGTTTTATCCAGTATAAATCAATAGAATCCTGCTGCAATAGCTGTATTTGACTACAGCACTCAGCTGTTATCAAGTAGGGGACCTGTTCCGACTATTTTAACTTCAGAGTACATATCTTTTTCCCAGCTGGTCTTCAGCACAGCAGGAATGGCTGTGATGTGCTCTGTGTTTTTAGCCAAAGACCGTTCTACATTCACAGTGCTCCACTGGCCTCAAGACAAAGATTAACCAAAATTGCATTTCAATGCAGATATCAAATTGTTTTACTAGAAGAGAGAATACAAAGTGTGATTCTTCTAGTGTAAGCTCTTAAATCTGAACCTGAAAGATCTTCCAGTAATTTCTTTTGTCCTTCGTACCTGAGGAAACTCTAGATTTCTAAAAAATAATTTAAAAAAAATAAAAAAAAAACTGCAACAAAAAGTGACATCTAACACTAATAATTATATACATTCTTGAAACTAGTAAAATATCTCCTACCACCAATATTCGAAACACCATTGACGTCACCTCCTCTGTGCCTTTTACTCATTAAACCAGTTTTTACGTGGCAAGACAAAATATGTTTTTTGAGTAGACTCCTGATATAGTAAGAATAATTGACTTTATTCTCTCCAAAACTGAAATTTCTTCTGCAGAATAATAATACATCTTTTCTAAACATCTACATCACTTAACCTATAAAAACTCCCCAGGTTAGATGTTTCTTGGTTTCAGTGAAGCTGATAAAATATTTGATGTTTACTTCAATGAAACCAGTTCTCTAATAAGAGATAGTTCACCATGACACAAGCATATTTATATTTCTCTATGGTATAAATGTGCTATAAGAATTATAAATATTTTTTTCAGTTTACTTATCTATGAAACCTTAAGTCTTATGTATGTCTTGATGGTCAAGAAAATTTATTTTTCCTATGCAACTTGGCATAATGAGGGTGGCCAGTATCCCTTCCCAATTGGCCTTGGGGAATACTATGAAAAAAAATACATATGATTCCAAACCCTAACACAGTTGCTTTTCAAAATACTTCAATACCCTTCTGTATGGGCACCCCAGTGTTACAATGAACTTAATTATATAAAAAGAAAGCTTTGAATCATATCTGCAAACTGAAGTTCATAGATTTACAACTATTTGTAGGCTGAAATAGTAAAAAAGGAACGATAAGAAAATCCTTCAAGGGTTTCTGTCATTTAGTTGAGTGTAAAAAACTACCTCTAGGAATGTGAGTACCTTGGATGGGGCTGTGCTTAACTAATAATGTCATAAGGATGTTCTTACAGTGGGTAGCAGAGTATCACAAATCAGGAGGTGATTGGCAATTCAAGCATTCATCATGTGTGAAGAAGTGATCAGACTCCACTTCAGACACAAAATATGCAGAGGAACCTCAAGTGCTTTTATAAAATATTTTTATTTTCTAAGCTGATTTGCAGCTGACTTCCAGATTTCAGTTTGTATAATTTGAAACCAATGATTTACTTTTCCATCCTGAACCAAGAAACTCAGGACTAACCACACTGTTAGCTGCTAACTTTGACCTGAGTTCCTGTGAGAGACCTTACAAGTTATCCACACTATCCTAACATAAATAGTAAAAGGATAACAGTCTACATGTGTGCCATATTCAAAGAAAGAAAAAGAGAGAGGAAAGATAGAAAGGAGAGAAGAGGAAGAAAAATGTGCAAGGAAGTCTTCATGTCATAGTGACAGACTGGAAACAAAAAATCACCAACCAATCTGCTGGACTCTGGTCACTGTAGCTGAAAGACTGACTCATGAACTCTCCTCCCAGATTCTGGTCTGCATCACACCTTACCTGCAATTTTGGAGACTCTTCTTTCCTTTTATGTCTGTTTACGAGATTAGGATCTCACAGTTGCCACCAGAGGAAAGGTACCATTACTGTGGTCCCAGGCAATGCCTTGAGTCATGGGGTGGTAATGAGAGATTGGAAAGTTTTATGTCTCAAAACATTTTGGGGTGCATGTGTACGGGGAAAAGGACAGGTCAGGCCTTACTCTGTTGAGGTGATGCCATGTCCTGCACCCCCCACCCCTTAGATCCTATCATGGCTGCCAATCACTGGCGCAGTGGAGGCAAATAGTTCACACCCCAGCCCTGGAGCTCTGGTTAAGCCCCAGAGTTGCCAAATGACCAGAAGTCCCAGCTAGAGGAAGGGCCCAGGAAGGCCAAGGAGTATTTAAGGTCAAACGTGTCTTAACTCTATCTCTTCTTGGAATTTCTAACAGCTGAGCACTACTGAAACCCAGGAGTTGGTGGCTGTATATCTCCTTTCCTATATATTTTCTGTCTTTCTATCTTTTTCTCCTAATTCCCTCTTCCTGGAATTTTTGAGGAGTTCAAATAGGCTTAGAGTTTGTGAGTTGAATTGGTTAAGCTAATGCTTTGGAAGCTCTCTAGGTTGAATTTTGAACTAGACTTCTTTCCAAAGTTCTGATTTTCTAAAGTTGCCAATAAAGACTCGTTTTGTTGTTCTGACCTCTCATTAGTATTTCTCCCATGCTTCTAACACAGAGTACAGGAACAACCACAAGCCCTTTCAAAAGCCTCATTAAGTAAGTTCTTCGCAGCCTTACAGTGCTCAATGCTAAATTGTAAATAAAAGAAAGATACGACATGCTAATACAGCCACACACAGTAAGATCCAAAAGTGAACTGCTGCTTAGCTGCCTTAAGTGATTTGAAGTTGTCTCCTAGGCATACAAAGTTTACCTATGCACACAGTTTTGGAAGGTTTTCAAAAAAGCTGCAGGAGATTCAGAATATTCAATATCACAAGGTGCTTACATTTAGCAATATTTTCCCTATTTCATTCAATGACAAGATCTTCCCAAATCTTTTTCTCAACTTTTCAAATAAATTGCATGGAGAAAATTATAATTTACTCATTTAGATGAATAGATATTAAGAAAAAAAAATAGAAAAAAATGTGTCAACACAGTTTTCACAGACATATTCAGAACAGTTTTGTGATTGCCAGGGTTCCGATTGCCAGGTGACTGTGATCAAAGTAAACTCTCAGGATTTTGAGCTGTTTTAAACTCAGTGATTGCCATCTAGACTTCATGCTTCAAAGTTGAGAATAGCATTCATACTTGCCTACTTTTCAGAACATATATCTGAGTTTTCTTCTGCAGGAGGAGTTCAGTTTGTGTCTGCTAAATACACCACTTAGATTCTATTCAAGTAACTTCTTATAAGACATTTCTTTTAAACATAAATTTAATCTAACTAGAACTTAACCTTTTTCTGCTGCATGAATGGGACCGAGTTTTGAGCTATGTTAAAATGTCTTTGCTTCCGGATATGAATTGGTTTTACTGTAGCCAAAATTGACACCTGTTGCATGCAGTTATTAGATGCCTATTAAGTAAGAAAATTGGAATTTACTTTCTTGTAACAAACATAAGCACACTAAAAATACCATAACCAGGTACAGTATATAAGCATACTTTCACATTGTAAAAACATTAACAGCATCTTGCAGTGCAGCTCAGCTTTAATGTATAAATAATAGCCTTAGTTGGCAAAGACACAGATGCAGTGACACAAACAGGGTGCATAAAAAATGCACCAATATTAAACTCTGCAAGACAAGAACTAAGGATGCATAGTAGGCAAGAATGATGTCTGGTAAAACCAAAATAATCCTGCAGAGAAGGCAAGCAGGGTGTCTGATGGAATCAGAATAATCTTGCAGAATTTCCAAAACCAGAAGAAGTCCTCATCCCAAAAATAAACATCAAGAGAAGCTGAGATCGCCCAATTTTCTTTTGGGGAAGAGGCAGAGGAAGACAGAACACCAATGGTGTTTTACAGAGAGGGATAAGTAGGAAAGAAAGTTAACGGCTCTGTTATGGCTTTCCCTCTCAAATTGTTCCCTAGACTGATGGATTATAGCTATCAACATGAACTAAAACGGTATCACTTCAGTGGCATTGTATGCTTGTAACTAATTTAAAATAAGCTTGTCAGGGACGATTGATAGTGATTAACTGCTAACTACTAGCAATGTGTGCTGTTAACAAATCTAGTCAATATGGTCAAGAATCATTTTGAATCTTGAAGCTGGCTAGTTTTGGAGTCTTCTCCCATTACATTCCAATCACACTGTTCTTGTAAATTTAAATGTTTAGTATACAGAGAGCTAACTATATTCAGTTGCAATATTATGTTTACATTATAAATTTCTCTGAGACTGAAACAAAATTTTTTACGTATTTAAAGATTCATCACACTAAAGCAAGAAGCAACATGAAACACCTACCACATTTCCACCTGACTTGTTGCAGGGTAATGTAGCCTTTAGGATGTTTCATGGGTTTGTAGGGTTTTCCTTCTCCTTTCTATACAAAGTGATACAAAATTAATTACCTAGGAAAGACATGCAAAAGATAGTACTAAAATAATAAAAGCAGTAAAAACAATAGTGCCTATTGTCCTGGTCTATTTGCATATACTACATGTGTGCACACATGTACATATATACGTCAGATATAGGGGGTATTATTATTCATTTATTTATCTGGGCCTGAGATGACTTCTCAGTGTATAAAGAATCATGGTGGGATCTTGAAGTCACCATATATGCATGTACACACCCCGACACACCTAAATTATCATCTATTTTGTACATATATTGATGGGTTTTAATAGTAGAGCAACAGTTCCTCTCAGTCCTGGTGTTCTCCTCTTTCTGGATATCTCAGATATCATATACTTCTATGACTTGCAATGAATTCTCTACAGAAGGAACACCTTAGCACATAGAAAAGCATAGAAGAAGAACAAAGGAACCACACTAAATTCCCCATATTTAAGGATTTTAAAAGTTTATACTCTACTTGCTCCAGCAGCACACTTTTCAGTGTACGAAAAGAAAGGAAGAAAAATAGACATAATCTCTGCACTTTTTCCTTATTCAGTGAAATAGTATCGTTTTAATTCTACATCATCGGATCAGTTTATGGAAGTACTGATGCTAATGGTGAAGTTATCTATCAGTGGGCTCATTAATTTGTGGTGGCTATTTCTCTTGACTTAATTTCTTTTCCCGCTTGAAATCTGTTTGAAATTTCATCTGACTACAATCAGGTTTATTGGAAATATTAATGACTATGCTCTCCCCATAAGCCACCAGAAGGGTAATTGACTTGAAAGATGAATTACAACATCTGCATTAACAGAATATAGAGTTGTAGAGTGGAGTCTGGCGCTTTGTCCTTTGCTGCCCTCCCTTCCTTCACTTTGAATGTGATCCTGACAATTAAGGATTTTCCTTTTTTTTTTAAGAGAGACAGCCCTCTGAAAGCCCATCATTAACAATACACATTACACACTGTAGTTTATAACAGATGTTTGTTTATCCAAAGCTTGGGGAATATCTCCTGAAACTTACTCTCTGAAAGAAATTGGAAACTGCTATAAACTGAAGAGCCCTTCCTGATATTCATAGGTGTATAAGACAAACATAATTTCTAAAAATTATTTCCCTTAAAAGAAAAACAACAACAACAAAAAAAGAGAAACAAAATATCTACTTTTCTGGATAAAGAATATTCCCAGCTGTTCAGTGAACATTCTTCCAATGAGAAACTATTATGAGAGGCAGAAAAAAATCATTAAAATCATGTATGTTAGCCTACATTGAGGTCTGTCCTACTTACAAAAAGTGTTTAAGCATGCAAAAAATCAAGCACACAAAGAGACAATGAATGTAACTTGGGAACAAGAATGTGGCAAGAATCTGTGGCTCTTTCAGTGCAATGCTGTGATATTTGGGCCCCACATCTTTAACCTGAACCCACTAGATATAAATAAAACCTTCTGCAAAAAAATTAAATTTTCTTTTAAAAAAGTCAATACAAAATTATAATAGCAAAGACATTTCAGTATTTTCTGTTACTGTGTAAAGAACAATTTATACAAATTTAAGAGAAAATTCAAGAGAAAAATATTCTGGTTTTGAAAATTTACATCTATAAATGGTATAGTTTCTTCCTTCTTATTTGAAATAATCTTACAATCAATCCTTACTAGTACTTTAGTGTTACCTTGTTAATTGTTCATGCTTTCAGGACAGCACATGGACATGAGGACTGGGGGAGAAAGAGGCAGTGGGTAAGGTAATTTATTATCTGTAGCAGAACTGCTTCAAATACCTCTCTCACCATGTCCATCTTTGTAGAAAAACAGAGTATGAAAGGACAAAGAGCAGAGAATTAAAAAAAAAAAAAAACCAAAACAAAAGCTACTTTCCTTGCACTGACTGAGGGAACCAGACAATTGATTAGTCAGATAAATGAACCAAATTAGTCTGAAGGTTATTTAGTTTTTCAGACACAGACAATGGACTAGAAAGTCAGTTCAGCACCGACATTATCATCTATAATGTCAATAAAAGTGAAACAGTTTTAACAGTCTTCTCTGTTGACTTCTTCACTTCAGCTCCTTCCTACCTCTTTTGGATCATTTTCTGATACTTTTCTCATACTGATGTGAAAAGAAATCAAAAATTCTCTCTCTCTCTCATTTCTAAATCCTGAAGTACTAACTCATCTCTTCAGTATCTCTTCCTGTTTGTCTGACTTAAATCTTACTTAAAATTATTAAAATCAAAGTTTTTAATAGTTATAGAAGTATTCCTTTTGAAGACAAACACTTATGACTCAGTTACAACAATTATTATGGAAAAAATGTTTATCCCAATAGATTTCAGCTTTAGAATTTCTTCTCTCAGGTCCCCTGCACTTGTAAAACTTTAGGGAGTTATTACCACAATACTGCTTCCCTGCCAAAAAAAAAAATTAAAAGGGTTCTTCTGGTCACAAATAAAATCCTTCAGAATATCTGCCCTTGGACTTAGACATTCAAGAAACATGAGGATTTATTGTACTTCTGTTGACCTTAATTTCACCTCAGTCAGTATAACCTCTTGGGTTAATCACTTCTTATGCTAGCCTCCTCTGAAGTCAGTATCACAAAAAAGTATGTGATAGCATCTGCTTCAGTTAAAGCTGAAAAATAGTTTCCATTATAGCTACCTGTTTTCAAACTCCCTGCTTATTGCTGCCTCAATAGCATTCTGTATAACTAGAAGCACTCAAAGCCCCTTCTGTGCTATCCCAGTTTTTATTCCATAACACTATTTTGTTTTCTTGACCAAAGATGGGGAGACCATGGATAAAGCAGCCACATGGTAGATGGTGTCTAAAGGCCTATAATTAGCTCAGCAAGGAACAGCTTCACCCTTTCCCTTCAATGATCAGCTTTATCAAGAATCACATGCAGTGAAAACCCATTTTCCTGATGGCATACTGACAGAATTTCTGTTCTTAAGTTTCTTGTTTTTTAAGCATGCCTTTTCTTGGTAACACTGCTGTAATGGTAACTGGTGCTGCAGTGGGTTCTTTACCTTATATCAGAAAATCCCAGTTCCTTAACTTACTGAAATTTTTCAGGCTTCTAAATCTTAGGAACATTTATGTGGTTTCTCCTCACTTTCAGATGTTTAGTGATGGCAATAACTAACAATTCAACAATTTATTCCATGGATAATAACATTGTGTAAAAGATTTTTAACTTTTAAATCTCATTTTAAGACATTAGAAGACAAGTAAAAGTGGATTAAGCACACACTAAAATGTTGTGTGCAAAGATATTTGAGGTCTGGCCTCCATTTTCTCACCTAATCAAAAGTCTGTACTAAAGTCAAAGCATGGTTCAGTGTACCTATGTTTTAACAGACTCATGTCTTCTTCACTGTGGTATCATACTCTATCAGGGAGAAATGCTTTAATTAGGCTTCACCAATTACTCGTAGACTAAGATGGGATTCTTCCTTTTACCTTCCTTTTAGGAATGTGTCAATTCTTCAAAACTATAAAGTCTTTCAAATCTAGAAAGCTCTAGGACATGAACAGAAATCAAAAGTAATCCTTAATGGAGCTCAAAACTTTCTAAGTAATACTTTTCTTTCCCTGTTTTGCTTTTTAATACAATCCCATTTTCCAACAGGAAAAGAGGAGACATATTTTAATACTTGCTACAGCAAGGTTTTAGTACTCCACCACTATCACAAAATCTTAATGGTGGAAGGAATGAAAGTTCAGGAATCCCTTTTCTACCTTCATTTGTTTATTTTCTGGTGTCTATATAATGAATCAATACTAGAGGATATTTCTCTAAAGCTGAATAAAACTGAGATTTTTCCCCAATTTAAAATGCCATTGTAAAACTTTGCTCTGGTCTTAAACAATTGGGTTTTTTTGAGCATTGGAGGTCTTGTAGTGTCTCTCAAGGTGGCAATTAAACTGCACACAGAAAATCGTACTTATAATTATTTTTGAAAGAGAAATAGAGGAATATTGAAGGAAAAGGAATTACATGCAAGAGAGAGCCCATTTAAACTTTAGACTGTGACGTAAATGACGCATCTTCTTGAAGTCTGCCCCTCCCCTTACCAACCACAGTTAGTAATATTAAACATGAATTAACAACTGTACTTCTGCTCACTCAGATAGAAATGGTTTTGAAAATAGCAGAAAAAAATATATGCTAATACTGACTTCAGCACAACTTTACATTTAAGTCTAAAGCTTCCAAACTTATTAGGGGGAAAAGGTAATTTTCCACTGGCACAAACAAACCCTACAGACACAGCATGCCATCCATGGCAATGATAATTCTGATTTCAATTAGAACTTGCTAACTCTCCTGTGCCTCATTTTTACAAGGAAAATACAATTGAGAAAGGAATCACTGTGATTAGCTCCTACAGCCACCTTTTCTGAGTACTCTGAAGTGACAGCCACAGGGGTAAAAATGATTGTACTAAAATGTCTACTAATGAGGCCCCTGTAGTACTGCTCCAAGAAGGACCATTATATGCTACATTTGTCAATTTCATCTCTTTGGCTTTCTTTTTATCAGCTGCAAAAATAGTGATTAAGAGAGAGTTTCTTTTTAAAGCTTTACTCTTGATTAACCTTCATAATAATGCTCATTGCCTTCCTGTACAGCTAAAATGTTCCATACTTTCTACCAGCTTTTTTGAATTTCTTCAGATTAATATGTACTCTATGATAACAATCCACGAACTTTCTGCTGGGTTATAAAAAGGGAGGTATTAAAAATACCCGCAAATAACCTTATGAATGCAAAACACTAAGTTGAATGGAAAACACTAAAACTTTCTTCTGTTCTTGCCAGAGATACATTAATGACAGAAGTACTAATATCTGCCATGAATAAACAAAAGAGAAAAAGGAAATGGAAATGAAAAATAATAATATATTAAGATAGAATAAAAATGTAACTAAGAAAGAAAAATCATAAGAAGAAAAAGGAGTCATAGAGACAGTAGCTACTTGTGTGATTGCAGAGGAGGAAGGAGAAAGACTGATTTGCAAACATGAAGATGAAAACTAATAGTAGAATCTCCTACTACTTTTGTTCTGTGCTGTGTAACTGAAAAATAGGTATATACAAAATAAAATTCCTACATATATATTGCTCTTAAAAACAAACATGATAAGTACTTGTGCCCAAGCTACCTAAGAGCTACATTCTAGGAAAAAGACAGTTTTTCAGAAATACACATCTTGCATTTTTTTGTCTCTAAAATTTCAATATTAAGGAGCAAGTTCTTTCCTTTTGCAGAACCCTAAGGTGGTGGTAAAAAGAAAACTGTAAGTAAGTAAGGGATGAAATACACAACATGAACTTGAAAAAGACCTACAACACTCAAAACTGAAATTATTTTTGTTCATCTCATAAAACAATAATAATAAGGACAATTACTTTGTAATATTTTTAAACCTATAACAGATTATTAAAATTATAACAGATTTATCAAAAGTATAATAATATCTCCAAAAGTGGAATATTAAAAAAAAAAAGCATTTCATTTGGGCATACATGTTCATATATATATTTATAATTTCTAAGCTTCAGGAGTTCAAGCAGGTGGTCATTATCAATTGTAAATTTTTAGAACACTCTCTAAGCTAAATCAACCTTTACAGAAATATTTCTGACAGATTACAAGGAACTAGCAGAAATGAGGGCACATCACTCTTGGCTAATTCTGTTGTTCTTTCAACTTTCAAAAGATGTGTGCATTTTACAGATGTTCAGGTTGGAATGAGAAGCATGGGGCCTTGATAAAAATAAGAGAAGATGAATTGACTTGAAACTGTAGTTTGAGTGTTTTTATTTCTACTTTGAATGCCTCAAAAATTTATTGGGATCTGACATCAGTAACACCGATTAAAGACTTAGTGTCTTGATCTTGTTTTCCTTTGGTTTTTACATCCACCCTTTAGGCAATAGCTGATTTCTCTCTAACAGAAAAAACTTTGTAGACCTGACTCATTTTGCGGACATATCATGTGATGATTACTTTGACCCTACATTTTACACAAGTGGGTTTTCAGATATTTTTTTGTTCTGTTTCTAGAAAAAACAGCCATTATGTGTGTCAAGTGTATTTTCCATCTCGAGGAAGACTAACCTGCAAGTAATTCCACTTCGCTTTGTCTTGCAATACAAATGTTTTAGGATTTCTAGATACCATTTCTATTTGAGAGATTTTCAAGCATTGCGCCCACTTTTTCAAAGGTTATTTTATAATTTAAACATATATATTTGTAGACTGTATTGATGACTACTGCCCTGAAAATGGAGGTTAACTTTCATTATGAAACCATCAGATAGTTTTATCAAACCACCTTAATGGTGAAAAATTCCATTTTTCTAAGGTGTTTATCACAGGGCAGATATTATGTTTTCACGAAGGTGGGAATAAGCATGAAATACAGTCTCCATAAACCCAATTTAAAAGAATATAATAACTCAACATTTTTAATGTTTGTTAAATATTTTGGATTCTACAGGCATATGATTAGGGTATTCTTCTTTATTAGGTGAAGCCTGCAAGAATTCTTTTCACCTGACAGTTTCAAATTATTAAAATTGCAGGTGATTCATTTCACCCCCACTATTTAGCTGTTTCTTATGAAAGTTTAGCCCTTCCACTAAAGTCAAAATTCCACTCGTTATGGCTAAAATAAAGATCAAAATCATTAAATCAAGCTCTTTCTCTGTCTATGTTCTCTGGCTCTGAAAATATAAAAGCAGTCACTGGAGACACAGGGTAATCCTTCTCACATATTACATGTTTAGCTAAAATATTACTTCTTTTTTACCATATGTCATCCAAATACTTCCTGAATTCTGTTTGGCTCTTTGCCAAGGCGGACACAGCCAAGACTACTCATTTCATCCTTTCGGTCTTAACAAGAGAAAGTAGTTCTTCCATTCACTCTCCATTTTCAGAATAGTTTGCTAAGAGTCCAAGAGTTCCTGTGTTGGCAGCTGTAAATGCCTCAACTGTCTGGTTCAAAAATAAATCAGAAATAAAGCCAGGTCATCTCTATTTTTTTTTAAACAATCCAGCACACCCTGTAATAAACATATCCTACAAAAGATCTCAAATGTTTTCTTCTTCTTTTATTAGCTTTTGTTGATGCTAATATTTTGACTTCTCTGTATAATTTGCAAGAGTGCATACCAGGCAGTTTAGTTTAGTGTTACCTACAATTAATTAGCACTACTTTATATCTTATCATAGCATATAACCCCAGAATTGAGGACTAATTTCCTTTTCACCTGCACAACAATACCCTTGCAAGGCTTAAGAAGCATTAAGTGATTCCCTCTAGTTCTTTTCATTGCTTTATAAAATAGGGACTTTCTAACCAATAACTATTCCTTTGTCTCTACTTACGCTAAATACAATCTAATTTCTTCTAGACTTACTAGATATTATCTAACTTGCGTAACTTTTCACACTTTGATTTTTTTTAATATTAAGCAACTTGTTAGATGCTGTTAAGCCAAATCAATCCCTTGGATTCAACAACAAGAGGTTTTGCTCACAGTTACTAACTGATCAAAGGGAATGTACTTCAATACATTGCCATTTGCACACTTATATACAGCATGCTGAATACCTCTGCTCACACCATTAGCCAAACACTGTTCCTTTTTACTGAACAATTCTTCTTTTGCCTTCATTTAGTTCACAGTGCAACTGCACAATTTCTTTCAATTTACATAAATAATATTCAAATACAGATGAGGTAGAGTGTTTATACTGTAAGCTGTTGTTACAAACATTTAGAACACTATCTGAGTCATTTTACTATGAGGTATGACTGCAAAACATGAAGGTGAGTACTGAACAGTAAAATTCTGGAGAAAGTACTGGTTAATGAGTAAGAAAGGGAGGAGAATGACAACACTGAAAGCCAGATTGTGTTTCTATTTCCTTCCTTTTAGAATCTTCTGATGTTTTCTTCTTTATCCAAGTTTGAATTTTTTTACTGGTTTTGGCAAATTACCCTAACAATATTACTTTCAGAATACAGTTGTGTGGGTTTTATTGCTTCACACTGTTGAGTAGAAAGGATTTGCCAGCTTGGGAAAATGCCAGAATTTGCATTTTAATAAAGATATGTCAAACAATAAGCTCTGATGGATCTGGTGAAACTGTGTCTTGTAAGAGTGTAAGAGTATTGCACTCACTACACTTTTCTGCAGTTGTTAGAGACGCAGCTAAACCTAAATTCATGCATTGATTTCTTTATTAGCAACACCTGAAAACCTATTACTGGGGTACCACAACTCTGTTAGAACTGCAATGATATGCAAAATCTATACCCACCTCTCCCAAAATCTACACCTAGCCTAAAAAAGACACAATTTGGAGTCAGGAAGAAGACCTGAATTTCACCTGCATGACCCAGGGGAGGCCTTATCTACACTATAACTACCTGAAAGGAGGTTTCAGTGTGGGATGTGTTGGTTATTTCTCCCAGGTAGTGAGTGAGAAGACAAGAGAAAATGGCCTCAAGTTTCACCAGGAGAAGTTCAGATTTGATAGTAAGAAAAAGTTCTTGACCAAGCAGGTTGTCAAATATTAAAACAGTCTGCCCAGATAACTGGTTAAAGCCCCATCCCTGCAGATGTTTAAAAGACAATTAGATGTGGCACCCAGGGACATGGTTTAGTGGTGGACTTGCAGTGCTAGATTAAGAGTTGGACCTGATGATCTTAAAGGTCTGTTCTAACCTAAACGATGCTATGATTTTATGACAAGGTAAAGCTCTTCAAGAAGGCAGCTACAATTACAAAGTGGTTAGAAACCCAAAGATCCAGCACTGACCACATGATGAGAGGGTGCAATGTGTGGGTAACTGGTTACAGTTTATAGGCCTTTTCCCTTAAAGCATTACCTTTTCTGTCTACATGCTTGTGAAAATGCAGTACTACACCACTGTCACTCAAAAAAGAAACAGGCTTACAGGCTTAAAAGGAAAAAAAATCAACAAGTAAAAAAATCAAAGTCACTAATTATTCTTGAAAATATTACTCTATCAACCCTCCACATTGCTAAAAATTTTATGACAACAGTGGAAAGTGACTGAGAGGCATATCATAATAATTTGACATAAGCAGAACCAAGCAAGTGTCTTTTGGATTCAGTATATGAGAGTGGAAACACTAAGTCACTAGACATATTACTGACTCATCAGTCTTCTGCCTGTAGTTTTATTCAGCTACATGTGGTAAAACAAAAGAAAACAAAAATACCTCCTGTAACTATCAAAAAAAAAAAAAAAAAAACAAAAAAAAAACACTAGGTTTTTGGATGTCTTCTTTCAAAGACTGGCTCTGGAGTTTCAAACATTGCTTATAGGAATTGTTATAACATATGGAGCAAATACCTCCATTGCTGTGGAGACCAGCAAAGCAAAAAGATATCCTACAGCTCATCAACTTTTCAAATGGAGCATAGAGGTGATGACGAACATTTCTTTGATCTCTGCTTCCATAGGCAAAAGAAATATTACAACCTTACAACATCCTGGTTTTCACTAAGTGCAAAAGAGTAAGTCAGAACCTCTCCCCTATGAAAAACCCCACCTGGCCAGGCAATCTGCAATTGAATACAGTAATTCATCAAAGCAGTGATGGTCAGATTTTTCACATAATTTCTTTGTTTTATTTTTATTTTTTTAAAATTTTTTAATTTCCTTGCTTGCTGTCTGATAATGAAGCCAGTTGTGCAGGGATAGACCTGCTGGAGCAAAGTACTCTGTAGTCTGTCTCTGCCAACTTTCAGTCATAACTGCAGCTTTAATTTGTGCCAGCTTGAAAGTACAAGCTTTCCTCAAAATTCTTAGTCCTGTTCTCCACCCTAAACAGCACTCCTTGCAAATGGCATGAAGAAAACTGCAATTACTTAGGTACAGTGTGCTTCATGATAAGAATGTAGTGTAGAGAAGGTCTGTTGTAAATCCTTATTCAAATTCAGTCACAATTCAGTGCTGAAATGTCCCCATCTTTAAAAAGGAACAGCATCTGGCAATGACAGACACTTAATTACCTTCATGTAATGAGACATTCTTTGTGCAAATAGTGGATGAAGTTTAGGTTCACCATAAGTAAAAATGTAAAAGCACCAAACCTATTTTCTACTGAATAAAACCCATGTCATTACACTTGATAGAGACACCACAAAAGTTTCTTAGTAGCTGGTAAATATGCTTAAAATAAAGAGTACATATACATATATGTTATGGTTTTAAGCTAACAAAATTTCTTGACACTCATTATTTGCCCATGTTTTCATTGTAATTTGTATAGGCTTTGAGGCATAGCCAACAATTTTCTATGGGGAACCTGATCTTGCTTAGTATTATAGATTTTTCTATAATGCTATATGAGTACTAATTAGTAAGAAAATCTCTCACAAAGCTGAACATTATTGGAGATTTTGGGGTTTTGGTCATGTTCATCACTTTAACTTTCAGATTTAATTCACTTTTAGACACTAAAACTGTTACTCTAATTTCAGATATTAAACCGTCTTTATTTCCAAAGCCTCCATCCTGAAAAAAAGTCTATTTCAAATTTTCCATTGAGGGCAAAAGTTCTTCGAATGAATCGTGGTGAGCAGGTAAGAGAAGACAGAGCAGTAGTCTTGAAGCTGTCTTTTTTTGGTACCAGCAACATACATTTTCTATTAAGTTTCAATTATTCTACACAGGTTTTTTTAAGAACTTTTCTCTTTTTTTCAGTTTGTAGAACAAGACCTGCAAGCTTCCCCTCAAAGCCTCCAACAGAGATCAGTAAGAACTAGAGTCAGAATATTTTATAGACAGATGCTCCTGCAAACTTTAGCATGCCAGCTAAGCCTTAGTTGGCATGTTTTAAAATCTCCTGGAACATGAAACTGTCCTTTCTCTAAATACACCACCTTCAAAGAGCTCTGGGGAGATTCAAGGGTATTAAAAAGATACAGGAGGTGCAAGGTTGGGGAAAGAGGAAGGGAGTGGGTGGTAGCCCTGTGAGCTGGCGAAGTATACTGGAAAAGAACCAGCATGCCATCTGCCAACATAACTGCTTAGAGAGGGAGCTACAGTTTGCAGCTATAGTGAGAGAACCAGACAAATATATTTACATGATCTGGTTGGTAATTAGTATGCCTGCGCACGGTTTTCTTATAAGGTGCTGAACACACTAGTGCATGAGAGTCATCCCACTTCTAGCGTCTGCAAAAGTTACTTTCTCTGCATTGTCAAGAAGTACTTTTGGAAGGCTGAACTTGAAAGCTAAAATAAATGTACCTTGGCTGAGTAATACATTCATACCTGAGATAACAAGGTATTAAAAACAAACAAACCAGCAAACCTCTGCCAAATGCAAATTATCAAATGCTTGACCTATGTTTAATTTTGCAATTACTTATTAATACTGAACTATAGTTCAATAAAATTATATTCATGTGTTCATAAACTTTTATCAGGTCACATAATAATGTATTTGTGCATCATGAAATAAACACTTTTGCTAACTAAATGTAACCTCAAATGGTAGATCCCTGATCATTCACCTTGCTATATTAACTTTTGAATCTATCCCAGACAGTTTCAACAATCTCTCTTTAAGGAAATCTAACACAAAATTCTGTAAATTAGGTGCTACTGACTTGACCCATGCAGTATCAGAGCTGGACAACTGACCATGGCATACAGTCTTTTAAATAACATTACAGGCATGGTTGGTATGTTAAAAAAAAACAAAACAAAACAAAACAACTTCTAAAGTAAAAGAATACCAAACCAAATAATTTATTTTTAATAAATGAAACTCCTTCTTTCCCCTGAAATTATGCAAAAATATTATGCACTAATTCAAAGAAAACATTAGTCATATTGTCCATCTACCCAAGATTTATATGTTGGCTTCAATCTCAGGCTACACTAAAAAATATTCACAGCTTTCATGTGATAGAAAATGTGTGGCTCACTTGTTAAGTGGAGGTGGTTACAAGGATTAAACTACACTTAAATCTGGACCAGTGAGAAGAGTAATTGAAGTAGTTTTAATCTTTGACAACCTTTATGGCTTAGATCTTATCTTCCTTGGGAGGTATCTCCTTATTTTTGCCAAATGTAGCAAGAGTGATCAGAAGAACTCTTCTAATGGGATCTTGATTCACAGCCAGAAAAGCCAGGACGTATAAAGACTCTACGGAGGTAACTTCAGAAAGTTTGTTCTATCATATAAATGACAGCATGACAACAGTTTCAAAAGTATAGCTACCTCTTTGAAACTTAGTCCAAACATTACTCCAAAAATCACAGTCAGAAAAAAAAAATATTCAGACATGAATTTGTCTAAGAGAGATGTGAATGTAAGCTACACTTAGCCTAACAACAAAAAAGAATGCACTTGATGACATTTACCAGTGCGAAAGTACAGAGACATTCAACAAAATGCCATTCAGTGGCACAGACGCTTCCACAGGCAGTGGAAGCAGGGACAGGTAAAATAATATCAATGTTGTCCAGTTGCGTATGGAAGGGGATGGAAAGCAAAATTAGAGCTGAACTTGTCAAGGAATGCAAAAAATAACAAGGGCTTCAACTGGTATACCAGCCAGAAAATTAAGACTAAAGGAAGCATTTATGCCACCAATGAACACAGCTGTGTTCAAGGACAAACTATGGACAAGGAGAAGGCTGAGATACTTGACAACCATTTTGCCTCAGTCTGTCTGGTAACCTCTCTTCCCTCCAGCTCAAGTGACCGGAAAGCAGGTTGTGTGTTGCAGCAGCCCTCTTGTTAGAGGGTAGAAATGAGCCAAGACACAGACTTCTTGTTTATCACAGCATGAAATGGGTCCTGGTTTATTCCTCTTTACAGCTCAACCATCCTGACTCCAACCATTCTGACTCTGGCAGCAGCAAGCTCCTGCTGGAGGTTTTTCTTGCAGCCTCTGACTGCTGGTTATTTCCGGCTAAACTATGACTGCAGGTATTAGTTTGTAGACTCTGACTGCAGGCTTTTACCCAGCGAGACTGTGACTGCAGGTTGAACCAACAGGCTTTAACTGCAGACCCAGACTGATCTCACAGCAGTGATTCTCTCCCCCCAGGATCATCCTCATCCTTCTTCAAGGTCCTCCTCCTTCATAACTCAGCCTCAGCAGCTAACCCACTCCCTTTTATCACACTTATCTTTATTGGATATAGCTGTGACTTGGCAGGGGCAAGGCTAAATTGGGTAATTAACACAGCTGTTACTTATTAGGGGCAAGGTCACCTGTATTCCCTTCTCCTACAGATTGGGTTTGGGAAAGCAAAGACTCTGTAAGAGATCAGCTTCTTGAGGAACACGAACATAAAAAAGTCTATGGCACATGATGCAATGCATCCCAGAGTCCTAAGGGAATTGATTGATGCAGTTGCCAAGCCACTCTCCATGGTATTAGAAATGTCATGGCAATCAGACTAAGTCCCAAGTACCTGGAAAAGGGAAAACACTACACCCATATTTACAAACATTAGAAAGGAGAATCCTGACAGCAACCAAACTGTCAGCCTGACCTTTGTGCCTGAGAAGGTCAAGGAACAGATCCTCCTAGATGTTCTGCTAAGGCACATGGAGAACAGGGAGATGATTCAGGACAGCCAGCGTGGTTTTGCCAAGGGCAAGTCCTGCCTAATAAACCTAGTGGCCTCCTGTGATGGAGTGACTACATTAGTGGACAAGGGAAAAGCTATGGATTTTTTTGTCTGGACTTATGTAAGACCTTTGACACAGTTCCCCACAACATCTTTCTCTCTAAATTGAAGAGATATGCATTCAATGGCTCTATAGGACAACTTCATGAATGACTGTCACACATCACAGAACACATCTCTGCCCATAGGAAGTGGTGAATGAATCTCTTATATTGCTTTGCTTGCATGTGCAGTTTTGCTTTATCTATTAAACTGTCTTTATCTCAACCCATGAGATTTCTCGCTTTTAGTCTTCTCATTCCCTTCCCCATCCCACCACTGGGAAAGTGATTGAGTGACTGGGTGGTGCTTATTTACCAGCTGGAGTTAATGTACAAATGGTAGACAAAGGCAGTAAACAGGAATCCATCTTAGTTTCCAAAATGCAGTGGGTGAGAAATTAGCCCCACAGAGGAGTACAACATCTGAAACCACAAGTAATCTTCTTCCATGCTCAGACATACCCCAATTTCAAAGCAACTCCTTTAATGCTTTTGGTCCAAGCTCAGATTAGAGATCAAGTGAACTGAAAAGCTGTCCTTGAACCTTACTCTTTGTCCATATACCAAGCCCAAAACAAATGAATCAAACAGATTCAGCACACTTGAAATGGAATCTAAGGATGAAGGAATAATTGAGTCCCTGAATTCATTCATGTGATGTGGCAGGCATGGCCAAAAACAAACAAAAGGAGTAAGAGTAGGAGTATTATATTTTGTGGGACCTAAATGGAGATCAGCTCATGTAATCTAAGTTTCCAGAAGTGTCTGATGCTGACTACTTAATCCATTACTTACCCCTACAATGAGGTGTTAAATATAATGTATTTATATAGTGTATTATATAATGTATATGATTTTGGGTTGGTTTTTTTTCTGTGACACCACCTATGTAGCTCATATAATTTTTACAGATTTTGTTCTTCAAGAGAGGGCAGGTTGATAGACCTGTTGTAAATTCATTTTGTACAACTGATGTATGAGTTTAAATCTTGCACATGAAAACTTGCATGAAAATTGGTCACTAATTCCCTTTGTTCAAAATTACAATTTTCACCCAAAAGTTTTACTCTCCTAAGTCACCTTCATTCATACAGACACAGGAAAAAAAAAAATTGTATACTTAGAAATCATGAGAAAAAAAAGAGACCTTTGAGTAAACCTTTCCACTCTATGGGCAGTCATACATAAGCTTGAAAACCTAATTTCATTATTTTTTTAATCTTCTGGTAGAGTTAAAAATGAAATAAAAAACAATCTTAGTGCTCTACTCCAGAATGAGATTTGACCTTGCAATTCATCTGTTCCTACTGTGCTTTTGAGTTGCAGCTGTCCATCTTTCTTCAGGCATAATTTGACATTTTACAAAATAATGGTAAAGCTTCCATGGATTTCATGCTAGCATTCTGGGGTTCAGTATCTTGTTTCAGAGAGCCCAGGCAGCAGTCCATCTTCAACATACTCTGCCAGCATTTGTAAACCTAACATCACTAATGTTTGCAATGCAGAATTCATGTTGTGTGGGGTATTGAACTGTATTTTGGTTTCACAATAAACTAATTTATATTTTCCTCACAGAAGTAAAGACAACAGAATCTTTGTGGATTATGCAGCACAACACGAATAAGTAGAATAAGGAAGAAGATGGTTCCAAGGGAAAGGACCATGAAGTATCATGTATTAAAAAATACTTCCAGAATAGCAGCTGTGCAATTAAGTCTCATTAAACAAGATGTGAAAAATTGCCATTGACCTCATGAAAGTTGCATATAATCCACACCTAGTGATTTCAGGCCTTCTGAATATTGCAGTAGTAGGATAAAAATTTGAGGCAGAATCATGCATTTTGTAATTTTAAATCAGTTCTAGGTCTCAATGCAGTCACTACCACAGAAGTATAAACCAATCTTTTTAATTATTATTTGTCATCTTGTCAAATTTATTTCAAAATCACTGCACTTATTACTTAAGAACTAAATGCTTGGAGTGGACTATGTTCACTGCAGGGATCTTGTGCTCATTAATAATAATAAACAAAAATACATGTTTTTCTCTTTTTTTTTTTTGTTTTGTTTTGTTTTATTCAAAAGCTTCCTAGTGCCATGTTTCCACATATTTAGGTAGCATTACAAAGAAATTTGTAATCTGACAAACAAGAATTTTTTTTCTAAATATGCCTTAGATCATTGTAAAGACCCATAGAGGACATTGAATGTTTATGTGCCCACTCTCAACACAGACTTTATGAAGAAGTTGAACACCTAAATTCTGCAGTATGTTGAGCTTCCTGGAGGGGAATTGCAACTGTGTGGTGGAACAGGCAGAATGGAACCCCTGGCATGAAGGTAAAGAACCATGGCTGATAAATAGGACACACAAGCAGATGTATATTTGTCTCTTAGACTTGATCATATTACCAATCTAGAGCTAAACATCTCTGTGAAACTACCACTTAAAACTTAATTTCTCCTTTAATTTCTGAGTAAAACATATTTTTTGCTTTTGCTTACCTTTTCCTTTCCTTTTTTAAATATGTATTTGAATTTTTGCCCTGGTTGCTATACCCATGTTTCAAATCTGCTTTTGTGTTATCATCTTTGCACAAACAACAGTATTGAAACCAGAAAAAAAATAAGTTTACACACACTGAGCACCAGATTGACCTAAAATATTCCACTAAGTCATGGTTCCTTTACATTTGAGCTCCCTCTCTTTTCCTACATCCCAACTCCTGCGTTCCTCTGACATAAAGAAGCTATACTAGCTTCAAGGAAAGCCACTAAGTGTCTGTAGTGTCAGATTATTTTCCAGTACAATTTCACTGAATAAATACAGCATACTCAAAATGTCAATTCTTCACATGCAAAGTAAAAGGATGCACACAATGATCACGCTCCCCCCTGGACAGGTGTGATGGTTTAGCACACATCTATTTTTTTTTCCTGGGGAAGTTGTAATAGGTGTTGACAGATACTGACCAATTGAAGAGTTGGTCACACCTCTGGAGACACAGCCTTAAAAATCAAGGTCCCAGGTGACTCCGGCCCTTTTCCTTTTCCGGCCGGCAAGGAGTTGGCATGGATTTGTGATTAGTGGAGGGGCCGGGGCCCCCCCTGGGCCAGGCCCGGTGGGGCCTCCAGGGGGGCTGCTGCCCATGGGGGAGCTGCCCCGGCCCACAGTG
>JBBMKD010000001.1:62473822-62486977 GCA_037834095.1 Argya squamiceps
TTTACTTTAAGTTGGGCCTGTTTGTGCCTTTTTCTCCCAAAAAATCCTATCTCCCAGAGGGAAAAGAGAGTAAACCACTACACTTGATTCGGCGAACGTGAAACCAGGACAACAGGTCCCTGTTCTCTCCCAACAGAGTGTTGCACAAGCTGCGTCACAGCCTTCTGTTGCAGATTGGCTCTTCATCTGTCCACCTCCAAGCAAGAAAGGCTTTGGCTGGTGCTTCACAATGTACTCAGCACAGTAAGCACATGATAGACATCCCCAAAATCAACCCACTGGATGATATATCTTGTCATGGAGATCATTCACAGGGATGAGCCCTTTGTGTCAAAACATATTCGGTTATCACAGGTTTGACAGCAAAATGTGTTAAGTTCAGCCAATCTGGGTGATGCCCCTGTGAATCCACATTGACAGATTATTAGAAATATTAAATTTAACTGAAAAAGCTTAGGGACTTACAGACTCTCAGACATTGAGCCTATAAACTATTTGGGGGTTTTGCCCTTGAATTGACATCTACAACATAAATGATAACCTGTTTAAACATCAATCTATGTCTGGGAATTTGCTCTCCCACAGTTTCTATTTTTATGTGTACTTCCAACCTTAGACAAAAGACAAATTCTCATCCGAAATACTTATTACTTTGATAAATATAAATAGTTTTCTGCTTACAAGAACTCACCTGTCATAAAAAAAGTAAAAAATGGAAGAAGATAACAGCATGATTTAAAAAAAATAAACTACCCCAGCCAGCTGAAAAAAACACCCCAAAGGAAATTGAAGAAAGAAATCCGATGGGTCAATTTGAGATTTGTTATTTTAATGAGGAAAAGACTTCCAACTCCAAAACTCAAAGAAACACTTCTTGCTGATACTGTACTTGATTTCAGTTGTTAACTTCTTTAACAACAATATGGAAAAGACATGGCCAGCTGTAATCACAGACAACGATGAATAATTTTAATATTAATATAATTAACTTATCCTCTTGGGGTTTCCTTAGTTAGCTTGGCATAATTTTTGAAACAAAAGTCACTAGCAGTTTATAGGCCACCATTTGAAAATCATACTCTGGCCCCATGTTCTGGAATTAATATTGAAATAGTATTTCAAGTATAGTAAGAGATACAGATAGATGATCTAATTACTCCTCCTGTATTTTTATGAAACTCTAACCTTACAGTGAATAATAGCATATCAAAGCAATCTTTGTTTTCCTAACAAGTGCCTAGCAAAGAAGTAAGTTGAGGTTAAAAACTGTAAGCTTTCAGTTTCTGAGTTCCCATTTTACATTGGAAATATTCTAAACATGCTGGAAGGGTTTCTCCCTATGGACATAACGTGTGCCACTAAAGTCAAAACCAATTTTGTATTGACTTTATTCAGAATAAGATCAAATACCTACTCTTCTTCAGACCTATTTTCAGCAGGACAGATTCAGCCAACTGGAATAAAATAAAAGCATGACAGAAGAGGTTCCCCGAAAGAGCATCCAATGTTAGCTGTACCTGCAATGAAACAGCATTATCAAAACCTGGTTGCTTTTCCCCACTTCCCACTTCCTAACCCATGGCTGCAATGAGTGACCTCACACAAGTAGAGAAGGACTTAAGCAGACACCCATCACTCTCAGATTCTCTCTGCATCATGGTTTCCAATTTTTTTCCCTCTAGCGTTTGATTTTTGTCACTGTAATACTATTAAAAGCTGTTACGTGCTGTTTACAGTGTCTGGTTTTCAGAACCATGGACATCTGGAGGCTGGATTTACATGGTAAAACAGCTATGGGCACTATAAGGCTCACAGAAAATATCTGTTCTTTTATCAAGTCTATTGACTTCTCAAGACACTTCACACTCGCTTTGTGAACTGACCTCTGCATACTACCTATTTCACAAGCAATAATATAAATAATAATAGCTCACACATGCGGCTATAGGTAAATGTTATAGTTGAGAACTGTCTTTATTTGGTTTTGTTAAGGAAATATCCCAGTTTGAGTATTCAGGAGGCACTGCTTCAATCACATGGCCACCACCTCAGACTGACCCTGCTGGGACCAAAAGCCCTTTTCAGCTATAGTGACTCAATGGGTCTCTCTTTTAACTCCCCACATCCCCCCACTCACACAACCAGACCAGGTTTCCTCACTGGCTTGACCCAGGCAGAGTACCAGATATCTCGTTCCATAAAGCCATTTATTCATGGCGGACTAAAAAGGAAATAGCCGAAGCTGGTGCCTCCCAGGAGGGACCCTGAACAAAGGAACCCCTGGGCTTTTATCCCCTCATCTATCAAGCTTGACAAAGTCTGGAGTCCTTGGTTCCTGCTGCATCACTGAGTGTCCGGTCACCTGTCTGTGCCTCATGTCCCTGTGCCCTTTGTTGTGCAAAGGGTAGGCAATTCACGGCCTCTTGCCTCGGGCCCCCACCCAGACCTCAACCTGCAGCTCCCACTGCAGCTGCACCCCAAGACACCTGCACTCAATGTGTTCCTCAGCAGTTTTTGTGGTTTATATGTTTATAAATATTCTATACATACATTTAAATGTGTATTTATGTGTTTAAATCCATTACTAAGATGGGGGAGGGCAATTCATATTGTATTATTTTATCTCATTGCTATCATTCAATTTAATGGCCATATTAATTCATCAAGAACATTTTAAATATTTCAAAACAAAAAAAGGGTAAAGAAATTTTGTGGAAAACATGAAGCAACCCACAATAATTTTGTACGCAGTGAGTATGAATAATATATTTTTGTATGTATCCTTTTGTGTTGTATAAATTCATCTTTAGCCTTTTACCTTCAACCAGTGATATGATTTAATCAATAGTCTGGTTTAAAGCATCAGCAGTGAAGGGCAACAGAACAACAGGCATAGCGGCTGGAACATTGTCAGAAATCATGTTAAATATCTATTTCTGCTGTATATTTTCTTTTGTTTGATATTTCTGTCTCTGTAAAATTGTGGTATAAGGGAACAAGCAATGCTCCTCCGTTCAGCACACAAATTCTCCCTACCAGTATCAAAGCTTGATAAGATAACATCATGTGATATGGCAAAAGGTTGGAGACTGAGGAATAAGTAACACAGAAAAACTAAACCTAGATGTCAGTTTGGCATGCAATCAAAGCTGTCGACTTCTAACCACTGCAGCTGCCTAGGCTTTGGTTAATTTCTCATTGATTTCCCCAAATAGGATTTCATCTAAAGCACCAAATTAAAAACTGAGGCTGAGGGACGGTTCTATAAATTGAAAAGTGTACAAATGAATTGCTAGCCAATACACTTGGCAGCTTTCATCTTTCTAAAGCCTCTGCTTCTGAACCTTACAGAAGTTGGTAGAGGTCAGGTTGGGTTTTGGGAAGAGTAGAAACAGAGTATGAAAAAAAATATAACAATTTCTTTTACTATATGATAAGGAATTATTTAGTGAGGGAGGGGTAGTTATTAATGAATGCATTGTTTCTGACAATGGAAGGGTATAGTGAAAAATAAAGCATGGAGAAGATCATCTAAGTAGAAAACAAAGAAAAACAAACAAAAAGAATAGAAAACCTACTCCAAACTAAAATTAACAACCCTGTCTTGTAATAAATCCCTGTGATCTCCAATACATTGAAAAGCTGGAAAATATGCAGTAACAGCCATTTCACTTTGTGCTGTTTGCTGATTGCTACATTCACGTACCCAGGCATATATACCAAATCCTATTAAGGAAGGTCCAGGATGTGAGGGTTTGCAGTGCTGCAATATATTAGAAATATGACAGCTCGAAACAGCACTGTATTAAACCCAGAAAATTGATTTCAAAGACTCAACACTGTTGAAACATTTCAGAATAAAATACTTTCCGTTTCTTTCCTACAAAGATCAGTGACTGCTTATCCACTTTATCCCTATCCACGAAGCCTCATTAATCCTAAACCAGTAACAATTAATCTGATACATATCGCATGAAAAAAAAGAAACTTCTTTCTTATTCATATTTTCAGTCCTCAGAGGCCACTAAAGTCACTACAAATGTTTTATTCGTCTCTGCTCAAATCAGGTCAGTGATCACAAACGAGAAAAACTTTTTAAAGGTCTTAAGTAATGTCTACGTATCTCACCCTGATGACAGGAAGAGTAACAAAGGTTTTACCCAGAACAGACTAAATTTCCACTGATGAGAAGAATCTCTGGCACCTACTTGGCCAACTTCCAGTTTAGTCACATAGAGTGGGTAAAATCCAGAAGCATTATGAAGGTCAATGGCAAATGTCTGCTGACTTTAATCAGGATAAAGTTGTCCTTATCTGTGCTACTTCAATCATCGACAAAGATGGTGCTGAATTACATTTTCTGTATCACCTCTGTTTATCCTCACAAAACACTCCTGCTAGTCTGTACTGACATTTCATGTCCTTATTCAATTGCTGCATTTGAAAACTTACCGAATTCTGACCTCAGTGACAACCATGTGGGCTGTTTTTCACAGGTCTTGCTGAGGACATAACCTGATGTCACACGGCACAAAAAAGATGGCCAAAAACTATAGGCATCCATACACCACTTCAATATCTGTGAGCAGTTTTCCCAAGCTTCTTTAACAAATTCTTGGATATGATTTCGAAAAAAAAACAACAGCAACTAAACACCCAAACCACACACACACACAAAAAAAAAAACTGAACAAAAAAACCAACGAGCCAAAACAAGCAGCATAAAACCCTGAAACAAAACAAAACCCATATGCACTTGAAGGCTGTGTTGCAACTCTAGGCTCAGACACCTGAAGTTAAGTATCCACAATATAGGTATTTAAATTGCAGTTTCAGGCAGTGAAGTACTAACGCTTCAATCCATTGCCTAATCACAGGGTGTGTTAACATTTAATATACTATAAAGCATGTTGCATGGTCTCTAATACAGTCAATATTTAGAAGAATTTAAGAGACATCTCAGGTGAATGTCAACAGAAAAAAAAATTCTGACTCATAATCTTCAGTCAAAGGAAATGTCCCTCCCTCCCCCCCACAAAAGATTAAAATTGCTATTATCATGAATCACATTTGTAGTATATTTTTATCCTACTTCACCTTTGCATTTAACACTAGGTCATAAAATCTTTTAATTCTGGAACATAATGTTCTTTTTAATTCTCTCCTCCTCCAAGGAAAAATGTAACTGAAGAAATTTCCTTCAGCATGAAAAACAATTTTACTTTATTAGGCATGGGACAGGTGAAGAGAACTTGTGAAGAACTGTTCTCATCTCTCCCACATACAATGTTAATTAGTCGTTTAAGAAAACAAAATAGCATAAAGAATGCTATAAACCCAGGAAGGTCCAAGTGACTTCTTATGCCAATATACTATCAAAAATACCCATTTAGATAGCCTCTGTTGCACCCCACTTACCAGAAAAAAAAGACATCTTAGTAATATAAAATAATAGATATATCTTCCTTAAAATATTCAAATGCATAAAAATTATCTTATTTTTCTTTTTTTCTACCAAGAAAAACAGCTTTTAAAGAAATAAATCTGTGGGAGTATGTAAAGATGTCTTTTTTGATAGCAGAATTCAGTACTACATGTCAAATGTGTTTAGAATACTACATGCTCATGATTTTTAATTTTTTTTTATTTTATATATGATTATAGTTCTAGAAGAAAAGAATATGAACATTGAGTCTGTTTAACTCCCATGTTTTGAATCCTTATACAGGATCAGTCTTTCCAAAACATTTCAACACTTTCTTTACAAAGGAGAATAAATCATCACCATCAAATTAGCCAGGCATATGTATGACTGTTTTCTGTTTCTCATTTCAATGATGTTCAAAAAGCCAAAAACACATTGTACCATTTGAAAAATCAGATTTAAAGATAATACTGCCAGTAAGTCATGTAGGAGATAAAAAGCTGAAGGGCAATACATCAAATCAAAAAGATAATTATTCAGTACTTTAGGAATACTTTGGATTCTCCTTTTGCAGAAATGCAGAACAATATACACAAAGTGTCTGTTCTCTTACTGAACTTTCATATAGTATTTAAGGATGGATAGACACTAAATATGTGCATAGATATTCTATTTGCACATGCTAAACATATATGCCAAATATTTCTATGTCTTGATATATTTAATAAAGTGGACCAAGACTCAGCCTCTAAAAGAGGCTTGCAGAGAAGCTTGCTAATCTAGTGAAAAGCATTTCAAACATCTAGAGATGGTGAGCAAGTGATCTGAGACTTACAGGAACGATAGGAGAAAGTGAAAATATGTCAGGCACAAGCATAACACAGAGGGATCATGCTCTGTTAACACTGTGCAGCTTGGGGGCTCACCTCAAGTGCCTGTACACAAACAGATGTGGAATTGAAAACAATCACAGGGAATTCATACAGGCTCCACAGGATGAGGGAGGAGGAGAGGTTGCACTCTATGGACATGGAGAGTTTGAATTCATGGAGATTTGCACTGGAGCAGGTGATTAACTGACAGAGCTGACAGATCAAAATCAGGTTCAGTGCAATGACAAGTGTCCGCTAAAGATGGATTGATCAAGTAGAGGAAATGAAACTTCTTTTATAAAATTTGGGGAAGCCTCACAATCACTAGGGTGGTTCTCAGAGGAGCCAAAAAACCTCCCAATATCTTCTGAAATGACAAAATGGTGGAGCACTAAGATTTGAAGAGACTTCTGGACCCCATCAAGAATTGACTTCATTTAAAAGACGCATACTTGTGGCTGATAAACTGATCAGAATATACAGAGTTGAAACTATTACTCAAAACGAAAAAAAAAAAAACAAAAAACACACACACACACACAAAAAAAAAAAAAAAAAAAAAAACACCACCAACAAAAAAAAACAAACATAGACCTCAGAAAAGTAGCAATGACAACTTCTTCAAAGCACAGGAAAAGTCCAGTGTGAGGCCCAGGATGTCTAACAGGCACAGCATAACGTCAGTGTGGATAACGGGCAAATCCTGACAGTGCTCAGCTGAATTACAAAAGCCAATACTGACTCAGAGTTCATACTACTGAGGACTACGATGCATAAAAAGAAAGTTATGCTATCAGCAAAAGCAGGACAAAGGGAAATGTGGGGGCATCACTCACACTGTAGGGAACCTTGTGGCAAAGAACATGGAAAAACTGAGGTAATAGATGCCTTCTTTTCTTCAGTTTCTAGTGGTAATGACTGTGTCAAACCTCCCAGTGCCTCTGAGTCTGTGCCAGGGTCTGCGAGACTTAAGAATTACTCCCAGTAGAGGATTGAGGCCCAAACCAATTAAGTGCATGGGACACCAGGCACTGTTTATGCTCTTACAAATGTCTGGGTCATTAGGGTAGGTTTCTGATGGCAGGAAAATTTGCCCACTTTTGATAAAAGGAGGATGATTATTGGAGGAACAGCAGGTCAGTCAGCCTAGGCTCACTGCTCAAAAAAACCCTCCTGGAAACTACACCCAGGCACATAGAGTAAGAGGAGATCCTACATGCATTTTCCAAGGGCAAATCGTACTTGACCAAGCTGACTGTCTTCTGTGATGAGATCATTGCCTTGGTGAAAAAGGGTCTCCTTGATCTCAGTTTTTTGTGGTTTTTTGTTGTTGTTGTTGTTTGTTTGTTTGGGGCTTTTTGTTTGTTGTTTTTTTCTTTTAATATTTTATTTTATCCACACTAATAAATTGGTGAAAATATGTTTTGAGTGGGTGGACTACCAGAAGCCTGGAAAAATTGCTTGGACTGCTAGGTTCAAGTGGTTCCAATGGCTTCATGTTTATAGGGATAGTTTCTGGGGCTAACGATGCCTTTGCAGCTGATTCTTTCATTTATAAACTGGATCATGAGGCAGAGAGAATCCTTTGCAAGTTTGCACATGACACCAAGCTGGTGGAAAGTGCTCTGCATGATGGAAGTCTGTGCTCCTATTAAGAGAAAGCTTGACAAAAAGCAATTCTGATAAATTGTCCACAGGTACCTCAAGTACAGCAGTGGAAAACATAGAATCCTTTCAGGATAGGGGCTGATCAATTTGGAGGAAAATCTATTTGCAAGAAATAACTAACAGCTTCAAGTCAACCTTGTGAAGGGATTACTGAGACATAGAAAGCTTATGGATTTTCAAAAAGAGGAAAAAGTTCAGGAAATTTGAGTCAAATCCATATTGGATCCACTCTCTTCCCTCAGAGTGGACCTCCTTGAGTGACGGATATTTTCAGAGCACAGACTGGGAAACCACAATAAAACTTGATTATAAGAATGTTTTTTCTAATTGTGGTTTGACATTTAAATTAACACCAACGGTTTGATTACTCAACTCTCTTCTTCCTCCATGATGGATAAATATTTAATGAGAATAATCTCCACTGTGATTGTGAACAGAGTAAAGAAGTTAATTCCTCTTCTATTTTTTCTCAGATCCCTGAGAAACCAGGTATTATCTGAGGAGTTACAGAATAACTAGCTTTCCTCCAAATCTCTTTATAAGTATTCACCAGAAAGATAATATTTATTTAGATATACCTAAAGGAATTTTGCTACCCCCAGAGAAATCCTGCTAAACTTTACAGAAGGCAACATCTTTAGGGTCAGAAGCATCACAGAATAAGTGCAATTTTTGAATTAAGCTAGGTCTTCAATCTTAGTTACAGATGCAACAGCTCAAAGCTTTAGTCTGCTTGACTCAGATGTGTTGATAACAGCTTGTTATCAGTAGCACTGGGAAGGAACATGTGAGGCTCCTTTCAAAACCAGATATGAGGAAATCCACAAAGGCAACTATTACATTATTACTGTTAAGAAAATATGGCTCAGAATGTCTCAAGAAATCTATCAGTAAACACAGTTATTATTAACCTACAACTTCTTTTTAATTCTATATTTAATTACAGTATTTTTTGTCACAAAGAGAAGCTAGAGATAGAAAAATGCTATTAAAACTATATAACCCTCCCAGTGTAGAAACAAGAGTAGATTCCCAACAGAGAGGGAAAAGAAAAAACAAAAAAAAGTTTTAAAATATTAAAGTATTACTTAATATAACATTCATGACTGGCTCTCTTATCCCTTATATACAAGAGAGAGTGAGAGAGAAAGGGAGATATAAGATAATACTTAGAAATATCCCATTATTTAGTTCACCAAGAATGGAAGCATTATATGACTAAAAAGAGAAAGAAAAACAGGAAAATGTTATATATTGCTGATAGACAGCACCATCCTGCTTCCAATGGCAGATTCTTAGCAAATATCTTCGCCCAGAGACAAAAAGATGCATTCCCTATACAAGATTATGATTTATACTAGATGCTAACACAAGAGTGAGAGAGAACATCTAGATTACATTCCCTTATGAACCATTAGACCTGTCATAGCAACAATGAGACAGAAACTAGGATACTTTTCTTTAACAGCTCAAGAGAAAAGAGTAGGTAAAGCAAATATATGAGTCTGGAAGCACAGTTCTTCATGAGGACTGAAAGATGCGGTCCAACTGTTTCTATTAATATGTGCATATACTCCAAATACTCTAGACATATCTCTTAACTTACTAAAATGTAGGCGAACTAGTTGATCAAAGGATTGGGATATTGTTTAACAAAACAAGAATGGATCTATCTTCACCCCAGTAGGGCACTTGCTTTATCCATATGCTGTTTCATGTGCTTCTGCTGTGCATCTGTCTCATATAAAACATGAGATTGTTAGATTCACTATCAATTACAGACTGCAACAAGTTTGATTTCAATTACAGCAGGAGAGGAAAACAGCTTGGATCCCCAAGAGGAGGTGCAGACACCAACGGGGTGAATCAAAAATGAGAATCGTACATTGCATGTTACCAATTAGGGAAAGAAGTGAACTCAAGATATATATGTAGATATTTATTTTTATCTAAACCTGATTTTTATATAGACCTGATAAATTCAGTTTCACTTCACATTTGAGACATAAGAGCAGTGACTCATTGACCAGCATCTATTTAGATGCATCTGCAAGAGCTATTTCCCAAGCAATTCTAATGACATTTTCAAACTGCAAAGAAGCTTACTTTGAAAACAAAGACATAATAAAATCTAATTACTAAAAAGATTGCTGTTTGTCCAACATTTTTTAATTACATCCAATTTGAGGCACTTCCTTTACCAGTTAATAGGCATAAAATGTTATAATCAGAACAAAAAAAATTTGTGAAAACTTCTGCCAAAATTAATAACAATATCTGTGTATACAGATTCCAAAAATTAAAATGTACAGAACATTCAATTTCTCAGAATCCTGACTGAAATAGTTATTGTCGTCTAGGTTGAACAGCATGGAAAAAGCTGTTTTGTCTTGTTGGTTTTGGTTTTTTGTTTGTTTGTTTGTTTTGTTTTCTAAGAGAAAAACTATTGTTCCACAATCTATTGCTTGGAAATCAAGTAATTTATGTGGTACATAATCAAGTGAGATATTTGAATAGTCTTGGATTCTTTCCTTTAACCTTAGCTGATTTCCTAGAGTCTGCATCTCTTTCCTCTCTCAAAGAAAGATTCTGTTAATTTGGGTCAAGCTCAGTCACAAGATTTGTGCTTATATTATATCCTCCACAAACCTCCCTTCCATTTCTGCTTTTGATCTTTTCTTTTTTCTCCTTCCCATACAAGCATACACCCAGATTTGTGTATTAATGTGTTGGGGTGGGAAGCAGTATTTCCACCCCCAAGGAACAGATGTTGATGTTGCCGGTGCCAAAGTAACATTATATTCCTAGAAGGGATTGTTTTGATCACATGACACAAGATAAGAATCCACCCAAAAGCACAGCTTAGGAAGATGGAACCACGACTACAAATGCCCATCCCCAGATAACAAAATTAAACTTGTATGAGATGCAAGACAAAGCTACACTAGCTGAACTCATCATTACATAATAGTGGCTAACTTTGCACTTTGTAACAGATTTGGGTTGGGAGAACAGAGTGATAATAACCTCCATGACAATTGCTAGTTGGCCTTACATATGGATGATACCAAGGACATTGGCCTGAAGCCACGTGACAAGTGAGGCCACAGGCTCACTGGGCTGGTTTATAGTGGCTTACACCAACAATATGATTTATAAATCCACAGACAGCTAGGACACTAACTCCTTGTGAGTGAACACATCCATGGGCATCCAGCACCCCACAAAAGACTAAGCCTGAACCACACACACAAAAGTCCAGTTGACAGCTAGTGCCCAGCCAGAATGTGCAGTTGGAGCATGTGTCCTGTACTCCTGTGTGCTGGTTTGAATTGTGCTGAAGTAAATGAGCTTTAACCAGTGTGTGTCTGTGCACACATGCTCGTGTGTGTGTATGAATGTGTCTGTTGTAGAATAGGGTTATTAAAAGACAAAGTGCTCCCCACGTGCTCTTATCTCTCCCACATCCTAAATACATTTTAGATTATTCATCGCTGAGTTCTGTGTCTCCATTCCTGCATCCATCCCACACCAGCCCAGTTCCCCCACCAAATCATGCTGTCTGCACTGCCGCTTATCACCTACATGAGACACTTACCTGAGAGCTTCAGCATCTAGTATTTAGGACCATCTACCACAAATATTAAAGGCTGAAATGACTGAAATTGAACTTCAAGAAATATAAAATCCATTAGGACTGAAACTTGTTTTAAGGCTCTTTTTTTATTCTATTAGATACAATGTTAATGGAGATTTGCTTTGCCAAGACTCCTTTTGAAAGAAGCTCTATAAGTGCTATTTAGATACGCAAAGTAGTCAAAGGTAATTCAGCTGTTTTTTTTAAAAAAAGCAAGAATGCAAGACAACTTTATTAATACTCAATAATGCATTGCAAAATGCGCAGTCCTCATTCACTCTAGAGATCATCAACATTACTTAGATATTTCTCAGACTGTGAACATCTATCAGTATTAAAATGAAAAAAAAAAATTTAGAACACCTAAAGTGCTTTACATAAGTAACAGCTTGGAGGATTTTTTCAAAGCCGAACATTCACAGGCACAGAAAAGAAGCCTTAATTAAACTGATCAGAGAGGCTACCATTGTCAGCTATCAAAAAAAAAAAAAAAAAAAAGAAAAAAAAAAAAGAAAAAAAAAAAGGTTTTCATGTCCAATATCAGCTGGTAAAGAGAATAACTTTTTCAATTTTTTAAAACTTAGAATAAGAATGGGAAATATTTCAATTGTATTTTTTTTTGATCTCTTGAAGTATTGAACCTAGCTGAAAAAAAATTGTCTGACAAAGACAATTCTTAGGGAAAGGCTGAGAGAGTTACTTAAAGTGTTCCAGAAATCAGTTTAAAAGCTTAGAACTTTCTTCCTGTTTAGTTACTTTAGTACCTACTTTCTGGTAATTAACATCTACCTTCCTGAGATACATTTCCCTAACATCTGTAGCTCTTAAGACACCAGCTTTTACAGTGTGATGTATAGAATAATATACGTTCCCTCATAAATGGACCTGATCACGAAGCATTACATGTATATTGTCCTTAGATTTAAATAAATCACTACACTACAACTCTTTATTTTAAAATTAATATACAATGAAATAAAATATTAGGCTTGACAGCTTCTGCCAGAACACTGTGCTCAGGACCAATACAAAAGGAGATATACCAAAGCTGAGCTAAAAACTTCTGTGCATGTTTAGTCTCACATGGTGTTTCTGAATCTGCCTCAATGAGATACAACCGTTATCTACTGCTGTAAACAGAATTTAGAAATAGCTATAGGCTATTTTTAGTTTTAGGTTTTTAGATTTGTAGTGTTGGGCTCTAAATAGAATGAAATAAAATATTCCAAGTGGAAAGGACATACAATGATCATCTAGTTCAACTGTGAATCCCACTTATTACTGTGTTCACTTTAAATTAGTTGCCTTCAACTGTGTCTAATGCCTTTGTTTTACTGAAAATTTCCTTCAAAATTCTTGTGGTAATCAGTTAATTTATAATCACTGCATTCTCTATGATTAGAAAAGAGACAGATAGATATCTAGAGGGTTTTAATCTAGATCAATTTTTATACTACACTAATAGAGATTCAACAAAGTTTATTTAGGATATTTTACACTAAAAATATTAAAGCAATCTCCTTATCTCTGAAATGCCTACACTGAAGCTAACA